>OX122882.1:75577380-76777380 GCA_944738645.1 Eristalinus sepulchralis
ATATGTCAAATTGTAAAAGGGGCAATTGTGAAAGAGGACATTGGGCAGGGATCCCTCGACTAGAAAATTCAGTCGAGTCCACTCCCAGATTTGTGATCTCAGAAGGATCTGAATGACGCATGTGACTAAAAACTGTCTTCAAGAGACAGTGGCAGAGGCATTTATTGGTTCAGAATCCGCCTTGGACAGCCCGCGTACTTGTTAGCCCTTCCTTCGACGTTTGGGTCTGCTGACAGCACAACCGGAGATGGCATGACTCACAAGGATGCAGACTGACCAAGTGCATGATCCCATATGTCAGCAAGAAATTCGCGGCATTTCTGGAAATTCTAGACAGGAATGAGTACAGACAGCTTGTTGGCGTACAAAGGGAAGACTTTTTCTAAGCATCCAACTACTTAAGTGTGCTTGGGCTGCGATGCCTGTAGAGAAGGTGACTGTAGGACTGTCCCGCCTTTGCTCGGATCAGGTGACGGCTTGGATCGGCCTAGTCACATAAGACCTTGCTGGTATTAGTACAATGGACTTGCTTCCGAATCTGAGTGTTCAAGTGCAGTGTCCTTGAACAAAAACAAGTTTGAAAAAACTTCTTCTGCATTAAAGACGATCGTCACTCAGTGGGCCCGCTTCCTCCTTGAACGGAAGAAAACTTGACAGAAATCGACTCAAACTGGAACTTGGGGATGGCCGAGTGAAGGTGAAGGCGATGGTAGAGATCACTAAGCCATCGACTGGATACACATCAATCTGTATGGCCGACTTAACCTTTCAGTCAGTCAGGGCGAAGTCGGTGCCAAGAGTGCTGGCAGGGGGCCTCGGAAGGAAGTGCGATTCACGTGCTGTACTGGGAGGTTATGTTTGAAAGACTGAAGGCAAGACATGGGTTCACCATTATGGCTCTGAAAGCAAGCAATGGACTTTTGCTTGTTGTGGCAGAGTGGTATAGACGTTCTCAAAGAAATTCAAAATCACTCTGTCTAGAGGGAAGAGCATGGGCACAGAAGTTGAAGAAGTTGAAACTACAATCGCCACATCAAAGGCATCCACCTAGCAAGTTCATCGGCAATCATGTTTCCCATGATACCGTGGTATCCCGGGGCCCAGACTTTACCGTAAGAAATTGATTTAGCATCATTTACGGGTAGAAATGGACATTTACGGGATTAAAAAATGACTTGTCATCATTTACGGGAATAAATTGTTTTGGCATCATTTGCGGGAAAAACTTGTTGTTTTGGCATCTTACGGGAATAAATTGACTTGGCATCATTTACGGGAAAAAATTTACTTGGCATCATTTACGGGAAACATTTACTTGGCATCACTTAGGGGAAGAAATTAACGGTCTGTTGGCTATTCAGGACATTGCTCTCGTTCAGACAGCGCGAGCTCTTAAGACGGTTGTGCGAGATTGGGGTCTTGAAAAAATCAAACAATTCCCTCCTTATTGTCCAAACGTTGCCCCTAGTGACTTCTTGCTTGTTTCCTGATTTGAAAAAAAAAAAAGAATCTTCGTGGAAAGGGATTTTCTGAAGATGAACAGCTAAAAGTGGCAATAAATGGGTATTTTCCAGGGAAGGGGTAAACAAATTGTTTTGAGGGTATTAAAGAACGAGTCTCCCGCTTTTTTTGGAAAATGAGAAAAATTCATATCGCCCCACAGAAAAAATTTAAAAAATGGTGCAAAATTGAGTCTTACCTTATCATTACTCTCCTCTAACTCTAATATTCTAAATTCTAAAAGTTCGTTTTGTTCACGTAGCTCATGTGTCTCCTCCTGTAGCTCATTTTCCCTCTGCTCAAGGTACTTGTAACGTTCCTGCAGTTGCTGATGTTGCTGCTGTTGCGATTTCAATGAATTTGTGGCCTAAAATCGAAGAAAAAAATGAAACTTTTCAAATTTGAAGACTCTGTGGGCATACCTCTAAAGCAGTCTTTTCAGATTCCTTGATTTGTATTTTAGCTAGTTTCAGTTCCTTTTGCAATGTCTCATTCTCCTTCCGAATGGACTCCAGTTCATTTTGTACTTTTTCAATATCTTTTGTGTAGTTTCTTATCTGTGGAAGAAAAAATAGGAAAAACGGTGTCAAGTGGTCTGTTGTGTCTAGGGAATGAAAGTTTTGGAGTTTCCCAGAGTTTAAGCTGTTAGGTCCCAAAATGAGACACGCTGTGCAGTGATAGATTTGAGAATCCTAGATGAAACCCAGTGTTCTGTGCAAATCAAAGACTTTGCTCTGAACTGAGGATAATAGAGCAGGACGACAATCAATACTTCGAGCGAGAACGCTTTTGTCACCTTGAACATCATCGGTGACACTGTCGAGAGTGGAGAAGGACCTCAACCAACTTGGAGTGCGCAATTAGCGGCAGCTGGAAAAAGATCAGGCTGGTTGGGGAGGCATGTGGGTTTAGGCCCAGGTCCACCCCACAAGAAGAAGAAGTGTTCACCTGCCGTTTAGACTTAAAACCACGAGGTCCAAACACGCATAGTCAGAAAAACGTTGACTAACGCCTCAAGAGCTGTCTGAAGTACTAATTTGAGATATTGTCTTAAGAGACAGTCACTCCTCTTTGGTAACGGCGAGACCTTTTTAACACCTCTGCTATCCTGTGGGTCACAGCGCAACCGGCCGAATCAAAAGTAAGTTTCCACAACCATAAAACCTTATCCGCCCCAAGTGACTGAAGCGGATGAGATCCGATAGCACAGTCGATTACTCCTAATTCTCCCCGCGATACCTCCATAAGGGGACCGACCACACGGTCAGGCTAAAACTAAGTTCCAGGGGCCAGAATATTGGTAGAGCTTCGCATCTGTTGTGCTGTCGGTGGGATTCCTAAACATCCAGAACTAATAACCTTCTTCATCTCTTCCTCTATACCTTCGGCCCATGCTGTGGCTTAATTCCGGTCACTGAAGAGTACTTAATAATCCCTTTAGTGCGCGCCAATTATAAAAAAAAACCTTAAGACCCTTCCTAACTATGGGGTGCCGTTAGGACCAGCGCCGTTCTCACTCTTCGTTTAATGAAAGCTTTCCTAGCAAGGCTCCTGATGGTGTCTATACTCTGTCTGGTCTGGAGGACCAAGCGAAGCAAGATATGTTTATAGCTCCAAGGTCTCGAATGCCATCATACAATCCTCGGAACTTTACCCGGACAAGTAAGTCTTTGAGTCGCTTAGGGACCGCTTGTACAAGAAGTAGTTCAAGGAACCGTGTCCGGTAATCAAGTACCTCCAGAACATACTGAGATTAAGACTACCTAGGAAGCTGTATGTCACTCTGCCAAGTCTCCAATCTTTTCTGCCATTTCCTTCTGAGCAACTGATCAAATCACTGATCACCTTTTGCTCGTTAAAAGCTGATCCCTCGAGGCCGCTAGTGTGTATCCACTCTGCACTTGCTGTTGGGATGCCTCTCTTTAGGGCGGAAAGAATACATTTTCTGATGATCTCGAGGACGAGTGGCAGTCGTCCCATGAATACCTGGAGAACCTTTGCAGAGACAATATGACACTCAAGAAGGCCAACCCTCTTACATGACTGAACTCGACGCATACGCCAAGCAGTTTACAAAACATCGCACCATATGCACCCACCATATGCAGGCAACGAACAGACCAAAGTATAATGTGTATGTTCAGGCTCCAGGCGCCTTTAAGCACAAGCCAAAACTGCTCTGAAACCTTTACTCAAAGATACCTAAGTTAAGGATCATGAGGGAGAGAGTTCAAGATCTTTCCTCACTCACAGTAAGTGCCGAGAACACGTATGGACTGGTTACGGTTCCCGTAAAGCTAGCGCCGTCATTAATGACCGAAAGGCTCGAGAAAAAGATATACATGAGGTTCCGGGGGAACCACTCAAAGTCTCGGAAATCGCCAGACCGTCAATTAGTCTTCACAGCCGACGACAATTTACTTGCGTTCCAGTGATGTTAGACTTTGCAGACAGATCTATCCAAAAAATCACCTCCGACGTTGCTTGAAAAAAATCCCCCGATAATGCCCACGAAAGGTAAGCATTCTGCCTGCCTGACCATTGCAGGATATTCTAGGTAGAAACCCAAGGTTATTTATGAGGCCGCATACTTTCCGTGACTGAAACCGATCAGTGGTAGATGTTTCGATGCATACTTAGACAACCAAGTCGCTATGAGGACAAAGTCTCAGAAGGTTGATAATTCTCGTCTATTTCTGAGAGATAGAGTCAATTTAAACTGGATTCCTGGGCAATGAAAGAGTCGATGAATAAGCAAGCGGCCAGTAGCTAGCCAGTAAGCACCATTTCTTCCAGTCGAAGAAGTGGACTCAAAAAATTCTTAAAGATGCGCTTGAAGGTGGTAACTATAAAGGAAGTGATTGTGAAGTATTTAAAGGCAGTCTTGGTGAAAATTCAATGTTTCAAGAGTCAAACGTACGCCTGATTACAGGCATGTTTACAAGGCACTGTCTGATGGGATGTAAGGCACCCCACCCAAAGAATACCTTAGACGTTGCCTAGACGAAATGAGGGAACCCCTTCTTAAATTACCAGGAATCGGATCACCTCTCACCACCGCTGGAGAGACTAAGCATGTTCTGAATCCCCACAAAATCGCGTGAATACCTTCAAATCAATGGGACGACAAAAAAAAAACCAGACGAGAGACGTTTGCAACGACCCATACAAGACTCATTCGGTCAGCAGAATGGTTCCACTCGCGGACTTTGTGGGCTTCAGCAACCTAACTCAACTGCATTACTTTTGGCCTCTTGGACAATGTCCGGATTTGTCTTAAATAAACAGAATTTGCGGGAAGTTTTGATTTGGAAGTTTGAAAAAAGTGCAGCCCACCGGATGCTTGTAAAAATTTATGGTGAATCTGCTCCGACCGATAGATCATGCAGAGGATGGTTTCGACGCTTCAAAAGTGGTCATTTTAGCGGCGAAGATAAAGAGAGTCTTGTCCAGCACATAAACTGTAAAGATGAGGAATTGGAGGCTTTACTGGATCAAGATCCATGTCAAACGGAAGATGATCTCGTAGAATTGTTCGGCAAACAATTTCCGTTCGGCTTAAAAATGTGGATCTATTCAAAAGCAGGGAAATTGGGTGCTCCAGCTAGCACGATCTCTTGCCAGCTGCTTCCAGTTGCGCACTCCAAGTTGGTTGAGGTCCTTTTCCACTTGTGTGCGCCATCTCAGTCTAGGACGTCCTCTGTTACGTTGTCCCTGTGGTTCGGATTCGAAGACTTATTTCATTTTCAACCGCTACCCAAAATTTTCACGCGCATCCGGTTTGTAAGAGCAGTGATCGCACAATTTGTTGCAGCGTGACTTTAACAAAATTCAGCAAATTCACAAAAAGATCCTCAAGGAACACGAAAAGAAACTGGCCCAAGTTCGGTATAGTTGATCCTCAAGGTCAGCCATTAGCTGTGAAAAATGTAGTTAGATATGTTGGCATTTGGTTGGACCAGTATCTGTACTGCGGTAAGCATGCTACTACAGCTCTGACAAAAGCTAGACGGCTGCAGCAAGTCGATTGTTTTACAGCAGCCAACTTGATTTCAGGGTGAAGATGATCTGCTTTATGGCCTCATCCGGCCAATTAGGACGTACGGTTGTCGTTTTTATAATACAATATAGAGATAGTCGATCCGTCGAATCCCAACAAAATCAGACTTTGAAGTCGTTCCTTGTCTTGTCGGCCACCGACCATTGTTACGTTTTAGAGGCGCTTTAAGTAGCCTGCTGGATGAAGATGATTTCAAACTGTGGTTGATGTTAAGAGCCTTCGCTATCTGTGCCGATCGTGTTCCATCAGTTGAAAAGTAGTAACGACTTCTGGCCAACCAACACGAGGTGCGCCTTCATATAGGTATTCTTCGAACGAAATAAAACCGCGTAGGCAACTAGCAGACCGAGGTTTTGAGGGAACCTGACTGGTAGTGACAGCTTGAACAGACAGCTTTATTTTGGTGCCAAGGGATGCTATGTGCTCCTGAAACTTTGTTTCAGCCCGACTGCGCATATGTCCCCATGTGGGAGGGTCGTGGTGGCTGTGGTTTAAGATCCAGTTCTGACTGACTCAGTTTGTTCCCCTTTCTAAACAGACCAGGCGGTCATTGGGAATGTTTCGGCTCGGTGTGGAGTTGCTGTGTCCCATAGAACGGCAGATGTGTTGGAAAAACCTTTTTCCCCACCAGACTTATGTGATTTTACATCAAACATAAGCCCATTTGGAACGTCGGGTATCTGAGGCATCTGGTCTTGCGACTTTTGAGGAAACGAACCCCGCGGCTATGAGGCCGTAAAGGCAGGCGGTCACGTAAACCAAATCCCACATCTGTGTGACTCTTGTTTTAAAAAAAAGTGCTTTCAACGATCATGACTTAAAGTTCGATGTTTCTACAGCCACAACCACGGTCACAGGCAAGCAACTAATTTTGCCGGAATGATTTATGACCCGTCCCGTGTTGTTCTCTTCCACAGGACTTGACTGAGGTCATCAAACACTTGATGGCCGTGTGCAGCAATGCGCTTTTATGGTTCAATAAAAATTCGAAAAGTCGGCGGAATCCTCATTTAGGAGCGACCCATTGAATCCTCAAGCGCAAGCAACCACCCTTTAGTGGGTCGTTACCTCCTCCAAGTGTCCGGCCGAAGCAAAATCTCTTCTCCACTTCGAACAAACGGACTACAGACATTCCTTGTTGAACGATCCTCCAGCTAGCACTAATAATGAAGATCTCTCTCTCTCTCATTGCGCCGACAAAGAACAACGAAGCGACCGGTTACAGCCGTAACTCCACTCGATTGCGCCACACCGTCGCCGCCTCCTTGTCCTCCTCACAAGTGACAGCGACAAGTTGCTTCTCTAAGACTCATAAATTTACATAATCCCCACACAAGACGTCTCGAGAATGTGTCCCGCCTTAAGGTCCCCCTCCCCCCCCCCCCCACACACACACGTCCCCAACGACTGGCCAGGGATCAATGCGCCAGACGAAGGTGACTTTCGGGATGGCTGCTGCCTAAAAGCCCCATCGACTCGGGCGACTCCCCCGGGAATTCCTGCATCGCATGGCTGTACTCACCGTTTGCCATATGTCTGTGGGCTCCATACCGGCCGGCGGTGGCTGTGGACTTATGGATGGTGGCGCTGATGACAGGGCCGAATCTGAGTCGGAATTCTGATGGTCCTGCTGCGGGCGGAAAAAACACATAATTAGCTACACGGTTGATTGAAACGTTAACTCAGGCTGGGGGTACCTACCTTCGACCCGTATGCATGAACATCGTTCTGAGCTTCCAAGATTCGTTCAGTGATTTCGTGTGGCTGCAAGAAAACGAAGAAAAAAGGCGGAGAAATAAAATCAAGAGACGAAACGTTTAGCTTGTGGATTGCACAACGGCTCCGAGAGGTTTATGGCTGAACTTGAACTTATGCGGGGACAGGCAGCTGAATGCGCGCCGCCGTGAACGCCCGAGAAGTCATCGATGCAAATGATGGACGTGATTAAACTTCGCCTTTGTTGGATTTCAAGGTTTCTCTTTGACACTGGTGGTGTGCGTGACGCTGTGACGATGATGGGCATGAGTTTTGGGGCGTGTATGCGAGGTAGGTGTTGGCCAGATGCATATCTGCGCAACACAATTCAGATACTGATCGTCTTCGCTTATCGGATGCCGCCGCGGACATTGATCCAACGCGGTGATCGCTGGTTGTCGTGCCACTCCTTGCGGATGTCAAACAGAAGGCGAGGTGATGTTTATTTGGTTGGCAGGATTGTATTTGATGCTTAAGCTGATGATTTTGAATGCAAAAGAGGACTTACGAGGAGCGAGGAGGTAAGTTTGAGAGGTTTCATGGGATCAGTTGCCATTTTGACTCTACCGGCAGACGGTGACGCAATCGAATTAATTTCAGATTAACTTTGGTTGGAAATTCATGTCTTTGGAGTGAAGGAAAGTGGAAGAATAGACACTTAGCGCTTTTTGAGTGTTGTCAGCAACTGAAAAGTGGTGGTGCCGTGAAAATGCGAGGTGTTCCGTTCGGGAGCCGAGCCTAAGAACTTGGCGACCACCTGTTACACAACAGTGAACAATTAAAAGTCAGACTAGACTATCATTGCTCATTCGATGGGCTTGAGACAACATTTTAAATTTCGCCACTCCCCAACGTCCTCAAATTTTAAATTAAATTCCCAAAGGTTGGTTTAAGTGGTTCAGTCATCTGTTTTATAGAAATATGCGTCACTAGAAGACGGCCTGACGCATCAAAATTACCAGATTTTTGTTTGTATAACCTCGATGCCCCTACTTTGAGTGACACAGAGAGAGCCTAAATCAATTTGATAGGTTGAACTGGTCCCAGCTGCAGTTGGTTGAGGTCAGAGGTGCCGCTTTCAGACATTACTTGCAATTTTAGCCTTTTTTGATGGAGACCATCAACCCTCTGTAAATTTTTGTACTTTTGCTGCAGCTCAGTAGCTCATTCTGTCGCTTCAATTTTTCAAGACCCTCTTGATCGTCTTCTTGACCTACGCGCTGCTTAGGAATTGCTTGGATGATATTGATCTTATGTGCTTGAACTGACTCCGCCTATTGGTATCAGTTGTATATTTCGCACAGTAGTCGCAGTGAATGGGTCAAACCGCAACTCCCAGGCCGCCAAATGGCCTGGTGGCCTTAACAAAGCAGTCGTCAAGACTAGATGGTGACTGATTAATTTTAGCCATAACTCCTTCTAGAAAAAAAAACGCAATGTATGTTTGGGCACGCGGCACTCACAATGGCAATAAGTTTTCAAAATATCCCAAACTGCTCAATGTGTCCGGCAGAGGATACAGCAGGAAACCGCTGTCTTTCTCAAAATAACACTAGAAAGCCCACACTGTGCAATGGAAGTTCCTACTCCAAAGGATAGAATGCTGAGTTCTCCTGCAAATATTGTAGAAAATGTAAATGTATCTGTGAGCCGGTACTGAAACGCAACAAAATTCATCGATTCTTGAACATCAAAATTTTGACAATTACCAGCGAGATGACTCGTCGTCGGCTGTATGCTCCATCAGCCGGCAGAAACGATGTCCACGCCAGGATTGACTGCGAGGAAGGCTTTGTTCTGTGTAAGGTGGGATTGGCTTGGGATTACTATCTCTCGACTCTACTGAGTCGCAAGCGATACTGAGAATCTGGAAAGATAATTTCTGCAGACGGCGATGACGGCCCAAATCCCCCTGTTAGGCAGAATGTTCCACTCAACTTGGACGATGATAGGCGAGAATTCCGTCCCCCCGACTTCGACGAGGTCAAGATAACAATATCGAGACTGAAATCGAACAAAGCTGCTGAAGCAGATGAACTGTTCACAGATTTGTTTAAAGCAGCTGGAGATGAGCTGGTTGGACACATGCACCAGCAAAGGATATAGTCGGAAGAAAGAATTCCCGATAAGTAGAATCTTAGCGCCGTCTGTCCGGTCCACAAAAAAGGAGATCCCGTCGGCTATCGAGGGATAACTCTCCTTAACAACGCGTGCGAGATCTTCTCTACCGTATTGTGTGAACGCCTGAAACCATTCGTCAACAACCTGATCCTGGTCCTTATCAGAGTGGTTTCAGGCCAGGGAAGTCCACCATCGACAAAATCTTCACACTACGGCCGATCCTAGAAAAGACCAAAAAAGTGCAAATCGACACTCACCACCTATTCGTCGATTTCAAGGCCGCATATGACACAGAGACGAGCTATACAGTGCCATGTCTTGGTTTGGCATTCCTACCAAACTCGTCAGATTGTGTAGGATGACGATGGAGAACTCTCGCTGCTCCGCGAAGGTCGGGAACGAACTCACCGAGACCCTCAATGTCCAAAATGGTTTCAGACAATGCGACGCACTGTCATGTGACTTCCTCAACATCATCCTTAAGAAGATCGTGCGTAACTCACACGTCAACACCAGAGGCACGATCTTCCAAAAGTCGGTTCAATTACTAGCTTACGCCGACGACATTGACGTGATTGGACGAACACAACGAACCGTCAATGATGCGTTTGCTGGCATTGAAGCGGAAGCGCCTAAAATGGGTCTGGTGGTTAATGAGGGCAAAACGAAGTACATGCTGACATCAAGGAAGGACGCACAAAATCGATGTCTCGGACAGAGCGTCACACTAGCCAGCAGAAACGTTGAGGTAGTCAAGGACTTTGTCTACCTCGGGTCCGCGGTAAACAGGGACAATAACACCAGTACTGAAATCAAACGCAGAATCACTCTTGTCAAGCGCTGTTTCTTTTTTTTAAAAGGGGCAATTGAGTAATAGAGCTTTTCCAAAGGACTAAGCTTGCTTTATGTAACAGCTTCATCATCCCAGTCATACTTTAAGGTGCAGAAACCTTGACGTTACTAAGAGCGGATGAGGAAGCCCTTAGTCTTTTCGAGCGAAAAGTTCGGCGTAAGATTTTTGGTCATGTTAGCGTTGATGACGTCTGGAGCAGAGGATTCAACGACAAACCTTTTAGACTGTACAGCGGCACGGCCCTGGTCCAGGGTCTTCAAATACAAAGGTAAAGATGACAAGGCCTTGTAGAGGATATGGACACCACTGCTCCGATCACAAAAGTCTTCAAATTCGGGCCATTGGGACAACGCAACAGAGGACGGCGTAGATTGAGATGGCGCATACCCGTGGAGAAGAATCTCAACCAACTTGGCGTGTGCAACTGGAGGCAGCTGACGAAAGATCTTGCTGGCTGGAGTAGCATGTTGGTTGAGGCTCAGGTTCACCCCGGACTGTAGCGCCACAATAAGAACAAGAAGAAGGTGGGATTGACAGGAAATCATCGAATACAAGCAACTCCCATACGGCCAAACTCCTAACTTGGTCTTGTACTGTCAACAATTGGACCGTCTGAAGGAAGCAATCGCTCAGAAGCGACCCAAAGAAATGGAGTTTTTCATTGGAATAACGCAGGGCCACAAATGTCGACAGTTACTCGTCAGGAGCTCCGACAGTTCGCATGAAAGGTTCTTCCTCTTCGTGCATGACGAACGAGTTTTGAGACAAAAAAATTGGTTCAAGAGGGGTATGTCAAAATAGGTTGCTGCTCATAAGTACCAGAGATTCTCTGAGAGAGGTATAATGAAATTACCTTCAAAATGGCCGACAGTTATCGAGCAAAATGGCTCAGATTTGACTTAGATCGGATCATTCTACTAAAGAAAACCTTCATTTCCACACAAAAAAGGAATTTCTTTTTACTCCTCCAACGGTAATAGGAGCTTCACGATGTTGTCTTCCATCTCACTGAAACAAAGCCAGACGAATAAAATTTCCCGTGAATTTCGCGAAAAATCATCGCAGCTACCACAATGCCTCACTGAGTGTCGCAGCATACATTTAGGCTGACTCCATTCGATGGCAAAACATTTTCTCTTCGACTCCCGACGGAGCCCGCACCACATCACCCGCCACGCAAACAGGTAAGTTCACATATCGGCAGCGACGGCGGCACACACACCGCACCGCCGCAGCCGGCTGTCGAAACTGAAAGTAAGAAATCAAAGTCAACTTACCATGGAATGGAATTCCTTTTCGCCACACGTCGTATTTATGAAACGTTTCTCATTGTTCGTATTTATTTTATTAGTTACGTTGCAATTGTTATTGATAATGTTTTTATTGCGCTCAATATCCTTGAGTTTTTTCATCTGAAAGTAGAGGAAAACAGAATGCCGGGTTAGTCGAATTTTTTGAATTTTATTCGAAACTCGTTTCGAACTGGTCACTTGAAGCGCACTCGAGGTGTCATTGTCGCACAAAAGTCACATGTGTCACTTTGACCACTTTGACACTGGTGAGTCGACAAATTTGAAGTGGATTTCATCATTGCCTGTGGGGGTGCAGCATAAATCGCGCAGAAGATACGCAACGCCGCGATACGGGGATTTATGAAGAGCCGCGAGATGAGCGGCTCATCATGCAGCCGATTGCAGCAACATTCTGACATGAATGCAGTGCATCTGCCGCGCACTGGTGGATGGATGGTAGCGGAAATTGCGAATTTGTGGAAGATGAATGGGCTTGGAGGTGATTTATATCTCACCAGTGTTTACGAGAATTAATGCGATGCGAGGCGCATGTAGGGAGGGGGCTAAAATTATACGTTTCTGAGAGATGTGAGAATTCATAGGCAACCGTTTTGTTGATGACGAAATGGGATGTGGGCAGCGTGGTGGGAAGAAAATCTCGTTAGATGAACTTCCAGAGTGTAGGGGGAGTCCTTAATCAGATGCGTGGCAAAGACTGGGAAGCTCAAACTGGTTTAAGGAAAGAAAGGTACGCTAACCGTCTGTCCTACAGTACACCTCTGGTATTTAAGCAGAGTCTTTCATTCTTCATAAAGTTGCTGGGGGACCTGAGACTCTGCCTACAGACGTTTGTAGCCAGCTGAATTTTAGCTAGCTGCCTCTAGTTCAGATCCTTTTCCACTTACGTACGCCACCTGACTAAGCCACGCCTCTGGAGGTGAATTCGAAGGCATTCCGAGCCGGAGTGTTGATTGGCTTCCCAATCCTTAGAACCTACATCTTCTGGCTTAGTGGAAGTAACATGTCATCTCCTCTACTCACCGACAAGGTTAAAAATCAGCCGAAGGAATTTTTCTCTCAAAGCCAAGAGTAGGTTTGTTTGGATTAAGCTGCCCTAGCTGCTTTAGGAAGACGGCTTAAGCCAATTTAGTTCAAGTGTACGATCGTTTTGATGCCAATTGACCGGATGATTGTATTCTTTCTTAATTTCTTGGTGTCTCTATGCAAGAATCCCTTAAACCTATCCCTCAAATTTCCAATAGCTAGCCAGTTGGTTTCCCTAAAGAATCACTTGACCATTTTCTACTCTAGCACCACCTAGGTCATCTAAGCTGTTGCAGAAGTAATTGCCGATTGAAGTCTTTCCTACTGTTGCCAGAGATAGATAGGTTCCGAAGTCCTGTGGTACGCTTCGCTTTTCATCCTCGTCCAGGCTTTCCGAACAGAAGGCATTGTGTGCAGTGCTTAATCTTCTTGCACAGGTTTCCATCAGACAGAGCCCACAAATAAAGCCCTTAATCAGACTTGGGGTTTGGTCAGTGGACATGACTACCTTGAATTCATCCCATGTGCTTACTGTCCCGTGTGCGTTACCGTTCCTTCTGGTGAGCATAAGGCAGGATCAGGGATTTTACTAATGACCCCCACATGCCTCTGTCTTTGGGCAACCTGATCGCCAGCCTGATGATGCTCCGTGACTGTGAAGTCTTGTGCTGTCCAAGTGAGGGCCGCCCTTACTTTTTCGTTTCCGACTTACTTAGGGTCTGACCTATCTAGCTCCACTTACGATATTGGATCTTTGCTGAGATAGGTTTCCAACTAGAAGACGTTGGGGATTTATTGACGAAGACCTGAAGTTTGTGGTTGCCGTGGCGTAGTGGTAAGTGCATCGACTGCGGCGCAGAAAGTCTAGGTTCGATTCCCGGACAGGACACCTCGCATTTTTCACGGCACCATCTCTTTCAAGTTGCCGACAACACTCAAAGAGTATCAATTGTCTATGAAAAGCTTCTCAAAACTCGGCATTCGGAGTCGGCATGAAACTGTAGGTCTCTTCTTCTCGTGAGAGAACAGTAGCACGCACAACACGAGTAGTTCTTGTAGAAGCTCGGCCCTGGTCATTTGTGGGCTGTAGTGCCACTCAATTATTATTATTGACCTGAAGTTTGTGAACAGTAAGGATGGTTGTGGTTGTCAGTACGGAGCTTAATTTGAAATTGAATATTCGAAGCTTGACAGAGGTGAAGAGCTGGATAGATCTTCAGAGCGTGGCGGCCCTTGTCTATACGAGGCAAGAGGTCAGTCTCCGCAACTCTATCTTTGCACAAAATGCTGCCTTCTTTGCAGAATTTTTAGACATCCTCGATTGGGATTCAACCTAGTGGCAGAGGTCCCTCGCTTCTTGAGGAGGATAGAGTGAGGAGTCAATAATTTTTTAGGGTATTACTTTCCCACATTTTGGGATGGACGTCTCTTTAGAAATCCGTTGGACTTCCATTCTGCCGTGGGTTTGCCACGGGAGCAGCTTCGATGAGATGGACGAGGATGGCGGCACGCTTGTGGTTGCTCGGCTCAGCTCGTCGGACGGGATGGTTCTTGTCCCCCTCACACGCACATCACCCATTTTACACAAAAAAAAACAAAATAATTGTGCCTAAAGTAGCTAAAGGAAGATAGAAGGGGGGGAGGTAGAAAAGGTTGTGAAGAATAAGAAAGCTTAATACCCTAACCTGACAGCGGACGGACCTTTAACGTAGGAAAAGAAAAGGGGGGACGGATAGAAAAGAAGGGTGTTCTAGGCCTATGCCCTTACCACTAAACAAGGCCGGAAGGTTCGCGGAGCTACTGCAGGCCTTCTGGAGGCCAACATTGGGTCTTGGAGAACTGGCTTTATTTATCAATTACTTCCTAAGCCAGAAGAAACAGCAGCTGTCCAGAGTTATTCGCCATTTGATTTCAGCGCTGTTGTCATTTGCGTACATGAACACCACATGTGCGGGTAAGGTATCGCAATAATCGCAATTTTTTGGAAAGTTAACACCCAACAAATTTCAAGAACTAATTACCATAGTTTGTCAGAAAAAAAAAGATCCAGTGGCAATAACCGATTACCCAAAAATAGCACTCTGGGTCAGAATGCCAGTTTTGCGTTCACTTAATGAGTACAATAAATCCATAAATTAATTTGAAATGTTCAACACCTCCAGCGTCTTACGCTGAAACCGCACACACCAGGTGTGCGTACGCGTTGTCAAGTTGGCTGCCAAGATCTCAGCCAGATTACTCCGTAAAACGCATGCTCGGTGGAAGAGGTTTATGATCAGCAATTTGCATAATAGTCCATAACACTCTCGGCAGGTCGTAGGAGCGATGCTTTTTATGGTTCCCCGAACACTTTCAGTGGCAAACTGACCCAAAATACTGACCCAATATGCTACTTGTGGAGCTGCTACTACAAGCATCGGAATATGGTCTTGAATTCCTTAGAAAAATAATTATTCTAATTCATCTGTCTTTTTGGCTTAAAGCTCTTTTTTTATTGATTTGCTGGGATGTTCTGAAACGTTTATGGGAAGGTGGATGTCATGATGGCTGTAAAATTGTTTGGTAAGTACACTGCCTCACCGTCAGATGGTGTCACTATGGCAAAAGATCATTTACTATATTCTCGTAGATGGCTACTGTCAAAATTTAAGCTGGATCGGACTCCTTGTTCTTTTCGGACCACGTTTGGAAGCGGCCTCGCCTGCGGATTTTAGAAACATGGGGAAACAGCATTTTCGGTTAGTGATCCGATGAAAGGATTTGGAAAGGGCCCTTGGATGCTGTGAATGGTGGTGATAGTCAAAAATTTGTTTAACCTGGTCGCACATCGATTTTTGATGAACTGTGCCAACGTGCCCCGAAAATGGCTGACCCGGAGGACAATGTGACAGAAGTCCACGATTTCGTGTTGGCGGACCACTGGTTGAAGGTGCGAGTAATCGCTAAGATAGACGGCACCTCATAAGACCGCGTGAGGGTTATGCTCTGCGTGACGGAGTTGTCTATGCGATAGTTGCCGCATTTGGACACTCCGTAGAAAGTAGAAAGGGGTGTGAGACCACTTTCGAGCAGTTTTTGTTAAAGCGCAGAGAAGAGGTGGACAGAGATAGAAAGAGACAGATAGAGCGAGACAGATAGAGCGAGACGGACAGAACGAGATAAATAGATAGATAGATAGATGGATAGATAGAGGGATAAATAGATAGAAAGCGAAAAAGGGCGAGAGAGAGGGAGAAAGATAGACAAAGATATAGAGAGAGATCACTTCAGAGAAGTACCAAACGTTGTTTGAGCACAAAGAAGAGAAAGAAGTGCTTACCACCATTAAAACGCAATCTGAAGGATGATCTTCTATGACGACTTGCACACACGTTTACCCCGCGATCTTGTTCCGAAGAAGGTGGAGACCCTATTGGTAGGTTGCCCTATGAGTAGGAAATGTAATGGACATCGCTTTCTGGGACACACAAGATGCTATCCCCATCAGCGACATCGACTGTACTGAACTATTGAGTCGATTAAACACCAGATTGAGTCACATTTGGGGAAGCAAAACGTTTTCTTCCACAACGTCTGCGAAGTGTTTAACGCTGTTTAAGGGCAATCCGAAGGAGTTTCTGACTCAGTAACCAAGAAACAGTTCAAAGAATGGTCTTAGCCCAGAGAACGCGTTTGGACGACGACGAAGGCTGCACTATCGTCTGGAAATGAGGTGACCACGGTTTGCTGGGATTCCCAAGGTGTGATCTTCATTGACTTGCTGGATAAAAGGCAAAACGGTCACAGGGATCTTCTGTGCCGGAGTCGAGTCGATGCAAAAATTCACTGATTAGACGTCAATTTCCAGGAGAAATGGCCCCATTTGTAGTAGAAGAACGTGTTCTCACGCCATGGCAATGCACCAGACAACATCTCCGCCGTTGCCATGGGTTATGAACTGATCTCTTCATCCACTGCAGACTCCAGACAACGACGTTGCCTGGTGTGCTCAGGGTTATGCCCCCAACTACATGCTATTTTTGGTCCTGATTGCGTTGATGGCGTCTGGAGGAGAAGGTTTAACGACGAACTCTATGACATGGGCCTGGTCATGCGTCTTTAAATACAACGCCTAAGATGGCTACGTCATGTAGAGCGAATGGACACCACTGCTCCGGTCCGAAAGGTCTTCTAATCTGAGCAACAGAGGAGTGCCTAGGCTAAGGTGGCACACACAAGTGTAGAAGGACCTCAACCAACTTGGAGTGCACCCCTGATGGCAGCTGGCATAAAATCGTGCTGGCTGGAGAGGCATGTTGGTTGAGGCCCAGGTCCACTGTAGCCCCACTAGAAGAAGAATTAGAAGTGGAGTTGACTGCGGGACATGGTCAGGGAATCTTCCTCCTCTAGACGCCTAGCCATCGCTGGTCAGAACTATTATTCGTAAAATGTCTGGTCTCAGCTGATCTTGAATGGCAATTTTCAAAAAATCTAGGAAAACCTCTCTTCGGACGTCGGATTCATACTGGCATAGCAACAGGAGGTACTGGCCTCTAGGAGACCACACAATCGGATTAAGCATTCGATACAAGGGACACTCTGTGGGAGGGAGAAGAATGCGATTGCATACGATTTTGGTAGTCCCTCCACTGAACACATCCCTCATCCCAGGGAAGTCTTAGTCGTGGTGTCTTGAAGATTGGCTCAAAGAGAGCGAAGGCGAAGACAAGAAGGCAACATCTTTGAGATTCTCTCTCTTTCCCTGGTCCTGCGGATTGATTGTCCATTGTCAAAGGTCTCGTTGTTCCTTTGGAAGTACAAACCAATCGAAACATTTCACAAAACAGTCACATTTTGGTACGGATCTCATTTTGTTTGCCATTACAATCCTGATTGACACAGGACCTCACAACCAGGACTTGTTTCTTTCCAGCTGTCTCGAGTTGCGCCCACTAACGTCGGTTGGGGGACTTCCTTTGTTGCACTGTCACCACGTTGCAAAACCAAACGTTGCACATCCATCGCATTCTCCATTCATCCTGTACACATTCGTAAACGTGATGAATTACCCCGAAAACCACTTCACTAATTTAATAGTTGTGTCAAATATTTAAATGGCCGGCAATAATTGCCAACACTCCCGCAGTGGAATATAAAGTATTCTCAATGGGTTCTAAAAAGCTGCTTAATGGCCAACGTGCCTGGTGGGGCTTGGTCGGGATACGGCTTAATGAGCGAATGAAATGACCACCAAACCCAACATTGACGTCCCTAGAAGGCCTTAACTGCCTGTATGAGCTAATCTTGTTTCTGGTAACGTGAATCACGTTCAAGTACATGTGTTTAGAAGAGTCTGCCGATATTCGGATGTTTCCTTCAAAGAAGTGGAGAGGGATTCCTGACTATTGAGGGAAGTTTGTGTAACTGGAGAGGAGAGTGACACACCGTTTCCTTTCGCTTACAGTGGCGTGGCGGCCCAAGATGTACTTAGCTCACAAAAAAATCAACATTTTGGGAGAGTGTCACACTTGACCTTGTCACCACTGTTCCGTCTCAAACACATGACTATGTCACCAGCTTCTCCTTCAAATGATATATCAATGTATGGGGTCAGACAAACCGCACCACACGGTGTCCTGGTATCTCGTCTCTCTCGCTCTCTCATCCTCCATATATCCGGCTCGTACTGTGACTTAATTCTGTTCACTTGAGGGTAACAAAGCTCTTTAAAGCACGCCAATGGTAAAAACAAAAAGTTTTCGAAACTGTAACAGGCGTGCTTACACGTCTTACATAATTCTCCGAAATTCCCATCGCATTCCAAGGCCCACCGGTCAAAGGTGTCACTTTCACACACCACAACTGCCGCCAACACCTTGAACGTGCACCTCCCTTAATCACTTGCGGTGAGTCGTGGAATACGCCTAGATCAGCCTGTGGATAAGTGAATGTGGTCCTCTTTAGAAAGCCATCGGCATCCAATCTACAACCGCAAGTGTATGAATCGCCCAACCACCTGTGCCTCTTGCACACAAAGGAGCAGCAAACATTCAGCCCCAGGGGCAAGCGAAAGTTGATCGGCAAAAGACAAAAACCAAGAGCGCAACAATTTCATAACGAACGAACCACCAAACTAAGCCCCACATACAGCCGCCAGTCACATTCTCGCCGATTCTTCGCAACCTTTGCCACATCTCCGCTCGTCGGACTTGCAAATGTTGTCCGTTACGAACGCGAAATTCGATATTTTGACAAACTTTTGACAAATGAACGCAGAACTCCTTACCGTCTGATTCTCACACTCTCAGTTCGCGGTCAATCCGCGATCAATTTGCGATCAATAACCGAACCGGATTTGAAAGTTTTGCGAAATAACGGTAATCACTGAGCACATTGTACCGACAAATCATCTGAATCAACAGCTAATTGAATCGCACTCGCCTTCAAGTGATTGCTGAACGGAATGCCAAAAAGTGGACAATGCCAGTTGACCTTAATTTGGGACGCGTTTGTCAGAACACAATCCGTTGCTGGCACCCAAAAACGTTCACCATGAAAGGGCTTCTCGAAATCGCAACAGCTTACACGTCTCAACAGTCGGTGCTCCCTGTAAGTTGTAATCCAATTAACGGTAACGGAAAAGTTTTCTGCGCTATTTGGTCCAATCCAATCTGTGCTTCTCTGCTTTGACAATCCGCCAACGGGGTTCATCACACTCGTGGGTAATCTGGAACAGACCGTAAGCTCGCACAAAAGACGCAGAAAACGAGGTGACGCTAGGTGATGTCCAATTAAATGGCCTCACTGTGGAAAACACTTTTCCCATGTCAAGTGGAATGCATGCGTTTTTCCCGTGCGTATGGAATGATGAATGCAACAAACACTTTCTCTGCCAACTTGGGATACGATTTCAAGAGATTTCTCGTGAATTTGCATTCTCCTAACCATCTCTCTCGCTCGCACACACACACACAGACACTCTTTGAATCTGGGAAGAAGCGGTTCCGTTTGGCGTTAATGTTGTGTACCGTGCAGGCTGTCTGTCGGCCAGAGTCAAGGCGTAACATGTTAAATCAATTAGCCGAAGAAATGAAAAATGATTTGGCTTATGGGGGAATCGCATGAGGATTTCATGGTCACGAAGAGCATGGAAAGAAAGTAACAATGGGCTTGGTGCTGTGAAATTTAACAGAAAACGAAGACCCGGCCAACAGCCAATTTGCCGGTGGAGGCTTTGCTTCCGTTGCGCCAGACTCAAGCAGTCAATTTGTGATTTTATTGAGGAAACAATGAGAGTGAGGAAGATTGGATATTGCCGTGGATGATGACTCTCAGGAGATCGGATCCAACTTCACAGATAAGTGCCGTCGTCGAGATGAGTCTGAGTCTTTTGAGTCAGGGGCTGTTTTGACAAACCAAGATAACCCGGTTGCCAAGGATGACTCTGCGCCAG
The DNA here is from genome assembly GCA_944738645.1 of Eristalinus sepulchralis. NCBI lineage: Eukaryota > Metazoa > Arthropoda > Insecta > Diptera > Syrphidae > Eristalinus > Eristalinus sepulchralis. The sequence continues at coordinate 75,597,438 of OX122882.1, forward strand.
ATCTCCACTTAGACGTCGTTTGTGGAGTTCACGTTTGCCCCGAGGAGACAAATTCCTTAACTACTCGTACCTACAGGTTGTAGCTGTCAACTGTCAGCGTTTCGTTTTAGAGGTATTGCTGCAAGACTGGCCTTTTGATCGGTAGTTACATTAGTGCAGGTGGCTGGTCCTGGTATAGACTGAGTATGCCAAAGTTTTAAAATTTAGGCTGTTATTGGTTCAAACAAGGTCTGAGAGCCTAAGCATGAGATTGTGAAACCGTCACGTCATGGAGAAGTGAAGGAATGTCCACCAAAAATTTTCTCTACACTCGCGGTGATTCCTGCCTCTCTACAGTTTTTAGAAGCATCAGTAAATGAATTTAATTATTGAGTTATACTACAGCTCACAAGGGAACTGGGCCTAGCTTCTACAACAAGTACTCGTGTTGTGAGTGCTGCTGTTCTCTCAGGAGTAGCTCCGCTCTGTCCTCAACTTCAGAAGTGACGAGAAGCTGGATGGAATTGTTACGACCCAACTAGCGTCCTTCATTGCCCTATGATTGATATTGGAAAGCTTCAATACCGTCCATAGTTTGGATGGATTGCGCTTTTGGGCAAACAGACTTCTGTCAGAGTTCCAGAGTTGGGGAGTTCTCTCTAGGCACTGAGCATACAATCTGGGAGCCTATGCCTTCGAAGATTTGATGGACACTGAGCGATACAAGTATCTGTCAGCTTGCTCGGATTGAGAGTACTGAGAATGGTATGCTTGGTCCACATGACACCACTTAGCTTGGGCTAGGTGGCGATGTAACAATCAATTCGCGCCACATCTACCTTCCACCTTATAAGTCACCAAAAATCTCCAAATCTGAAACCATCGAACACGGTTTTCAGCACCTAATCGAAGGGTAAAAAAGAACCTCAGAAACTTAAGGCAAAACATTGTGCACAAACTGCTTATAGGTGTCCAAAACAAACAGATGAGAAGTATTGTAAAGGACCAACTGCCGCAGGACGAAAACAAATTGAGGGGCTAATCAGTTTTCGTACCATCAGAAGTACAATCCGTCAGCTTTTCAGTCTGAGAATGGAACTTGGGAGCATGCCCAATCAGTCTACAGATGTTTTGTAGATTTAGGAACGTCACAGGACCGTATTCTACAGGAGAATGGGAGTAATGGTCTGCTTTGTAGTAACTGTGTTGGGTTAAACGGGGTAAATCAATGCCTTTCAGGGTGGGCGTTGAAATTCGCCAGGGGTGCGTGTTGTCACCTCGCCTTTTCACTACATATATCTACGGACTGGATGTTGCAGCACAGCTGAGGCAGGAAACATTGAGGTTACATCGTCTCCTTTGTTGTCCCCACATCCTCTCATACGAAACTTGACAGGTTTGTGGCTGTATGTGCAAACGCCGGAGTGAAGGTGAATGCGGGCAAGTCCAAGGCAATGCGCATTTTCAAATCTCCTTTTCAATGCTCTCCACATGTTAGTGGAGTTCCAGCGTCTTTTTCATGTGTGATGGGAGGTGCAACACTGAGGTTTCTTGTAGGATTGGCCAGTTTAGAACAATTGTGAAGCAGCATGTAGATCATTGATAAGAAAGGCCGAGCTTGGTGTCAAAGCCACGTTATTGGACTTTAACTCAGTATTTGTTCCAACTCTCACCTATGGTCATGAAATTTGGATAATGAACGAAAGAACAAGATAGCGCATTCAAGTCCGATATCTGTTAATCGGGGGTCTTTGTGCCACCAAATTCCACAGACACAACGCCTCCCTATACAGTCTATTGGCACTTGTCACTGAAGTTCACATTCGTAAGTAAACTACGACAAGGTATGTGCTTCTGAACGTTGGTCATGAAATTTGGGTAATAATTGAAAAAATAAGGCCGCGAATGCAGGCTGGCGAGATGTGATTAATCCTTGCTGTTGCTTGCGGGAGTTACTCGCCGGAATAGGCAGCGAAACGCGACGGTGCCTGGCGTTCTTAATGTTAAGCAGCTCCTTCTTGGTCGACGGAAAGGGTCATACTTCGATGGTTTGGCCACGTGGTAAGGATGTCCGCATCATCACGACTTCCGAGGCATGCCTTAAATGCTATTCCATGAGGTGGGTGACCGCTCGGTTAACTCAGGGCGGGGTGGTTGGATTACGCCTATTAACTCGCCTGGTTGCGCTTGGGAATAGCTCCTGATGAGTTGGTAAACGATCGAACGGCCTGAATGTCTTTCCCGCATTGCGTCTGCGTCTCCTTAAGAGGAACATGCAGGAAAATGATGACAATGAGGATGAAAGACTCTAAGTGGTCATTGACTTCAAAAGTTGACTTATTTGGTGTTGCTAGCCATTTCCCTGGTCTAAGGGCGATTTATTTTCACAGATTGGTAGTCAACTCTGTGCTAGTGGCAAAATGCGCTGCGATGGAGTTTAGCACCATTAAGACACATATTACAATAGTCTGTACTCAATGGGAAAGCAAAAGAATTTTCTCTTAGGTTGGATTTTGGTGGCTGCTAGAGCAAGGCTGCTGAAGACCACTTCGCCCACAATAGGGACCCATTGTGATGCCACATGACCGAAAGATTATCGGTTTCAACCTCCAATGGGCTTAGCCAGTTCTCTAAGGAATTTCTTGATCCATCTTACGTGGACATCAGCTGTTTTGAATGGTCTCCAACCATCAAGTTGACACGCCAAACGCCGTGATCCGCTCCAACCATCTGACAATCTCCTAGTCACCGAGCATAATCCGGCTCCCAATGGCCACTCGAAAAATGTTAATCGGTCGTAAAAGTCAAATTCATAGCCTATTGCCATCAAACGTCACTCAGCCGCCATCCCATAAGCGGGACGACCACTTCGCTGCGGACAATAAACTTTCATCACTCACCGCGTCCACATCACAGCGGGCATAGAGCTTTGTTGCATTGGCATCTCTCTTGCCAAATCCCATCCACGAGATACCGATCCTCATCGATCTGCATTCGATGGCAACCGAAGCGGACCGCATCTCCTTGTGCATTGTCAGTCCTCAGTCAGCGGCTGTGCATCCGATGGATAGACAGACAGCCGCGCAGACAAGGCACAAATTGAAAATCCAGAATTTACGATAACGAAGCACGGTTAATCCGAGTCTGGGTGCAGAACGAGAATATTAATGCGGCGCGTCGCCGCTTACAAAATCGAATTCGTAATCGTGTTACAAAAGTTCAACTGTCTTGGGCACGGCCTACAGGCGTTTGTGGCATGGCGGCGGCGGTGGCGACGGCGGCTGGAGTGCATCTGCGATCCAGTGGGCGGATGAGTTGGTGATTGAATCGCGTCCGGGCGAGTGATGTGTGACGATCAGAGATCAAATGTCAGTTCATCCGATGAGCGATTGCCGCACTTGTGCGACGAGTGGTGGGGCCAACCGATGGGCGGTTCCCACAACCTCATTCAAGACAAGCCATGCCGCCCGATTACCGTCATTTGACATGACTGTGTACGTTTAGGCTTCAACCACATAAATTTGCGTTGACGTCGTAACCGAAGCGAACCCTCATTCCACATGCAAAAAGCGCTTCACACATCTAATTACTCCACTTAGACGGCGTAATGTATCCGAACTGTCACTCGGTCGCGTGACAAACGCCGAGTGAGTGTCTCTGGGGCTCTGGGAGCCGCAATCATAATCACCTTGACATTTTTGTTTTTTGTTCGCTCGCACTTTTCGCTCAAACTGCCTCATTAGTCTAGTGTTTCAAGAGGACGGTGGGATGGCTCAGCCTGCGGCTGCATGGTGATATATGCAGCAGCTGCATGATTTGCCTTTGTCGGAGTGCCTACTGAAGATAGCGACGCATGTGACAGCGGACGGTTTGGTTTTAGGGTCAGCGGTCGAGATGCAAATTGTATGACAGTGGGGTGCGAAAGTGAAGACTTCGCAAACTTGACCCACACACACTTTGGAGTGGTAGGCCATGAATCAGCGGTATGTGCCGTTTGGAGTGTGTGCCTGTTTGCAAATTTATTTCATTGCACAATCTGTGCACTTCGGAGATTCGAAAGGTTTCCACAAATGTGTGCCAGTTCAAGAGAGTTTGGATTTATGCAATGGAATGGGAAGATCTTAGTGGTCTCGGATTGCAGCCAGAAGTCACGCATTTCACGCGTGTAATGAGCGGCGGCTGTTAAGCAAACATCGGCATCACTGATTGTTTCCAACAAGCCGTTGTAGAAGGAATTAACGCGCCTCATTAACAAGGTGAAACTAATTGGAGTTCGACACAGAAACAAGGATGAGAAGTGTGCCTCGGTGCCTTGTCTGAGGAAGAATCAAATTTGTCTGGCAAACAAAACAACATCAGCCGGTGTCGTCAGCTGGATAACCTCTGGCTTGGGGCTTTGCAATCGTTGTCAAGACACATACAGTGCCAGTAGGCAAAACCTTTTCTGGCGCAGTCTTTGGAATTTATGTGAGCTACGGGTTCTCTTTTGCATGTCGTAGAGTGCATGGAAATCAAGGCTTGTGATAGCAGACCCTTGCGATACAGTCCCTTGTGATGGCAGTCCCCTGTGATAGCAATCCCTAGCAAGATCTCTTCTTTTCTGTTTGAATGACAAAAATAAAAAATATCTGTCGCGCTTCAATTTGACAAGACGTGGAGTTGCTTTTGTAAATCGAGAAAACTGGCCTACCAGGCGAAGGAGGGGCCCAGAAGACGACTCCAGTACAAAACTGCGCTATACAAATTTGGATTAACGTCATCTCCTGCCTTAACCATTTATAGCATGGAGTCCATTTTGACTAGACTCGTAGATTACCCGAGATTAGACGACTTTGATACCCAAGTACCAAATTGAGATCAGGCTTAAGGGACAATCACCCCAGTTTGGTTTAGAGTAAGACCTTTCTATGACCCCTGCCATTCCCTGGGTCGTACATTCGGTTGAGAATGCAATTCCACACTGAGCCAGGGAAGTCCCCAAGCCGTCTGATCTGAATCAGTAGAATGAACAACCAAACTCAGCCCCGTAAGCACAGTACACAAACCTCGACTCTGCCCGCGAAATTTGGTTTAAACCGATAGCTTCTACTACACTTTGAAAAGCAAACATACGTCGACTGCAGTGGCTCGGCCAAAGCGAGCGAATGGACATCAACGCTGCAGCTAAAAGGGTCTTTAAATCACAACCTCCGCGTTCGAGAAGGAGAGGAGGGCCAAACCTCCGGTATAAAGGCCAAATTGTTGCAGACAATAATTGGCAACTAGAAGCAGAGTGCCCGGGACTATCAAAAATGGACGACAGCTACAGTTTAGGCTCAGATCCTTCATATGTCGCAAGCCTGATAAAGGATGTCCCAACAAGAATGCAAGATTAAAATTTGGCGCCATTCGAAAAGTCATTGTTTGACACTTGAACAATTATTATTGTCTGTTAGTAGGAGGCAGCCTTTGAATCTGAGCCATTGAGACAACGCAACAGAGAATGGCCCAGGATAAGGTGGCGCACACAAGTGGAGAGGACCCCAACCAACTTGGAGTGCGCAACTGGCGGCAGCTGGCGAAAGGTCGTACTGGCTGGAGAGGCATGTTGGTGGTCACCATCGCACCAAATGGTCATCGGTTCCATCATTGACACTAAGAACTCTGTAACGAATGTGATTTTGAATACGTGATTTCATAAAACCAGCCACTTCATCTGGAGACTGTCCTTTATCGGGGCGCTGCCAACTAATTTCGTCAAGCTCAGTGAGAAGAAGTTGTCGTGGTGGCAGTGTGCATAAGTGCACCGACTTGCACACCGAAGGCCTCAAGTGTGATTCCCGGATTGAACACCTTGCGTTTTTTCACCTCTTTGCAGTTGCCGACAATAAACAAGGGATACATACTGTCTAAGCTTCTCAAATTTTTCCGTTCGGAGTCGCCAATGAATTGCAGTTTTCATTTGCACTAGCAGCAGTTCACACAACATGAGTAGTTGCTGAGGATACTAGGCTCTGGTTCCTTGTGTACTGTAGTGCCACTCAATTTATGTATTTATCAGTGAGAAAGAGACTCTTGGAGCACTTAAGTCAGTCTTTGAGCACTTAAGTCAGGATTGAAGCCATATTTTCCAGAAACAAGCGACGTTAAACGATTGCTGTAGACACAAGAGCAAATTAATTGGACTCAAGCCAATGTTATTTTATCCGACTTATCAAAGTCTAAGCTGCATGTAGGAGATGGGGAGTTACTTGACCACAGATAATCAAAGGAGGGACTGAGCTCTGAATGCAAATTACGGTGCATTGTCGGTGACTCATCGTCGGTGACCATCTAAACAGAAGGTGAAATGCACTGGAGGTGAAAAAAGGTGGACTGTTGTTCGTAGATACGAGAGGCATCAAAAAAAAAACAATATTGCGAAGTCGATTGACTCGTTAGAACACCAACGTAATGTCGCGTCTCTGCCACTGTTTTATCGCTATTTCAACAAGAAATGCTCAAACGAATTAGCCCACCAATTCAAGAATTCACCCGCAATACCTATACACGCCTCGCTAGGAATGCTCATCGGTTCACCCTTATGCCTACCTTCGGACGTACAGTTAAGTTTATAGACTCGTTCCTTAGCCGCGCACCACACGAATATGGAATGCTCTTCCCAGCTCAATATTCCCCTCTCATTACAATCCACAGACATTTAAAACCTCCTCTCCCTCTCTTCCTCTATACCTTCGGCCCGTGCTGTGACTTAAATTCGGTCACTTAAGGGTAGTCGCAACCACTTTAGCGCGCGCCAACTGTAAAAAAAAAAGTTGGTTGTGGTCCTTTCCCACTTGCGTGCGCCACCTTAGCCTAGGCCGTCCTCTGTTGCGTTGTCCCAATGGCTCAGATTCGAAGACCCAGTCAGGAGGTGAAAATCGCCTTTCGACATCTCTCGGTTTCAACTCTTCAACTTTTGAATGAATCCAAATTTCATAAACCGCACGAAAATTGTCTGCTGCTGCTCAATGATTCTGCGAGTCCACTTTCCATTTGACACGGATCTGGATCAAGTAAACCAATTCCTCATCTTCAAACTTGGTGGACTGGCCAAGACACTCTTCTTCTTCGACCACTTTTGAAGTGTCGAATCCACTCTCTGCGTCATCTATCGTCGGAGCAGATTCATCATAAACTTCTATGGGCTTCAGCTGCACTTTTCTTTCATCTAAAGAAGAAGATCAAAACTTCCCGCAAATGCTGTTTATTGGAGACAAATCCGGTCATTTTCGAAGAGGCAGAAAACAGGGCTGTTGCCCAAAACAGACGTTAATACTAACTACTAAACTAATGACAAATGTCACCCCATTCCATTGAAGTAAGTAACCGATTCCAAGATCAGCCACAACTTGCAAGTGGCGCCATCTCTTGAAAACGTCCCGAATTTGTACCCTCAAAATTCCCTACGCCTTTTCATCTCGAGTCTATCTCTAATCTTCTCTGTGACAGTCATGCTCCTGCAGAAAGAAGAAACAAGCACCTCGGGTGGTTCTTCTTGGACAACTAAGGTGATCTCAGCGACATATGAAGGTGTGGGAGTGCTCAGGAATTGTAAAGCTAGCTCACAATGGATCCAAAGAACTCAAATGGAACCGTTGGCGCAGCGTCACAATGGTGCCACTTGCAACCTAAGTGTGGCAACCCACTAACAACCGGCTGCTCTAAAAGAACCTAACCTAACCTCCACACTTCCAAGTCGACATACGAGTATAACTCTACGTTTCCTCAACCCACAGGAGAGTAACAGTACACACCAATGTTTGTCAAAGATACAAGTCCTGGTCCCACATCTTAAGCTCCTCAGGTCCAAGACGGATCAATGCACACTCTCGACCACAAACCATCTTTCTAGGTCACTGAACAGAATCTCCACTCGAATTTTCTCCCATCTCCAGAGCATTCACTTGCTTCAGTTCCACATTAGAAACGGAATACCCGCTCAATTACCGCTCATGTCAAAGTCAATTACAATTAGCAACCAAATGATCTCTGCCCCAGCCAAGGCAGTCATTAAGAGATCTCATCGTGTCGCCGTGACATTAGCGCAGGCCAATCTTCCACCCGTCGCAATTGTTCGCCAAGCACAGCAACAACAACAACAACACACGCTGAGAATATGACACAAATTAAATGGCTTAGGTAATAACCGGTCCGATTTAGACGGCTCGCTGTTGCCAGCTGCTGCGGCTTATTCACAAGACTCTGCGCGAATCTGGTTGCCACTGACGTATGAGCGATGTTGTGCGCCGGCTGCGGCCTGTGTAGCACTGTCGGCACGTTACAGTTACACATTACCAAGCCATGCCACACAACAGGCTGCAACCTGACAATGATTTGTTGTGAAGTGGTAATTACGTACGGAGAAGAGCCGGAGGAACCACCGGTTTTTTCTTCGCCTCCTCCTTTAATGCGCTCCTCCTTTTTTGCCGTCCCTCGTGCACCTCCGGCCAGACCGAGCCAGACCGAGCCAGAACTTGACCCAAACTTTACGGTTCGGTATTTAACGTCGATAGCTTGGCCGGGCGGTGCGGGGCCGGTCGCGCATACAATTATGCGTAATGAAACGGTGCGCCCGGACGGGGGAATGTAATTAAGCTGTTCTAAGTGCTGCTACCGCGGTCAATTCATTTGGCTCTCTGGGGTTCGGGGAACCACCCACCTACACAGAACGGTCAGTGATCGGAACAGGTTATGGCAGCGTCATCGCGCCGCCGCATGCAGACGACCGGCGACTTGGTGTTTTGCGGAAGTTGGGCTCAGGTCTGTGGGACTGTGGGACGTTGAGAGCTGAGTGTATGCGCCTGTGGCATGATTGACCGGCTGACTGACGCGTCTTGTGTGGAGGAACGCTTATGAATTGTAGTGGATAATGATTTGACCCCGTTATGAGGATCGGGTTATGGGAAAATGCTTTAGGTCATGTTGCTGCGGTGAGTTCTGTTTTTGTTAGAATTTTGATTTTAACGTTAGTGAGCGAGACTTTCGTTTCTGGCTTGTTCCGAGCAAAATTTTCACTTCGACACAGATATCCATTGGAGCGAGCTTGATTTTCTAATGACCGTAATTATTTGCAGCCGATATGGAAAAGAACATTTTTGGAACAAGAAACCTATGTGGGCGACATTAGCTTAATACAGTGCCACGTCTAATTTTGGCATTCCTACCCACTTTGTCGGATTGTGTAGGATGACGTTGAAGGACTCTGGCTGCTCGTTCGAGGACCTCAATTTCGAAGAAAGTTGTAGGCAAGACAACGCTCTGTCCTCTTCATCACCCCTCTTGAGAAGATTGTGTAGAACTCACAAGTCACGACCAGGAGCATGATTTGCGGAGAGTCTGCTCAGCGGCTGGCTAACAACGACGATCCTGGATGAGAATGAACGCTGCTACGGAGACCGAGCCCATATGGGCGATCCTAAAAAACGAACATTTTGGGAAAGTAGTGATTTACTTCTCAGCAAAGCCTTATTTGGCTTGATAAACTTGACACTTTGATCCTCCAAATTCTTCAACGAATTGTCTAGAGATCGGTTATGTAGGCCGATAACTACTTAAGGAGTCGATCTGGGCCTCAACCAACAAGCGTGTCTAACCAGCTCGATCTTTAGCTAGCTTTCTCCAGTTTCGCACGCATAGTTGGTTGAGGTCGCCTTCCACTTCCTGAGTCGCGGTCTTCCTCTACTGCGCCGTCCCTTGGGGGTGGATTCGAAGACGCTTGACCAGGCGTGTGACAACCATAAAGTTCGTCGTTGAATCTTCTCCTCCAGACGCCATCAACGCAAACAGCACCAACAAAGTGCACGTAGAACTTTTCTCTCGAATAGTCTCATCGGTTTCAGTAACGTTCAAGCTTCCGCTCGGAAATGAGGGCTGGGATGATCAAGCTGTTGTACAAAGCCAGTTTAGTCCTTCTAGTGTGAGCTCTATGACTTCTTGAGCCCAAGGAAGCTTCTTGAGCCCAAGGAAGCAGCGATTATCGAGAGTGATTCTGCGTTTACGTCGGTGTTCTAACGAGTCAATCGACTTCGCAATATTGTCATCTCGTATAAGTTTTATCGCTCGCTTTTGGATTCTATCCAGTAGGTGCAGAGAGGTCTTGGGCGCACCAGACCAGATAGGAGCGTTATACTCGAGCTTAGGGCGGATGGAGGCCTTGTAAAATTGTAGCCAGATCAGAGGGAGGGAGGGTAAAGTATTTTTTGCATCGTTTTAGGAAACCTAGACATTTCGCAGCATTTTTTTGGCGACCTTAAGTATGTGATCGTTCCAACTAGGTGCTGAGTTTATACACATACCCAGGATGGAAAGTTTTTCGGTTTCAACAACGCAGGTGTCGTCCATGGATAACGGCTGGTTTTTTTGGGAACGCTTGAGTGACAGTTGACAGCACTGAGTTATGGAAGCATTAAATTCTACTCTATTTCTTGCACCCCAAGCGATTATGCTGTCAAGGTCGGAATTTAATACGCTGCCGTTCCAAGTCTACGGCCGAAAGTGCAGGGATGTGAGCCAACGCACGAATATGAGAAGCTGAGGGTACTGTCATCAGCGAAGGAATGAAAAGGATTAGAAGTAGCAGACATTTATGAAAATGAAAAAGAGTATCGGGGACAGAACGGATCCCTGGGTAACACCAGCATTAATATGGTGGATATCAGACTTGAACACATCCAGCACGACTTGTATTGAACGGTTCGAAAGATAATTACTAATCCATTGAAGAAGAGACTCATCGATTCCTTGAACTTGTAGCTGTCAATTGTCAGCGTTTCGCTTTAGAGGTGTTGCTGCAAGACTGGCTCTTGGATCGGTAATTAGGTTAGTTCAGGCTGCTGGTCCTCGGATAGACTGTGTAAACCAACGTTGTAACATTTGAGAGAAGATCTGGAAGCCTTAACATGAGATTGTGAAACATAGCACGTCTTGGAATTATTTTTATTACTTCATATTCGTGTGATTGCGGCTAAAGAACTGGTCTCTAAACTTAACAGAATGTGGGCTTAATTGTGAATTGATGCACATTCCTAGCGAGGCGTGTATTGCTGGTTTGTAGGGGAGGATTGCAGCTGGCTGGTGTTCATAAGAAACGAAGAAAAGATGGAGAGGGAAACCTATCTTTCAATGAACTCATCTATGGAACTAGGAACCTTTGCAGTGAACATAAGTGTGCAGTTCAAGAGTTTCTTAAAGCGTTTAGTTTCGCACATGAAATTTCCCACGTCAAATGTTTCGACTTCAAAAAACCCCAAAGAAAAAAGTCCAACGGTGTCAAATTGCACGATCTATGCGGCCAATTCTGGTCTCCAAAACGGGAAATAACATGACCGGGAAATGACTGATGCAGCAACTGAATTGTTTTTCTGGCTGTATGAGATGAGGTGCCTTTGGCGTTGACTCTTTTGAAGCAAAAATTGATCGCAATTTGTAAACTGTAGCCGCAAAACTTTCACCATTTTGGTAAAACAATTTCACAATGAGAATGCGTTGTTCTTTCGTGTAGCGCTCCATTTCTATTAACCTTCTACTAACAAACAATAATAATTGTTCAAATATCAAACAATGACAATTCGAATGGCACCAAATTTAAAGTGCCTCAGCGATGCACATGCTTCGAAACAGCGTTACTTTTGGACTTCCTTCTATGCATGGGAGTCGAGTTTTGTTCACTTTTTCAACAATATGTGACATAGTTCTTGACTACTACGTCATAGGAGATATTCCAGTGTTACTTGCAATGAACCGCATCGATCTTCTTTGGTCTGCATTCACGGTTTTTTTTATAAAAAGTGGCTCAGCAAGGCTAAGATCCCTTAACCAACCCTCAACCCACAATGTTGACCTCATTTACTTCCTTATTCTCAAATGCGCCACTTAAGAGTTTGGCTACCAGAGGCGCATTATATGCCACGAGTTTGAACTCTTAAAGGACAGAAGTACGAATTTAAAGCATTGACAGCACAATGCTGAATTCAGGTCTTCTCTTGGGGTAATACCTTCGTTTTGCATTCCTTTCTCTAAAATTGCCGTAACGTCCTCTCTAAGATGTAAACTCGGACTTTGGTGAGAAAACGGCAATATTTGTGGCATGTCCACCAAACTTTGGAATACCGCCTGTGTGTTTCGAATCGTTGTCATGTACTAGGATCACACTTGGTGGTTTTCAAAAATGTTTTTGCTTCAACACTGCCAACTTTGTCTAATTTCTTTCCAATGAAACTAAGGAAATCAAAACCGTTGACTGTCATTGCTGTCTTATTTCCACCACAGTGCTCAAACTGTGAGAGCGATATTTTCTGGACACAAGACAGTTTCATTTCTCGTTCAACCAAAACGCAGACTAGTCCATCATTCATCGCAAAGGACCACTTGGCTTCAAAACTCATCTCTTTTTCGTCACTTCTTTTTATTTCCCTTTGACAAAACTTGCCTTTCGCGAGGCGCCCAGGCTCTGTAGAAGTCTTTGTTGGGGAAAGTGCGCACTACCAAATATAGGAATGAACTTCAGCGACTAGACCAGTTTTAGCAGTTTCGACCGTTGATTGGATACCAGCCTTCGCTCTTAGTTCCAGAAACATGATGCAAAAGATACATTTATCAGACAGAATTGTTTCGTAAAATAAAATGACCCACGAAAGAGGAAAGAACGGACACCGTGCAGTGATGCTGGACACCTGTGAGTGTTTCCTGATATATCTCTGGGACAGAGACTCCGAGGAGTCCACTTCACAGAAGAACTTGAACTGAACCACCTCCATCAACACACCCCCATTTGAAAAATCGACTCAAACTGCCCTTAAAATCTGTGGTACCTTAGTCAGGGACTCGCGGTAAACTGAATGCTTACACTCACCGCTGCACATGCTGAGGATGCTTCACTTACATAAATTCATCAGTTTCGTGTGTTTCTTACCTGTAAGAGAAAAAAGAAAAGAAAATGTTAAGCAGCGAACTAATCTTTGGAAATGATAAAAGTTAACAAATCAGAAAACAAGACACAAACTCTCGATTCAAGGCACTTGCAAAAGATCTCTTAGCCTGCAGTGGCACTCCCATGAGATGCATTTCTTCTGGCACCAAACACCGTCTGCATATGTTGACCGTATGCCGACCTCTTTATCCACGGTCGGTTGTCTTCATTCCCCACAACTGTCAATGGGCTCATTCATCACCGCCACACGAGCCATGTTCGGTCGACCAAATTGAATTGCAAGGCAATTAAGAATTCTAATCAAAGTCGTCTGAATCCGTGCCCGGGCAACAAAGTTGCAGACACAACTGCCAACGGGCCACTGCAGCTGTGGGGAAAAACACACAAGCTACGACACACGAGGCCCTCCTCCTCTTCGCAGTTAGTGGGCTTGTCACTTGCTCATCGATGGCGTCTAGTTCTCTAGAAAAAAAGACGACGCTGGAGATGGCCCGCAGCGGCGTGTATTGACGTGGGGCGCCACGACTAAAGCCACTCAGTTGTTTGCTTCCGCGAATTGGCATGCGCACTGGCCACTATTGCGGGGCTGACTGGTCTCTGGAGGGTACGGCGGCGACAACGACAACGGGCCACGGCCATTAATTCACAAATATTTCGTTTGCGGTATCGTATGTTTGCGTTTTGTCTATGTCATCGCGTGTGCTGATAAACAAATGCGCCAGAGAAAGCCGCCACCGACTGATTGTGTACAGCTTGTGCCGAGTTAATTGAGTTTAAGGAGTCGACGGCCATAAAAGGGAAGGCCGCAATCGGCTGGCTTTAGATTGTCATCTCGGACAAGGGGTTGGGTGGGTGTTTGCACGGGGGGGAGGGGGGGGGAGACTTGAGAGACTTGTTTACGCACCTTTGTTTGGTGTGAGGGTTGAGTGTCGTCGTTGGAGTGCTTTGGGGTGGATGGATGGTGGGAATGCTTATGTTTGCATTATGCAACATGTAACACCTGCATCTGAACCGTGGTGCGTCTTTAAGTAAACGCTGCCTGTTGGTGATGCAACGTAGTAGGACACAAGGACTAAGGGGAAGTAGGTGCGATTGTTGGCATCCCCATCCCCTGACGTCAAACAGGCCCTCAGTGAGTCGTCAAATTACATGCTCAATGAATAAACAAACTGAGTCATAAGTCCCCTACGCAGTTGTATCACATAAATCAACTTTCCCGAAACAAGAAAAACACCTTAGCCCGCAACGTCTGATTGCAACAAGCTTTCGATTTCAACAAGCATCCGTGTAAAATCAGTCAATTCATAATTGCAGAAAAATCGACAGAAAATACAAGAAAACACACACATCACTGATGATTATTCCGGAAAACTTTCCCAATCAGTCATTTGTCATTCGTTCACTTGCAACCGCCTAACTGGCAATTTCCTTTTCACTGACCAGCCACTTAGTATCCACTCATTCCCAGCCAGGAGTCTCCATCTCTTCTCATCCTGTCGCGGCTTACGAAATAAATTGCGTAATCCACACGATTCGCAGCTTAGCCCGCAAAAACTGCCACCGGCCGATGGTGATGGTGAAGAGGAAACCCGTTTCCTTCTATCCAAGCCCAAACATACCGCTGCGTTTAAGCAGCGTGTATCTTTTCATCGGTCTTCTAATTGCTTCTCAAAGTGCGATAGGAAGGGATGGAAGAGACCATTAGCCAGAGACACATCGGTGCGTCTGTGATGAAATGCACGCGCAAAACCAGCTGCGATTGGATGCATTCACAAATATGGGTAGCCACACCGCATGCCTGCCTATTAAAATGATTATTAGCTAATCAATTTGATTGAACGCAGCTCTTGATTGAGGATGGAGGCTGCCTTGTCATGGCGTATGCTTGACAGAACGGCGACGATGCAAAAACTGTCACTTTCACTCGCTGCATGCGAATGGCTTAATGATCGTGGCGCGCTGATCGCTCTGCCGATCGTGGTGTTGGCAAATCGGTTTTTCGCACGAAATGTCATACGCATTTTGCGAATACATCTGCAGCTGTGCTGCTGATCAATTGAACGTCATCAGCGGCGTCATTAATGACTGTCGACAGCGGCGTTGATTTGCTGTGAGATTTAACACTGATAGATGGATGTTGAAGATGGGAATGTGAATGTGTGCGGCTATGGGAGATTGGGAATAACATGGGAATGGCCATCTCCATCTCCATCTCCATCTCCATCTCCATCTCCATCTCCATCTCCATCTCCATCTCCATCTCCATCTCCATCTCCATCTCCATCTCCATCTCCATCTCCATCTCCATCTCCATCTCCATCTCCATCTCCATCTCCATCTCCATCTCCATCTCCATCTCCATCTCCATCTCCATCTCCATCTCCATCTCCATCTCCATCTCCATCTCCATCTCCATCTCCATCTCCATCTCCATCTCCATCTCCATCTCCATCTCCATCTCCATCTCCATCTCCATCTCCATCTCCATCTCCATCTCCATCTCCATCTCCATCTCCATCTCCATCTCCATCTCCATCTCCATCTCCATCTCCATCTCCATCTCCATCTCCATCTCCATCTCCATCTCCATCTCCATCTCCATCTCCATCTCCATCTCCATCTCCATCTCCATCTCCATCTCCATCTCCATCTCCATCTCCATCTCCATCTCCATCTCCATCTCCATCTCCATCTCCATCTCCATCTCCATCTCCATCTCCATCTCCATCTCCATCTCCATCTCCATCTCCATCTCCATCTCCATCTCCATCTCCATCTCCATCTCCATCTCCATCTCCATCTCCATCTCCATCTCCATCTCCATCTCCATCTCCATCTCCATCTCCATCTCCATCTCCATCTCCATCTCCATCTCCATCTCCATCTCCATCTCTTACCTCAATCTCCATCTTCATGTCTAACCCTCTGCATCGACCTCAGACCCCTCGTTATCATGTCCCGTTTTGGAGAATCCGAAATTGGAACGGTCTCTCCCCAAATTTTCATCGAAAGCACTCAAGAGAGCTCGTTGACCTTCGGTGACAGAAGACTTTTCAATTTAGCAAGCTTGCATGTCGCACCCAAAACCAGAAGCAATTGCCGGCTAAAAACCATACGGACCGCCCAGCGGCAACTAGCTGCCGACTGACTGACGACCGCCAACCGTCGACCGCCCATGAGGCAGTTTAGCCGCATCGGTCAAAAATGACAAAATTCCAATTAAAGCTAATTCGGTCCCCAATCCATTGCCAACTCCGCCTTCTGGAAACTTTCCTAGCGCCGCCGTTGTACGACAAGACAGATGAAAACACAGTTCGTGCCTGTGCCAGCGGCCGCGGCAGCAGCGATTTGGTGCCAAACACCCCGACTGCCAGCCACAATGCCGGCAACCACCTGCAGATTTACGGGTTAACGGGCGCCCATGCACACGGCTTGGCTCACGACCGAGAATAATTTCACTTCGCCGTGCGGCTGGAGCCCGGCCAATGGCCCGAGGAAATTCTCCAATCACGAGCCCACTCTGCGGAATCCAGTTCCCATGTCGCTGGACACCCTACTTACCGCGTTTCGTCCGTGCCAAGTGGGCCGTAATTTTTCTAGTCCACGCGCTTGCTTCAGTGACACCTGTCACACCCCTCCGCAAAATTGCCTGCCAAGGGGGCTCGGCAGCGAATGGCCGGAGCATCTCCGGGACAGTGACTTGGCGATCGGGCAAAATTATCTGTCATCAACGTTTCCAGCCAAAGCGAAGCGCATCAACCGGCGCTGAGGTATCTTCATCATCTGAATGTCGGCTGCGGGAGCGTTGACGTCTTGCATCTCTCGACTTGCTCCAGATGCGGTCTTGGACTGCGCGTTGCGTCTTGCATCGGCTGCCTGTGAGTTATGCAAATGGTCGGTGCGTTGCAACAGCGCTCGCCGATTGAGAAACAGCCGCGTTCCTGGACCATGAGAAAGCCGCCAGCCGCAGTCGCAATCGCATCAAATACCCGATTCCTCGTGACTAATTAGACGCGAGAGCCCTTCTTCGGCCGCCGCCAGAGATACGTGTGTTAGATTTGCCGGCGAGTCTTGTGAACGAATGGGAAAACAATTAAAGATCGCACCGCGGCAGATTAGCGAGCGTCTCGGGCCTCGAAAGCGAAGTCGCATGATGGATGAAGATTGCACAACGTTTTCGCCAAACGCTATCGGTGATTTGATTTATTCCATCGTAACTCTCTCGCCAGCAGCAGCGACACTCCGTGGTGACGCAGTGTGGCAGCGGTGATCTTTTGTTTTCCCTCGTGGATGAGAGGCCGCAGCGGTTCTCTCTTGTCTCGGCCACATGCGGCTGCCTGCTTCCCGTGTGGCGACAGATGCGCCAGCATCGGGCAAAGTCTCAGGCCGAGTGAAGAACGTGACAAATGTTGCAGATGATCACCTCAGCATCGAGATCTTCCGCTATCCAATTATTTGTGCAAAAAAATTGCTTTTTCTGAAATTGTGTTGACAATGGACCCGGAAATGTTGGGAGACACTTTTTGTCGGAACTTTCTCGTCTGCATAGCGGTTTGGTCTGTTGGGAAGGCGATGACTGGGGGTTCTTGGAGTTTAGGGTCGATTTTGAGGTGTTCTTGATTGTGTGAGTCTGCGAAACACAGTACTGGAGGATAACAACTGCATGTCCACCTTCATCCTGCCAACTTCCAAAAAATTCATTAAATTCCGCCTCAAACTTCTGCAACTCAAAGATCTGTAGTGAAAGTGCTGAACCGGCAATCCGTCCAAGATCACCGCGCACGGAAACTTCACATTCACTCCGGCTGAGTGGATTCGATGTCATGATCACATTCGTGTCGCCACCTCTCTGCCTCTAAGTTGCGGTTCAATGCTGCAGTGATTCGGCGCATTTTTCCATTTTTCCGGTCTTTCGTGTCATGCAACACGATTCTACGATCCTTTGCCGCACTCGATCGATGGATAGCGATCTTCTGGGAGACTCGTTACGAGTGCCAAACCAAAGCCGCGGCCCGCTGAAAAGTAAAAGTGACTGGAAATTGGGCTGTGCAATGTCAAATTCAAGAGCTTCCATTGCCAGTGTCCAGCACACTCTCGACAGCCGCCGCACCGTGGCTGTGGCATGTGGAATGTGTGCATGTAATCCGCACTGTGGACAATTGATTTATGAACTCTCCCTCAGTGCGGCGAGAGAGGGAGACACGTTATCTCGTGGACACTGCAAGGTGGTAACCTGTTTTCGGTTTTATGGCGGTCATTGAACTTGCTGTTGGTGCTCTGATGGAGAGTTGGCGATTTGTTGGGGGGGCTCTGTGGATGTTGCGTGTGGAGCGATGTTTGTGGATCAAGATCTGAAAGTTTTGCCAGATTTTTCATCAGAGTTGTGTAATCTCTACTGATCCCTCAGCCAACTCATCACTTTCTGCCACCATCACAGAAAAGAAAGGAGAAAAGAAAGGAGGGTCACAAGATCGAGTCAAAGTGCCAACGTCTTGCACACGATCGTCTGTCGCAAGTTTGGCCATCACACAATAGTTCCACTGTTCAGAGAATCATACAAAGCCTCGCCAGTCCCATCAATCTTCCCCTGAATGTGGCCCTTGTTTGGCCCAAACGAACCCACAACCGATCGTGCGAAACCGCAGAAAAACTTCCCACAACGCCGAGATCATTGTGCCTATTCAGACGGTCTGACTGGCCGGTGACTTGCGATCAATAAATTAATTCGCATGTTAACACCTCCAATGAATTGTGTGCCCGCCAACTGTTGAGTGCAAATACCCCGATCATGCCGTCGCGGCGGCAAACATCAATTTGACCACTTAACGACCCATTGACGCTGTTCATGTCAACGACTCCGCGTCGTTGTTGGGCCCATGCCACAGTTAATGGCGGCCAAAGTGAGTCCCGCTGAATCGATTGTTATGCAAGCTGATGGCTGGATGGCGGGGTGGCAAGCGTCTGTTGGTGGGAAAATTTCTCGCGAAACCGAGCGCACACATGCGCCGCGTCAAGGTGCGGTGCTGCGCATACCGCCGCGGCACTTATTCTAGCTGCAACACAAAACTGTTAGGTACGCCGATGCCTTGGCCAGGAAAAACAAAAACAACCATCTGCCACGGTGGGGATACGTATTAGCTGGCTTATCTGGGGCTTCGGGTCAAGATGATTGTCACAAGGCGACTGGAGGCGGCTGGAGGCAGCGTGCGCGATGGCAGATGGCAAAGATGAGCGCCGGAGTCTGTGCGGCGCTGTCAGGTGGAGTGAGAAAGTTTCCGATGGCGGGATGGTGGGATGGGTGCGTGACTTGTTTTGCTTCGGGTTCGACAAGGTGTCCGCTAAATTGAGGGGTCGCTGCGATATAATCAAAATGTTTCTTTATGCTCTGCGATTTTTGCTTGACCGCAGTTTTCGGTGGATCTTTGTTGTGAAGTGCTTCAAGTATCCAATAAGTCGGACAAGAAGTTTCTCTTTGATGGAGAGAGATTACTGGAAGCATTGTCTGTCGATGGGGTTCTCTGTTTGTTGAGGAAAGTTATGGCTTTTGGAAAAGTGGGGCGTCCTTTGGAACGAGTATTTCTTAAAGATTTCAAAGCAATTTTGGTGACTATACGGTTTGGGGCAAGTGAGTCAAACATATCTTCACTTTCTTTGGGACCTCGTCTTCTAAGGGGGCAGATGGACATTTTTTTTTTTAAATTTCATGGTGTTCGAGAATGTGTCACGAATGAATGATTTTCGAAAGGACATTTTGCTTTCAAGGCAGTAAAAGTATGAGTGACTAGGTTTTTTGTCGCATTGCCCCCTAGATGTTGAGTCAAATGTCAGAGAGACGAGAGTTGGACAGAGTCCCGAAATTGAACAACTCAGATTTTTTTTCGCAGATCCTCCAACGACGTCAAGTTCAAGAGTGATGCCGAGGGTGGGTAACATGCCTTACACGGGTTCATCTTGGATTTCGTTTCCCAAACTATGTTTTTTTTTTTTTCATTTCTTGACTTAGATCAGTGATTCTCAACTTCTGTGCCGTGAGACTTTTGTAGACCATGAAATTCTCAGTGTGCCGCCGAAAACTTGTGTAAGATCAATTCTTTAGACAGTATGAGCCTAGCCAAGTTTTTTTTTTATAGTTGGCGCGCTCAAGTTGTTGCGACTACCCATAAGTGACCGGATTTAAGTCACAGCACGGGCCGAAGGAATAGAAGAAGAGAGGGAGAGAGGTTCCGGTGCACATTGGTTTAAAATGTCTGTGGATTGTAATGAGAGGGGAATATTGAGCTGGGAAGAGCATTCCATATTCGTGTGGTGCGCGGCTAAAGAAGGTGGGCGTAAGGGTGAACTGATGAGCATTCCTAGCGAGATGCGTATATTGCGGGTGAATTCTAGAATGGGAGGAATGCAGCTGGCTAATTGGTTTGAGCATTTCTTGTCGAAATAGCGATAAAACAATGACAGAGACGACATTACGTCGGTGTACTAACGAGTCAATCGACTTCCCAATATTGTCATCTCCTATAAGTTTTATCGCTCACTTTTGGATTCTATCCTGTAGGTGCAGAGAGGTCTTGGGAGCACCAGACCAGATAGGAGCGTTATACTCTAGCTGATGTTGGCCTTGTAAATTGTAGCCAGATCAGAGGGGGTAAAGTATTTTTTGCATCGTTTTAGGAAACCTAGACATTTCGCAGCATTTTTGGCTACCTCAAGTACGTGATCGTTCCAACTAAGTGTTGAGTTGATACACATACCGTATTCTCCTTGTTCTGCATCTAAAAGCGGAGAAGATCAGGAACCATCACACCACCTTGGTAGGGCGAGAGGCCTTTCCATTAACTTTGGGTCACGAGGCAGATGATGACCGTCTAATTTCTGACAGTAGGCTAAACAAAATTGTTTTAGAAAAGGAAATGTCGTCTACTTGAGATCATCCCATGATTCGGGTTTGAACCACAGCCGTCACGGCACTCCAACAAGGGGGCACCGTCAGATTGAAATAAAGTTTCAGGAGCGCTTGATTCGATTCCGTGGTGTCTGAATATGGCCTCAAATGTGGTTGCATCTACACAAAACACATAGGCCTGGCAGCCGCTGTGGCACCAAATGGTTTTTTTGTTGCATTAGATGTGAATTTGAGCCACATTTGAAAGAAATAAGTAGTTGGACCGTTATAAGGGCAATGAAACATTCTTCGATGTAGGAGACCAATCCAAAGCGATTAACTCGAGATTTTGAACGAAAGAGGAAAAAGGTATTCAATGCATATGGCATTGGACGGGATACACAGCTATTTTATCAATACAATTGAAAATGGTTTGAGGTTTAAATAAAATGTGGCAAAAATAACCTTAAGCTCTCCAGCACTGAAAATTTACGGAACACCTACAGAAGCTGGCGTTGGCAACAGAGAGTCTCAGTCATAATCTCAGCAATAGAGAATCAAATTACAGTGGCTCCAACTAATAATCGGACAAGGGTTAGGAAAATCATTTATTTAAAACATTTCTAACCCTTATTCTGTTTAATTTCAACGTTCTTTTCGCTGATAATAACAAATTTAATTTGCATGGATCAGATGGCATGATGTATGTTTGTCTGGCGGGGACCAAATGAACAGTTTTTGCACAGAAATACCAAAGCCACCGTCAAACATGGAGGATGTTCTGTAATAGTTTGCGGCTGCTTGTTCAATTCTGGGGTAGGCAATTCGCATTTTATAGACGGTAAAATAGACAAATTTGCCTACCTCAACATCTTGAAGGAAAACGTCAGCAAAGTGCAGAAATGTTCGATATTTTAAGTGACTTTGCGTTTTACCAGGACAATGATCCCAAAAAAACACTTCGAAAGTAGGAAAACTTTGGTTGATCCACAACTGTCCCGAATTGTTACAGACACCTGCACAGAATCCAGACCTCACTGTTTTTGAGCATCTTTGGAAATAACTTGGTAAGCGAGTATACGAAACAAAGTTCAACTCATTGACAGAGTTAACAGACGGTTTAGTAAAGGCTTGACATTCTATTCAGCCCGAAACGAATTCTTAGTTATTTTTCGTTTTTTGTCCGATTATTCGTTTAAGCCACTACCTATATAAGCCTCATAAGCTGTATGTTGTGAGACATGTTGGCATTTGAACAAATAAAGTCCCTGGATGAAATTAAAAAAATACCTGGATTCAAAACAAAGTCTAGAGCTTCAGAAACACTTTTAAGGAGACATAATATGGGGGGTACAGATTATAATTCATATCATTTTAATTCGATCCGTTGTCAAAAGATGGCGCCACATGTAAGATGTAGCTGATATTGGAAGCGATTACCTACTTCATTGGAAAGGTGTGGTATTTGTCAGCAATTATTAGTATGCATCAGCGTCTAGCTTAGACAACAATATTGTTTTTTGCCTCTTTGAAAATGACCGGATTTGTCTTAAATAAACAGCATTTCCGAGAAATTTAGATTTTCCTCTTTAATTGGAAAACAAGTGCAACTGAAGCTGTTAAAAATTTTTGGTGAACCTGTTCGGACCAATAAATTGTGCCTACAGAGTGGTTTTGACACTTAAAAAGTGATGATTATAGCGTAGAAGACAAAGAGCGGCTTGTACAGTCTAGCAGTTTTAAAGATGAGGAGGAGGAGGCTTTAATGGATCCATGCCAAACGCTCACAATCGTTGGGAGTGTCTCAGCAAACAACTTCTATGCGGTAAATGAGATTTGGAATAAAGAGTTGAAACAGAGAGCTATCGAAAGGCGATTTTTCACTTCGGAATTGCGGCTAAGGCTCACACAAGTGGAGAAGAACCAAAACCAACTTGGAGTGCCTAACTGGAGGCAGTTAGCGAAAAATCATGCTGGCTGAAGAGGCGTGATGGTTAAGGTCCAGCTCCATCCCGGACTGTAGCGCCACAAGAAAAAAAGAAGAAGTGCGTCTTGAATGACATCAAAGGAATGGACTTTTGCACCAGATTGTGAGTGGGGATGAACAGTGGATACACTACGAAATGCCAAAAAGAAAAAATACAATGTAAAGCCTGACGAACCCGTTGCATCATCGTCTACATCAACGCCAAAGAAAATCGTCCACCATCTATCAAAGGTCATTCTCTGCATACCAGACGGTTGTTGGAATGATGGATTGGATTGATGAGGAACATGATCGACTAGAACTAATGCGCTTTAGCAGTGCATTGCGTGAAAAACGGTCAGAAACGACCGAAAGGCATGACCTGGCTTTAGCGGTCAAAAAGTATCTGGAAACGTTGAAATGGGTGGTCTTACTTCACCCGCCGTATTCTCCAGATCATGCTCTTTCCGACAACTGGCTTGTTTTGGATGGATAGAAAACGGTTTGGTCGCCCGTTCGGGTCTTTTGAAGTAAGCGAAGAACCGCTCAATGATTGGATCGATGCCAGGGAGGACTCCTTTTTTAGAGATGGTATTCGGAAATTACCAGGAAGATGGGAAAAGGGAGTCGCTTCGGACGGATATCTCCTTGAAAAAAATGAACCGAATCAATTTGTATTCCCCATATCATATGAATAAAAAATTAGGTTCATTCTTTTTGTGGTATCAAATTCTTAGCACGCGCATTTGACGCCTGTCTCACTCAGCTGCCATTTAAAGTCTTAAAATATTCGTTGAATATTTTCCATTTACGCTTAACAATCGAACAACGCATAGAAGTTATTAAAACTTACAACAAAAGTGGTTATTCAAACGAAGCTAGATTTTGTGTACAAGGTGCTGATATTAATAGTCATAATTGTGTGGAGGTTAGCAGTCAGTCTTGAGTATTGTTGCTGTAAGTGCAAGTGCTGCTAACTATCAGAATTTATCGTTTTCCTGGCGCTTGCAGCAGTTGAACGTGTGGTACAGATGACTGGTTTGAATTTAAAATGTGTCATACTTTTGTAACAAGACGAAATTCAATCGTTTTTCACCACTTCAGCCAGTAGTTGTACAGAGGCTCTTCGGACCCAGATAATTATTCCGAAAAACACATTGAATCTAAGTCACCATCAACATTCCAAGACAAGAATTCGTCTTTTCGCTTAAAATTTGAACACAATTGACTCCCCAGCTCAATTCAAATGACAGACGAAACAAACACAAACGACCACCAAACCAAAACATCGCATCTCTGATGGCACAGCCAACTATCTCCACTTGGATCCCATTCACTGCGCCGCCGCCACACACAAGTGCCCTCTCCATCCGCAGCATAGACTGATTCCGCGTCACTCACTCGAGGTATAAACGCTTTTAGCCATATTTAGCGGTAACGTTCCGATCGGTATGACACGCCAAAGATGAAAACCGTTCTATGTCACAGCATCCCGCTTTGGTGAAACGCGACACACCGCAACCGCACGTTTCACTGCACCGCACGACGTTGCACTGTCTACCCGGTCTGCGCTAGCGATCGCTGCTGCACACCTGTGGCGTGCGGTGGCATCCGTCCCGCAATCGCCATCTCGTCTCGTTGTCGTTTGGTCAAGATCATGAACATGGTTATGACCGTAAATGAGGGATCAGTCAAGGAAATGTCTATTCGGTGGGCTCCGTCTCATCCATCCGCGCCTCCCATGGGATCCATGCAATTTTGTTGCTGTGCCTCGTCGTCCACGCGATCAGGGTCTGCTGCAGATGTACATTTCGTTCCCTTTGCTGGTAGAGATGAACCGGGGAAAGGTGACAGCTGAGAGCTGGCTCTTCGTGCCTAATAAAGACGTCCAAGTCGACGAAGATAATTAACCGTAATGAGACCCTTTAGCAGATTGGCAATTGGCGATCATTAATTCTGCGGCCAGGCGAAAATCGATCAGTGGCTAGAATGAGTGATCGCCTGTAGGGGGGCAGGCGTGCATGAAGTCATTAAGTTTCTGCCGAAGTAATTAGGAGGAAAACGCTAATCTGTATAATTTTGTAAAAAGCCAGTACGGCTAACGTTTGTGGACGGTATTGAGTTTGGGCGGTTGAAGAACCTTTCCAATTTTCTGCATGATGTGTTTCTGTTAGTTAGACGACAGCTCGGTAAACCCAGTTAGGTGTGGTTGGACGATGTCCATAGGCACGTATGGTTGAGCTTGGGATTAGCAGGCAGCGGTTGAGGACATTGATTGAGGGCTTATTTTTAAGCAAGGTGATCATGAACTTTTATGCTTTCGGCTTGTGGGCGATGGATGGGTACAGCATTTCGGAAGAGCTTTGTCATCTGTGGGATGCTTGATCGTGAGCTTGTTTACCGATGGAAGTGAACGACAGGGATAACGGCATGCAGTCAAACTAGGTCGTCCTAAGCCTTTGCGGCTCTAAGGAACTGGACAGTCAGAGACCTTAATAGGAGTGGAAGCGGATGATAAGCCTTTTCGAAAAAAGAGTTCTATATGCGATTTGCGGCCTTGTTCATATCGATGTCGTTTGGAAGAGAAGATTTAATGACGATCTCAACAGGTTGTCTAGTAACATGCGCCTAGTCATGAGACGAAGGGTCAACGCTTACGTTGCCTTAGACATGTGGAGCGTTTGCAGAACTAACCAATGGCCCGATGAGGCTTCAAATCTGAGCTATTGGGACAACGCAACTGAGGACGTTCTCGTCTGCGAGTGAAGAAGAACCTCAACCAACTTGATGTGCTCAATTCGAGACAGCTTGCCTAAAATCGTGCTTAAGAGGCATGTTGGATGACAGCCTCAACTTGAGACCCACATCCACACCAGGCTGCAGTGCTCCTTAAGATGAAAAAGCAGCACCCCGTCATTAAAATTCATTTTTTAAGTTTAAATGGCCAGACTGTGACGTGCCCCTTTGGATTTCACAACTCCAAAGATCTCCACTCAAGTTTGAAACAGTCAAGGTGCTTCCTAGATTCTCTACAAGAGGTAGGATTGACATCAATGACGGGATACACGTGACGACAACTTTGATGTGAATAAAAGAGCGTCGACGTGGTCCTTAACATCAGTTGCCTAAGCTCCACTGCACTGAACTTCAGCTCCACTGCACTGCACCTCAGCTTCACTGCACTGCACCTCAGCTTCACTGCACTGCACCTCAGCTTCACTGCACTGCACCTCAGCTTCACTGCACTGCACCTCAGCTTCACTGCACTGCACCTCAGCTTCACTGCACTGCACCTCAGCTTCACTGCACTGCACCTCAGTTACACTGCACTGGACCTCAGCTCCACTGCACTGCACTGGACCTCAGCTCCACTGCACTGCACTGGACCTCAGCTCCACTGCACTGCACTGGACCTCAGCTCCACTGCACTGCACTGGACCTCAGCTCCACTGCACTGCACTGGACCTCAGCTCCACTGCACTGCACTGGACCTCAGCTCCACTGCACTGCACTGGACCTCAGCTCCACTGCACTGCACCTCAGCTCGCCCATCCTTAATTTAGGACGTCGAGTGTTTGTGATTCATTTACCTGTGACACACGGAAGGGAACACAGAAGACATAGCCACATCCACGTGACGAGGATGCTACGTGCAGGACACTTTAGACCGAGAAAAGAAAACGGCGCCCCTTCAGCTTGTTAGCCGCATTCTTCTACATGTCGAATTGGACAAAAAGCGACAGACCTCTGGTTGCAGCAGCTGACGCATAGCGGAGCAACGCATGCGGCACGTCATTGGACAGACTGCTGATTTGAGGTCTTAGCAGCCATAGATGCAGTTGGAAGATAATCAAAATCTCCCTGCCACTGTGGTGCAATCTGTCTAACAGGGCTGGATTTATGCCAGCCAACAGGGCTGTCATTCAGCTTTAAGGGGCCGCTGTTGTTGCCGAGGTGGGTGTTGGTTTGGGGCATCTAGAGATGTAAGTGCAAATGTCCATCAGACTGAAGCACGTATTTTTCAAAGCTGTAAGCGGACTAATGGCCCTTAAGTCAGCATCGATTTGATACTGCTACTCGGATATTGCCGAGTATATCACTGTAAAGTGTCTGGTCTCCTACCTCCATGGTCTAAGTTTGAATCTTGAAGAGTGCAATTTCTCTAGGAAGAGCTTCTCAAGTCTCCCGTTCAGAGTGCAGTTATTCTCTATTCGTCGAACTCGAACAACAACAAGGGCACTACCCGAGGAGTTGCTGAATAAGCTTGCCCGACAGATTAAATTTTTTTTTTGGTTTCGAGTACCTCGGTAAGTCATGAATGCACGTATTTGGAATGGAGAGGGGCATGTAGTCAAAACGGTCTCTGATTAGGAAACAGAGATAAGATAAGACAGCTGAGCAATTAATTATCTTCCTGTGTTGGGTGACAGATCATAGAGATACGTCAGGAAATTGTAAATGAAAAATATACTTTCCTAGACACGCCACGATCTAACCTCTGCTTCGGGATCATGAAAATGTAAGCCCCCCTCGCCTCACATGGACTCACCATCTGATTCCTTTATTTCAAGAGTGATACGCAACACGTCCTTACCAGTTCCCCTTATTTAGAAGCTTGGACTTCTGAACTTGGAACAGGTGACCTTGTTCTCACGACCCTCACGTTGCTCAGTACTTACATATGTTATGAAAAGTCACAAGTTTTCTGGTCTCACTGGAGTGGCAGCACACAAAAAGGACTAAGGAGCTACTTCTTCGGACAGAAAGGACTTTATTTCGTTGGTTTGGCCAGGTGATACGACTCAAGACTTGCAATGTGTGCTTAGATGCAATTCCATCAGGTAGGCGGAGTTTCGTAAGACACATGGCCAGGGGGTCCGATCGAGTCCAAAAAATCGCCTGGTGGCCCTCGTGACGAGCTAGGGTCGATGGCGGAGGATCAAGCGGCCTGAAGATCTCTCATGCGTGCATTGCCAGGTAGGCGACCACTCGCCAGACCCAGGGCGATGTGGTTTAATCAAGTTCATAAATCTGCCTCGTTGCGCTGTGGAATAGCTCCTGATTGTCTAGAGTCGATGTCGGAAGATCGTCCAACCTGAAAGTCTCTCCGCGACCCAGCAAGTTAAAGAACATGATGATTAGGACGATGTTCAGCACACAGAGAAGTGGTGTCTACAGTCAAGCTGCGCAACATGTCAGTGGATGTCTGATTTCTAAAAAAAACCCGAATTCGCCGTTGATTTTTATACAAACTTAGTTTTCACTGAATTGAGCTTCAGTTAAGAAATTGAGAGTTAAAAGAGTTCTACCGCCCGCGAAATGTCAATTGCATCCACAGCCTTCTTCATCCATCTATTAATCAAAAACTGAAAAAGAATGGGTCAATGCACTCCACCTTGTGGTACTCCTTCCAAAAAAATAAATATTCTCTA
The DNA here is from genome assembly GCA_944738645.1 of Eristalinus sepulchralis. Classification (NCBI taxonomy): domain Eukaryota; kingdom Metazoa; phylum Arthropoda; class Insecta; order Diptera; family Syrphidae; genus Eristalinus; species Eristalinus sepulchralis. The sequence goes on from OX122882.1 coordinate 75,625,643, forward strand.
GCCTATACCTCATCATATGCGGAGTTGAGGGCGCCCCTAAGATCCCATGGTTGTAAAAAAATTGATTGCCACTGAATTAAAGGCTTGATTGCCTAGCTCCTACATCAATTTCAACGACATTCCTTCTGAAAATCTGCTTAAATCAATAAATTTTCCATTTTATTGCCCTTTACGGTCCAACGCACTTAGAGTCGCACTTGCGGTGATATTCCCCGAAATGTATTCATCCCCTTGCGTCATCAATCATTACACACACACACACGCACACACCTCCGAGCATAGTTTTTACTTTCGTTTCGTCTACCAAATCAAGCTGCTTAGCATGCCTTTTGCGAATCCCCACTTATTCATGAGATTCCCTTCCAAAAACAAAGTGCACCACCACAATCATTAAGACATTGTCCACCATCCTCATTGGAATTCATCGCGTGTTCCCGAATATCCTTTTCTGCTCCAGACATCCCGTCCATTCGGAGGCCGATCACCCCGGCCCAATTGAAATTCCTCCCACTCCGGCATAATTTGTCATCCTCGCCGCCGTCGCACATCACCGCCGCACGGGACGGGACAATAAATTTCAGTTTTTATCACATGATCGCAGGATAACTGATCTAGCATTACCAATGCCGGTCAGCAAGCGATGTAAATCTTCCTCTCCCCTCCCCTCTTTCTCGATCGGCAAGTGGTTGCTCTAGCCTGTCATTGATCTAATTGTGATTCGTGTTCCCCCCCCCCCCCCTGGAGATTCTATAATTGCTTCTGGAATCAGTGGGTAATTGTGGCTCCCGTTGTCGCAGTGTCGCCAGAATTCCTGAGATCATCGTTTGGTATTCCGTGAGCGTCCGGTGGCCAGACCGTTGACCAAAAGAAGTTCACCACCACCATGTTGGTGCGGTGAATCGATCGGCTGTCGATTGTCGATGATCGATTCAATGGAAGTGCAGCGCATCGACGCTGCCGACGTGAGGCTTTGTGGAATTTTTCCACAGAGAGGGGGCGAGCCGACACATTTGCATCCAGATTTGGCAGCGGCCCGAAGGGCTTACGGTTGACGGCTGATTCATGGGAATCGATTTCAATTGGGTCGCGTGTTGTGTGCTAATTGGTTTGTCCCAAAAATTGAGGTATGCACTTGGTTTTCTAAATGTGGAGGACTTTGATCGGGCGCCATTTCTACTTTGGCTTCAGTCCACGGTCACTGCACCTATTCGCTGGACAAGACACAACTCGATTAAAGCGATCGTCCTACGCCTCGATCAACGATCGACTTGCCTATCTGAATGCAACTTTGTATCTTTTGCACGACCCAACGAGTTAGATACTCCATTCTTCGGCATGAAAATTTGCAAGAAACACAAACTTTCATGTCCCACAAGGCCTTCGTGAGTCTGTCGATGTCACTCGTCGCCGTGTGTGTGTATCTGTGTACTCTTGCGCTCCACACTCCACTGTGCGATGATTTATCGATATTGTTGCACTTTTCGTACACCAAAGGCCAACAAACCGCGGGACAGCGGCGCACACGAAAGTGTCCGTCCCGAGGTTGGACACAAAAAATCGTCAGCTACCGGTTATGTGTGTGCACGCGCATGCATACCTCAGGTCTGTTTGCAAGAACCTCCGCCGTTTGGTCTCACGCCGACCACGACAACGACGCTCCATGTCCCACATAGCCTCAAAGTATCGATTCTCCTTGGCAGCTGTGTCCAGATGCTGGGGGCACCAACCACTGCCGACTCCCGACCGCTGACGATGGCCGAGTGAAAGAGGAAACCTTTCCTTTGGCCTGCGCCGTCGTGTAGAGGCGAGTTTTTGCTGTCCGTTGAGTTAATGACGAAGGAATGGTTTGTTTTCGGTTTTCGAGGAAAAAGACAAAAAAAAGCGAAACTTTGGAAATTGAATCTTTTTCGTAGCGGTCTGAGTGGAAGGCATTGGCTGTGAGATGAAAGGCGTCCTACGAACAAGTGAAAAGTTCGATTTTAGTGGTTGGGTGCGAGTGTGTGTGCAAGTAGGGCGATTCTCGAGGGTCCCGACTGCAGCTCTCTTGTGCGGACAATGGGGTCGAGAAGTCAATTTGGAGCGGTGAACGGTAACGAGACCATCAATTGCACTTGGCGCAGGATGGATTTGAATTTGGGTCAGAACGATTGTTGCAAATGACCACTTGGGCTGCGCTATGTCTGGGTAATAACTGCCACAAATCACAATCGACTTGGGCTTGGCTTAATGGCGAGGAACGTGCAACTGGGCGATGCGCGACGGGAAGGTGTACATTCTAGGGTATCGGAGACATTGTGAGTTTCACCTCACTTATAGGAACGCGTTCAGTGACTGCACTTGGATGGACGTGGGGGACGGAAAAATGTTTGAAATTTGTTGCTCTAGGTCATCGTGGAAGCTGTGTGTGACTGTTTTGTAGATGCACATGCCACGCTTCACTTGGATTTAGATTGATGGGTCTTCGTACTTCTTGACAGGCCGAGATGGACCTGAGCCTGGTGGATCGTACTGTCACCATGAATTGTGGCACGATGAAGGATTCAGTTCAAGGAGATGTCTGTCCACATAATCGTCTTCCCTCCGACTCAGTACATTCTCTGGTCGCCGGGGTGTGGTCACTAAGTATGTCGACTCACAGGCTGAGGGTTCCCTCATGGATTGAACATTACGCATTTTTTCACTGCGCCACTTCTTTCTTGTGGCAGACAACTTATAACAGCCTTCGAAGTGCTTCTCAAATCTCGCCGTTCGAAGTCGGCAAAACACTGTAGGCCCCTGTAAAGTAGGACGCACAATGCGATAAGGTGTCTGCAAAGTTACACCCCGGTGCTTTGAGATCTGTAGAACCTTCTTGTACTTTCTAATGGTTCTTCAGTCCAACGTGGACCTGGTCCTCAACCAACATGCCTCTCCAGCCAAAACGATCTCAAGCTACCTGTCTCCAGATGCGCACCTCAAGTTGTTTGAGATCCTCCTTTACTTGTGGGCGCTATCTCAACATAGGTCGTCCTCTGTTGCATTGCCTCAATGGCTCGGATTCTAAGACTCCTTGTGCCGGAGCTGTGGTGCCCGTACGCTCTGCATTGCCTAGCCGTCTTAAACGTTCTTTCCAAAGACGCTTGACGAGGCCTATGACATGCCGCCCTACAGCCTGTAAGGTTCGTCGTTGAGTCTTCTCCTTCAGACGCCATTGACGCAAATAGATAAGAATCACACGCAGAACTTTTCTCTCGAAGAGACTAAGGCTAAGAGAGCTCATCCACTTTAAGTAATGTTCGAGTTTCTGCCTGTGAGGCAGGACTGAGTATTCCAAGCTGTTATGCAAATCCTTTCTGGCCTTCAAGCCTTCAATAGAGGGCTCTATTACTTAATTGTCTTCTGAGTGCAAAGAAGGAGCGATTGGTGATTGATTTCGGTACTGATGCTGTTGTCCCTATTAACCGCGGAGTCGAGTTAGACAAAGTTCCATACCCTCCAGGCAAAGTCCCTGACTACCTCGAAGTTTCTGCTGTCTAGTGGTATACTCTTACGAGACGTCAATGTTGTGTGCCTTCCTTGATGACAGCTTATAAAAGTCAGCGAACGCCACATTGACGACTCTGCGTTAGCTAGCAAAGAATGGATTTTCGGAAGGTCGTGCCTCTGGTGTTGACTAGTGAGCAACGCACGATCTTCTCAAGAATGATGTTAAAGGAGTTGAATGTCGAAGAAGTTGAAGAAGCGCGTAGCCTTCCGACTGTTCTAACTATTGAGGGATCAGCATCCTCAATCCTCAATGTCACCTAGAAGATCCCCTCTGCCGTAATGTGTTACCTTTAAGAGTATGGTTTCGGACCAGTGAAGTCGACAATAGACCACAATTGAGCCGATCCGAACCGAAAGTACAGATCGACAGTCATCACCTAATCGCTGATTTTAAGCCTGTAGATGATAGCGTGCTTAGAGACGAGTGTCAGTGTCAGTGTCAGTGTCAGTGTCATGTCTAGTTTTGGCATTCCTCCCAAACTCGGATGGAGGACTCTCACTGCTCTAAGTCTTCTAAGTCACTCCACATTTTGCCATGCTGCTGCTTCCCATGCTAGTCAAATTCCAGTGCAGATCGATCGGAAGACTGAGAGAAGGAAATCCATCCCAGCACCCACTCCACTGTCTACGAATGATTGACTTGTTTGATGAATTTAAGTATTGGCCTAGTCGCGAACGTTGCTTCCTGATACCTCTCAACAACAAGCCGATTGTCTTGTGGGGTGAAGACTCATTTTGAAGAACACAATATTAAAGCAAAACCGTTAGGATGCTACGCGACGCAAGACTGATTCGAGAGTTTGTACCAAAAATTGCGGCGCGACGCAAAACTGCTGCGCGCGCCCGTGTGCTTGTGGTACTCCGCGGAAGTAAACGTATTCTAACCTCGCGCATAATTTGTTACTAGGGTGCATTTTTATACTTTTAAAAATAATTTTCATACATATCCACAAACATTGCTTACCACTAAAACGGTTGAGGTGAAGACTATGTTTGTAGAGGTGCTTAAGATGTAAATTAGAAGCCGCAATCTGAACTTTGGCGACGAAGCACTGAATCATGCCCCTGCTCCCTGCACACAGGGCACGACTGCTGTAGACCTCAACAATCTGATGGCTCTGGCCTCCAATGGGGAATACACCGAAAAAAGCACCACGTCTGAAAAAACGACTAGTGTCGTGGAAAGTAACCCCCAGTCGTCGAAATCGTAGACAGGTTGCACACCGAGAGCAATGTGAACATGCACTACTACAGGAAGGGACTACAACTTTTGCACCGATGTCTGGATGATTCACCTGATTGTAAAGATGCTGAGCGCCACAAAGACATCATGAATATAATTGCCTGTACAGGCGAAAGCTCTCAAAAGGGTTTCAAACATCGCGCTTCTGATGTTTGGAGAATTCTGATCTTGTGCACGTCTGGAAGTCATGTCAATGGCAAATGCATCCAGTGTCCTCAGGGCAGCTATTTTGAAGGGGTTTCAATTTCCTCCGATTTCTCCCAGAAGGTCTGTTTTTATAAATCCGAAATCTTAACCCCCTCAAACTGATAGATTGTTGTGAACTCAGCGCCAATAGGAAATTAGTTTAATTGCCGACTTAGTCGAGAGCACCAAAATTGGGGTACTTCTTACAGAATTGGCAAAAGTTCGGAAAAGGTCCGATCTCGTCGCATAACTTTTGACAATTTATGGGATTGCCTCGATCTGTCCTTCAGAACCGTAAATATTTCAAAAACAGAGTTCAGATGAAGTCTCCCATTTGCATCAAACAACTTTGGTGGCGGCCATTATGGTGTTCATCGACTTGTACGTCGGAGGTCCCAGGTCAGATTCCTATACTGACCGTAAAGCATTTTCTTTTCTTTTAAATCGCTGCCATCACTCAAAGACACCAACTCCCTTGATCGCCGCAAATCTTGCTATTTGGAGATGGCAGTAGGCCCCTCCTATTAGTGAGACACACGGACGACACACGGACGATCCACGGACGACACACAGACGACACACGGACGACACAGGGACCACAAACCGACGACACACGGACACAACAAGGAGTTGCCAGAGAAGCTGCGTCCTGGTTCGGTGTGAATTGTAGCCTCAATTGTCTGAGTTTTAGAGGCTTTAGAACCGCAGACCCTTGAGCTTAAACTTTGTTCAGGATGTTGGGCACTTCAGGACACCGTCTCTGGCCTAGGCCACATATTCTGAGAAATTGCTTAAAATCGAAAGCTTTGGCTTTTGAAGAAGTCAAGGCAAAATGAAGCCCAAAGGTAACTTCATCCCCCCATCCCACCAGCAATCGTTAGCTAAATACGTCTGCCTCCTAAGTGCCAGTCCCAGATGAAGTTGATGACGATCAGCGATCAAGGCAACAACAAAAGAAACGTTACCTTCCCTGATTATACGACCCATCTCGTTATCAAAATTTTCCACACCACCCATCACCAAACGTACCCACTGAAATCCCACTCCGCCATGGATCACAAATCTTCACTCTTCCGTCAAGTGGAGAAGTTTACAGCAAGCTCATCGCTTTTCCGCCATCAACCGCATCGTCGCGAGTCAAACACTCGTCGATCGGCTTGATAATGAATTAAATGATGCGCGAGCAGATCTTCTCGAGAACTTTGCGCCGGTCCATAAAGTCTACGCCAGCGAAGACTTTCACCAGCATCAGGTGCATCGTCGCACGTACCAGTTCCATTCGCTGAATCGCTTAATTACTTGGGACGTTCTGACGGAGGTCCTCATCATGACGCGGTGCAGCGACGCACGCCCCTTCATTATGTCATCAAAGAGCACGTCTGTCGCGCGTCTATCTCCGATGCGGTGCCTCTCATTATCTGCGCTCCGCGACAGTTTTATGTGAAACGGAAATGGCCCGCACGAGCTGCTACACAGGATAAAGAGCATCATTTGCGCCCTCCGTCTCTCCTCGTCTGCCGTTAATTAATTGTCCTCGTATGCAAAAGAGTCTGGCAAAGGCAGCGACGACGACATGCTGGAGAGTTCATTAACAATCGCAAGATGTTGGCAGGGTGGTGACTGAACCAAGCACACGAACGTGCTGCGGAATGAACCGGAAGATGTGGCACTTGTCGGGTGGGTGGAGTGTGCACTCGATTGGTCGGTGATCCGGCGATTGACAGGAAATGCGGTTTCACTGGATGTCGCTGCGATATTTCCGGCCTTTCCATTGTTCCCCAACTTAATTAGAGATTTGCGCGCCGAGCATGGATGATTGGCGCTTCGTGTCTCCGACGGTCAGTGGGGGGATTTCGCGTCAAAAGACGCGTCAGTTGGCGGTTCGGAAGTCGATTTGAGGCACAATCTCTGTCAATTTGTGCCGGCAAGTGGACTGTGCTGACAGATTTGTGGTGAAAGTCGGCTTTGATGCTTCTCGAGGGACTTTGAGTTGCTGCCCACTTGATGCTGCTCTGTTCGTCAGGTTCCTTCCCGATCAAAGCTCCCGTAGCCCACCAATTTTGGGGCACTTTTGCGAACGAGTTTCCGCCTCCCGTCGGGTGTCGCACAACTCAAACCCAGGTCCTACACCTATGCTCACGCGTCAGCGCCAAGAGTTGCTTTAAATAAATTATTTTCCAATCAATCGTTACGACACACACTTGTAAGCACGCCCAACGCCCATGTAAACCGACGTTCGACCCATAAACCATTCAGCGGCCGCCGCCACCGCTGTCGCGTCGTTCGTTTCGAGAAAATCCACTTCGAGAACTCAATTTTCTATCCGCCATGTCCGACGCGCGCGAAAGTAGGTGACAGAGAATCAATGGAACACGCACACACGCCCCTGACTGTTGACCACCTGCCGCCGCCACCGCTGTCATTCTTACGGCGTCGGTGGCGGTGCCTCACACATTCCAAGAGTCTGACGAAAATGCCAGAAAAACTTTCTTCTTCGTTCGTAGGTCAGTTGCGGAAGCCAGAAGTCAAAGAGAGAGAGAGAAGGACAGCTCCCATTCATTGACTGAGCGTCGAGCAATCCCAATCCAGACCAGAAGCCAGTAGTGACCGGTCCAGCAACGCGGACAAGTGATTTCAGTCCATTGAGCACGAGAGGCCATCAAACATGGAAGATGACAGGCAGCACCGCACCTTGTTCCCTGGCAACGGCCATGGATGATGAAACAGGAAATAGCAGCGAGCGCGCGAGTGCCTATCTAGATGGTTCTGGCGGTGGTGGCGAGGCGATGCGAGGCGGCCGGTTCTCCCCGGATTGGCGATATTGCTCGATGGAATGCAGCGATGACACTTTTTTTTGCACGCGCACACGCTTCCAGAAGTTGGTCAGTGGTTCGCCACGATGACAGTTGGATAACAAGTGGGATTGGTCTTGTCGGCGCAAGAAGTGAGACATGAGTTATTTCACCAGCCCCCCCTCCTGCTGCAGCTCTTCGCGACGCGTCTAGGTTTAGTAGAGAGCCAACGAGTCCGATATGGAAGAAGGAAGCGAGACATGAGAGATCACTGAGAGAAATATGACTCGAGGCATGATGGCGGTTTTTTTTTTCTTTCTCTCTCTCCTTGCGTCTTGAGGCTATATCGGACTACACTGACCACTTCCGTAACCTGAAAGTGGTGCAGGTAGTTTGTGGCGACAAAAAGTAGGCGATTGAATGGGGTTGTTGCTCTGTTGCGGCATTGGAGAGGTAGATGGTGAGAGATGACTGGGAAGAGATGGATCTAATTTTACTGGTCACGGGAAGGGACTTCTTTTCATCTGTGGAATGGGATTCGTGTGGTTGGAAGATAGAAAAAGGAGGAAATGCTTTCTTTGGATAAAGAGCAAATATTCACTGTCACTGATGTGAACAGTAATGCAGCGAAGTTATGCGATGAATGCCACAGTAGCTGTGACTTAGTCAGAAATAAGAAAAACTGGGAAAGGTTAGAAATTTTGGCCAAATTTTGAACCGTTTCAGGTGTCAATCAACTTGTGAACTTGTTGGGTAGTCAAATGTTGATAAAGAATGAAAATCCGGTACCAAAATCAAATTTCGAATTTTTGACATGAAAAGTATGGAGAATTCCAAAATTCAAAAATCCAGAATCACGAAGTCGAGAATCCCAAAATCTAGAATACCGAAATTCAGAACCCGAGAATCTAGAATAGACACATTTAGGATCCAGAAATTCAGAATCCAAAAATACAGAATCCCAAAACCCAGAATCCCCAAATTTAAAATCCAAAAATTCAGAATCTAAAAATTCGGAATTCCAGAATTGCGAAATATCCAAATTTTCGAGGAGCAGAAAATCACAAAATGCTCCGAATCCCGAAATGTCAAAAAATATTGCGAAAAAGTCAAAAATGTCAAAAATTCCAATATCAGAGAAAATTGAAATTCTGTAAACAAAATGGTGGAAGCTTACATTATCCAAATTCCACAGTGACCCCAAGGAAAGGTAGGGGCTGGAGGGTAGCAGCATATTCCCCCATACCTGACTCTTCGTCATTTTTTGTTTGTTTCAGGAGTGCTAGATTTTCCTTCCAATTCAGAAAAGTCACTACTGAAGACTGTGTATAACGGTGAAGCGGACCAAATTTGTGATTCCAGGCAGAATCCATTCGTCGCACATAAAAATTGATGGATAAGATTGAAATAGGTTAGGCTAGAGGCCCTTTCAAAGGTTCCTAACCCGACTAAAAATTCTGACCCTGGGTTAAATTTGGTGAGAGCTCAATAGAAGCCGCAGGTAGCTCGCCAGCAGTTCGGGTGACGGTGATAGAAGCTATCTTCGAGTACGCAGCAGATCTAAGGGACAGCTTTGCCTCTATACCGCTAAAGGTGACACATTTCGGCAGTTTCTTTGAGGCGGCAATGAAGTCTGCCAAGAGATTTCTACAGCGGACGGTGGGTAAGGTGTCACTAAGGAGCAAAATCGTAACAGTATTGAATTATTTTCTGATGTGGCTTCGTATGGACTGTTTCTAATGTTTCTTATCCTTCCTTAAGAAATTCAATTTCCTCTTCTCAGATGTGTACAAGGAATCGAAGGTATTAACGTCCATCGCACTCCTCAGCGCAGATCCCATCGATGGCAGGCGCACACCTACCAATTGGAAAGTCGATGTGAGCTCATCTATCGGAACAAGTATCGGTCCTTCAACGGGGCTGACTAAGAAGATGAAAGCTTGAATGTTGTCTCAAGCAACGGAAGTCGTCAACGGACAACCTAGTGGGTCTTCCACATCCCAGCAAACAGGTTTAAGATCAGCCAACTTTCGCCGTCTAAAAGGTTGTCATCATCTTCGAAGACCACAACAGTGGACAAAAGGACGGGTCATTACAGTCGTGGCGATCGTTCCAATTATGAATCTGACCTTTCGGCCTGAAAAGGATTGAAGACTCGGGATGTCAGAAGCCTACTGTGAAAATATACAAAAAGGCTGTTGTCAGCTACTCCAAGGTGCCGTGGAAAACTGCGGATGTCGAACATAGACCTTCTGCGTGTGAGTCGACACACTTACCCACGCCACGCCACGGCGGCCACCGATAATTGACTGAATTCCAGTCAAGAAAGAGTTAGCCAGGGTGCCTTCACCATATAACTCATGTGTGACATTCAGTTGATGGATGAATGGAATCTCAGCTTCGTTTGTTCTTTCCTGAAGAATTACAAGTCCCCTCTCTCACAAATGTGTCAACTTATGAGTTAGGCCGATACAGAAGAGGGGGGAAGGAGGACATTGTAAGACAAGCGCATTGACCTGGTCAAACAAATTCGAAGATCTCGGCTTAGATGACGAGATCATGTAGAGCAGGCTTGAATGAAGACCGGCTTTAAGTCCATCCCCGAAGAGTAAATGCGGTAGACGGTCAAGAAGACGAGGTTAAGAAGAGGAGGTGATGGATGGGAGGTGAAGGAAACCATGTTAAGAAGAGGAGGTCGCCTAGGTGGGAGTTTTATACTCAAGGAAGACACTAAAATTGCAAAGTCGTGCAAAATTCGGTAACACTTAAGGAACACCCCCAGAGATATTTCATTCCTCTCGCTAAGAACATTCACTTGTAAAACATGTCTGACGGCCGAACAGTTGGCATCTCCATCCACTTGGATCAAGTCAGGGGATCCTGGTTATAGTTATGGGTGGTAAGTATATGACTATCAGTGTATCCCTCAGCTTGAGAGCTATCTTATTCTTTTACTTCTTGTGGCGCTACAGTCCGGGGTGGACCTGGGCCTCAACCAACATGCCTCTCGAGCCATCACGATCTTTCGCCAGCTGCCGCCAGATGCGCACTCCAAGTTGGTTGAGGTCCTTCTCCACTTGTGTGCGCCACCTTAGCCTAGGCCGCCCTCTGTTGCGTTGTCCCAATGGCTCAGATTCGAAGACTTTTTGGGCCGGAGCAGTAGTGTCCATGCGCCCTACATGGCCATCGTAAGCGTTGTATCCGAAGACGCTTGACTAGGCGCATGTAGCTGTACAGCCCATAAACGCAGAAGTCGTACGGATCATATTTCCTCTTAGCCTCTGCAGTCTCTGCAGGTTCAACAGCATCAATACACATTTCCCGCAAATTCAGCGATTCTGTTAAATCTTTGACCTTGACTTCCATTCAAATTTTTTGTTTTCAATAAATCGGCGGTTTGGGAAAAATGGCGACTTAGACAAGGTGCCCCACTTATGAACTTGACATTGTTCGAGCTGCTGTTTAAACCGTCACCTGTTCGCCTATTAAAGCTAGGGGAGCCAGATAAGCGGTTATGGAATACGTTGTGTGGCAGCTGTTGCTGAGCCTGCTAATCCACAGACTGGACGATCTTAAGACTCAAGTTTTTAAAAACCCGCTGATGCATTGGTAGACCAATCTTAACATGGGATTCTAAGAAATGATGCATAGATAGGCAGATCTTAAAGAAGGAATTTTGTGGTTCCACACACCAAAAGAAAATTAAACTTAGTTTCTTCAGCCACTACTCCCTCTGTTGGTGCTGTTGCTGTTGTAAAAGGGGACCTACAGTTTATTGTCGGCTGCAAACGATGAAATTCGAAAAGCTTAAGCGGCATGTACCCTCTGAGTGTTGTAAGCAACTTCAAGGGGTGGTGCCATGGGAAAGTGCAGTACGTTCCGTTCAGGAATCGTACGTTAGAGTCGATGCAGGTCTATCTTTAAACGCGGCTTAAGCTTAGACAGGAGCTGTCCACCGTTTAGAGTTTCCATAGAGGAAAGTTGGTCTTTCGATTGAAGTGTGGATCCAGCAGACAACTTTTTTGAAGCAAAATATAACTGCTAGGAACTCGTAAGGGCGCACTAGGACATTTGGCTTCCAACTGACCTTTTAATCTGATTACTAGAGGCTACATCCTTTCTACAGACTTTCCATTTTGTTGTACCATTGCGCGCGCGAGCTCTCTCTTTCTCTCTTTCCTTCTCTATCTCTCTCTCCCTCGCTATCTCTTTCCCCACCCCTCTCTCCGGCCATCACGCGCGCACTCTCTCTCTCCCTCTCTCCCTTTTCTTTGCGGCATCTCCTCTTTCAAGTTGCTGACAGCACTGAAGGGTAATTACTGTCTAGAAAAAGTTTCCGCAGTTCAATATAAGACAGACCGAGCTAAGGTCTGAACCCTTAAGGCCCACAGCGCCATTTACTTCTTTTATTTAAACAAAGCGACAGGCTTTGAGGACATCTTCAAAGTCCAGCACTTGAGGACATCTCCAGCGCCCTTAAATTGTCTGCTCAGAAGTCCGCATCATTTTCCACTCATTGCCCGTCTCGCTGCCACCCGCCTCCGTTGGCCTTGAACCCATCAAATGTCTGACAGTTGCTGTCTAAACTCCAATCAACTACCGCCGCCGCCTTCACGTCACGATGCCACGCGCAAACTGATGCAAGCAGCCCTGACACGTGTTCATTCGATCAAATTGTGCCGCCTCCCAAGCCTGCAGCAGTCCGTCGGATATCAATTTCAAATTCCAACGAAAACCCACCCACGAAGCTCATTACTGCATCGCGCACACTATCTCCACACGACCAAGACGTCATCCATAAGATCTGTAACAGTTGCGCTCACTTTCGTTTTCCAAGCAGGTGCCCGAGCAGCAGCCAGACGACAATCCACCGGACCAGTGGACTCGAAATGAGATCCCCTTGCCCGCCAACTGAACCGTCAACCAATTGTGCAAACTAATAGCCTCAAATAACGGAGCCAATTGGCTGGCTATCAATGGTCCTACGATGTGGATCGGAGCAGCATTTAATTTATGCCTTCTCCATCGGCACCTCTCGCCGTGCGCCGCGACACACATAGATGCAGAGCAAGGCTCATGGTGCGGCGGGCGCAGCGTCTTTGCAATACCAGTCCGGGGACGTGAGTGATGGTTAATGGCGCGTCGTATCCATAACAGCGGCAAAATATGTTCGAATGGCCAAAAGTGATTTAAGGTATCACTGAATCCGCGATTTTATGGCGGCCGGGGCACTTTTTCGATGACGTGAATGGCTGAAGGATCCGGAGCCGGAGCCGGTGGATTGTCTAAATTTGATGCTGAGAGAGCGAAAGTTGGTCTCCGCACTGGGCGATGATGTGGTCGATAAGGCGACTGAAAGGACTTTCACTTGTCCGAGAGATGATTGGGTGCAGTGCATTCGGGTCTGTGCAGAGGGGGAATGAGTTGGGTTTTCTGAGTGGGTCCTATGGACTTGCGTTATGTTTGGGGGGTTCTTTGACTTTGCTTGAAGGGGTAAGTGGATGGATCTGGAGGATGGAAGAAAGTCTGGAGCATGGATGAAGGTCTGGAGCAGGGAAGAAGGTCTGGAGAAAGAAAGAAAATCTGGAGTATGGAAGATGAGGCGAGACAAGAAGGTCTGGACCATGAATGAGGTGTATTGTGCTGAGAATAGTACCCGTCAAGAACATTCTTTCCATCGTCCATCCTCTTTTTGAAATTTGAGGTCATTTTGACCCTCGCCAGTGGTTGTCTTAACAACATGGCGTACAAAACAGCAAACTGCTAAAATTGCAGAGACTGTGGGCTCTAGGGACCACTAGTTCAAACTGGGTTTCAAAGGATTGACATGCGACATCACATGCGATCGATTGGCCGAGGCTCCTACTCTCCACATGGGATGGTTGTTAATAAGGCAGGGCAAGGTAGCAAGGCAGGAGCCAGGGTAAGCCTGTATCAGGACTTGACTCTTTTAGAAGGTGTCAGCGCCAAAGCTTATCAACGATTCGGTGAAAGGTGTTATTCTGACCTTCTGTCAGTGGGCAACACTCCTTTGTGCCCTCTCCGAACATATTTCGACGTTAGGGACCAAAAGAATTTCCCTAGAATCAGGTCGGAATCCTGCACAATAGATGGCGGCGGAAGGCAGAAGACCCTGCAATGTTTGGTAGCGTTCATAGCCTCTGCGGGAGTGTCGAAACTTGTAAGGGGTCCACGGAAGAGGAGTTCAAAAAATGCGCTGGGCGTCCTCGTTGTAGGCGGGCGCGATATTAACTCCGTCTCCCCGTTTGTTCAGTTATACAACCAGCTGCCATGTACAGATTTAATGTTGAAGACGCCAGCAAACGAACACAGAACAATGAATTTCAGTTTTCAACGTGAAATGTGAAGTCTGCTAACAGACCAAGTGCGGCCAGGGAACTTGCGGAGGCTTTAGATGTTACTGCGAACCAGGAAGTAGAATGGAATGGGTACGTCCTAGCGAGGAGGAAAAAATCCGTCCTCTATTATAGCGACTGCAACAGAGATGGTGAGAGAGAGAGAGAGAGAGCGGAACTTGGATGCAGAATTGTTCTTTGAGGCAGACATTGGAAGGACGTTGTAAGCTTTGAGAACATAAGCATGGCTTCATGACAGTCTTTTGCATCAAGGCTTCATTCAGGAAAACTAGCTTGTTTTGCGCCCACTCAGCGACAGAGAAGAAGGACGATTAAAGCAAGGATGACTCTCAAAGAGAACGTATGACCAACGTCCTAAATAAGGCAACAAAGTCACTGCTGGAAGTTTCAATGGCCGGATGGGAAAGGAGGACATCTCTCCTAGATTCATAGGAATATACATGACAAGACATTCCAAAACGGACTCAGCCTAGTGGACTTCGACTCGTGGTTCAAGCTCATGAGCACGCCGTTAGCAGACGTCAGTATCAACAAACGCACAAAAGCCGGTCAAAGCCCTCAACCAAATTAATCACGATCGACGTCACAAAACTGACTGATCCTTTCGCGATGCCAACATCGATTCGAATAGTTTCCTTCTCATATCCAGGATGAAAACCTGGATATCAAGAAAGCAATGGAGTGGATGCAGGAGAGGACGTTTTGATCATCAATTGAAACAGATCGGTAGGAACTTTGCCGCCGGAGTCTCCCTGAAATTCTCTTAAAGTTCGACGCGGACTGCACGCATACCAAAGTAAGCTGCCACTAATGTGCTGGGTTCTTCGACATCTCCAAGGAGAAACCCATGGTTTGACAACGAGCGCAAGCACCTGTGGTCAAACAGGAGACCTAACATAAAAGGCAACCCTACAGTGAAGGATGAGAGTTTGAAGCTCTACGAACGGAAAAGAAGAAAAGGCCAACTCAAAAGGCATCTCAACGGTAAAACGAGCATTAGAAGCTCGTTGGTGAGAAGGTGGAGAGATGTTATGACAGCAACGAGGAAAAACAGACTTTCAGAGGATGAAAAAAGGAAGCTTCTAGTGAAGTCGCGGGCGATGCTGAGAATTTACGAAAAAATATTTCTGCTGGGACGAAAATGAACAATTTGTGATGGAGTCGAATTCGATTCTAAAAACCCCCAAAATTCATTCCACAGAATGTAAAACGGCGCTGACGACTTATGGCAGGATGTTTTACTTAATTTAGACGACGATGGACAAGAATTCCGTCCCGAGGTCAACATAGCAATATCGAGACTGAGCGTAAGCAAAACTCTTGGAGTTGGCGCACTATTGGCTCTTTAAAGCAGTTTAAAATTATCTGGAAGAGGAAATTGTCCTCGGAGGACTGATGATATCGCAGCCAGAAAGTGGCGTAGGACCAGATGGTATAAAATTCCAAGGAGTCACCTACCCTACTCTTTGATATAACTGAGGCAACACATTGCATTCACAATCGAAGTCGATTCTCCCAGATATACTGGGAGTGGTCGCAGCCCGCAACAGCTTCACAATTAGTTTTAGGGGTGTCGAGATACTCAAACGCCGGCAGAGAAAAACCCGCCAGGACACGAAAACTACGAGGAAACTGAAAAGGTAGATATTCACGCAAGAGAAGAGACTGCGGCTCCTTTTATTGGACCTTTCCCTCTTCATGGACTCATCAACACTTTCATGAACAATTGGAGAAAAAAGTATCACAAATTATGAGGGGCCTCCACCCTCTGAAAAATTTATGAGCGTTGATCCCAGAAGAGTCATAGAGGCTCTATGCCTAAACGAAACTGATCTTAAGTTACTGTGTGACTCATAGTTTGTTATGCATCTACCGCCTATTCAAAATGGGGTATGGCAGCTCAGAAAACGCAGTGTCTAGCGAACAGTCAAAGAACCTACCAAGCAGATACGAAATAACTAAAAGACCGCCGAGACTCACGAACTCATGAACTCTGAAGTCCTCCATAAAGAAAGGGGAACGAGGGACCAAATGTGACTCTAAAGTCACTCTCCATGGCCATCCAACTCAATTGGGCGTAAGAAGTAGTTGGGCATGAGATGGGAAATGATAGAAGCGTAAGGGCCGTCAAAAGTGACTGAGAAAGTTCTAAAAAGGAAAGTCTTGGAGTCTTGTTTAAAAATTCGCTACATTGGCTGTACGGCGTGGTATGCCTACTCAAGAGTCTACAAAAGCAGCGTATGGATCGCTAGATTATGTCGAACGATTGGGCCAATAAATTTACGAATCTGAACATTTGGGGCAACGCATCAGATGATGTTCCTAGTTCACAATGGCGCACATATGTCTGTGTCACCTCAAGTAACATGTTGTGGGTAACTAGAGATAGCTCGTGAAAAACTGAGGCAGCTAGTCACGGTCCAGGTCTACTGTGGACTGTACGTTACAAAGCAGATGATTATTGGCATTTTTAAATGAGAACGAGTAGAGTACTTCTTTCGGATCACTAATAATTGAGCGGCACTATAGCCCACAAGGGACCAGGGCCTAGCTGCTCGTGTTGTGCATGCCACTGTTTTTTCACGAGTTGAAGACTGTTTGCCGACTCTGAACGGCGAGATTTGAGAAGCTTTTCATAGACAATGAGTCCTCTGTGAGTGTTGCCAGCAATTCGAAAAAAGTGGTACCGTGTAAAAAATGCGAAGTGTCCCGTCCGGGAATCGAACCTAGACCTTCGGCGAGTGGGTCGACGCACTTTGCCATTACGTCACGGCGATCTCGGACCACTGGGTGAGGTAAAAAGAGTCCGAAGTGAATTTTATTTACGAAAGCCATCTCCGGCTTCACAATCGACACAAGCACGGCTATTGCCCCTTGAAGTCTCTGAACATGACACCACAACCTTAGCATCTCACTTAGGGAGGCCACCTCCAGACCACACATCCTTAAGAGGGACACAGTGCAGCAGCGAATTTATTTGTCACAGATCCCCCTAAGATTGCACAGAGTAACAACAAAACCTCTTACATCCTCACACGGGAAGGAGTGTCGAATGCAATTTGAGCCATATCTCCTTATTAACCTCACGACAGGGTAGATTGCGCAAAAAAAAGTCGCTCAAAAGTCGGTCCTCTACGTAAATCCGATGCCACCCAAGTTTGCGTAAAACTCTCCATTTGGTCATAAAGCCATTTGCATATCTTAACACTCCCATGGTCTAAGCCCACATACCATCCGCCGCCACATCCAGCTGCAGAGCCCCTGCACCATCGCCTGCCCAAAGCCTCCCGCTGGCTTGGCTAAGAAATCTCAATTAATACGAGATTACATAAATTTCGCTGTTAACTTAAACGAAATAGCAAACATTTCAGCTAAGAGCTGAGTAAACGCGAACAACGCGTCGCCGCCCAAAGCGGGACAGGATTTTCTGCAAGACGGCCAAACTCTTCGCCGCGCCCGGGCCACGTCGGCCAGCGACGACAACACACTCGAATGGCGCACAACGCAACCGGCTTTATGAAACGAGTTTGCCTACCCGGTCGACTCTCCTGCGCCCCAAAGGTACGCACGAAGGAGTGCAGAGCGTGCGCACAGGGAACCACTTAATTCACCGCCGATTACATTCTCGGAATAAGTAGCGCGTACTTATTAATTCCAAGTACCGCGAACGCAAGCGCGTCCGAGTCGAGTGCATGCGGTTGAAAGATGTAATTACCAGATACCCGTAGTCGCGCACCTGCGTGCGCGCTACAAGCCCATTTTGTTCGGAGCCTAGTGAAACAATGCGCAATGGTGTGGATTGGCGTGCTGTGCTTGACTTGGTATGTGACACTTTTAAGGGAGATGGATTACCGCTGCTCTGAGTTGCCGCTAATCTCCCGACAGACGCCGCACTGATGAAAGTGGATTTTTTTCTGCCGAACGAAAGTCTCCGGCCGGCGACGGATTTCGAGGGGAAACGAGGCTAATTGTGCGCGAAGTGCTTTGGGATGATGTGTGTTTCCCATACGCTCGTACGTGGATGAACAGAGCGGCTCTTAACCTAGTGAACTTTCGCAAATTGTTTAGAGTTTGAATAAATTATGTGACAGATGGTTGTTAAGCGGAATGCTATGAAGAGTGATGGTCTGGTGATGGATTCAGCTCTGTGAGAGGGAGAGGGGGACGGTGGATATGACCATGGGATGCTGATGTGTAGAAAGAAGAAGTGAATCTGGACCACCTCTGAAAAGAAGTAAATCAGGAGCCAGAGCTTAAAGGAACAATGGGTGACTTGGAAGGAATACTTTTTGGATTGTGACATAATTTCAATTTTAAGTCACTCCTGCACCTGAAATAAAACGGCGTTAAGACATATTCTAAGTTAAGGGAAGGTTTCCCAACCGATAGTGACTTTAGTGCTGTCCAGTGTTCGAAAAAGAGACGTAGCCCAAAGCATCACCAACTCCAAACTCTTTGCATTCACAATTTTGGCTGCCAACAAGAGAAGACAAAGACTGCTCCTCAAAATGACTAAATAGTGCCTAAGAATGGTAGGTAACCCATGTTGGCACTTGCTACCAAACCGCATCCGAGGATGGAGGGCATGTCAAGATCAATCCTTTTCCGATCAGAGGTACAAAACCTTCTCAATTGACATCTAGACATCAGCCAGTCCAGTCTTTCGCAATGAACGGAAGGTGGTCTAACAGCCCTCGCTCCTCGGAGGCAATACATTTATTCCAATGAACAGCTGACGATATAAGCAACCCAGTCGGTTGTCTCAAAAATTGAAATTTTTCTGCATCATGTCCCCTCAACAGACCAAGAGGGAAGCCAGGACCACCATGATGGGGAGGCGAGTTACTCCCGTTAAGAAGGAGTTGCAGAAAGCTCTTCAATTAGATCAAGGATTGGGACTGCAGCTCTCAACTCCTTCAAAGACGAACTATGAAGGGCTCGCACCAATTCCTGTCAATCCTTCATGGAAGAACTGAAGAAATCTCCGAGCTCTCAGGATTAAGTTTCATTATCTCTGCTGTATGCAAACTGAAAATGGAGATAAAACCTGGCCCCAAATACACCCCAAGGTCCCATATGGCACTTCTTTGAGCGCCAAAGAGGGCAGTTGCGGAATCATGCAATCATCAATAATGACTCCTTGTGCCACAAAAGCACCTCTGGGCACATAGGTACTGCTGTGGGGTTTCAATAGCCATTTGGGCCATTTAAGTCCACCGGACCTGATGGCATCATTCCGATTGAGCTGCAAAAGCCAACCAACCTTATCTTCTACTGACTGTAGTTGAGGCGAACAGCAGACTCCTGGAGGGACCGTAAGTTAAGCCGGGAAAATCTTAAATGCCAAACTCAACGACTACAGACCGCTAAGGCTGTTCTCCTTTTTTCTTAACGCAATGGAGAAGCTGTGGTCGCCGTGACCTGGTGGATATGTGCGCCGATCCACACGCAGGAGGTCTAGGTTCGATTCCTGGACAGGACAACTCATATTTCTTCACGGCACCACCTCTTTCGAGTTGCTGACAACACCCAAAGAGTATCAATTGTCTATGAAAAGGTTCTCAAATCTTGTCCTTCGGACACGCGAGAGAACAGTAGCACGCACAACACGAGTAGTTGCTGAAGAAGCTAGGCTGTAATGGAGAAGCTTCTTCTTCTTCTTCTTGTGGCGTTACAGTCTGGGGTGGACCTGGTCCTCAACCAACATGCCTCTCCAGCCATCACGGTCTTTCGCCAGCTGAGAAAGACTTTCTCATTTTTGAGAAAGAATTCTCAAGTTGGATATGGAAAAGGTCTGTGAACACGCTGGAAGACCCACTCTGTATAGAATGGGTAACAGATAAACGATAGGGGGCTGGGGTCTACTCAAGAGACCTGAAATACCGCTTCTCCTTTAACCTTCCTCCACACTGAAGCGCTTCTCTGCCAGAAATTGTGACAATTAAGGAACAATGCCATTCACCAGCAAAGCCATTCAACTTCCACTCAAACACCTCTCTTCACGAGAGGACCAAGTACTTCAGAATGTACTTGATATCGGCATCGGGATACAGTCGGGACACAGTTGGGACACAGTCGGGACACAGTCGGAACACCGTGGTATCTAGGAAAACTGAGAAGTCGATACCGCACCAAATCTCTGATTGCGCTTCGAGGTGACATACCCTTTATGTATTTCCCCACAATGAAACACTTTCTCAATACACGCACAGAGAGCGAGGATAAAAAAAGTGATCAAAGTGGTGTCTTACAATCACGTTTATCTGATCACAACTCAATCGTAAACGCTTCCCTTGTCTTAACATTCATAACAGGCCGCTGTACCATTGGAACACAAGCCGCCAGACTAGGCATCCCAAACAACTGACTTCTGCAGAAGCTGTTGAGACGAGGAGGATGTCAAATTCACAACTCATCTCCTCTGTTCTTAAAAAAAAGAAAGAAACACCTAAAGAGGTACTTCTTAGACAATCTGCGTGACCTGGGATGCATAAAGAGCTTGGCTTGCATGACATATGGTTTCAACAAGACGGTGGCACATGCCACACAGCAGGCGTAACAATGGACTTATGAGGCGAGTTCGGTGAACATTTTATTTCACGTTCGGGACCGGTCAATTGGCCGCCTAGGGCGTGCGATTTATAGCTTTTAAAAAATCACCCTTCAGCTTCTAATGATTTGAAGGATAAGGAGCAATTATCCAGGCGGTGTCACAATGGTCCTACTCGTGCACTAACATATCTTGAGCATGGTCCGGTAGGGGACCCCTGCAGAAACACCCAAATTGTCGACTTTGTAAGTGGTGTCCGTATAAGGGGCATTTTCATTCTATCGGGATCTAAAGGAGTTGTCCGTATAGAGGAATGTTCTGTCTGTTTTTAGCTAGCGCTATAGTCCGTGGAGGGGCTTGGGCCTCAACCAACATATCACTCCATCTAGCTTGATCCCCTGCCAGTTGCGCACTCAAAGCTGGTTAAGGTCCTTCTCCACTTGTGTGCGCCATCTCAATCAAAGACTTTTCGAGCCAGAACAGTGGTGTCCATACGCTCTGCATGGCCTAGCCAGTCTACGCCTTATTAGAGCAGTAAAATCAGACAGTGGACGCAAACACCAGAAGCATAGACTGTCACTCATTTTCATCCCACTGCCTGTATGAGATGTCTGAACACAGCGCCCGTGTGTCGTCAGTAAAAGAATGTGGCAGTTTGCAGTGTTTATTCCAAATCTTCTTAAAAGTGCCTTGACACACTTGATGATTATCGGGGATGACTCTTTAGTGGACTTGTACCAGAAAAGTTTTTTAATGCCACAAAAGCTCCCTTTTTCCCTCGAGATATCCTTTGCTAGGTTTTCAATGATAGTAACCTCATTCAAAAAGCGTCACATTCTCTGACATGTCTCCACGTCTGCACGTCTACTCCATTTCAGATCTCAAACATGCGACAACCGCTCTACTCACATCCTCAACTTCTCACGTATCGCACGCCTCAAAAGGAATGCCTTCAACCAACTCCTTTCGTACCTCACGTACGGCAACGAGTGAAAGCAGTCAGAACGGTCTTGACACCGATCGGGCAGCCTTAGTCTTCCCCTGAAACCGGAAAAACCGAAAGTCTCCGCATACCTTCACCTCAAACGTCATAACCCATTATCAGCCACCATCCATCATCTTCAGTCGTAAAAAATCTCTCTCCATCCCACCCTCTCCCTCTCCATCCCCCTCTGGCCGATACGCATGCACATGCAAGTCATAAATCAAAGCAATTAACCGTGTCATCGGATGCATGGGCCTCGTGTCACATCAAAAGGCGCGCCCGCACGCTTCACCTGTCATGCGAGTGACACCTACACGCACACACACACAGGCCCAAGATTGCACGCTCTCATTATGCAATTAAAAAAGTGAAATTTGCATAAAGAATGCACCGCGGCGGCGGCGTGCACATATCGCACATGCAAGCGGTTGCCAGTGAAATGCGATGTTTTCCATTCGAATGAACCGGCGATCCTCTTCCTTCGGCGACCGCTCCACTCGCGTCCCTGGCACATTGACACATGTCTCAGTGTCATTGGCACCCACTGTCAGCTGTCAGCTGTCAATCTACGATTTGTCATAACCGAGCTCCCATCAATTAGCGATCTTTTCAATTTTCGCATAACGATGAGTCGTTCGCGTTATTGACGGCTTTCACTGCAATCTAGCGACTGCTCAACCCCAGGGGAGTCGGTTAATTGCGAGGAGACGGCCAGCGCACCGCCTAAGTGCCACGAGCCGACAGCCGGTGGACCGAAGCGAGATGGCACCAGCGGGTCGCCTCCACCGCCAGGCACAGGGTAGCAGGCGGCAAATAATCGACCCAAGGGCAGGGCACGCTGCGCTCCTCACCAAGACGGTCAGCTGGTCACGGTTGAATGGAGTCCGGTGCAACGGAGAAAGTTAGTTAACGACCGACTCCCGGCCAGAGAATTGAAGCAATTTTTCGACGCCGGGCGTCGTCATCATCGTCGTCGCGAATGCCATCAGTGGAGGGAGGGGGAGGGGCTGTAATTGCGCGATCTGTTTTTGAAGTTTTTTTGTTTTCGTGTTTTGTCCATGGGCGTGGCGGGGAAATTTATTTATCGAACGCTTGAGGGAGAACCGAGACTTAATTTACGGCTAATTGATGAGCACAACAGAATGCAAAAGATACAAAAACACGCGGCGATCCGTCGAAACTCGAACGGTTATGAATTCGGTTTCGGTTGACTTGAGGTTTTGAGGAGGTGCGCGGCGCATTGTTGCTGCGGCGGCGGCGGCGGTGGTGCTTATGAGCGCGCAGGCGATATGGACGACAGATTACCGGTCAACAACGTGTTATGTGAAGAAGTGGCTTATGCCAGGGGTGTACTTACGAGATGGCTTGGGTGTATGTAAAAGTTGCCTTACCTGAAATGAGACAAGATAAGAAATTATTGATTTTTGGAATGAATGGAAGAGGAGATGAAAATATTTGTTGGACAGGTCTTTCAGATGTTTTACATGACTTTGGGGGGAATTGCTTTGGAAAAAGCAGTCTCAAGTGAGGGTATCGAAATGCCTTCAGATGGCGTAGCAGACAAGGTCTCAACAGCATGGAATTGAGTTGGGAATGAGACTAATATTTTTCTGGACCTGTTGCCCAACCGGGTCTCAACTGTAGTCTCTCATCAATTCCAGATTCACAAGTTGCTTGAGTTAGACGGGAACTTGAGGTTTCTTGAGGTTTCGTTTCGGAGGTCATGAGTGTTGTCCACTAGCGTACCGCCCTCACGAACTTCTTTCACAGACTTGAGCGCAGCAGTCGCGGTAAGTGCTTCATTTCGGCCAAAACTTCATTTCAAAAAAGGCGCTGATTGGAGTGTCAATATTTTCCAACTTCGTTCAAGGGACTCATTCAAGGACGACTCATTTTGTTGAGCGAAGGTTTGATACAGACTTTCTGTCAAAGATTGAGTGAGAAATAGCTGCTGGCGCCAAAATAGCCTGTGATTGAAAAATTTACTTCTAGACGGCCCTCCCTGTACATTACCGAGCCAGCTCAATCGTTGTTTCCCTAGACCCATGGCTGGGCTCATACTGTCTAAGGAATTGGTCAAAGAAAACTTTATGTTTACCTATAAAGGGTGTCCCAACAAGAACGCAAGATTGAAATTTGGCGAGGAAAATCCTCGAGTCATTCACGAGAAGCAAATGCATCCTCAACGTGTCACTGTGTGGTGTGGATTTTGGGCTGGAGGAATCATTGGACCTGAGTCAGGTCAAGCGCAAACAGTCAATAGTGTTTGGTAAACCACTAAATGATAACCATTTTTTTCGGGCCTAGAATTGAAGAAATGAATGTGGAGGGGATGTGGTTTCAACAAGATGGCGCCACATCTCATACAGCCAGAGAAACAATTCAATTGCTGCATCAGTCATTTCCCGGTCGTGTTGTTTCGCGTTTTGGAGACCAGAATTGGCCGCCTTGGGGTTTCTTGAAGTCGATGGTTTATGCGAATCAGCCGACGACGACTCGAGCCTTAAAAGAGGAAATTGAACGCTGCATTAATGAAATACTGCAGCATTTATGCAAAACGGTCATTGAATGTGCCAGCAAAGCCGCGGCGGCCATCTGGCCGATGTGTTATTCCACACATAACCTCATCCTGTATACTTTACGATATAATAAAGAATTTACTTTAGAATTACATTTTAAACCTTGCGTTCTTGTTGGAACCCCCTTTAGATGGTGCCACTAGCAAAAATGAATCATTTGTTTTTTTTGTTTGTGGCGCCCCCTATATGTCCAGGAACTTATTGAGTGATGTGGTATGTGGGTTTTTAAATGAAACATGTTTGAGTTCCCAAATGCATACAAATATAAACACACAAATTCAAGTTACAATCTCCTTTCACCTAAACTGTGGCGGTATTCGAGTGATGGTGGGTACACGACCTTGGAAACTGTAACATTCTTGTCCCGCACCAATACACATCTTCACCTATCATGCCGTTGAAATCATGCAAAATCACTGTTTTCTGCGTGAATATGTCAACTCAAAGTTCTTCTGGACCAAGTTAGATACATGCTACAGCAAAAGCTTTGGAAGCCAAGCGTTTAATCCGCGAGGCATACGCCGCTATGCTCGGAAAAGGTACCTAAAATTGAACACTATCAATTGACCTCCTCAGGTGTTCCCCCTCAGATGTCCTCCCTCGGACGTCCCATTCAGACGTCCTCCCTCAGACGTCCTCCCTCATACGTACCCCCTCAGACGTCCTACCACAGACGCCTTCCCACAGACGTCCCCCTCAGACTTCTCCCCTCAGATGCCACCCTCAGACGTCCCCCCTCAGACGTTTCAGTGTTTCGGAAC
This sequence comes from Eristalinus sepulchralis, assembly GCA_944738645.1. Lineage (NCBI taxonomy): Eukaryota > Metazoa > Arthropoda > Insecta > Diptera > Syrphidae > Eristalinus > Eristalinus sepulchralis. The sequence goes on from OX122882.1 coordinate 75,650,641, forward strand.
TCGTTTGTCAATTATGACTTAATTGTAAGCCACTCTTTACCTCAGACAGATTTGACGAACATACGAAGGCACTATGTACCAAATTTTCGTTACTTGGCAACTGAAACCTTAAAAACCCTTCGCTCTGCTACTATGTGGAGTTTGGCGCCACCATACGATTAAGTTGCACATTCTACCAACAATCGTTTATCCACTTCTGCGAACGTTGATCTTGTGAGAACAATTGTTCATCATTGTGATTTGGCGCCATCGCATGATCATTCCTGCAGTAATGTCATTCACAGTAAGGGGCAAAGCAAAATGACTGAAGCGGAAGTGAAGCAACTGCCGGATAACAAAGAGTGCATGATCTGGAAACATGCTCAGACCAAGCACGCAACGCATTCATTGTGGTGGCATTCTGATGACATAACCGACCGACCACAGAACATAAACAAATAAGACTTCACACAGCGAGTGCTCAGAGGGCTGAGTGGTGATTAAGGCAACTCTCTGAAAAGTTGGTGTAAATGTTGCAGAACAAGATTCAAGACAATTGTTACTGAAAGCTTCAAGTCTCCTCTTTAAGATGGTCTACTTTTTTCTGTGCCAAGGTATGGAGGTCCTCTGCACTGTGCCCATTAGAGACGGATAAGTCTCCTGAAGATATCCTATGAGAACTTTTTCGTCGACCTATGTAAAGGTCTTACGCCCTACGGCAAAAGGGGGACTGGTTCATGTCAGTGCGGATCAGTGAGAGCAACAAATTATTCACATTGCGGCTGATTTCGGAATAGACTTTTCCAGTTGATACCCACCATCTAGTCTTCGACTTTGAGTCCACGTTTGAGAGTGCTTATAGAGGCAAGCTATACAGCGCCAAGGTTGGCTGGTCGGTCAGAACAGGATTTCGACAAGGCGATGCACTGCCATTCGATTTCTTTCTCATTTTCGAAAAGGTCGAGAAGAACTCAAACGTCACCACCAGAGGCAAGGGATAATTCACTTATCTGTACAACTGTCCGCATATGCCGATCACATTCTTGCTGTCAGTGAGGCCCTTAGGAGCATAGAGAAGGGAGCGGCTAAGATGGGTCTTGCGGCCAATGGAAGTAAGACGCAGAGTATGTCATCCTCTAACACCGACGTCGTGGACAATATGTCTCTTTAGACAGATATGGCTAGGAAGTAGTGAAAGACGTCTACCCAGGCTCCGAAGTTAACTCCGAAGCAATGACATCACCGAGGAGGTAAAACAACGCAGCACATTGGCTAATTGTTGGTTTCTTCGGCTTAACCCTTCAAGCCAAGGTACGCACTGATGGTGTTCTCTCAAAGAACCAAGATCTTGATCGTAATAGCCCTGCAGAAGCATGGACACTAACTAAAGTAGACGAGGAGATTCTTGGTCGCTTCGAAAGTCCTTCGACTCAACCTTGGTTCCACATGTATTTATAATAATTGAATAGCACAGCCCACATGGGACCAGGGCCTAGCTTCTACATACTCATGTTGTGCGTTCTACTGTTCTCTCACGAGTAGAAGGGACCTGCAGGGTCGACGCACTTACCCATTACGCCATGGCGATCACTTTGTTATCCTTAATACCCTAAAAAGTTGATGATAAAAAATAAAAATAAATCTTACCACCCTCATCCTTACAATTTTCCCTATCGGTGGCCTGGATCTAAGTATGACATTGCCAGTGTCGATGATTAGTCTGACTGGGAGTCCACTCCACAAAATATGTAGCTCAGTCGAGAAATGAGTGTTTGGACCGCGCCTCCGAATTCGCACGTACTTGGCCACGTGCCCACCGTGGGGTAGTGACTTGAACATCAACTTACACGTTGGTCGCCCCTGGTCCAATTCCGGGACTGAACATCTAGAATTTTTTCACCGTACGACGTCTTTTGAATTGCTGACCACACTGAAGGATGCAATTTTTGCCGACAGTTTGCGACTAGTTTGGCCGCGTTTCCGTTGCCGAAATTTGCCTTCATGGTAACTCGGATCTCAATTAGATTCTGCGAGGATCGACAGCATTCAATGATCTCCGTGTGGAAGACAGGGCTAAATCGGTGACTGCCGCTGTATCTATTTCTGACCCATTCGAGCAGACGTAAAATTTGTTAACCTAAAGCACTCATCTGCCTTCCGGCTGTCCCTGAAAGGAGGCGAAAATCTTTAAAAAATTGAGGAAGGGGAGTGAGGCGTTTTAAAGCATTCATTGCTGACCCGTTCAATTTGGAAACCCAGTGGGCCCGCATTTATCTTTCTGTTGCCTCTGGTAGAGACCTCTCACTAGGCACTCGCACCTTTCTTCGGCGTTGTCGAGTTGAATGCACCTGCTTGTTCTGGGCTAAATAAAGCCGGGCTGTGGAGTGAGAAGGGACATTTTCAATTTGATGACATTTTAAGTCCACTCAACGTTTGCTACAACTGTTCAGTCTCTTCAAAAAAACAAACGGAACCCTAAAAAATCAAAGCAACTCAATCCCCCCTCAAATTGATTAATTCCGATCGTCGTCAAGGTTTGTGTGCATCTGGTGCAACACCCTGGCCCTTCTTACATCATCGTCGTTAACCACTTAATTTACACAGACCCACGCCGCTCCGCATAGCAACGCCTCCCCAGCATCCCATCGCCGAGTGGCAAAGTCGAACGAAAGCAAAGGCGAATGGAATTCACACCACAAGGTGATTTTCATTTTCATAACCGGAAAAGTAGAAAAGTGAAGTGCTTCTCGTTTGCATTTCATTTCTCTCCTCCTGCAGACGACTGGGCCGCAGACCACTGTGCAGTTCGGTCAATGTCTGACTGGTGATTGCGCAACCGATAGTTCATCATGGGCGAATAATTGAATTGTATCTCTTCTTTGTTGGCCCACTGGGTGCGCTTTGATTGATTACTTTCGGCCAGACACACACGCCAATCGATGGACTGATTCGTATGCGGATGTGTGTGTCGTTCCAGACGTCGCGTCGCGTCGCGTCGTTCAACCGCTCTGGGGCTTATGAAGGCGAAGGAAGGCGGGAAATTTATTGCACAAGTGATTTATTGATTTCTTGGCTGTTCGGGAGGGAGGGGAGATGTTGATGGTTTTTCGCAGACGCCCAGAAAAAGTCAAGCTCTCACTCACGAGCACATGTGCGCGCGTTAACAAACCTAACCTTGGCTTGTGCAGTCAGACTTGTGAGGCATTTGGTGACAAGTGCCCCAAAAGTTGAAAGCTATTGAACTCTTGTGGCCTCAGATGGCGTTTTTCTTTCGATGTTGGCCTTCTTGTGGCCTGGACACATGCTCGCAGCTGGTTGCTCAGAATTAGAAAGTGAATGTGGACACGAGGCGAAAATCGAATCAAATTCTGAGTCTGGTCTGGCTACTTGGATTGAGTGTAAAGGTTTTGTCGGCCTTCAAGGGGTGTGTCGTTCGCTGTCGAATGCAAGCGTTGCTTCCATAAATTTTTGGATTAATTTTTTTGGTTTTTGCGTTACATGTGCAAGACTTGTGTCCTCATTCGCTCATGTGTGGCAATTAATGTCCGCTTGGTGGAAACAGTGGTGTTAACGTGGCGCGATTTTGGTTGGCACATCGATAGTCTCTGATGTTCTGAGGGGACTTGCAGAGACCCAGATCAGTGATTCTCAACTTCTGTGTCGCGGGACTTTTGTAGGCCGGAACTTTTGCGTGCCGCCGAATATTTGTATAAGTAAAAGTAGGGTTTTTTCAAACCAATTCTATAGACAGTATGAGCCCAGCCAAGGGTATAGGAAAACAACGATTGAGCTGGTAAGGCAATGTACAGAGAGGGCCATCTAAAGGGTGTCCCAACAAGAAGGCAAGATTTAAATTTTAAATGAAACGCAGATATTTAAAAAATAATCGTTAATTCTTTATTATATCGTAAAGTAGACAGGATGAGGTTATGTGTGGAATAACACATCGGCCAGATGGCTACCGCGGCTTTGTGGCACATTCAATGACCGTTTTGTATAAATGCTGCGGTATGGAGCCAGTGCATCATTCAAGGCTTTAGTTTTAATTTACATCCGATTGCGGTCGTGCAACAACACAAGCCTTTTAATGGTTTCTTTATCCGTTCCACGACATTGGGTCCCCAGCTTAGTTTGATGTTTATAAACGGAACCTAGAATTTTGAGGTTTAAGAGAGTGCCAAGTGACGTGGGTTGGTATAGTTCCAGAGTTCCAAGACAGGGCCACAAGACGTGGGTTGGTATAGTTCCACAAGGTCAGTTCTTTGCTCCTAGACTGAAGGCCCTTGTGCAGCATTTAAGCTTATTGGGCGCAAGTCGATGATGTCTCTAAGAGTAAGGTGTGCGTGTGGCTACCAATGTTGGGTTAGGCCTGTCTCTATGAGCAGTGAGTGTGTGTGGCAACCCGTGTTGACTCAGGCCTGACCCCATGTCGCCTTCCCTTCTGAACCAAACCATGTTCCCTTACGCCCGCGATCACTTGGCCTTTAAAGTAGAGGTTCGGTCTTCCTCTTCTCCTAGAACCTGGAGGTTGGGACTCGAAGGCCTTCTAAGCAGAAGCCTTGTTGCCCATTTGCTTGGCGTAGCCAAGCCACAAGGCTTCCAGACTACATCCACATCTCCAGACAGACCGTAGAGTTCGCGTTTGTGTCTTCTCCTCCATTCGCCCTTCTCACAGACAGGACCGTACATCTGACGTCGAATTTTTCTCTGTATGGCCCTAAGGAGTCCGCCCAGTGTGAACGCATAGAATTCAAGATTTTCCAGCATTGAGAGGAGTTCACCTACTGCTAGGCTCTCACGCAAGTTTCAACAAATTTTTACTTTAATCCATGTGAGGCCTAAATCATTCTCCATTCGAATTGGAGTAATAGCATTCCGCAGTGGGTGTGGAAAGTCGGTTGTGGGAGTGAATTCCATTCCAATCTGGTGCTCATTTGATTGTCAATCCCATGAACACTCCTAACGGTGACTTTTGTAGGCCGTGCTCGAAAAAATATTCGAACCAGTGTTTCGACCACCGAACGTTGCTTCCACATCACCCAGCGCGCAATAAATGTCTTCATCCATAATCAAGGGACGTCAGCGAACTGCCGTCCAGTGAGCGAGCCACGTTTGCGATAAGTTATTCGTTGCATAAACGATTATATCCATCAATCGCAAATTTAACGCTTCTTGGACAATCTCGTCGATCATAAGTTCAACCATTAAGTCGCGCTGACTTCGATTATGTTTGCCTTTCGGGTCCGGACAGGTTGACGTATTTCACATAATCTATGGATGTGAGCGGATTTATGCGCATAAATCAGTCGCGGCCTGAATTTCTTATTCAAATCGATTAACTTTTATTAATGAGCTTGGGGTTTTGGGTTTTTCTTTTCGCCTGCCGTCGAGTGTGCGAAGAGCTATGAGAAAAGTGCTGGAGTGAGAGTTTCGTCACGTGTTTTTGAAATGAAGATGTCGACACTGGAAATGGGTGTTTTAAGATTTTCAATGTTTTTGTTCGAAAAAAGACAAATTTTTAAGACGGTGTCCGGTGTCCTGCCCAGTGCTTTCAGAACATAGATTTCGAACGAGCTGAGCAATTGTGTTACTGGCTGCCTTTACACACGATGACCCCTAACTTTGCCTTGCCCCATGGACAGGAGTCAATCTGACTCGACGTTTGCAAAACGGTTCCCTAGCAAAGCACCTAGGTCTTGAATTTCTCTGGTTTGACGGTTTCGACTAACAGCATTAGTCCCGATGTCCCAACTGTTGAACAAAACGTGTAACCAGCCCTTCATCTTCTTTAACTGGCGCTACAGTCCGGGATGGACCTGAACTTCAAGCAAAATGTCTCTCCAGTCAGCACGATCTCTCCCCAGCTGCCTCCCATTGCGCACTCAAAGCTGGATGAGGTCCTTCTTCTCTTGTTTGCGCCATCTTAGCCCACGGCATTCGTTTCGCTTGCTAAGACCTAGAATCTCCAAACTGCTAGCGTCCACCCCCCCAGAGGAGGCATCTCTTCAAAGCAAAAATAATGTTTCCTCCTGATGATCTCGAGGTCGAGTGGGAAGGGGAAAAATGGAAGTCAGGATAAGACACAAACAAGTGAGGAAGAATATCCATCAAGTTGGAGTGCGAAACTGGAAGCAGCTGGTTAAAGACGGTGCTAGGTGGAGAAGCTTATTGTTTGAGGACAAGGTCCAACCCGGACCTGAGACACGATGTTCCAAAAGTTCGATCAACTGCTAGCTTACGCCGACAACATTGACGTGTTTGGACAAACATAGCGAGACGTCAATCCGGCGCTTGCTGGCATTGAAGCGGAAGCGACTAAGATGGGTTAATGAGGCACGCTGTCATCAAGAAAGGACACCCAAAAACTACGTTTCGGACAGAGCGTCACACAAGACAGCAGAAACTTCGAAGTGGTCAACGACTTCGTCTACCTCGGCTCCGCGGTAGATAGGGGCAACAACACCAGTACCGAAAGCAAACGCAGAATCACTCTTGGCAATCGCTGTTGGGCTCAAGTGGCAATTGAGCAATGAAGCCTTCTCTCGAAAGACTCAACTGGCTTTATACAACAGCTTAATCATCCTAGTTCCCCTTCAGTGCGCGGAAACTTGGACGCTACCAAAAGCGGATAAGAACCCTTAAGTCTTTTTGAGAGAAAAGTTTCGCGTGCGATTTTTGGTCTTGTTTGCGTCGACGGCATCTGGAGGAGAAGATGACGAACTCTATGGGTTGTACAGCGACACGCGCCTAGTCAAGCGTCTTCGGGTACAACGCTTAAGATGGCCAGGCCATGAAGAGGACACCACTGCTCCGGCCCGAAAAGTCTTCGAATTGAAGTCATAGGGACAACGCAACAGAGGACGGCCTAGGCTAAGGTAGAAGGACTTCAAACAACTTGGAGTGCGCAGCTAGAGGCAAATAGCGAAAGATCGTGCTGGCTGGAGAGGCATGTTGTGTGATGCCCAGGTTCACCCCGGACTGTAGTGGCATAGGAGGAAGAAGAAGAAGTGGCGACCTTTCACAGAGCCATAGAGAGGTTCCGCCCCGCGGCGAAGTTCAACAGCCTGAGTCCGTTATCGGAGGTGGTGCCGTGCAGGCTGACGCCAGCAAAGATGTTCACTTTTCCCAGCTGAGCGTTAAAATCTCCTAGAACGTTCTTGGTGTCATAGCTGGGACAACGATCGTATGTCCTTTCTAGGAGATCATAGAAATCATCCTTGCTGCTGTCATCCTTCTCCTCTGGCGGGGAAGGCGGTCGCTTCCGGGGTCGTAGCTTAAGACGTTTTGTCTTAGTCTGCCTCGAACAGCACATCCGCATCCGATCAAGCGCAGTTTTCTCTCCCTGTAGCAGTGGCTGCAGGAGATGTTTCAGTTCTTCATCTTTTTTCTGCCCGGCCCATCCCACCGAACTTCCTGGATGGCGGTGATATCTGCTTTGTAGCAGTCAAGGGCCTTCGCAAGCTGTTCGGTTGCACGTGGTCTGTTAAGGGACTTCACATTCCACGTGCAGAACCGAAAATCGTTGTCCTTTATTCGTTGGCTGGGGTCGTCAACACTGGATCCGTCCATATCCAAGGCATGTTGTTGTCTCTGAACTGTTTTCTTTTGGTGTGGTGAGGGAGTTAGCCTCACGCACAACATACAGACTGGTAGGCCAGGCCTATTATTTAACCCTCGGGCAGAGGAGTTCGATGCATGCATTGGTTAACCACACAATGGATGTTGTGATGGCTATTTAGGGGCGTCACGAGGAGGCTGTATGTCAACTTGTCCTGTGCACTGTGCACGGATGAGGATAGCGTTGGCAAAGGTTAGTCGTAAGTATATTTAAGTTAGAATAGGATATATTAAGGTAGATTAAGATTTTTTTGTAGAAAATTCCATAGATAGCTAAGTTTTTAAAAAAAACGTTTTCTTAGTCTTAAAAAAATAAATAATAGTTTTTATTAATTTTAAAAAATAACTAGCATTGACGCCGAAAGGCAAAAACAAATATATTAATAGTTCAGCTTAGAGCGCCCGCATAGAGCCAGTAAGTAGTTATAAGATTTCGATTCTGTCGTGCCTAGGTTAAGCGTTTTATACCTAGTTTTAAGATACTATTAGATAAACAATAAAAAAAATGCCTTTTTAAACTAAAAAAAAAGGATAGCGTTGGCAGTTCGCCATGTTGAGTGCGATCAACGACGTTGCCTCGTGTGCACAGGCCCATGCCCCGTATATACGGAGCAGAATCGTTTTGTCGAAGGCCCCAAGATTCCGTTCTGCCTTCTGGCATATCGCCCGATATCGCCGATTTTGATCCTTTGCGTTCAGCAAAACCAAAATAGAATCGATTACCTAGGGCACTTGTACGAAGTTGGGCGCAACTCGCGGATCTAACGTTCACCTCGGTGTTGACAAACTTCTTTAACCTCTAGTGTCTCAAAGTTGTAGCTGCCGACAGTGTGGGTATTTTGTGTGGGGTAGTGTTGGACGGCAAGTTCTTGTCTCCATCCTTTCTAAACTTTCTCAATCGCCACAAACTTTGCTATGGCGACCCTTTGGGAAGCTGCCGCGAAGTCGTTGTCATCTGCGTCTGCGGCACACTCTTAGCTTCTGTTGATCTTAGAATCAAATAATTGACAATTGTCAAGTCAAACTATGTCCCTGGACAGATGTCTAGATGAGGTTAGATAAGATGAGTGTTAGAGGGCCTTATGCCTACGGAAGCAATTACACCCAGTGGACATTAGGGCACATTGGGTATGCTCCAGGAGAATGCATGCGGTGCAGCGGGTGTCGATGATGCAGCCTACATTTTCCACCCCGGTTTGAGTACACATTTTTGGAAGTCACGGATCTGATCCATGACCAGAGTGTTGAGGTTATGAAGACACTTTGGCTTCAAAGGAATTAGATGTCGTCCTTGGAAAGCGGGGCAATGACCAAGAAGGTGGCTCATTGATTTCGCAAATCCGTCCCCTCAAGGTTTAATCTCTTCCACAAGCACCTTCCGTGTGGTCACCAGTAAGAGCGCCTTGCCACAATGTGTTAACTATCCCTATTGTCTGTTATGAGGGCTTTGGTTCTGTTAAGATTGTACTAAAGCAATGGGACACCATGCAGACGGGATGACACCTGCTCCGAGAGTCTGTTGGTTGAGCTAATGTCACGATACATAGCATGGATAGATACTGCCACTTCATGTCTTCACTTTTCCCCTTACTGCCGAAATGTCCAGAGCCGCAGAAGAGGACAATGCAGCTACTCAGATCAACCGCCAGTTGTCCAAGTATAATTTGTCCATTAAATTCCGCTCAGCGAAAACTTTCACATTCATTCAAAACTCCTCCGGCTGACCACAGCGTCATCTCACACAGATCAGCAACAGCACCAGCACAAGAAAACACAGCCAAACCGCAATCAAAAGTTATTAGTTCATATCTTCACATGCATCTGTGAGATTCGTAAACATCTCAGCTGCCTGGTCGATCGAATGCGACGTGGTTTTGACATTCACTCGATTGACATTTATTGGCCACAACTCGTCGGTCTTGGGTGCCTGATAGCACTCATTAATTCTGCACACGGAAACATTTCACGAGCGTGCCGCCGTCCCTACCAACCGATGTACGGACCAAAACCGGATTCCCAAGGCTTAGCCTTAACATTCAATCAAAAACCCTGATACGAACCGTCCATCGCTGAAAATTTGTTTCTCCCCTCTGTGGGGGGGGTCTACGTCTTCGAGCGCATTTGTCTTCATCAGAGTGCCGAACGGATGCCGCTGCAGCCTGTGCACAGACATGTGCGCGCACAAATCGCGGCTGCAAGTGAAATTATCGAAAGGTGCCGCCAATAGACGGGCTCTCGCTCTCCCTGAATGGAAAATGCCATGACGAATTCTAACACACGGCGAGAGAGAGAGAGAAAAAAAGGAAAATTCAAATCGTACCGATGCTCAATGAAGAAAGTGATTTCTTTCAAAAACAAAGCCATTCGCCGAGTCATACCTTTCACATACGCGCGTCAGTACGTCAGGGGGGTAAGTGCGCGGGCTGCAGCGTCAGCACACCTGATGCAGGAGTCGGTGTCTGGGGATGGCTTGGCTATCGTCGGGCCAGAATCAGAAAGTTCACAACGAAAGCGCGTCACACAATAGAACCTCTTTTGGGGGCCACTGCCGAGAAACAAATTTCTGGTCATTTTTCAGAAATTCACACGAGGTCGTGAGCGTTCGAAAATTAATAACAAATCTCCGTTTGATTGCGGCTGGGCTTGTGTGGGAGAATTTGTCTAATCAGCCCGCGCGGCGGCGAGGTGCGGGCACGGGGGCCATGTGATGGATGAAAGTTGTAAGTAGTTGAGGTGCCGGTGGATTGCTGACCCACATTTGGGCGATGGGAGAAGGATAACCGTTTTGAGAGTTCGTTGAGTCATTATCAGTGGCGAAGAGTAAGAGATATTTGTGGGACCATTGACCCAGTAAATCGAAGGCGAGAGCTTGTGATGGCCAACAGCTGAAGTTTGAATAAATTTTCTGCCAAAAACCGACGACTGTCCACTCAAGTGACGATGGGTGACATTTCGTAATCCTCCCACACGGTAGTGGATAGGAATCTGCAACAAGGAAGTCAATCTGTGACTTTGAAGAGACTAGAGACTGGAAGGTCACATTTTTTTGAAATTAAAAAATATGCAAAAATAATCTCTGAGATCGTATCGGATGAAGAAAATGGAATTACAAGGCATTCCTTGGGTAGTCGGTGGATTATGACGTCTACAAGACACTGCTTGTGAAGTTGGTCGATTGTGACGCCTATAAAACATTGCGTATGTGGTCGGCCATTTTTGATGTTCACAATCATTACCAAAGGCGCTATATATTGGTACGTTTGAATCATCACTTTTGTTATAAGTTTTCATAGCTTAAACGTGTAGTTTGATAAATAGGCGATCTACTATCGTAAATGGCGAATAATCAGGTAATGCAATGACACTTCAAATGACAACTGAGTTTGATAAGTGCCAAATGCCAGCATCATAATTTTGAAACCACAAATGGACAGACAGAAAGTTGCACTGATATAGAATGAATAATTCGATTGCTCACAACATCAACAGTAAGGACTTGATGCGAGCTCAGCTTCGTCATCACCATCATCTTCTTTACCCGCATTTTGGACTACAGGCATCATGGGGGCAATAAACGCACGAGAGACCCCCAGGCCGCTTGATCTTCCGCCATCGACTTGAGCCTATCAGGAGCTATTCCCAAGCGCAACTAGGAGAGTTTTTTGAGTTGATCCAACCACCTCGGCCTGGGTCTGCCAAGCGGACGAGGAGGAGGAGTTAGAGGAGTAGGAGGAGTCGCAGCGGTCTTAACTGACTTATTCTTGGAGACTTGGAACTATACATACCTCCAGGGAAGATAGTTCCAGGTTGTGATATCGCACGAACTGGGCGGCCAATTTACGGCAGCAAAACCTGAAATTAACTGCTCGCCAAAATTGTTTCTGAACAAGCCTGTTTCAGTCGCAGTTTGGCTCTGTCAGGTCATCAGGACCATTTCAAGAAGGACATAGACCGTCAATGTGCCACGACAAGGGCTACCATTGATGGTCAAGTTCTGATTGGGCTCAGTTTTGAAGAAATACAGGACAATGATTTCACCAACCCAGAAGACACACCATAGCGCAGTTTTTATTAGATTTAATGGCAGCTTTTGGTAATCCTTGTGATGCTCATTACCTCAAATTGGGGAATTCTGTCTATAAACGCATCCAAAGAGCCAGAAATGGGCTTCACCGCTGAACAAAATTTCGCGATAAAAGACCAGATTCTCATTGAGTTCTTCTCGAGCGGTCTACGCCTGCATTCCCAGCTACAACTGGATGATTGTTGAAAGACGCTTTTGTGGTGTGATGATCAAAGATGACTTGCCAAACGATACTGAACAAAAATGACAAAGCAGTTTGATACATGACACCCGTGATCTGTCGCAGAAAGCCCATTGAAAATCAAATCTCACGATGAATCACCCTTTTTTTGGAGATTGGGAACCGGCTATGATAAGGAGCCTTAGTTTTCAACTCCAACTACACCAAACATTCGTCGCCTGTTCGGAGTGGGACAATGATAGAGGTGGTGCTTTGCAGTGTCTTTACCTTATCTAAAGGCGTCGCAGAGGGTTTCATCATCTGGCCCAAGCTAACTTAAATGCTCTGTGAAGGGGAAGTACGCCAACAAGTTGTCTGCAATCATTTCTGTAGAGAGATAGCAGGAAAGCCGCGGATTTCTTGCCGGCGTTTGAGAGCATGCACTTGGTCAGCCTGCATCCTGGAGAGTCAGCTGTCTCCAGACCCAACCGTCAACGGAAACCGTAACCAAGGACAAGAGTAGTCCTTCACGACGTATTTTTTTTACACAACTTGGCACTAAGACGAATCAATTTTAATAACCCGCGAACTTCACTTAGGGGAACGTCTGAAAGGTCTTTGAATAGAGGACACCTTCAATTTGACGCTCATGCTGGAGTAAGATGATGACACGCGGGAAATCACACATCCTTTGAATACAAGGAGGCCACCCACGTCCGCCTTACTTCCAAACTCCCCACAAACTCAGATCCCACCAGTCACATCATTAGAATATCATTTATCAAACGTCCAGACCTTGAAAGCCAAACACTCCGCCTTAGCCCCTAAGAAGTGAGCTAGTGCCACGGAAAGCACTCAATCAAGTCGATCGCCTTGAGCGAATCAAAGCCTATTTCATCAGACGTCTTCGCTTGCGCCACGACCCAAACCCAATCGATTATCTGCGTTGTCATGGTCCATCCGAATTCCATTAGCGCCGCACTCTGTTGCAAGCCTGCACGTGGTCAGCCAAAAAATCTAAACCAAAGCAAAGTCCCACACGACGAACTGACGTCTGCGGCGGCATTTAGACTCCCATGGGCCCCGGCCACCATCGGCGGTGAAATCTATCTTATGTCACACACCAGCTACTGCGATGCGGCATGCATCAATATTTATGACCAAACGAGAGCGCGGTTGAGTAACTACTTCCTGATCGACCGCCGGACGATAAATTGTAACCGATTAATCTCTATATTCATATTTTATTGTCAGAGCTGAGAGATAAATTCGCCGAGAGCTACCATTTCACTTTCGGTGCGGCAATCTCTCCGCATGGGAGTTTGACGTGCGCGCAGACGGACAAAAGCGAAAGGTGGCCTTATGTGTCGTTGGGAAGAGGCACACATGTAACTGTACAATTCAGTTTTTGAAGCCAATTAGGTGGTTGATCTCTCTCTCTGCCGGCTTCCCCCAGAAATGGCGGTTTAATGAGCTGCCAAAAGAACGCAGGCTAGGCGCAGACAGAGTTGGAGGGAATTTTCTGAGAGTTTCACTCAGTCATAAAGGCCGAAGGGAAAGTGTGTCTGGAATTCCTTTGGCTTTTCGCTTTCAAGTCAACGTTACACAGTTCTGGTGAAAATTCGCTGAGCTCAAGCACGAGAACCATCTCCAAGCCCCCTGCAGTCGAATGGTTCTCACTCCCACTCCAGGCGCCTCGAGCAGAAAAAAATGAAAATCCCAGACGCCATCAAGACCTACGTCGACGTACGACTACCACGCACTCACCACTTACACCGTCCACCGGGAACAGGAGCCAAAACAAACGCGCGCACACCCAGCACACAAGCAACCGTTCACCTCCTCATCTGAGGGCACTCCACTCGACCAGCACTCGACACTCCACACAGCACTCCGTGTCACTCATCATCGGCTGGCCTCAATAACCGTGTGAACACATTCGGCGTCCCGGCAACGGCGGTGCGTCAAAACAAATGACGTTTTGTCCGTTCTGAATGTTTCGCAAGTTTGCGAGAATTCAGGGGAAAATTTGCATTTTTTTCGCCAGTGAGTGGGACTGTGCTCGTGCGGGCTGTGTTCAACGAGTGGAAACTCAGTCAAGAGCGGGCAGGGTTTGCAGTGTGCGTGACGGTGTTGACTGAATTTATCGGTTTTCAGTGTTATGCAACGCAGTGCATGGACGCAGGAATATGATTGGGACGCAAAATTGTGATCCAGTTACGCGACGTGACGGCGTGGGGTGTAATTGGGCACAGTGTGGGTGGAAAGTGTGCACCTGCAGTGGTGGTGACATTTTTCCTCATCTCGTCGTAGGTGGGCGACTTTGAAACTTTGACGAGAAGCGCTTTTCCATAAATTTCGGATTCAAAGTTGTTCCACGAATGTTGGGCGTTTTAAGACGTTCCACGGCAGGCGAATTGGGAATGTGGGTTGTGTTGCAAATTGGGATCGTTGTGGCCATGTGATTGGCTTCAGTGCAAGTGGACATGTGGTCATTGATTCAGTGAGTGTGGCGAAAGAGGCGTTTATGAATGCCGGCGGTGTAGCTATTTTATTGACAAATTAAAGTTGAATTCATTGAATGGCGCTTGAATCTTTGATGGGCCTTAGTTTACATTCATGGCATGCCTCTCGGGGATTTGATATTTTTTCTGGTTAAAAAATTTGACAGTTTTGACAAGTCATTGGAAGGAAGCTCAACATCGTCGGAGGGGTAACTCCGGAGGATGGTGAGCTTCTTTCTGATTAGGTGGACACATGTCTGCTCTGCTCAATTCTGACGAGGGAGCTGAAGGCCTGTTGATTGAGACGAGGAATAGGCCATCGCTGGTAAAACATTGTCTTTACGGTAGGCGTTGGGCTTCACCAAGGGTGGGTCTTGTCGCCTCTCCTTTTCAAAATATACATGGACTGGATGTTGCAGCGCAGCTGAGGCAAGGGAATTTTCATATTGGGAGATAAGCGAAGTGGATGACGTGAGATCTTCCCATACGGGACTCTTACGCGCGCTTGAGAGGTTCATGGCCGTATGTGCTTATGCTGGAGTGAAGGCGAAAGGGAACAAGTCCGAAGTTATGGACACTTCCAAACCGCCTGTCGTATGAAATGTACATGTTGGTGGAGTCCCATTGACACATGCGGAGCAGTTTAAGTTTCTCCGGTTCTTTTCCACGTGTTATGGGAGCGGTAACACTGAGCTTTCTTGTAGCAATGCCCAGCTTGGAAGATCAATAATAAGGAAGGATGAGCTTGGTGTCAAAGTTCGTGTTTGTTGTGGGGACATGGGTCTGGCGCTTAATGCGGCCAAAACGAAGTACATGCTGTCATCAAAGAAGGACGCACAACATCGACGTCTCGGCAAGGCATCACACTAGGCAGCAGAAACTTCGGTGTAGTCAAGGACTTCGTCTACCTCAGCTCCGCGGTAAATTGGGACAATAACACCAGTACCGAAATCAAACGCAGAATCACTCTTGCCAAGCTCTGTTTCTATGGGCTCAAGAGTCAATGGAGTAATAGAGCCCTCCCTCGAAGGACTAAACTGATTTTGAATAAAACCTTGATCATCCCTGTCCTACTTTATGACGCGGAAACCTGGACGTTACTAAAGCGGATGAGGAAGTCCTTAGTCTTTTCGAGAAAAAAATTCCGCGTGCAATTTTTGGTCCTGTTTGCGTTGATGGCATCTGAAGGAGAAGATTCAACGACGAACTCTATGGGCTGTACAGCGACATACGCCTAGTCAATTGTCTTCGGACACAACGCTTAAGATGGCTAGGCCATGTAGAACGCATGGACACCAGTGCTTCGAATTGAAAAGTCTTCGAATCTCAGCTACTGGACAACAAAGGCGGCCTAGGCTAAGGTGTCGCACACAAATGGAGAAGGACCTCAACAAACTTGCAGTGCGCAACTGGCAGCAGCTGTCGAAAGATCGTGCCGTTTGGAGAGGTATGTTGGTTGAGGCCCAAGTCCACCCCGGACTGTACCGCCACAAGAAGAAGAAGCTTGTTCGAACTCTCACCTATGGTCAAGAAATTTGGATAGTGACCGAAGAAATAAGACCGTGTCATTGTGGGAGCTACTCGCTGGGATAGGGTAAGAAACTTCATGTCGCCGAAGCCTCCACTTCTTCAAACGGAAAGGCAATACTTCGTTTGTACTGATGTCACCTTCATCCCAACATTCAAGGTGTACCTTAGATGCGATTTCATGAGGTAGGTGACCGCTCGTCTCGGGGAGAGGTGGTTGGGCCAAGCCAATAAACTCCTCTGGTTGTGCCATTGATTCCTGATGAGTGCCGTGCCGTTGGGCGAGTTACTCGCCGGGATAGAGTGAGAAATGCGACGGTTCGGTGGAGAATTCAATGTTGAACAGCTACTTCTTCTTCTATTTTGTTGGTTTGGCCACATGGTACGGAGATCCACATCTTTACGACTGGTGATGAGAGGGATCTCCGTACCAAGTGGCCTTATATTCAATTCCATGAGGTAGGTCGACTCTCAGCAGACCCAGGGCGAGGTAGTGGAATCAAGTCCATAAACTCCCCTGGTTGCGCTTGGGAGTAGGTCCTGATGAGTTAGAGTCGATGGCGGGGAATTGAGTGGCTTTAAGGTCCCTCGTGCTTGCATTGCTCCCCCTTGGTAGAAAATACGGGTCACCGAAAATGATGATGAAGTCGGATGATCAACAACGACAAACCACGATAATGTAATTTCTCTACATGAGTCTGATCACTATTTGTCCCTGCAATAAACTTAGAAAGATGTGACAAGCCCTCAAGGGTCAAATACTGTCTGCCTTGGACTTCAGAATGAAAAAGAAAAGAAACACAAGTAGATCTGCATGAAGAGTGGAGAAAACTGTCAAAAAGTTCCGACTGCAGTCCCCATCAACGTTCACAAATAACAGTGAGTGGGTGATAGGAAAAATTGGCGGATTTCTTTGGCAACCACCTTGAGGAAACAAATAAGCAGCTGAAGACAGAAAACTGTGTCACTAGTCGAAAAAAAAACAAGCTCCTGGGTGCGATCTTTTTGTCGCAAGGTCCTTAAGAAATTGCAGAATTTTCTAACTAAGCGCCACTAATGATGAAATTTTTGATGTCGGCAAAATGTGACTGAATGTTGTCTTGGGCATCTGACCATTAAGTATTTACTTAGAGGTCTAGAGCGGGCCAAGCGGCTGCCAAAAGTTAATAGTTTGTGGCTTCAGATCATGTCTCAAACAGGCGATCTTAAAAATTTCTTCAAGAACAATCCTCTCCGATTTTCATCCCGTTCAGGATATTAATAATAATTGAGGGACACTTCAGTCCACGGAGGACGAGGGCATAGCATCTACAACTACTAGTGTGATGCGTGCTAGTGTTCTCTCACAAGTAGAAGTGGCTACAGCTGTTTGCCAACTCCGAATGGCCAGATTTGAGAAGCTTTTCATAGACAATTCATACTCTTTGAGTGTTGTCAGCAACTCGAAGGAGGTGGTGCCGTGAAAAATGCGATGTGTCCCGTCCGGGAATCGAACCTAGACTTTCTGCGTGGCGGTCGACGCACTTACCACTACGCCACGACGACCAAAGGATATGGCATGTTCCCAAATCCTGAAAGGGACCAGAAGTAATTAAGTTTTTGAGAGAGCATTGAATACGATAGTTCACTCAGAAGATGAAGAATTTGATGGTGGCCGAAAGAATGTGAGAATGACGGTCAAAATACGTAAGCTTTCCATACAATGCCCACCATTCTTGGCGAACCCAAACTTTCAAAAATTTATGAATTGCGAGTGCCACTAATGCTCACAGCACCTCTTAAAAAAAGTGCCAATCGCGTGTTTGTAGAGAATACCTGGAGCTCTGTTGTGGAAGGCCGGATGGTATTTTTGGACAAATTGTTACTGAGGACGAGACATGGGTGCACCCTGAAACTTAACAAGAGCCCATGGAAAGGTCCACAAGAAAGGTAAGGCCTCCTCGAAGAAGAACAAAAATCAATCTCAATGCGATGTCGGCATGAATAGGAATGTTTGTGTCTGACTACTCTTATATCCCTCTGCGTATGGAAACTGAGGATTCATTGCACCGTGAACCAACATTCAGAACTGAGATATAACGCTGCACGTTTAAGCTTAATTCTACATCGTAACTTTACATCCCCTGGAGGAGGCAGCAATCCCTGCTGAAACGTTGGGATAAAGAAAATGAAACAAAGTCGTTTTATTGAATTTCAACAGTGACAAAATGGGAGACGACGACGAGAAAGTTCCATTCCCAGGTCCACTAGGGAATAAGGCGCCAGTAACAGGAGAAGATACGAGAAGGGTCCTTCCTCCTTACTTAAACGTTTGCTTGCTTAATACCTTCTCTGCAATGTGGTTGAATGAAATGCCGTTGAAAAAGAAAATAAAACGAAACCGTCTACGAGTGAGTGTAACTCCCATTTGTTTAGTTAATTATTTGCAGTTTCTGTCTCTTAAAACTCTTGTTTATACAGTCCGCAGACTAGATGGCAACTTAGGAGCTCAATTAGAGCGAGCGAGGCAAGAAAATGAATCCACATGTACGAGTAGTACACCGGTAACTGGTTAGATGAAATTTCAGTATCTTCAACTCAGGTATCGAATCTAAGACCCTTGGCGCGTATGGGAATGTACCTACTTTATCATGGCGTCCATACCTGCTGGAAGCAACACAAAACAAAAACTCGAAGCCACGAAAGTCTGAGACGACCACTGACTTCTAGTGTGTGCAAATC
This sequence comes from Eristalinus sepulchralis, assembly GCA_944738645.1. NCBI lineage: Eukaryota > Metazoa > Arthropoda > Insecta > Diptera > Syrphidae > Eristalinus > Eristalinus sepulchralis. The sequence goes on from OX122882.1 coordinate 75,669,233, forward strand.
GAATACTGAACACTTTTCAGTAGGGGTGGTGAGAGATGTTAAAGTTTCTCAAACAAAGGATGCAGACTAATGCATTACAGCGAGCAGGACAAACCATTTTACGGATACTCTGCTTGGGATGACACATCAGTAGTTGAGAGGTTGCTAAACAACCTCAAGCATAAAAACACACTCAGAAGCCGATAGGTTTCGGTCGATGCCACGAAACATTTTTTACGGTTAAAGCCTGACGATTGTCAGCCACCTGGAAGCCAAAAGGCTTACGATTCATTTTATTGACCATCAAATGGCACGAATTGAATTTTAAACACACCACTAAGGGGGTATTGGTGCGAATCGAATTCAAACAGACGCAAAAGAATTGCTGATGATCGTCAGCCCATTTCAAAGCGTGACAAAGGAACGAAGAAAGAATGTGGCGTCACATGGGCTTCTATTTACATCCAGAGTCTATCAACCCCAAGCCACGCAACTTCCCCCCCCACAGATCATTGACACGACTCCAATGTTCAACATGAGCCATTACTCTTCGCCGCAAGTGTACTACCCGAACAGCCACTTGATTGAGCTAATTTTTGCCTTAATTAAATTCATTTTACCAGATCAATGTTAATTGCTATCAAATGCTTTGGCAATATTTTATCTGCCGCAACTCGAGACGAAGCTGAGTGCGTGGAGCGAACAAAAAAAAGTGGTCTCACAGTAAATTTGCAAAAGTAATTTGCGTTAAGACTCCATTGTACACATGTCCACGGCGGCTCGTAAAGATATGCGCGAGATAAAAGAGAAAGGCGTCGGACCTCTTTGCAATGCAAACACATGACACACGCTGCACGCAATGGGTTTTAATTTAATTAAGAAATAGTTTAGCCAAGGAGTTAATTAGCGAGATGGAAATTCACATAAGAAGCCATTTGATATGAAATCTCTGTTTGTTTGGTTTTTTTCTTGTTTTGGATTCCCTCAGAGCAATGAACTGAGGGTTTGAGTCGTTTCTTTAGATTTCTTCAAAGCTTTTGTCCTCATAATGAAACTTGGTGGAGATTTTGTATCCTTCGGTGTTTTGGGAAAAAGGTGGAAATTTAGAAAATGCTGCAATTTAAGGCTTATTCATTGCGAAGTTTGCTTTTTAATGTGAAATTAAACACACAAATTTGAAAGGGAACCTACAATTTTTCTAACCGGTTAAAGGAACAATTCATGGCGTTTCCTCATTGAAAATAATATCGTGTAAATGTTGGTTGGTTGAAGCCCAAATTCACCCCGAACTGCAGCGCCTCAAGAAGAAATGATGGTCCCGACTATGGCAGAGATGGTTAAATTTTTGGTGTCTGGCATATCGCAAAAACACGAGTAAAGTTGGCTTTTTACGCATCAGTAGTAGATGACTTATGTCTTCTACTTCTTCTTATGGTGGCGCAACTGGAAGGGGTAGACCTGGGACTCAACCAACAAGTTCCTCCAGCCAGCACGGTCTTTCACCAGCTGCCACCAGTTGCGCACTCTAAGTGGTTGAGGTCCTTCTCCACTTGTGTGCGCCACCTTAGCCTGGGCCGTCCTCTGTTGATCAGATTCGAAGACTTTTCGGGCCGGACCAGTGGTGTCCATACGCTCTACATGGCCTAGCCATATTAAGTGTTGTATCCAGAGACGCTTGACTAGGGGCATGTTGCTGTACAGCCTATACACTTCATCAGTAAATCTTCTCCTCCACATGCCATCAATGCAAACAGGACCAAAAAATCGCACGCAAAACTTTTCTCTCCAAAAGACTAAGCTGACTTACGCGTGCGGACTTGAAACTTTACATGCCGCCAGAGAAGATAGTCAAAGGGTGTGATATCGCACGATTTAGGCGGCCAATTGACGGCAACCAAACCTGCCAAAATGAAGCATTATCTAATTCCCTCGAGTCAGGAGTTCCGACCCTTGCTGTTTTGACAAACCGGAACAGCACCGGTTGCCAATAGTGCTTCTGTGCCGAATCTCCACTAAGGTGTCCTTTGTGGAGTTCGCGTTTTACCCGAGATAGACAACTTCCTTAACTTCCTTAAAGTTGTAGCTGTCAATTGTCACATTCCGACCGAGGAGTTGTTCGACGGATTGATTCTCTGACGACTGCATATATTTCGCTTTATCCTCGTTCACTCCATTCGACCAGACGCCGTTTTGGTACTCTCCTCATAGGCCTTAAATTTCCTCAGAGGCTCAGCCCCTTTTCAGCCACACACCGTCTCCTCTGAGATATGAAAAAGATCTTCGCTCCCTTCGTAATTTGAGGAATTTTTGACAGATTGTCCTAAATCGGATATTAATTCCTTGAATGTTATTTGTCCTTCTGTGTGACAATCTTTATAAGAGTTATGTTTACCTTAGGCAAAGATGTAAATGTCGGATTAAAGGAGCTTTCCCATTTTTTTTTGAACAAAAAAATGGTACTAGACGGTTTTCCATCCACTTTTAAATTGGGTGACTTTAGCTCAACCTATCTCTTGAAGGAACATTCTATTATGTCGACGCAGCCTCCTTTAGGAACTGACAGAATGGCTGCAGCTTAAGCCTTAACCATGGCTTAAAATGAGTAAGGCTAAAGCTGCAGCCAATCTAGCCTAACTCTCTCTAGGTCATTCAGGCTGTCTCCGGTCATATGATCCTAAAGACTTCCACCTCGGAGTGAAGTACTATTTCGACTGAGTGCTGTGACACACAGAAAAGGAGATATGTCAGAGAGGCATCGTTCCTCCCAAAGGGACGAGTGTCTGCTTCTGAGGGTAAAATTTGACTTGGTTTCTCGGTTAAAGGCATTAGTCGGCGTTTTCCTGAATGCGGGTGTTTATGTATTAAGTGCCATTGAGTCTCAAAAGCGGGAGAGTGGCCTTTGAAATATAGTATCACCCCGACCGTGCAATTTGCCTCCTTCAGGGAGCACCATCGGAGCTGAAACTCAAGCCCAAGTCACTCTAAATCGTTCAGGCTGTTTATGGTCATATATCTTTGTCTGAGGTGTCAAGCAGAGCTCGCTTTTTACCAAGACGGAATGACTTGGATGAGACTGAAGACAATAATAATAATTTAGTGGCACTACAGCCCACAAGGGACCAAGGCCTAGCTTCTTCAATAACTACTCGTGTTGTGCGTTCTACTGTTCTCTCACGAGTAGAAGGAGCCTACAGTTTGTTGCCGACCCCGATCGGCGAGATTTGAGAAACTTTTCATTGACAATTGATACTCTTTGAGTTTTGTCAGCAACTCGAATGCAGTGGTGTCGTGAAAAAATGCAAGGTGTCCCACTGGGAATAGAACACAGACCCACTACGCCACGGTGACCAAATGAGGCTGAAGATGTGAGTGGGAATTTTCCCCACTGTTTTCTTTAAACTCCTCAAATACAGGTGATCATAAAAATCAAACAAGGAGCATGCCCCTTTTCCGACTAGGGTGTCTGCCACTGCTATGGAGCCATGTAGGACCCTCTGTACTTGACGCGTCTGCCTTACTTGTACTGATGCAGGCGCCCTTTCCGATTAGGGGGTCAGCCACTGCGATGGAGCCATGTAGGGCACCTCATGCTTGACGGCATACTCGTACCGATTCAGGCACATATTTGCCAATCCTTTAAGTCATCTCATTTGCAAGGTCGCCAGGAATCATCACTAGATATGGATCAAATCTTGCTGTTCCCAATTCTTCTCTAAAGTCCATTCGAGTCAATTCCAAAAAAGACGTTTCTTGCTAAGTATGGACATCCCAAGGAGACCGCAAAGATGTTTCCATTCCCTTCTTCTTCTGAGCTAGACGCACAATTGTATCATGTTCAGCAATCCTCTACAAATCCGCTTCAAGTGACACCCAACCCCCCCGGCAAGCTCCACATGATGGAACACCTCCATTGAAATGAAGCACAAATTTGCCCCAGAAAGCCCTTCACGCACTACTTCCCAGTCACGATAAGTGCAATAAACGCTTTCTATTTGCATTTCGTATCATCGAAGGGAACAAGTTCAATGTCTGCCCGCTCACTCGATCGCCCTCATAGGCCGTATCACTTGTCGCGCCCGTTCAAGAGCGCCGCCGCGCGCCTCAAGTGCCACAAACGAAAAATATTTCTCCCTCTCTCTCTCTCTGTCTCAGTAATTAGCGATACACGGCGTCGATCTAATCGCATTCGATATGACTGCCATAACAGACCACTCAGAACCGCCATAACCGGCTTTTCGTCGAAGGCAAACACGACGCAGTGCGCCCCCTTCGCTGGTGTCCCCCTTTCGGGGGCCATCAAGTGCACTATGCCTTGATTCATGCGTTTATGCGTCGTCTTCTAAGAAAATTCAAATAAAACACTCGGCAAGAGGCGAGACTGTGCCAAAGGGGGGAGATCCGGTAAAGGTCAAGTTTCCGTCGGTCGAGAGCTCTAGATCACCGCCGAACTGGACGAATGCAGGTTTATTGTCTTGCCCGGGCACTTGGGCATCCCTAAGGGGCCGCTCGCATGTCAAGCCACGCATACTTTGCATAATTTGTCCCCGAAAATGTGGACGGATTCGAGATTTGAGACTTCTTGCACCTCAGACAACCCGTTTGACATCTTTTCTTCCAAAAGAAAAAAAGAAACCGTGTGTGGTGAGGTTGCGTAATATTTGGTTTTCTTTTTTCTTTTCTCGGTTTTGAATTTTTACAACTTTGTGCTGAGATTAGATTGGTTTCTGGTTTGTCAGAGTGTCGCTCTCTCTCTCTCTCCTTCTCGTGGTTAGCGACTTTGCGATCGAGACAATAAACTCACCCGCGGGACGTGCATCTCATCGACGTGTGTGCCGACACCACGAGGAGAAAGGTGAAATGTTAAGAAAAAAAAAAGTTGTTTATGTTTATTAAGGCGAATGTCTCGAGGTTCGATCCGAGGCGAATTTACATGTGAATATGAAAAACTGTTACTTCACACATTCGCCTGTCCCTCGATTGCGGTTCGGTGTCTTTCTGGGGGGTTTTTATGGATTTATGAGTGAGTGAGTGGAGAGATGTTTGGCAGTGCCAGCGACTTTTGTTTTGCGACCACAGATGCTTGTTGAAATTTGTCTTGATCGACTCAAATGAATGGCGGATCTAGCTGCAGTTCGAGACGGATGTGGTCCTTCGAGCCGGATCTGTTTGCCCCTCAAATGGGCGTAACGGCAGGTGACATGAGATGGACTGATTTTTGGTCAATTCTACAACATTTGGCGAAGCACCTTCACCCTCCAAAAAAATAAACAAATGAGCCCAAATGACTACAACAACGAAGTGTCATCTAAATCTTACTTATCTCTCGTCCCTTGGGCAATATTTTGACACATTTACTGTCTCACCTCGGGCATAGATAACGCTGTCTTCGAGTTTGTAAAATTCAAATGAAGACTTCAAAGCATGACAAATGTTTGTGCCTCAAGTTCACACAGGGAACCTGTTGTGGACCCTCTAGGTTGGCGGCTATGTCATTATTCAAGGCCAGTTTGACATTCTTGAAATTTTTTAACATGGAAATATGACTTAATTTTGTGGAAAGAACTAGAATCCGGTCTCGATAGGCAGCCGTATCGCATACAAGTTCAAGTTAGGCTCTTAGTTTGTGCTGTATAGGCCTCTTTCAAATATGAAAACTCGAACAAATTTCAAACTTTTCACCTTCTGGCTGGGAGACTCTAAGGCATTTGCAGATCCCAACTTTGGGATGATTACAAGACGAAATACTCAACATAATCGATCCTTCCAAATTTCAAAACACTGTCACGCGTTCAAGTCAGAAAATGGACGGTCGCCATAGCCGCTGTCACTAATGGAACTTCCTACCTGTTAATGAAGTCTTGATTCTTACTGATGGCCAAGCAGCACTTAAGGCAGAGAAATCATTCTTCGATTACTCGAAAATGATCATTGCCTTATAGAGCATCTTTGGAAGAAATGTCAAGCAGTGCAGTCATCGCCTGTTCTAGGTGCCAGGCCTTTAAGACACTCCGGCCAACTGTTAGCCCCACAGAGTAGTCAAGGCCACTATAACAAAGTTGTAATTCCGACTAAATGCAAATGAGATCTTCTGTAGAAGCCACATGTACGAGGATGAAGCAAGCATCATTCGCCGCCATCAATACCTTTGGGAACGTGTCCAGTGCTAACAAAAATCTCGTCACGTACTCTTGTTATATGTGAGCTGAGCGACCTTCAGGACACTTGACAAAATTTATGTCATTCATAAACTCATAGAAATGGTTCGCTCCGTTTACGTTTCAACATCTCACACCATGGTGCGCCGAATCAAACCACCATAACCTCACCTAACAGCGACGTGACTGTAACACAGTGGCGCTTGAGCAAACAGATGTCAGACGATGTGGCCCTGGAAGACGGAAGAGACGTCTCAAGGATTCTACGCCAAGAAGTCGCATTTGAAGGGAGCACTGAATGGAGAATGAACTTAAACTTCATTGAAAGGACTCTTTAGACATGACCCACTGATGCTCCCTATTCCACAACCAGTCGGAAAATTTACGTTTTCTGGAGGTCTGCAAATTAGGCCTCCATGGCTTCAATAAACTCTCATTCTACCAGGGAAGTGAATTTGTTCAAGTTTGGCAACAGAAAGAAGGCTCACGGAACCAAATCTGGGGATGTGATAGAAGTTTGTAACCTTATTCAACAAATTTCGCTATGGCAGCTACTGAGACGTGACGGTGGAAGGACACTTCTTTTTCCCTCACAAGGGATAGTTTTCCTGCAAATCGGCGTCGAAATGGCTCAATAATTTAACATAGCCTGGGACCATGTAGTCGACTTATATAGATCATAGTTTGTAAATCGCCACTTCAGCCGATAGTGGAGTCTTCGCCTTCATCGGAGCCAGTTCCCCGAGTGAATGTCACTGTTTTCACTATACCCGTGGATTCGACGGTCATAAAGAAACTCTTTTGGATTGCGCTGAAGAAGCATCAAACACTACTCTGAGGAAGTCTCACGACTTCGCTTGTTGTGCGGAGTGAAGGAACAGGGTACCCATAGGGCAGGCAGCTTTTCCAATATTTTACAAAATATGACACAGACAGCCCTTTGAGATGGCTACTGCCTCAGCTATCTCGCGCATTTTCAATCAGGGGTCTGCCAATAAGATGCCGTGAACTTTTGTCACGTTTACCTACTTGGTAGCCATTTCCCGGGCACCTGGGTGTCCAACAACATTCAGGCGTTCTTTCGTTTCCCTTCGACATTCCAATTCAAAACAAGGATCAAAACACATTGCTCTTTTTCCATTTGATCCCGCTTCCACAAGTGGTCAACCGGTTAAATATTCAGATTTGACTGAAGTTTCTCTGGTGATACCTCTGCCATTGGGCGGTAATTGATCGGACCGCCCTCGTAGACGATTAGCCCATGGGGGATCGGAGCAATAGAGCGGCTGGTAGATGTATTACTACCGCTTACCCAGTTGCCCATTTCTTCATTTTGAGAGATCTCTCCGCAGTTCCCTAGCTTAACTTTTGACTTAAGGCAACCTTGGACTAATTTCTTTGGTTCACAGTGATTGGCGTAACATTAAACCGTCAGTAAGGCGCTTGCTGCCATTGAATCGGAGGACCGTAGTGTGTAGCAGTTTGTCAAAGACGGCTGAATACTTGTGAAGTATGCCGCCTTCACAAAAGGACGTACTTTGCCGATATCCCAATGAGCAGCAACAACTTGGAGGTAGATTTCATCTACCTCTTGACGTAACTTAAACAACACGAACAACAGAGTCAGTGCCAACATCAACCACACTCTTGGCAATCATCGTCTTTGGGCTCAAGACGAAAGTCTTGGGACACCAGACTCACTGAAGAATTGATGCCTTTGATAGGAAAGTTTTGTGTACGATATTTGGTCCTGTTGGTGGCTCTGAAGGCGATCGAATCATAAACCAAAACCCACTGGCAGTCAAAACTATTGTGACAGTGGCCGCTTATGAAAATGTATATTGCATGCTTCTTTTTCTTGGGGTGTTTCAGCCAGGGGTAAATCTGTGCTACAACCAACAAGCCTCTTAAGATGGGAGGATCCTTAACCTTCTTCCCCTCCATATGGCACTACAGTCTGGATTGGACTTGGACCTTGACTAACAAACTTCTCCAGCTGGCAGGATTTTAACTTAAATCTTTTAACTTCTTCCTTTCCAACGCGCCACAGTCCGCGTTGGATCTGGTCCTCAACTATCAAGCCTCCCCAGAATTTTTTTAACCGGCAACCTCTAATTTCGCACGCCAAGTTGATTGAGGTCCTTCTACGCTAGTGTGTGCTGCTATCACTTCCATGGACGGCGTCCATTCCGTTGTCAGGATTCAAAGACTCTTTTTCCTGTGTTTGGCTACACTCCACACAGTCTGGGCATCTTAGGCGTAAGATCCGTAGACACCTGGCTAGGCCCATGTCGCTGTATAGTCTTGAGAGTTCGAATCTTCTCATCCTGAAGTTTCCACGCCATAAAGTACGACTGCGATCCTCAAGGTGCTACAGAGTGTAAGTTGGGTTCCTCTATAGAGGGCTCTACTACTCAATTGTCTCTAAAGCCTCAAAGGTCAGCAGTTAGCAAAAGTTGGCTTGGTACTGATGTTCTTTGTACTAAATTTTTGGGAGCCACGAAGTTTACCTCCTGCCTTCCTTTTGCAACAGTGGCGAAAGTAACTCATTGCCCTAGAAATCGAGAATCCATCTGTTTTCTAAAAAAAATTCCGTCGACAGAGTTCTTAAATCTTTCGAATCATTATCCACGATCGTCGTTCATGATCGACAATAAACTGCGAGCCCCTTCCACTCCTGAAATGATAGCAGGACGTACAACGCCCATGGCTGCTCTACAAACCGAAAACCTAACCCCTTGCAGGCTATTGCCTGTTACTTATAAGTTGACATCACTCAGAGCACAAATATGTGATTTGGGCTTACCGATTACGTTGACAAACAATTTCCTCCTCTTTGCAAACACACGATAACTCACCTGAAAAGAAAAGAGAAAAGCATGAAATTACACTCGTGAATCTTTTTCGTGAATCTCAATCGAAAATCTTAATTCAAAGCCCTCCCTCCCTTGTCTGGGCTTACGAGCTACCAACAAGCCCCCAAGTCAACGACAGACGCGGTCTTTACACTTCCAAGTCGCAATGATTTGTGAGCAGTCGCCAGCGAATGCAGATAACAATAGGCACGTGCAACTGAAAACCCCAAGCCACGCTGCCGTCAATTTACAATAAAACTCCGGCCAATTACCCGCCCAAAGGCGCACTTGCACCGCAGCCCAACAGGTGGCCACCGCACCGTTCACGAAACTCATCTCGTTTTCAATTTCAAATAAAAACAAGGCAGAGGGGGGGGGGGGGGGAGGGGGGCAGACGGAACAGAAAAGCGAAATCACGCACACACCGCTGGGAGATCAAAGCGGAGATCATCGGTGCGCTGTATGGCGCTAATGGAGTAAGACCGCCTGATTACATGGATGACCGTAAATTTCCTCGGATTACCGCATCTGGTCGGGGAAGAGCGCACGCAGACGCGGACGACCCGCCTCGCCTTCCGATTCTCCGCAAAAACGCCGTGTTCCGAATTCAAGCCACGTCTGCGGCGGACGGGAGTGTGTTTTGTAACTCTTTCCCTGCCGCAGATCGCTTATCCGCAACGATACGTATCCACGCACATACCCATTCAAATGAGCACTTGGCGCGTTGCGGAGGACCAGACGCACTGGATAAATCATAAACTCCAATGCGGCCGAGGTGCAGGGCGAGGGCCCGATGCAATTACAGCGGCAGAACGAGCGGCTTGCAGAACGCAATGGGTGAGGATCGTGAGATGCCGCATTCATGGGCAGAATTTTCAATTTTGCAACGAATGCGTGCAGCGACTGAGGTGGCAACTACCTTTGTCCTTGGAGGGGACGACAAAAATACCCAGCACCGACTGCGGATACAATTACCCCTGCGCCCTGCTGCGGTGCATTTGTGACTTAATTACAGTCTGTGCCGAGAGTGCGCGAGCGAGTCGTAAACTTTTATGAAAGCGCATCGGTGCCGGAGTGTATCCACCGCAAATGGTTTCCGAGAAATGGAATAAAATCGGATGCGCATAGAGGAAGTGATTATTGGGTTCGGGGAATTTCCCAGCAGGTTGCGGTTATCAAAAAGCATTTCGAGGGCCATTTGAATAGACCGTGGTGCACTGGAGATTTTACAGCTTTTCCTGGACTGGAGAGGGAGTCGGAGGAGTTAAGGAGATTAGGAGGAGTGGAGTTGGAGTGCATGTGAAGGTAAGCCTCGATTAAAAAGTCGTCGAGAGGAGCGGAGAGTACTCTTGGAGGTTGAACTTCATCTGCAAATCTCTTGGAGCACGAGTGGGATTGCAGAAATGTGAATTTAATGAGAAGTTCAAAGATGCTATCCCCCCTGTGGTGAGTCTCATCGGAAACCCTTCTAGTTGATCCGTCTGAGTTGGCCAGAAGAAATTCTCAGGCACGGAGAGGTGGTCAAACTGGAGAAAGTTTTAAGCACTCAGCCGCCGGTATATTCAAACTGTAATGGAAGCCGTTTGATGCGTGAACGATTTTCTAATGACGGAGCACTGTGTGAGGTCTCAAAGAAATTCTTTCTGAATTTGAGATAAGAATCCACGTGAGAAAGTATGTGCACATATGTGGTCGGGCTTCGATCGCCAGGTCTAGGTTTGATTCCCAGACGCGACACTCAATGGTTGATATACGTCTTATTCATGTTGATGACATCTAGGGGAGAAGATTCAACTAAGGCCTCTGTAGGCTGTACGGCAACCTGCGCCCAATTAAGCATCTACGGACACAATGCTTCAGGTGACCAGATCAAGGACAACACTGCTTCGATCTGAGGAGTCTTTCAATCTTAGCCTGTGAGACAGTGCAACAGAGAATGGCCACGTCTGAGATGGGGCACACAAGTGGAGAAGGAGCTCTACTACAACCATACCTCACGTCCACAAAGAGTTGTACTGCTGCTCGATGAGGAACTTGAAGTTCCTCTTGCACTTTCAGTTATTCTCCCACACAGTCCGGCTTCTACCTGAGGAATGCTTGATTTTGATTGCAAGTCTGCCTGGCAAAAATTAGAAAAATGCACGACTCTTCTAATTTTCTCGTCAATCTCGAGACTATGGCAAAAGTGAAGGAAAGAGCAAGGAAAGGACAGATGTGGGGTTTGGTATCATATGATCACCTGCCACTACGGCTGACTGTCTAGAAGTCAATACATCCAAAGAGAGTGATGCCATCACTGAACCATGTCTTCAAAATGACGCTGGGAACAAAGTTTCCGTGGTCAGAGCCAGTTTTGATCGAGTTTTTGTTTCTGAAAAAGATGTCATGGGTATGAAGTGGAATGCATGGTAAAGCATCTTCGGATACACCGCTTAAGATAGTTCCGCCATCCTCCGTGATCATCTGTCGTTACGGCTTATGTCACAGGGTCAATTTTCCCAAGAGTTGTAGACAACGCCAGACTGGACGCCTTATTTACCCAAGAACCAAATGAGATCCTCCTTGAGGGATAATCACCCCAATTTGGTTTGGAGCGAGGCCTTTCTAAAGCCTCCGCCTTCCCTCCCTTTTAAAGCCTCTGCCGCTCTCTAGGTCACAACACCCGGTTGAGATTGCAGCTCCACACTGAGTCGAGAAAGTCCCTTAGCCTCCTGGCTTGACTCAGTATGGTAAGCAATCTGATTCAGACCAGTCAGAACAGTATCTTTTTTTCGACTTTGCCCGTCATATTGGGTTTTACACCACAACAACCACGATACTCCCACAAGGGAGCCTATCGAACGGCCAGGCTAAAACCGAAGTTCCAGGGGCTCCTGACCTCCCGTGGCACCAGAATGTAGCCTCTGGTCAAGCTGTCACTACTAGTCAGGTTCCTTCCACACCTGGGTCTGTTAGTCGCCAACTCACCAAACGGTCATCGGGTCCATCATTGATTCCATCATCTGGAAGGAAAGGACAGTGAACAGTGAACGTATCCGAAGTTATCAGCAAGTCGCGACCTTGCGTCACAAGGATCTGTTGAACATGTGAGTCACAGGTGGTGCCCTCCACATGAGTGAGTTCAACGAGTCTTTTCTCAATCATAGCCATCGATGTTGCTATTTCAACAGAGGTTAGGGGCTCAAAATAGTTGCACTTGGGAATGCCAGCCCATCTTGGTCGACTGCTCACGTCCGCTCCCTGATCTTAAATCATTCAGAACGTGCATTATGTATGGACAGAGTGTGTTTCGACAAGAAGTTTAAGCCGAAATGAAGTTCCTACCGTGGCTGCTGTGCCTGGGTTTGTGCAAAACACGAGATCGACTTCCCTGTGGACAATTCTCATTGTCGCTTGGTGTCTGTTGTACCCTTCTTTGTCTTCTTCTTGTGACGCTACAGTCCGTGGTGGACCTGGGCCTAAACCAACATGCCTCTCAAGACAGCACGATCTTTTACCACCTGCCGCCAGTTGCGTACTCCAAATTGGTTGATATCCTCCTCCACTTGTATGCGACACTTTAGCCTAGGCTGTCATCTGTTGCGTTGTCCCAATGGTTCGGATTCGAAGCCGGAGCAGTTGTGTCCATACACTCAACATGGCCTGTTGTACCCATGTTTATGCAAAAAAATTCATCGCAGCATGGTGTTCCTGTAGCCGGAAGGGAACAGCATCTAGCCACCGATTTGAACAGCTTAGCATTTCACACACTAGTCTAAAGATCTCGAATTGTGTGCTTAAAACACCCAAGTGACTCAGCAATTAAAGACACGCGTCCATTGGCTTGTGGTCGCCGTGGAGTAGTGGGTAAGTGCGTCAACCCACACGCCGAAGGTCCAGGTTCGATTCTCGTCGTACGGAGTCGGCATGAACCTGAAGGTCCCTTCTGCTCGTGAGAGAACAATAGCACGCAAAACACGAGTAGTTGCTGAAGAAGCTAGGCCTTGGTCCCTTGTGGACTGTAGTGCCACTCAACTGTTATTATTATTATTCACCATTCGCTTCGTAATTGATTCAAAGTGGGTCTTGGAACAGCCTAAAGTGGTCAACGATTTTGGGCGAAAAAGTCTTCTTTGCAGACGACGCTCATTTTGGTTTCATTGACACCAAGATTGCATGGAATCGATAAAAAAATGGGGCCTAGACAAACCGCGCGTGATTGTCGAGAAACCAATGCATCCACAGAGAGTGATGCCATCACTGGACCATTTCTTTAAAATGATGCTGGTTACAACGTTTCGGTGAACGGTGGTCAGAGCCAGTTTTAATCGAGGTTTTGTTTCTGAAAAAGAAGTCATGAATTTGGACGGCGGAATGCACCTGATCAAGCGTTTTCGAAAACAACGCTTTAGAAAGTATAGACACCACTGTTCCGGCCTAAAAAATGTTTGAATCCGTACATTAGAACAACGGAACAGAGGACGACCTACGCTGAGATGGCGCAAACAAGTGGAGAACGACTTCACCCAACTTGGGGTGCGCCATTGGAGGCAGCTGGCGAAAGATCGTGCTGGCTGGAGAGGCATATTGGTTAAAACGCAGTTCCACCCTGGGCTGTAGCTCTATGGAAAGAAGATGATTTCGAAAGACCTTTGGTTCATGCGGAATGACGCTTCATTCCACAAAGCCCATGCCGCACAGCTCATGTCAACCGGGCCGTAATCTAGATTTATGGTTGCTCCGTTACGTGTCTGTGTTTCTCCAACATCAATCAGGGTTGTTTGTACACCTATCAAATTACTGAAAACAAAACCCAAACCTTGGCCAATGGACAACACACAAAAGATTGTCGAGGCAAGCTTCGCATTTGTTAACCTTTTGGTGGTCCCTTAATATCTTACCAACATTTTACATGCACCTAGCGTCACGAAATTTGGGTAATGACCGAAAGAATAAAATCGTGAGTACAGGCTGCCGAGATGAGATTTCTCCGTACCACTGCGGTAGTTACTCGCCGAGATAGGCTGAGGAACGCCACGGTGCGAGGGGAACTCAATGTTTAGCAGCCACTTTTTCGGACGGAAAGGGCTTTATTTCGTTGGTTGGGAGACGTGGTGCGGATGTCACATTCATTCCGACTTCCGAGGCGTGCCTTAGATGCAATTCCGGCAGGTAGGCGACTGCTCGGTAGACCAAGGGCGAGGTGATTGGATCAAGTCCAAAAAATTGCCTGGTTGCGCTTGAGAATAGCTCCTGATAAGTGAGAGGCGATGGCGAAGGTTCGAGCGGCCTGGAGGTCTCACGTGCGTACATTGCACCACCAAAATTTATTGAAAACTCTCTCAAAAGAAGCTGAAAAATAGTTTCTTCTTGTCTTTCTTGTGGCTCTACAATCCAGTCTCATCCCAGAAACCTGTCCAACTGACATGGTCTTCAGTCAGTAACCTCCCAAGCATCTACTTCCAGTCTCCCTTTTCGATACAACAGCCTCTCACTTTTGAAATCATTTCTGGTGCTTTTCAGTCAAAGCCAACAGCATTTTCCGCAAACGTACAAATACTTGTCGCCCAGTCTGTATGAACTTCGTCAAGGTCAAAAGAAGTCACATCTGTGGCTGAAGAATGGCTAGACGCGACATGCTACCCACTGTGTACGCTGTGTCTCTATTTACATGCATAAACGACTGCTGCATTCACCACAAAAGAATCGCATCCATTGAGGTTGAGAATAGAATATGCGACAATGCTGGACGCAGCATAACGGAATTGCACGACTAGATACTTGCATTCCGTGGCGTTTGTCACTGTCGCAGTTTGCTGCGCGAACAATGCAGTGCATGCAGTTTATTTTGATCTCGAGACCAGATCAGTTGACAGTGTGTTTGTGGTTTTTTCCATTGTAGCCAGCCGCAGAACTGGAGTTGGGTTGTGCGGTGATGACATATGGTGTGTGTTGCCTTGAAGAGATTGAGGGAATTGGGGGATTTTGGCAAAAGTTGGGAGGAAAATGGAATTCGCGAATAAATGCGAGTCTGAGATTTGTGAAGAAATGAAATTTAAGGTGCG
Organism: Eristalinus sepulchralis; assembly: GCA_944738645.1. Lineage (NCBI taxonomy): Eukaryota > Metazoa > Arthropoda > Insecta > Diptera > Syrphidae > Eristalinus > Eristalinus sepulchralis. Next base: position 75,684,266 of record OX122882.1, read on the forward strand.
ATGAAGAGATATGTGCCGCACTTCACTTGAAATTGACCAGGTTGTTGGAATTTCTTAGATTTAAACAGATTCCAAGTGTCATTCCGCCGTATTTAACGGCGTTTTGAAACGTTCTTGGAGGTTGAAGCTTAGTATTGGGTGTTCGAAGAAATTGTCATCAATCTGCGACGCTTCCTTGCCTTTTAACAACAGGAAAGCAACAATTTTGAACAATGTCCCAAAATGTTCACTCATTTTTAAACATAAATAACTTTTGACAGAATAATGCGATTTTCATGATGTCTTGCAAAAAAATGAACCCCACGGCGTTACCTTTTACGCAAGCTGTAGTATTGGCAGATGCAAATTATATTAACAGAGGTATAACATTTAAATGCCATCCCACGACAGTTTGTTGCCGATTTCTTTCGAATTCCCAATTCAAAGGCAATGCCTCATAAAAGAGCATGTTCATATGACAGTTTCAGGATGATGTAGGATCCTTGTATTCTCTCGAAAAACCAAGAAAATGCAGCATATGTAGATTGCGGCTTGGTTGCTTCTACATTGAACCAGTTTTTGAGCCTGATTGCTCCAGTGTAACAAAGTGTCCATGAACTTTTGATTGAAAAAGTATTGAGAATGTCAGATTTGTTTCATACCCACTCAATCGTTAAAGAGATGGTCACCTTTTAGAATTATACGGTGAGAATTGAAATTGAAAATGCTTCTATTTGTTAGTTGGTACTATTGTCGCTGACATCTGTGTCACATTTCACGTCAAAATATTGTTTCTTTACCGGACACACACATCCTTTTGTCAACTGCTTTGTTTCTTTTATGTTGTCGAAAACAATTCTGGAACATATTTTTCTAAAACGTCGAAAATTTTGTGGTCTGTGAGCAAGTTCGATTGAAAACAGTAGTTTTTGAGTGGTTCAAAATGGTCATCGAAAAAGCACTTGAAGTGAGGAACAGCCATGATGACCATCGAAAACAACCGATGACGAAGAAGGGACTGAAGGCTTTTCCGAAAGTAAATGTTTTGCCGGTCAAAAACAAATAAAACGCTGAAACAAATGCATTTCCGCCGTGGCAGACTACAAACATTGAAGGGATTGAAATCATTTTCATAGATCGAAAAGCAGATTATTTCATTCAGAAAATAGTCTCGGATTTCCTTGTCCACATTAATATTTGAAAAAAATAACTGAAAACTGACTGACGAGGAGGAGAAGAATTTCAAAAATTTGAGAATTTACATGACATTTTCTAAGATCCTGTTAACGAACTCCTACTCATATCCCCACACCTCATTAATCTAGTACATTTGACCGATGATTGAAAAGGAATTTGGGAAAATAATCACAAAATTCAAAATCTTAAAATGCCCCGTGTGGTTGGAGTCGGAGTGATATGCTAAGTACCACCACTTAGCTTTTTTACGGAATTCTAAAATTTTTGGATTTCGAAATTTTTGTCATCAGGAAGACATTTCTCATTCAGTTGGCCAGAGAGATCTAAAAAAATTTAAAGATTGACGATGAAAAATCACAACCAGAAAGAGCCTTTTAACATGGGGCACGTATAGAATCTCAAAATGCCCAAAATTTACTACAGAAGTTCTCAAAATGCTTAAGTCTCAGAAAAATCTGTTTCTTTCTAGTTTTGACAAAATCTCAAAACACCAGCAATTTGAAAAAGCTAAAAAAATCTGAAAGTGCACAAAATGCCCAAAAGACAGAATCTCTGAAGAGTTTAGGTAAAATCCCGAAATGCCCAAGGTCCCATAAAGAAATAATCATTCAAGATTTTGGACAAAATCTAAAAACGTCTAAGATCCCGAGAAGTCACACGACTTTCGAAATTCACCAAATCCGTAAAGGCCAAAATTTGTGAAAGTTTTATACAAAATCCCGAAAAGGCCCAAAAAGTCATCTGAAGCCTGAAATGCACAAAATTTTTAAAAGTCAAAATCTTTCAGGATTTTATTTGAAACCCTGAAATGCCTTGAATACCGAATAGAAAAAAAATCTTTCAGAATTTAGACAAAAATTTGCAAATTTTCAAAAATTTTTTTAGTATTTTGGTCAAATCCCAAAATGCCCAATATGTGCAAAACATAGCAAAATATCAAAGGGCACCGTATAATGACAAATTCTTTCAGGAATTTAGATGTTTCGCGTTTTTGGATTTCGGGACATTACGATTTTATGATTTCGACATTGGCATTTCGAGATTTCGCGGTTTTGCCGTCTCTATCCTCCTGGCTGGGACCATTAATTGGAGTGAGTAAAGAGAAACTTCAAGATAGATCAAGATAGAGACTCTCCGATAAAGCTTCATGTGGCGGGACATATGATCAAAAAAAAACTACAGATTTGGCGCGTTGGAAAAGGTTATATTTTCCAAGATGATGAGGAAGTGTTTGCCTTTGGGATGCCCTTAATCCTACACACGCCATTTAGTTGTCACGGTAAAGGTGAGGAATAACGAATCGATTGGAAAGCTTGAGAGTACTCATAGTTTCTCTAGTCTCTACTCTTCATCCGCATGTACATGCTTTTTACCGAGGTGTGCTAGTGTCGAACAGATTAAACTGTTTTGTAGGACTAGTTTTGGCTGTTTTTCATCTGCACATGAGTTTTGCAGAAGTCGCTTAGGGGTTCTATTCACTTTCTATCTGATTAAGCAATGTCTTGCGTCGCTCCAGGAACTTGACTCCTGACACTTCAAAGTCACATCCGTAACACTACTATTAGTGTCAATGGAATAACTGATGAGGCTAAAGTCCATAATGTGGCGGATTGGCGACTACCAGACATAGGTGTTGAGAGAATCTGACTGCTAGTGACAGCTTGACCAGTGGCTATGTTCTGGTGCCACGATAGATCAGGAGCCCCTGGAACTTCGGTTTCAGCCTGACTGTGCGCTGGGCCCCCTTGTGGGAGTATCGTTGTGGTTGTGGTGTAAAACCCAATATGGCGGGCAGAGTCGAGGTAAGAGTACTGTGCTGACTGGTCTGAATCAGGTTGTACACAATGCTGATTTTATCCAGTCGGCTAGGGGACTCTCCCGGCTCAGTGTGGAGCTGCATTCTCAACGGTGTGCTGTAACCCAGAGAGCGGCAGAGGTTTTAGAAGGGACTCGCTCCAAGCCAGGATGGAGAGTTTGTCCCTCAAGCATGATACATTTGGTACTTTGGTAACTAGTGCGTCTAGTCTTACGTTGTCTACGATTTTTGGGAAAATGGACCCCGCGAAGTAAGCCTTTAAGGCAGTTGGTCACTTAAAACCAAATCTCAAATCTCTTCACGATACCACCTCCTTAATGTTTGTAGCTTCTTAAATTTAGCCGTTCGGAGTCGGCAATGAACTGCAGGTCTCCCTACTTGTGATTGAACAAGAGTACGTACAACCTGTGTATTTCCAGAAGAGCTTGACCGCGGTTTGCTTATGAGCAGAAGCGCCGGTTCATTGTGAGCTGAAGCGGAGGTCCCTTGTGAGCTGTAGCGCCTCTTTATTTAAATGAAGTGCTTATAATGGAAATGTTTCAAGTGAAATTTTTCAATGTTTTGCAGTATCAATCTACCGATAGTCGAGCTAATTGACGACTCAAACTTCGTCCCACTCATCGCATTCCTATTATCACTACTTACAAACTTATCCTTAGGTAAGAGGGTTTAATACGCCTCCATGATAAGGAACGCGTCAAACTCTGAATACTTCTAACTTAAAAATACAAAAAATGTCACTTGAACCCTTTAAAACCGCGAGTTGTCTGTCACAAAAGTGGAAGAGATTCAGCCACCATTACCGATGGGATCATTGCATTAGCACTTGCCCAAGTGAAACTGCACTCCTTTTGAAATTCCAAGGCAAAACAAATTTGAAGGACTTAATCACATGTCACACTCACACACACCAAACGCGACTAAGCCCTGAACTAGGCGTCTTTCCGAAAATAGCAACGAGCATTTATACAATTCCTCCTCACCACTCACACACGCGTCACTCTAAGTACAGTTCAGACGACACTGTCAAACGTCACTCCGCTTGGTCGGAACCAGCACCAGCACCGCTAAATGTCACTTAGGAATTATTGCTCCCCTTCGTTTCATTCTGTCCCGCGCTGAAGCACACACGTATCCCGCAAACAGCGAAAACCCAACTGACAGTGCGAGACGCTCCAATTCGGAGAAGCTTCACCGAAGGAATATCAATAAATTGCCCCCGCCAGTGGACACATGAGCGCAGTTTACAGCGAATCCATCAACTAAACGTCACTCTGATGTGTTTTGGCGGAATCAGATTTGAGCAAGAAACGGCAGAAAATTAGCATTGTTATGGTATCATCATTGTCCCACGGTAGTTGACGTGCTTGCGGACTACACGCAAACACGGCGAAGAGCGCATAAAAAGAAAGATATTAAATAATTGCCCGTGTAAGTGGCTAGAATCCGAAAACCAGAAGCGAAGACGACGCACACAGACGAGGCCACAGAGAGAGTGAGAGAGAGCGAGAGAGAGGCAGACCACACCTTACAGCAGTTATTCTTACAAATTCAACTGACAGACGTCACATTAGGTGACACAAGCAACGCCGTCCTCTGAATCGGGCGACGGGATTAGAATTACAGATGATTTTGGACGAAACGCCTGCAATCAGGCAGCGATTGAGGGAGTTGATTGAACCGATTCGAATTGGCCGCCCATTAGTAATTGGACGGTGTAACGAGTGAAGCGAACCGAACGCGATTACGAGCTCGGAATCGAGGCGTGTTGCGAAGGGTTAACGAATTCCGAATTGGGGAACCTATTACATCAATGGATGTTAATGGACTTTACCCAGAGTGTGTTGTCGTAGGTCAATCTAAGAGATTCTGGTTGTATCTTGATGGTGCATGGTGGTGGGTAGTTATGACAAACTATTGTTTCCAATTTTTGTGGGAACGTAGGAGACAGGACGAGGGATCAAAAAGAGTCTATGGTCACAAAAACCATTTCAAGAAATTTGACATGAACATTCTTTCCACGACTCTGTTCAAAGTTGAGGTTCCTTACCACAGTAGGAGCAGACAACATTTTTTCAATTTGTTTTCGAGTCAATTTCAGACACAGTCTTAGGAATCTTAAGCTTAAGTGGCGCCCACACCATGGCAATAGATATCAACTTACTGCTCTCTTAGAAACGACAGATTTAAGGGTTATTCATTTTGTAGTTTTAAGTTGTTAGCGCTGGCATTTGAAAACGGGCAAAATTATCCGTCATTTAAAGGCTGATAAAAATAGCTAAATGTTCGCCATTTAAGATACTGGAACAATTAGCAACCCAGCGACGCGTTAAAATTACTAAAACTGACTTCAAATGCCATCTGATGAAATGATTTTTGTGGCCACGATCGACTACGCAAATAGTCGGTAAAATTGAGAAGAATTTTAAGGAGATTAGAAGCGTTCCTTTTGTCGTGGGGGCTGTGGATGGTCAGTGGAAAATAGTATTCCCCCTAGTGACGCAGAATTGCTAAGAATCTAGAAAGATCATTTCTGCAGACTTTTTAACGGCGATGACGTCACAATTCCCTCTGTTGGACAGAATGTTCCTCTCAATTTGGACGATGGTAAGCAAGAATTTCTCCCCCCCCCCCCCACTTTGACGAGGTCAAGATAGCAATATCGAGACTGAAGTCGAACAAAGCTGCTGGAGCGGATGGACTGTCCGCAGAACTGTTTAAAGCAGCTAGAGATGACCTGGTTGGTGTAAGATATGGTTGGGGGAAATCATTACCGATGGGTGGAATCTCAGCATCGATTGTCCGGTCTACAAGAAAGCAGACCACTTCGACTGCGCTAACTGCCCAGGGATTAGTCTCCTTAACATCGCATACAAAATCTTCTCTGCGGTATTGTGAGAGAACGCCTGAAACCATTCGTCAACAACCTGATAGGTCCTTACCAGTGTGGTTTCAGGCCAGGGAAGTCCACCATCGAACAAACCTTCACACTGCGGCGGATTCTGGAAAAGACCCAAGAAGTGGAAATCGACGTTCACCACCTATTTGTCGGTTTTAAGCGTGTATAGAGACGAGCTATACAGTGCCATGTCTAGTTTGTGTAGGATGACGATAAAGTACTCTGGCTGCTCCTTCAATGTCGGGAACGAACTTTCAATGTCAAAAAAGATTTTAAACAAGGTGACGCACTGTCATGTGACTTCTTTAACATCATCCTTAAGAAGATCGTGCGTAACTCACAAGTCAACACCAGAGGCACGATCTTCCAGAAGTGGGTTCAATTGCTAGCTTACGCCGATGACTTTGACGTGATTGGACGAACACAGCGAGCCGTCAATGATGCGTTTGCTAGCATTGAAACAGAAGCGGCTTAAGTGGGTCTGGTGATGAATGTGGGCAAAACGAAGTACATGCTGTCATCAAGGAAGGCCAGAACACATCGGCGTCTCTGACAGAGCATCAAACTATTCAGCTGAAACCTCGAGGTAGTCAAGGACTTCGTCTACCTTGGGCCCGTGCTAAATAGGGACAGCAACACCAGCTTCATAAGGACATTTTTGTTTTATTAAGCGAAAAAGCGATTTAAGATTACCTCAAAAATGGCATGCTGCGAATACTGAGGCAAGCCTTTTTATGACATTATTTTTCACACTTAATGACAAAGTCCAAAGTTCACAAAGAGCCACACATTCTTTTAAATTTATATCAGTGTGTCAGTTTTATAAATCTTTACTTTCGAAACTTAAAAATGGATGTGCCGATATTAATTTTCCATCCACTTCTTTCTTTCTTTAATTTCTTACGTCTTAAGAAATCTTGAATCACACCTGGAATAAAGGGAATATATAGTGCGACCAGCGTCTCAACTCAAAATCAAGTCAAGCAAGATCTCAAGTCGTCTTTGAAATCAGTTGCGTCGAAAGCTACTTCAATGTTTTAACTCTGTGAAATTTTCAACAGCTGTTCTTATTTCGGATATTTCGACTTAGCGAAGGATAAGAGCAAGCTGTATCTGTCGTAGGCGTGTGTAGTTCACGAACGCACTTATTAAAATATAGCTTCAACAAGTGATCTGGGTGAACTGGGTTACAACTTCATTTTATTTTAGCTCAGTTCAGTTCACTGGACCAACAGACTTATAAAGGAATACCTTACCTTTGGCATACATTCAAGCAAATCGGACTAAAATGATAACTTGTCTATTTTGTTCTGTGAGAAATGTTTTTCGTGTGACTCGAGGAAACTACTGTGCTATGTGCATCGAAATCCTGAAACGACTTTAGTCAATTATATTCCAAATTTGGAGTCCCAGTCTACAGGTTGTTGATGCTCGTCTGATTAGACGGCCACGTTAACGGACTATGTGCTTCCAGAATTTCGAGCATATGGTCTCGATGAACTCTGTTTTCAACAGCGTATGAAACAATGGATTTGTTGAGCAATTTTTTTGCTAATATGTAAAGTAGGAGGTCTTCAGCAGTAAAAGTGGAAGCCAACGTTACTCCTGCGTGGCATCCGCGAGATACCAGTCGCTAAATATTCGACGTATTAAGTCACTAACAAGAAATCTTTTTCAAAAAAGTTAATTCCAATGAACTGTTCTCTTAGTAGATAGCAAACATTTTGAGTTCACTTTCGATTTCAACTGTTTTACTTCATGGTATAAATCAAACCGCACGTATGAGAGCATGTGCCTTTATTAGAAGTTCGCTCACCAATGATATCCTTGAAGAAGTACGGGGCTATGATTCTGCTGCTCCAAATAGTAAACTCAAATGGATTTGCGAACGATTTTGGAAAACATTTGTCGCCAAATTCAGTAGCTCACCACTGTGCTTCAAGATTGAAATGAGGCCGAAGCCCATCAATTCTTTGAGTAAGTCTAACGCTTCAAATAATGAGCAGAGGATGGAGAATGCCTTCTCAATGAACAAACTTTGAAGACAGGGAGAAGACTCCTTTTGCATTCTCCTATGGATTGAGAAATTGGCCCGTTTAAGTTCAAAATATTCACACTCCTTGAGATTTTCTTCAAAATAACGCGAACTGTAAATCTCTCTCTTCTCGACATCAAATCCCTCATTCAAAGCTTAAGGTCCCCCCCATTAGATCCGCACCCCTAAACACAAGTCACACATTAACCACTTCAACACCGTCAACCTTGACACGCTCCAGCCAAGGGTGTGATTTTCCAGTCTCGCAAGTTGTCTCACAGTGCACAGTCTCTTCGGAGGAACAAATTTGTGCGTCTCAAGAATCTATGCAATAAATTTAAATCTTGTCACACAAGTGAGTCTCTTCCTCTGCCTCGCTCGCACTTGTAGCGCAGCGTTTCCCAATCACAGCCACAAACAAACCACGAAGGCTAAACGCCCCAAAACATCTCAAATTGCAGCGCGTTTCACAAACGTCCCCCCCCCCCCCCCCCCCCCCCCAAAGCCCACTCCACACATGGCGTTGCCCTGGCCAGCAATGTTTTCAAAATACCTGCTTTCTCAAAGCGCACCAAACCACTTCCTAGACCTCCCCGACCATGTCGACCAATTACAGAGACATCACCAGTGACAATTAGCACCGTCCTTTCCACGCTGACAAATGCTGCCTTTTATTCGTCAACAATCGAGCTGGACACAGCGGAGGCGCTTTGTATGCAAGACACAGCCGCCGTCACAATAGGTCTGTTGATTTCACTATGACTTCCAAATTGAATGGAAAAAAGGCGAAATGAAATATTCCAATGCATGTCCAATGGCGTGATTCACTGCGTCGCTCGGTGACTTCACAATGCGTGCCGAGGAGACCTGTTGCGCGCCCCCAAAAAAACTTCACTTCGCCCGAACACTTTCCATGAAACTGAGTAATCGGCTTATGGTCGTAAGAACATAAATCGCGTCCAGATTGGGTGAATGGCATGTGGAATGGGAGACGTCATGTAATTACGACGGATCGCGGATGAGCCTCCGCAGTCATGGCATCTCAATCAGTTTGGAAGAAAAACGAAAGTTTGACTTGCATCTGCTGTTCTAGACTGACGTCCACAAAATCACTCAGAAGTCCCACACAAGTCAGTCATTGGCATTTTCTCGGACCAACGACATTCCACCGTCGATATCGCGCGAAATGACAAACAACGTGTGATACGCGGAGCATTAAAGTCGCAGCCCACCATTAAGGTGACGACTTGATGGGTGACAGGTTTACTGACTGACAAACACGACGTCGTCGGCTAATGGCTCCATTCACGATTAGTTCCCATCACTTGGGCAGAGTTATTGTTTTGGAGAGTAATTTGTCTTGGAATTCCGCTGTTGAAAGAAAGGCGCCACCCACTGCCAGTGCAAGCGGGGCGCCAGGGAATGAACGAAAGCGCGTCGATGGGGCAGCGGTAACTTTTACTCTCGTCTGGCGGTGTGAATGAAGGTGTGAGCTATCTTTGCGTTTGGTGACAGTCAAAATTTGTTTTTTTTGGGAGTCCTCGTGTGTGGTTCATCTTGATTGAGAGCTCTGTTTAAGGAGGGGAACAACTTATTGCACAGCTCCTAGTTGCCTCAAACTATATCTTCTAGAGCTTCAGACATGGGATGAGGCCCAGTTTTGTCATGTCTTCTCAGATCATTGGCATTTCCTCTTCAACGCAGAGCGTCTTTCAGACATTTCGAGCGGTATTCCGTAACCATTGAAAGGCTAATTTGACAGAATTCAGTGACCAGAGCGCTTAAACGTCTATTCCAAGGAGTTAGACCGATTTCGAAGAATTCAGTGGACAAGCTTTGCAAAGAGACTCATGATTCAAGAACCGCAAGTAGTTGAAGAAGTCTAAAGTAAGACTCTGCCGTATGTCTCTAAGACATCAAAATAGTGCGTAGAGAGCGGGATATACCAGAAGACTGTGAAGCAGACGGGGCTAGCCAGCAGAAGAACCAAAGGTCACGGGACACAACATCACTGGACCTAAGCCAGCTATCACCGGATCTTATGGGAAATAAGAAGTCAAGAAGACCTGTGGCTTCCTCGTGGCACTCCCGAAATACGCATCACAACATCCGTTGTATGGGCATCCAATGTATGCAGGAAAATAATGGACCTAACTTAACAGTTGTAGCTTGGGCATAAAGTCAACTTCGTTACCGACCAAACAGCCATCTAAAGGACAACCAATTGACGATCCACTGTGCAGTGAGAACTTCTCCTTGAGTGGCAAACAAAAGCGAGGGCATATTTAAGACAAGCCTCTTCAGCTTGCGTGGGCCTTTGGCAGCTGTTCAGACGCTCGTGTTCCTTTCCAAGGATATCCGAAGCCCTTTGTTACATTGTTCCAATGGCTCGGATTGAAAGCTTCTTAGGGTCTGAGCGGTGATGATGGTCTTTCTCAACTGCCCCACCTCAGACAAGGACGTCTTCTGTTGCGTTGTCCAAATGGCTGGGATTCGGGAACTCTTTCGGCTGGACCAGTGCTATCCGTCCGCGTTACATGCACGAGCCATCTTATCCTGGAATCTGCCGATGCTTGATTATCTACTGTACAGTCTGCAGAGTCTTCTCCTCCAGATGTCATCAATGTAAATGGGACCAAGAATAGCACGCAGATCTTTTTTCTTCAGGAGATCAAAGTCGTCCTCTCCAGTCCAGTTCTCTGCGCCACAGAGCAGGACAGGATGGTGTTATCCAAAGCGAGGTTGGTCTTTCGAAAGAGGCCTTTGGTGCTTATTTGCCCCTTGAGCCTAAGGAAACTGCGACCGGTAAGAGTCACTTGAGTTCGAATGCTTCCTTCTTTGGAGGGAGCATACACTTTGCTTTGCCCCAGTTTACGAAAGACCCATTTTTGCCACTTCAGTTTCAATGCCAGCAAACACCGCACAGACGGCTCGCTGTGTTCATCCAATCGTGTCAATGTTATCCAGGAAGACAGCAACTAAATGGACTTTAGGAAGCCTCTGCTTTGGATCTGTGAGTTTCACAGAAACTCAAGCATGATATTGAAAAGGTCACATCACAGTGCGTGGCCTTGTAGAAGCATGAGGATGAATCAAAAATGAAAGAGAGACCGCGGAAGATTTGCGTCGCCTTGTGGAAGGAGGGGGGTGAATCAAATGCAAGAGGGACCTCGGAAGATTTTACCACCTCACCGAATATATTCTTGGCACTTCGTCTTCCTAACCATTGCTTTGTCTCACACTGCAGCTCACTTTCTGTCACTGGAGCCGGTAGATGGTGAATCTTTCGCCCTGCGCATAGAAACTCAAAATGCCAAAAATGATCTACAAACGCCATCATGAAGATCGACGATCGATCGGTCGGCAACCGAAGACCCAACGAATTAAAAATAAAAACAGCGGATCTGATAGTCGGACGGTCCTCTGGGAGCTAGGATGCATCCTTTCTCTCCCTCACATCGTTCTAGTAGTGGAAACGAATTGACTCCATCGATAGTCCAATCTAGTTCTGCCTTAAATAGAGTGTAACATGGAGAATGGACCTTATCACATAAGATGACCTTTGTCTGACTCCAAGCGACTCAATGGACACTTTTTAATGGGCAATCATGCACGGAGTGTAGGCATCCCTTCTGACTTCTGTAGGGATTGCCAAGATTGCCTAGCCAGACTCTTAGAACAATTAGAAAGACAACTTTTTCTACAACAGCCTAGAAGGACTAGCTCATGTCGGAGTAGCATACACCGGGAAACACCTCAGGGAAAGAACAGGATGGGTACTTCGTTTTCAGCAGGACAGCAGCAGACTGAAAATAATCAATCCTCTGAGACAGAGTGGCCTTCAATCTAACTGAACCTACTGCAATCATCGTTAAGCTCCCCTTGATCCCTCGAAATCTCGTCGATGCCCCATCCATGAACAAGAAAAAAACCGAAATAATTCCATCATTCACCTCGCACCTATCCAAACGCCTCATATCGCAGAAGATGAAAGTCTCAAAGACCCTCGCTGGCCCTCCAAAACGAGCTGTCACCCGGATCTTTGTGTGCGCAGATTCAACGAAATGATTTCTGCGTCAAGTGAAAATGAAAGTGTGCTGCAGAGATCTCCTCCAGCGCACTTGGGCAACACGCTTGAGCTTCGAATTTCGATTAATTATCCTCGGGGATGATGTTTAAACAACCCAACGGTCTGCGGTCCCCGGTGCTGATGCGCTGACTATTCATTTGTTTTCGAGTGTCCCCTGCGGGGACTCGGCGCTCAACGATAAGCACTCATAATTAAGACTCAACGGGGTGCTTGTAGATTTTTGCATTTTACGGCGTCTAATCACCGCGCAATTAGACTGACAAAACGGTTTTGCTGCTGCAAGCAGCGGCAACGGTTCGGGCAAATCTATCAAGTGTGGGAGAGTATCGGCGGCTCGCTATGATGGCTCTAGACTCTAATGACCTGCGGGAGGCAGGTCCGAGACTGATGGTGTAACTCACTTTCTATCGTAGATCTGGCCAGGTGCGAGGTGGATCGGAGTGATAGAGAGTGTCGCAGCCGACGGCTGGCAGAGATGGCCAGGGATCTCAGGTGGACTCGATAATTTATTTAAATCCAATGCAGCTTACCTCGGCCGCGACAGCAACGATGACGACGGCGTTCCATTAACAAGATAATTTAACGATCTTCGGCTCAGCCGACTGCAAGATGGTGTAAGCTGCGCTTTGATAGCGTTTAAGATCACTTTGGTGACGGCACGGGCTTGTGGGGGAAAAATGTGTGCCCTGTAGCGGTGTCACCGATGGCATTTGCATATGTTTTGGAATCAGTCGCCAGACAGCCAGCTTTATAGGCCTGGTGAGGGGATTGCATCAGAGGCACCAGATGCACGATGTGGTCGATGTTGCACACGCACAGGGTGACATCGTCTTTACTGCCCGCGATTGAGGTCGATTGTAGTGACTTGCTGGGAATGGCTAGACTGGTGTGTTGACGTAAGATTTGACGGAATTTTTTTCCCATACGCATTCTCTGATGATTGTCTTGTAGAAGGTCTCAGTTAAGCAGTAAAGGAGAAGACTAGAAGGACAGAATAGAATGGACAATATTGAGTGGCAACTTCGTCAAAATTCGTTAAGAAAAATTCCGGCAGAGCAGTCCGTTTTTCTTCAGAGACCGAAAACGGACTGCTCTGTCGGCATTTTTCTTTTGTCTTGACGAATTTTGACGGAGTTTAGCGAACAATGTCCGCATCAGTGAATAGCTCTAATGGAAGGGTGCCGTGGCAGGTTAGGTTAGAAGTTTGTTACAACAATTCAAATCAATTTTCTGACTCTTGCTCCTACTTAGGAACACACCAGACTCTTAGAGCAATTAGAAAGACCACAGTCTAAAAGGACTACCTCATGTCGGAGTAGCATACACCAGGAAACACCGTTGTATGTGATCGAAATTAAGGAAAAGAAAAACGGGCCTGAGTTCCTGTGGAAGAGAATGTTGATTGTCGCATAGAAGACCTGGCACAATCGTAATGCAAACCAGATTTTGGCAAAGATTGTAGGAACAGACGTCTGTGTGGTTTCCCAGCTGTTTGATAGCTGTGTCCGCATTGACGTCAGTCAAAAGTGTTACACCATCGGCCCAGAAAACGAAGGAGAACACTACCACTTCGATGACGAAACTACCACTTGGCAAAAACTACCAGCCAAAATATAGAAATGCCCCAAAGGCCTAAATGCTTAAAATCTCGAAAACGAAATGGTGTTTGAGAGGCCTGCAACACCATCCCCGCTTGGAGTCTAAATAGGATAGGACGAACTTTCCACTTATAATATTTTTTTCCCTCATGGTTCAAGTTCTATGATTTCGAGGTTTCCGTGGTATCGGGATTTTAGGCATTTCCCTGTTTTTTGTCTTTTCAGGACTTTGGGCATTCTGGTCTTTCGAGTATTTGGGCATTTCGCCACTCAAGCATTTGGGAATCTTGGATAATTCAGATCAGTGGGTTTTGGGATATACTATCCACTCCGGGATTTCGGGCACTTCACAGTTTGGACATTTCTAGACCCGAGCTTTTTGGTAATTTGTCGATTTACGAATTTCGATCCGTCGGGATTTTTGTCTTTTCCCGATTTTTATCTTTTCAGAACAAAAAGCATTTTGGGCATTTTGACCGTTCGGATATTTGGGAAATCCGGAATTTTTGGTATTTCTGAATTTTGTCGTTTTGGGATTTTAGTGTTTCATTAATTTCTGAATTTCCCCCTTCGGATCAATTCGTATTCGAAATTTTGGGACTCAAGTCCTTTCAGTATCTTGAATATTTTGACTTTTCGGCTATTTGGGCATTTCAGGAACTAGTCATTTTAAGATTTTGGGCATTTTAGCCTTTCAGCTATTTTGACATTTAAAGATTTATGGTGAAGTCGGGTCTTAACCTTCTTGGGAATATGTGACATTCCGAGATTTCAGGCATTAAGAGAATTCGGCATTAATAGAATTCGGTTTTGTAATTTTTGACCTGCCTGGATCATCTGGAATATTTTGGCCTTGCGGATATTTGGGCGTTTCTCGATCTAGGCATTTTGTGATTTTGTGTTTTGGATATTATTTTTTTTAGGGTTTCGGGCATTTAAGCCTTAGAGGTATTTGGGCATTTCGCGATGTAGGCATTTAAAGATTTTGGGCATTTCAGAACTTTGAACACTTCGATAGTTTGGTTTTTTTTTTTTCAATCCTAGGCATTACGAGATTTTGGGAGTTTAAGGAATTTGACCTATAGTGAATTGGGGCATTTCAAGAACTTTCACATTTGTTTTCATTTGTCTATCGGGATTCTAGAGATCAAGGAAATGTGGTTTTGGGTTTTTTTGTGTCTTTCAATTAAATTTCTAGCTAATCAACGGAACGATCTAAGAGGAACCCTCTTAGAGTACCGAAATTGTACGAAAATTGTGTTGAATTCTGATATATGATTTCCCAAGGAACGTGAAATCATTCCAGCTTACTAGCTCCTCTTCTTTACATCCTTAGTCTTTAGCCAGTAACTTTAAAGAGACTTTAGTGTGCTACGATATGGTGTGGAGAAGGACAGCTATGGAGTCTCTAGACTTCGGACTCCTTTTAAATACAATCTTTAACTAGGGATGTCAACGTTTAAGAACTTTGATATTTGAAGTGATTTAGATTTAGGTTAATTTAAATTTTTTTAGTTACAAAGGCACTGTCAAGCCCTTAGTCCATGGATAAGTAACGATATTAGAGAGATATGAATTAGATGGAAATTTGATCGATTAGAGCCATCAGGCTTCAACCAACCACAGGTCTACCCCGGACTGAAGCGCCACAAGAAGAAGAAGAAGAGCCATCAGGGAAAAAAACAAGAAATCGAAAAAATGTAATTTAGCCAAATGTGCATTCCAAGCGCTAAATTTATCGATAGATTGACTTGAGTTGGCATGTTTTTGAAACACCAATGTAGTATAATTTTAATCGTAAATTGTTTCATGCCGCAACTGATGTCCAAATAGTGACACTCGGTATTGAAAACTTGTCGGTCGGTTGGGTCAATTCAATGACATGGCTGGCAACACCTTTCGTTGCTCTTGACACCAAATTTGTTTAAGTCCGCGATAGTGGAAGATTGTCGATATCACGTAATCAATATTTAAGACGTCCCAGTCGACTGATTGAAAGGGCAAGAGAGTGTTTTTTGTCGACGTGTGGTCAAATTTTTAGGAATCCACGTTTTGGCACATTTTGAAACGTGGTTTGTATTCTTGTCCAATTCAAAATTAAACCTTAAGCCTCATTTGAAGATATTCTTCAAGGACTTTGGATTATTTGTAAATGAGGTGGGACCTTAGACCAAAGGAAACAGGGTTGAGCTCCTTCTATACCCTCAGAAGATGAGCTAAAATTCAATGTCCACGCCCAATGACGAATAAAAAGAAGCCTTACATAGGTAGTTGGATTCATCTGAACATCAGAGGTGGGGACGGTGGAAGGAAATTTAAACTAAACTAAACCATCTGAACATCACTAATACCTCCAGAAAGCTGAAGCCTCAAATCAATGCAAGAGGCACTGTAGATCGGTTCGGGAGTCAACAAGCCGCGTATTTTAAGCACTTACGACACGTGCGCCCACGCGACACAGTAATCACTTCATGGTTGCCTGTGAGCTCCAACAGTCTCTTATGCTTATACGTTACGCCTCCGGTGTCAAACATCTTCCTCCGATGTCTGTGCACTTTGCCATAATAGAAGTTGATCTCTGAATCGACTTGAACTCCTGTCCCACTGACTATTCGCCCGTCCAGTCTGTTCCATGTAATGTCCCCCTCACCAGCATCCATCTCCGACGCTTACGTCATGACCATGCTTAAGTTACTTCCTCCTACGAAAAGGTTAAATCTGCGGACGAAAGGTACAAATTTGCCGCATTTCTCTGTGCCAGTTGGCATCTCGTGCAAAATGTCATGTCCAGCAGCCGCTGTGAAAGCAGTTTGGTGAGAAATTCGGTTTTGTTTGTGCGGCCATAGCACGTCCAAACTGTGTGCCGAATGGAAACGGATAAGATATTCATGAATGATATGAAAATTTAATGAGATTATGTCAGCATTCGGTACGGAACAAGATTTTCTTGGACAAGGTGTGACTAGATTCACGGAACTTTTTTCGTTGTTTTCTTTTTTTTTATATAGTTGGCGGGCGCTAAATGGGTTACGACTACCCTAAAGTGAACGGATTTAAGTCACAGCACGGGCCGAAGGTATAGAGGAAGAGAGGGAGAGGAGGTAGACATGACACTTGGCGGGGAAGTTTTGATAACTGAACTATTGGCGCCTCTGTGATGCACAACCTAAATCATCAGCTCTTACCCCATCGGCACCGAAAATCTGCCACCTGACCCTAGCAAAGGTGGAACAGTGGTAGAGGAACTGTTCTGCAGAGTCATCGTCTTCTCCTCAGCCGTTGCAGAGGGTTTCATCGCCTTCGCCTCAATTCCTTCAGGAGTGAGTCAGTTTCGATTGAAGAATTCGAAATCAACATTCTTCGTGTAATTCGCTAAATACCAGTCGCTTTGCTCAAACGAGTCACCTAAAATGTATCCTCCTGAATGGGTACAACATTTACATGATATTATTTTCGAAAACTAAATGCCATCAATTGTTCTTTAAACACATAGTAAAGAATTTAAGTTCAGTTTCAAATTGTTGTTTTTATTTTACATTATAAATCAAACCACACGATGAATCACTCCTCATTAGAATTATTTCTCTTGCGTGTTTGGTTTATATTACCTCAACCAGACCTTCGTTCAATCTGTTCAATGCAAAAAAGCATCCTGAAACGCAAGCACGGCTGAGAATGATACTTTTGATTGCCATTCCTCTAGCAGAGACACTTATTTCCCTCAATTTTCATCAAATGTCTGTTCCTTCACTAGCCGCACAGAGTACACATGTACCCGCATGCGCATGCGCGCTCCGCAGACACACACATCACAATTGACAGTCACAATACCTTCACGAATTCCAAAAGTCACTGCGAACCTTTTGAAACCCAACACACCACCAATTCGTTCTGCATCTTACTCATCTCAAAATTCCCAAAAAGAGCCAATTTTTCATGCCCTTCGGATCGCAAAGCAATCCAACAAAGCATCAAGCGTCGCACATGGACACAAAGATTGACTTAAAAATGACATCACCGCCGCGGCTCAAGGGTTACCAAGTCTACCATAAAGCTGCAATAACTTCAACACAAGCATCTGAGATTAAGTGTCTCGAAGACGCGTGCTCTTTGTATTGACTGCCATTTGCCGTCATTTCCGATGTCAACGTGAGTTCATTCAATTATCATGATCACTGCCGCATCTACTTAGTGAAGCTTGTGTTAGCGAACAATTCACAACTCGTAAGCGAAATGAACACACATCTGCACGCGGCATGCACAGACAGCAAGCTCTGCGGCGCGATGATGAGAATTCGGCGATCGTGCAGTCATGCAGAAAATTTGCCGACTCTTGCGGTTAAACGATCAAATTGACATCTGTTTACATTGAGTATGAGTGCCGGTCGGTGGAGATCACTTAAGAGTTTATTTATCCGCCTCTTCCCGTTTTTGGCGTTTCTGCTCATTCTTGAAATTCGGCAACCGTGACGAGTCGACGACGAATTCAATGATTCTCGAACTGTCCGCGTCCGCCTAATTGGCGATACCCGCTACCGCTGATCATCGGAACTTAGCTGATCAGGAGGCGTGCAGCTTCAGTTTACCGTTACAATCTAGAGCCTATGCGGAATCTTGCTGTCTGACGGTATCGCAGCTTAAACTGGATTTTCTTTTACAACCCCGCCGCACCGCTATAAGTGGGACACAAATTTAAGCCATAAACTTTACGATTACGATTAGGGCAACAGGTGACAGGTTTCCGATTGCCGCTGACAGTTCGACTGAGTGTGTGGAACATTGACCCTATCCACTTACACGGCGGACGGAGACGCGTGAATTCATTTGCAATCGATTTAATGACGGCTCTGCAGCAAGCGTGCCGACGTAAGACGTGCTCAGAGTGATGGGAATCGCTTGCATGAGCCGAGTGAATGCAGCCAGCTTTTGTTATGTGAATCACTTGGGAAACAAAAAAACATCGTGTGTGGACATTTGCTGTTTGCTGACTTGATGAAATGTCAAGGTTTGACTGCAGAGTGATTAAAATGACAAAACTTTCGGGCTTCGATGAAGTCTTCGGATGGCAGACTGTGTGTCGCAAAGGAGATGATGACGTGCGTGAATGAGTGATGCTTGGAAACGAAAGGTAATGTTCAACAGAATACAAGGTTTTCTTATTTTCTTTGTTGTAAAAAAGAATGATCAGAATTTTCACACATTTTGAAATGCAAATAATTCTGCACAGAAAAGTGCGAGTTTATTGATGTTCCCAAACAAAATTAGGCTTAAGAGTTTGCCTTTTATTCAAGCTATGCTGTTGCTAGATGCAACTAATATTTCCGGAGTTCTTACATTTTGGACCCATCTATCGACAATTTTGAACTTTTTTTCATTTGTTCCAAAATTTCATCCACTCTTGCCAATGGCTGCTTCTTTGGGCTCAAGAGGCAATTGAGAAATTGAGCCTCTCTCAAAAGACTAAGACTGGCTTTGTAGGAAAGCTTGACAGTCGTCCTTTAAAGCGCGGAAGTTTAGGCGTTACTAGAAGCAGATGAGGAAGTCCGCAGTCTCTACGAGAGAAAAGTTCTTCGTGCGATTTTTGTTTCTGTTTGCGTTGATGGCATCTGGAGGAGAAGATTCAAGGAGGAACGTTATGGTCTGTAAGGCGGCTTGCGCCTGTGCAAGCGTCTTCGAATACAATGCTTAAGATGGCTAAGCCATGTAGAGCGTATGGACACCACTGCTCCGGTTCAAAAAGTCTTTAAATCTGAGCCATTGGGACAACGCAACAGAGGATACGCACGAAGTCTATGGCTCACAGAAGTGGAGAAGGACCTTAATAAACTTGGAGTGCGCAACTCGAGGCAGCTGGCGAGAGGTCGTGATGGCTGGAGAGGCATGTTGGTTGTGGTCCAGGTTCATCTCGGAAGAAGAAATAGAAGGTAAGATGTGTGGGAGACGACAGAAACACAGAAAGACTTCACTCACGCGACACAATGTTTGCTACACCGAGTTATATATAGTGGGTTAACCTGGAGAATTTCACGAGGTGGATTCAAGAACCTTTTGTAGCCGATTCAACGACTGCTTATTTACTTTAAAAATTTAGTAAGCGCATGAATGAAAAGCAGGCGTAAAGCAAGTAGCACAGTGTTGTAAATCACCTACAGCTGTTTGATACTTGAGTGTTTTTGTTCCTTCCATATTTTGTGGTCCGTCCTTCATTTTTCAACACAGCAAGATAGCAAAGAAATACCAGAGCACTAGGACTATCGGTTGGAATACCAGTCCAAGCTTCTTGAGTGACCGGCCACAAATTATTGCTGTTTCTTATTTTGGTCGATGAAAGTTCCTTTTTTTAGGACTCCCCACAGATGTTCAATTTGGTGCGAGTCTGTTGACTGCGATGGCCATTATATTAAAACCTCGACGCTCGGAATTGGCAAGAAATGTAGGGTCCCTCTACTCGGGAGAGCACAGTAGCTGGGACAACACAAGTAAAAGCCCTTATCCGTCGTGAACTGTTGTGCCACTTAATTGCTATTAAGCCTGGTTTTACATCTACTGGTTCTAACACATTTTATTCAATTCTGCTCGAAGATATACCATTTTGATGCGCATTGGCAGCTGTGATTGAAATCCAGTCCAAAAGCCTAAAACGATGGTGATTTTCTGATGATCTTCAATTTCCATCAATATCATGCAGAAGTGAAACGAATGGTTCATGCGAAGAGAACCCGCATCTGGACATTAATCAACAGACAACTTTTGTCCCTGTCAAGTATTCGGAGTAACTCTGATTTTGAACCCTTCTTCGTTTGCCATCAAGTTGTGGTTTCAATAAATCTCTGGCAGATGTCCTCTGATTCAATTGATTCCGGTTTGTTTTTATTCGCTTTGGCAGATGTTCAATTCTTGACCGTTTTGTCTTTCCATTCTCATTCCCAACAATCGCAAGGTGGATTACTGTCTGTTTATAAAGAGGGGAAACAAACTTCTGCAATTGAACCAAATCTCCCTTGAATCTGTAATGTGACTCTGAATCCACAACTCCCTGAAAAAGTTTTTCTCTGTGATTTTCTGTTCTATGCATTTGGACATCTTTTGCTGAACCAAATGTATTTTTTTGCAAAGAACGAGGACTTATTTTTTTCAAACATCACTACTTTTGCGCATGCTCCTGATCTCAGACGAATGAATGGCAGTTGCAGTTCAATGTTGGCACCGAACGGTGAGTTTTGTGATGCTTTTTCTGAAATAGTTCATGTCCTCAGAGCGTCGTAAGAAACTCCATGTGGTAAGAAGTGCAATCATGATACAATGTGGGACCAACGATAACCCAGTTCGTAATTCGAAATCAGACCTTCTGTGGAGAAGTCAATCCAGATCTCTACGACGTCACACTGGGAACATTTTATATGAAATTCTGTTTAGACTCATTCATACAGTCATACCTACATACAATGTATAATGCACTGCAAACCAGCACGCATTGAAGCTCTCTCAGCATGAAGTGAGACATCTCGTGGCCTTCCGACAAAAGAGGTTGCAAATTGATTTAGTGAATTAGAGACGAACGCAATTCACGTTGATTTGGGATTATGCAGTTATGGCACATGTAGGCAGGATAGGTTCTAAATTTTAAGACTGGTCCCTCAAAACTTAAGAGGGACAAGTCTTAGTCCCTCTTCCAATAGGAACAATAGGGATTGTTGAGTCCATTTTCCAATAGGAACTCAACAGCTTTTTAATTGTCACGAATCCCCAGACTGTCACTGTCAATTTATTCAGCAAACTCAACATTTTCAGCATGATAAAATACACGACCAAACAACGTCTGCAAATTATGAAAATCTTCTACCGAAATTCGGAGTCGGTGACCGCAACTTTTGGCGCACAAACTTGGATGGTACTAAAAGCGGATGAGGAAGCCTTTAGTCTTTGCCGGAGAAAAGTTTGGTTGCGATTTTCGGTCGTGTTTGTTGATGAAGTTTTTATTGGTTCTACTGGGGCATGCGCCTGGTCAAGCGTTTTCGGATACGACTAGGTCATGTAGAGCGTATGGACGTGGCCAAAAAGTCATCTTTTCTGATCTTTTCTGGCCACATTTTTATCTCATCGGCATCAAGACTCCGTGGAATCGTTTGAAAAAAAATGGGGCTTAGAAAAGCCGCCCCTGATTGCCAAGAAGCCAATGCATCCAGTGATGCCATCACTAGACCAGTTCTTCAAAATAATGCTGGATACAATGTTTCCGTGGGCAGAACCATGTTAATCTCGTTTTTGTTTCTGAAAAAGAAGTCATGGATTTGAACGGCGGCATGCGCCTGATTATGTGTCTTCGACCTTGTATGCGTATGGACACCACCGTTTCGGCTCGAAAAGTCTTCCGAATCTGTGGCATTGGGACAACGCTACAGAGGACGGCCTGGGTAGAGATGGCGCACACAAGAGGAGTAGAACCTCAATCAACATGAAGTGCGCAATTGGAGGCAGCTGGCGAGATATCGTTTTGCTGGAGAGGCATGTTGGTTGAGGCCTGGGTCTACCCCGAACTGTACCCAAATGAAAAGAAATAAAAATACCGCAACTTTAAGCCAAATTTTCGGCCCCGTACATCTCTTTTAAGTAGACAGACAAGAGCACGGTAAGTGCGAAAAGTTGAGCCTACATATTTGTTGTGTAATGTTGCTGCGTCAGTGATACAACGGATTGGTCGACATTTCAAAAATATCGCGGCCGTTCAGCCGTCAGTCATTTCCATGGCGTTGACCATCGCTCAGACCACATTATAGCATATTTCGCGTAAGGATCTTGGTTTCCTCCCATACAAGATGAAGCTGACTCAAGAATTGAAGCCGATGAACCATTTGAAGCGACGTACATTCTCCGATTGGCTTCTAGAGAAGACGCGCCAAGATGAGGAATCTCATCGCAAAATCATCTTCAGTGACGAAGCTCCTTTTTTGGCTCAATGGGTTCATCAATAAGCAGGTCGGATGAAAATCCACATGTACTTCTCGAGTCACAATTTCATCCACAAAAATGCTACTTGTTGGGATTTGCATGCCGGCGGCGGCGTCATTGCCGTAATTTTTTCGTCACCGATGCAAATGGTCAGCCTATTGGCGCCAGAATAAACGATTAGTTTTGGCCCGAATAAGAAGATATGGACTTGGACAACATGTGGTTTCAACGGAATGGTGTCAAAAGCCACTCAGTACATGCTACAATAGATTTATTGATGAGTTAGTGTGGGGGGTTGTGGTAGCCTTAGCGTAGTGGGTAAGTACGTTGACCGCCACGCAGAAGGTCTAGGTTTGATTCCCGAACGAGACACCTCGCATTTTTTCACGGCACCACCTCTTTCGAGTTGCTGACAACACTCAAGGAGGACTCATTGTCTATGAAAAGCTTCTCAAATCTCGTCAATCGGAAATACTGTAGGGCCCTTCTACTCGTGAGAAAACAGTAGCACGCACAACCGAGTAGTTGTTGTAGAAGCTACGCCTTGGTCCCTTGTGGGCTGTAGTGCCACTCAAATTTCAAGCGTGTGGTGATATCTCAAAAAAATTGGTTAGTCCATTGGCTGACTTGTTGGTTCAATTTAACGCCACTTGACTATTTTGCGGGGGGTTATGTGAAGTCGACGACGTTGGAAGAGCTCAGAGCCAACATTGAAAATGAAAGAGCGACTCTTTTTGGTCGAAATGTGGTGCCGCGTCCATGAAATTTTTGTCTAGCGGCCGCTGTAAACGTGCCATGAGTGAAGACAAGATTTTTTCCTAACTTTTTTGGCGATAATAAAGTTTTTGATGGTTTTTAGGTCATAACTCGAAAACCCTTTATAAAAAGGAAAACTCATTTTCCTCCGTTTGCAGTACTGGGATCCGGAGAATATTCAAAAACGCACATTGCGCGGTGATGGCTAGGTAATCTAAAGCTAACACTGCTTAAAGCTAACACTGCTTCGACCAGAAGTGTCTACGAAAGTGAGCTATTGAAATTAATGGAGAAGGACGGAGAAGGATCACTAACAGCTTGTCCGCATTCTGAGGCAAGACTTCCAATTTTTTGGAATGAACGCAAGTTGCCGGGTCGGATTCTATGTTTTTTTACAAATGGATTGCCTTTAAGCGGTCGGAAAGAAGTCACGGCACTGAACAAAGGGGAAGTAGATATCGTTGCACATAGGTCTCAGGGGGCAAACTCTCTCTGGGAAGAAGTGTTCACAGTCTTGTCATACGGCTGAAGAACGATGCTCTGAACCTTGACGCACGTCGCAAAGAGGGCTTAAAGACGAAATGCTGGACATTCCCAGCAAGAAATGTACGTAAATGGAATGGAACGAATGAAAAGAAGTCACCGCACATATTAAAGATGAAGGGATAAGAAGGGACATGGGTTTGTTTACAGCTCGAACGTTGCTCTAAACTAAGACGTACGTTCCAAAGAGAATTGCAGGGCAAGACGACAATCGATCGACTATGTCTTGGAGTCTCAAGAAATCCAAGTACAAAGTGCGACATTGATTTGTGATCGTGCCGCGGGTAGATCTCGTCCTCAATCAACAAGTCTAGCTTGGCGCACACAAGTAGAGAAGGTCTTCACCAACTTGGAATGCGCAACTGGCGACAGCTGGCGAAAGATTGTGCTGGCTAGAGAGGCATGTGAGTAAAGATTTCAAAATTCGCAATGAGCCTAGTTGAGATACGTTTCCTCAAAATACAAGTCACCAGCCCACCATAAAATCCTCCTTAGCTTACCTTGAAAATGTTATTAAATCCGTTTAGATCCGATTCGACAGCCAAATCAGCCAAGTCATAGCTACAGTAATCCATACAGAAGTAGTTAAACCCCCCACTGGTGGTCCACGGCCACAGCACTCCACAAAAAAAACAAATATTCCAATTGTTTTAACACTAGACCTCTTCCCCCTGCTTGCCTCCTCTTTTTTATGGTCAAGCTAATTAATATCTTTACACAAGCGCGTCACTATCGACACAACAACTGAGCACTTTGCACCGTCGTCGACACTGTCGCCTCAGCATCGCTTCTCCCGAAAGAAAGCGATCTTATCTCTTAGAGCTCTCGACAGAAGACACACACACACACACACAGAATGTATCTCATCAATGAACACTGGTCGGAATCACCGAAAAAAAATGCACTACACCCAACTATTTTCACTGACCCCGTTCGCAGAGGTGGTAAGTTATGCTTTTTAGATTCACTTGTTCACCAGCGAGTGGGCTGAGTGTGTGTTTGTTTCCACTTTCGACACCTTTCTGGCGGAGGTTTCCTTACGCTTGTACTTTTGGTTTTTGCCCGTCGGACATTAGACACACTCTGTACGCGGGGGGGAGAGAGAGAGAATTATTGTTTCCCGCTTCAAGAATATGATTTCACGCACTAGTAAGCCGCGGTGTAGTTTACATTTCAATGGAGATGAAGCAAATCAAATCCGCCCCAGAGGCCAGCAGACGTTCCACACACACGGGCGCGGGGTTGGCGACAAAGCAGCAGAATTATGATGTCAACTTTGGCCTGTCTGATGATGTACTCGTATCTGGACGATAATAAATTCCGCTCGAGCTATTTCCCACGAAAGGAAAACACACAGAGGCACACCTTCGCACGGACGGGTAAACCTTGAATGTGGCGTGTACTCGTATCTGAGGCAGTTAGCTCATCAGTTTACTCATCTCTGAATTGTTTTCTTCGCAGATGCGCCTATGCACGTGATTCGCAGCTGAATTTGAAGTCGGACTACACATCCGGAGTTTTGTGGTTGTTTTCCTGAATTCCTGCCTCGGCTACACCCCTGCGGAATGTCAGCGGGGCGGGGGATATGCCTGAGGATCGATAAGACTGCGGCAATCAAATCCGTACCGCGAGCAATTCCCTCACGCAATGCACAGAAAACCGACTGAATGTGCAGTGAATTCAAAAACGACGGTGCACACAGACGACGATGACGATGACGACGACGAGTATCAAAGGACCGAGACGCGTCCCCTGTGTGTGCGCACGGTATCCTGTCCCTTAACGTGTGACAAAATCTGTGTTTTTTTTCCCTTCTCCTGGTCTCCGCCTCTTGTTTTTTGTTTTACCGAGTCTTTCTTCGCAGTTGGTATCGAATTTCACTAGAAACACAGAACGTGGGTTATTTTTAGAAACACACCCTCAAGCCAGACTGTACCCGAAATACGAAATTCACGGCAGAAACTCAACTTGAATGTTTCTGATTTTTTGCAAAAGAATCTTCTTCAATTATTCACTGGTCAGAGAAAAAAAGTGCACAAACGCGCGCGCAGAGAAAACAAAATTCATAAACTCCGTAACGGTCTAAATCGCATGCGCACCTGAACATATCTTAAGTCAAACTGAATGGATCGCCCGCACGAATTCACTTCATTCAAACGATCGGTCGCATCGCTGGCGCTCTTCATTCCTAAATGCGCCTCTCTTTGGCATGACTCTCCCTCTCTCTCGCGGGCCCTCGCACTCTCTTAAGCCGAAAAGAAAAACAGGTGGAAACCGGCTAGCGAGTGCATTTGGTGCAGCCATCCCTGGACGACGGTGATGATGGTCGTCCAACATGTTCGTCTCGTGGTGTTAATTGGTTTGAAATTGGCTGACTGACTGAGGAACGATCGCGACGCGACGGAAGGAAGACGACTTTGTTTAATTGTTTGGGTCAGCAGCGGAGCGTTGTTTGGAGTTTTTGTTTACTTTTCATTTCGATCGCAACGCAGATCACCGATCAAGGCGGAGAGATACTGCTCGCTGGCTGGGAGAATGGAGAAATTTAATAAATCTGTGTCGCAAAAGATGCAAAGATACTGATGATCTGGGTTGTTTTTGCTGTTGGGTTCTGTTTTGTTTTTGGCTTATTTGGGTCTTCGTGGGATGTGAGATGGGAATTCGCTAATTATGATGGCATTTATTAAGTGGAGATACTCGATAGCAGTTTGTTCAGCGCGATGATATATCTAATGGATATTTAATTCATTCTTTCGAACTAAATTTGAATACAAATGAACGGCATTTGCGAGCTCTGCGACTAGGAGGTTGCTTACGTTCCGAAGAAAGTTGCCTTTGCGTTCCAAAGAAATGCTCAAATTCATGCTAATTTTTTGTATCTTACTCTAAGTTTTTGAAAATTTTGTAAAAGTCAATTTTAATACACAAGGGAACAGGACCCAACCTCTTCAATAACTTCTGGTGATGTACGTATCAGTCGTATCGTTCTATCGCAAGTAGACGGGACCTACAGTTTATATCCGACCCTGAACTGTTTAAAGCTTTTCACTGACAATTATTGCCCTTAGAGCATTATAAGCAACCAGAAAGGACTAGGACCTTCGGCGCCTAAGTTGACACACTAACCCATCGTGTTTTTAAAAGTACTGTTGCTGAAGCCTTAACTGGGTGACTACATTTCAGTAGTTCTGACACTACATGTCAGTAGCTTTCCAGTGAAAATGTGGAAAGTTGATTCCCTGGAATGGTAACACACATTCTGGTTAATTTGCAGCCTAAGTTGTGCTTGTCCCTTGATGTCAAAAAAGGATACAGACAAGGCAGTACACTGTGCGCCTACAAAACTTTTCCGCCATCACAAGTGGTTACATTTTGCAGAAGTCCGTTCAAATAAGCACATTTTCCGACGACATTTATATAATCGGATGAACGCAACATGAAATCATAGAAACTTCTCTGAGCATTGCCACGAAGATGAAAGCTACTGAAGGCGAAGCCAAGTATATGGTGTAAAGGAGGAAGGAAACTCTTTACCTACGTCTTGCACAGAATGTCACAATGGACGCATATAACTTTGAGGCAGTCAAGGACTTGCCTCGAACTCAGCCAAAGACACCAGCGCTGATACAAAAAGAAGGATAACTCTTTCCAACCACGGTCCCATTGAGGTAAGAAAGCAATTCACAAACAAAGTCTGCTTTCGAAAAACACGGAAGGACTCTAGAAGACCTCCTCCTTCATGTGACCTTCGGTTCCGTCTGCGTAAATGGTGAGTGAAAGAGTAAGCTTAACAATGTATAGCAAGAAGACTAAAGATGATAGTAATGATAGAAATGGCTAGGCCATATAGAGGCAAAGACCACCTTTTTTTTTCTTGGAGATTGTGAAACTATCCACTGGAGCGATCAGACTCGAATGGACTTTGATCCATTGTACTACAAGGCAGTAACCTAAATTCAATTTAATTTCTTGGTCTCGCGGAAGAACACCAACAAGCGCTTCTGTGATAGAAAGCCTTAGTTTTCAGATCCCACCACATCAGTACTAAACTGGCGCCACCTGATTTGAGCAAAGGTGGCATCACAGAAAAAATGCTGTGCAGTGTCTTCACCTTCTCTACAGGCGTCGCATAGGCTATCATCACTAATCCCAAGCACACTTAGCCAAGGCTAAGTGTCCCCTTTGGTTGCCAACAAGTCGTCTGCAGTCTGTCTTTACTAGAGTTAACAGAAAAGCCCCGAATTTCTTGCTGATGTTTGGGAGTATGCAGTTGGTCAGCCTGCATCCTGGTGGGTCATACCATGTCTTGTTGTGCTGTCGGGACCCAACCGTCGGCGTAAGGCCCAACCAAGGACGCGGGCAGACGCATGGTGGGTTCGGCCCCCATGAATGTCTTTTCTTGCATCCTTGCCTAGGAAGCTCATCGGCAATGCCTTAGCCCCGAAAGTCTTCGAATCCACCCCCGAGGGAGTGAGCGCAATAGAGGAAGACCGTGACTCAAGTTAAAGTTACGTGGAGAGTTACATCAGCGTGTATCGCTGGAGATACTTGTTGGCAAAGGACGAAGTATGTCCTTATCCAACGTTATGTCCCAATTGCAATTCAATTCCGTATATTCAATTGAATTGAAGAACATGAACAAAAATTAAATCAGTATTCATCAATTTTGGAACGCACTTCGCTGGCACACGCTTCATGCCCAAAATTTCGAAAAAAATTGAATGGCTTGAGCCAGCCGATATACCAATTTCTCTCATAGTGATTCAAAGGTTTTCATTTACCTCGGTTGTTGTTGTGCTGCCGCATCCAGGGACAAATGAATAAACTCAAATTACAAATTATGAAGGTTTCGTTTTTTAGAAACGAGATCTTCAAAGTTGTGTGGCACTAAAGCCAGGGTCCAGGATGAATTTTTTTCAGATCGGACCAGTTGTTTATTGCCGACTCTAAACGGAGGTTTTTCTCAACTAGTGCTCTCTTATTATAGTCAGCAGCTTGAAAGGTGTGGTGCCGGAAAAAAATCCATGTAAGATTCGAAATTGGAACCTTCTGCGTTTGAAATGACACACTTACCTTCTAAACCACAGCGGCCACAATACAAAGCCCGATATTGGGTGACTTACTGCGTAACACCATGCCTCAAACTCAAAAAACTCAGTTTTCCTCAAAAAATATGTTTTCCATAAAAAAGTGACAAGAAAAAGTAGAAACTGTCAAAAACTAGATTTTCTAAGAAAGTCGGCCTAGACGGAGATGGCGTACACAAGTGGAAAAGAACCTCAACCAACCTGAAGTGCGCAGCTGGAGGCAGCTAGCGAAAGATCGTGCTGGCTGGAGAGGCATGTTGGTTAAGGCCCAGGTAAACTACAGACTGCATTATCAGCAACCTAAAAGACGAGGTGTCGTGAAAAATCTATGTAAACTGGAATCTAAGGCGTGTGACACGCCATAGCGGCCCGATATTGGGTGACTTACTGTGTTACATCATGCTTCAAACTCAAACCAAATTTTCCACAAAAAAGTTGCCAGAAACCATAGAAACTGTCAAACACTAGATTTTCTAAGAAATTCGTTGCCGCTGGGCATCAAAAAAGCCTAAAATGTCAGCAACCCTGATTCGATCTCAACGATAAAAAAGTTCTATTTATAAACGTTCGGCTTGAAAAGATTTTCTGAAACTGATTCTACTTTGCTCCTCATTAGTCGACAACAGTGGCAAATCTAGTACTCCCCAGCCTGTAAAATTCTCTAACGAGCTATAAAATTAAAGCAGTTTTGCGTCAAGGTTCTTAATCCTATACAGTCCTCCCACCGGTTGTCCATTTGGATGTCATAACATTCGTAATAATTGCTTGTCCAACAACCATCTGTGGGAAGAACGAGAGGATGACAAATTAACACTTAACAACACCGTAAATCGCCTGCAGGAGAGAACAATTCACTGCGAAGCCTTCAATTCCCACAATAAAATTCGCCTTAAACCAGTTCTTCACACACATCACTTTCGTTGGCAACTCGATTCTCAAGCGCAGCGTTCGCCAGAATGCGCGATCTCTCAGGCGAACATTAGTCAAACGCGCTAAGATCATCGCATTCTCAAGACTGATTAACACATGGCCCGCCTATATAGAGGCGTGCATCGCATCGCATTCCCTGCCGTAGGACACAAGACGTTCCAGGTTTCATCAAAATTCAGCTGAGGCATCGCATCGTGCGGTTGATCATATGCAGGTGACGCATTCGGAAAATATTCCATTTTGGTGGGGCTTAGGAGAGAAATTCCTATCTATTGACTGTTCTGTCATATTGATGCAGGGCTTCTAAGTTATGCAAGTGCTAAACTGCCGTGTGGTCTGAGGCGAAGTGTTGTGAGTCAGGTATCCGAAAGCCCAATCGTTCGTTTGTCACTTGGAGGTGATCATTAACTTTGATAATTGCGTGGAGAGGCATTCCAAGAAATCATCATATCTCGAAGTATGGGAATGAGAAATCAATTTGGAAACCTTGTTCAAACTCTAGATTTTATGGGGATGAGCGGCGGAATATTAATTTCGGAATCAGGACGATCGTTTCTCTTGAAGACCGTTTCTTGGTTCTGATCGAATAATATGTGAACTAGAGATTCGGGCCCAATTTGAAAGCACAGAGAGACGTTATTTGAGAGTAATTCAAAGGCAAAATGAATGTCTTCGTGCAGGTAACTGATGGGATGTTTAGGAGTATAGAAATTCACTCGCTTAGTTTGATGAACTTCTAAGCTATTTTTCTGCATAGACTTTTATACATAAAGTTTAACAGAAATGAGAACTTTCGTGCCGTGACACTAACATTGCAAAGGCAATCGCTTGAAAATGAATACAAATTCTCGATATAACTTCACTCAAACGGTTCCTCCTTTAAAAAGGTGTGGTTTTAGTCAATATTGAGCTTACACCTCCGTTAATCTACTATAGGGGACTCTTGGAGCTTTAAGTATTTGGTGGTCAATTTGAAAAACAGGAACTGTTCAGTCGGCTTAAAGGCCAAATGTACATATATCTGGTGGTTTTAATATTACTTTCAGGAAGTACAAACAATACCTGTCGAATCTTCATGACAATCTGATTATTAGGTTACAAGTTACAGTGCTTCAAGTGACGATACTTTTGCGATTTTTAAAATAGTGAAAAACAGCGAATTTCGTGTGTTGAATCAACACTGCTTTTTGATGGGAAAAAATACCGGGTAAGTTCAGCAATGGCTTGAAAAATTTTACAGGAACTCTGCTCCATCAAAAACAACTCATTGCTGACTTAAAAAGTGGCCATACAGACACAAACGATGCTGAACGCTCTGGAAGGCCAATTGAAGTTGCTACAAGTGAAATAGTCAAAAAAGTACACAAAATCGTTTTGGAAAACCGCGTAGTGAAATTGCATGAGATAGCTGACACCGGATGGAGACGATGGAGAACTCTCGCTGTTCCGTCAAGGTCGGGAACGAACTCACCGAGACCTTCAATGTCAAAAAAGGTTTTAGACAAGGCGACGCACTGTCATGTGACTTTTTTAACATCATTCTTGAAAAGATCGTGCGTAACTCACAACTTAACACCAGAGGTACGATCTTCCAAAAGTCAGCTCAATTGCTAGCCTACGCCGACGACATTGACGTGATTGGTCAAACACAGCGAGCCGTCAATGATGCGTTTGCTGGCATTGAAGCGGAAGCGGCTAAAATGGGTCTGGTGGTAAATGAGGGCAAAACGAAGTACATGCTGTCATCAAGGAAGGACACACAACATTGGCGTCTCGGACAGAGCGTCACACTAGGCAGCAGAAACTTCGAGGTAGTCAAGGACTTCGTCTACCTCGGCTCCGCAGTAAACAGGGACAATAACACCAGTACCGAAATCAAACGCAGAATCACTCTTGCCAATCGCTGTTTCTTTGGGCTCAAGAGGCAATTGAGTAATAAAGCCCTCTCTCGAAAGACTAAGCTTGCTTTATATAACACCTTAATCATCCCAGTCCTACTTTATGGCGCGGAAACTTGAACACTACTAAAAGCGGATGAGGATGCCCTTGGTCTCTTCGAGAGAAAAGTTCTGCGCGCGATTTTTGGGCCTGTTTGCGTTGATGGCATCTGGAGGAGAAGATTCAACCACGAACTGTATGGGCTGTTCGGCGGCATAAGCCTAGTCAAGCGTCTACGGATACAACGCTTAAGATGGCTAGGCCATGTAGAGCGTATGGACACCACTGCTCCGGCCCGAAAAGTCTTCGAATCTGAGCCATTGGGACAACGCAACAGAGGACGGCCCAGGATAAGGTGGCGCACACAAGTGGAGAAGGACCTCAACCAACTTGGAGTGCGCAACTGGCGGCAGCTGGCGAAAGATCGTGCTGGCTGGAGAGGCATGTTGGTTGAGGCCCAGGTCCACCCCGGACTGTAGCGCCACAAGAAGAAGAAGAAGAAGCTGACACCTTAAAGATATTAGAAGGCAGTG
The DNA here is from genome assembly GCA_944738645.1 of Eristalinus sepulchralis. Classification (NCBI taxonomy): domain Eukaryota; kingdom Metazoa; phylum Arthropoda; class Insecta; order Diptera; family Syrphidae; genus Eristalinus; species Eristalinus sepulchralis. Next base: position 75,716,616 of record OX122882.1, read on the forward strand.
TGTACACTATTTTGAATGAACTCTTGTCCATGAGAAAGTTGTTTTCGAAACGGGTGCCGCGTTTGCTCACAATGAACGAGAAACAACAAGGTATCGATGATTCTGAGAACTGTGTGGAGCTGTCGGTATGTCCAATGGATGAAACATGGATCCACCACTAGACTTCAGAGTCAAAGCGGCAGTCAGCGAAGTGGACAGCAGTCGACAAACCACGCACAAAGCGTCCAAAAACACAAAGATCGGCTGGAGAGGTTATGGCATCCGTATTCTATGCGCACGGAATTTCATTCATCGACTATCCTCAGAAATTGGTCGCCGTGGCGTAGTGGGTAAGTATGTCGACCCACACGCAGAAGGTCTAGGTTTAATTTCCGGACGGGACCCCTCGAATTTTTTCACGGCTCCACCTCATTCGAGTTGCTGACAACACTCAAAGAGTGTCAATTGTCTATGAAAGGCTTCTCAAATCGTCAAAAAAATGTAGGTCCATTCTACTCGTGAAGAGCAACAGCATGCACAACACGAGTAGTTGTTGTAGAAGCTAGGCCCTTGTCCCTTGTGGGCTGTAGTGGCACTCACTTATTATTATTATCCTTAGAAAGGATCAACAGCGGATACTACATGACATTATTAGTGTATTTGAAGGAAGAAATTGCAAAAAAGAAAAATATTCTCTTCCACCAAGACAATGCACCGCTACCGTGCACGATTGGGGCTTTGAATTGCTTCCGCACTCACCGTATTCTCCAGGTCTGGACCCCGCGACTTCTAACCCGTTTCAGGCCTCAAAGAGATACTCGTTGGGAAAAAATACGGCTCGAATATGGTGATCGCCGAAAAGGGAGCCTATTTTGGGACCAAAGATAGGTCGTACTATAAAAAAGCTATCGAAATGTTGGAGCGGCGGTGGACTGATTAGATCACTCCTAATGGAAACTTTGTTGATGAATAAAGTCGAATTTTGTCCAGAAAATGTGTTTTGTTGGTTAGTCCCAGAAGTTATTGAGTGATGTACATCGGGGGTAGATACACATACTTTTGGAAAATATAAAACATCACGTTCTTAGAATTTTGACCTTTTTTTTTAATTTCCAACATACGGTTACCGATACAATGAAATGGCTTATTACAAGTTAACACAATTTTGTCGTTTATTTTTATGCATGTCACAATCAATTAAACATTGAAAGATCTCCCTCAAAGTGAGGTTCTAAGTACAAGTCTTGCCAACAAAATTGGAAGGAAAGAACTGTTGATGTAGTTTGGAACGAAAATGACTTTGAGATCCAAGGAATCTCATTTTGGGAGATATGCTACATCAACCCTGGTTAAAAAAAAAAGTAATTTTTTCTAAATTTCAAAGCCTCAACATTGCAATTAAACGGATCATCCGAATGTAGCCTTTCATATTTTTCATAGTATCGAAAAACTTGCGCCATTTTTTTCAATTTGGGTCGACTGGGCAGCGCAGACTGAAATTCGTTGTTTAAATCAATGTCAGACTTCGACTTAGTGTCGAATTTTAATTGAAGTCTGATGATAATCAGCAGTCAAATGCAAGAAATGCAAACATCCTTCAAAAAAACTGAAAATTTAGACAACTTTATACAGAGGAGACTATAAGATACTTTATTATTCGGTTCGAATATTATGCGATTTCCTCAGCGATGCAAGGATCGAATGCGTAAAAATCTGCGAAACGACTGGTCGCATCATCTTGTATGATGGCTAGAGAAACCGTCTTCGATCAGGAAGATAAAAAAGGGGACAAAAATGTTTCACGCAAAGCCGTGTCTAATTGAAAACAGATTTTGATCCCAAAATGATCTAAATCCCGAAAGGATGACGGCAACTGCTTTAGCCAAGTGGGCGCGAGGCTCATTGTTCATCTTAAGTCCAGTTCTTCGTTATCTTTCAAAATTCCCTTAATCCATTAACTTAGAACATTGTTAAATTGACAAATTGAAAGGTAACCGTCTCCTTCTTATTATACACACGAGGTAATCAACAGCGTGCTGATATCCCACTAATGGGTGGTCCAACCATAATGCACGATCTCAATTGAGAGTCATACCTTAACGTCAAATTGTTTTGCCCACATGAAATTGGTAAAGTCGACCATGGAGAGGTACATAATTGAGCAGCGAGTTGAGCTTGTGGAAGAATTTTTTCGGAGATGAGCGTTCAGATAGAAAATCATTTCGTGCACTTAGTGATGTTTTTAAACCAACCAAACGTGTCCGAAATGTGTAGGAAATGTGAAAACACCCGTGCGTGCAGACCGTACTTCTTCGAAAACGAGGTCAGTCAAACAGTAATCGTGAATGGACATCTTGTAGCCACAAATTCAGGATACGGAAATGAACTATATATGATTCAAACAGGGTGGTGCCGCTTGCCACAGAGCCAACAAAACAATGATTCTTTTGCGCAAGAATTTCAATGCCCACGATACCTCTTGTAGTGGCCACGATCAAGTGATTTGACATCGTTGGGTTTCTTTCTTTGGGGATACTTTGAAGAAAAATTGAACGTCAACAGGCCAAGAATATTTCGAGAGCCAAAGGATGAAATAATGCACATGACCGACATCGATCCGCAATTATGTCTCAAAGTCATTGAAAATATGGGTCAACTGATGGAGGTATGCAACCGACATCATGACGAGTGCCGAGTGTATTTACCTTAAGTAGTTCTATCAAAAATCTATCAAAATATTAAGATAGTTCTTTGAAAATCTTTAAACAATTATCTTCGCACCTTTTTGTTAGACCACCCCGTAAATTCTGACAAGCATTCACCACATACTGGAGGAGTCACATGTAAATAACATGCAGAAGTACTCAGTTGCTCAACCTTATCCATTTAAAGGAGCATGGATCTGATTATTCGAAACATTCGTAACTGACGCACAGTACTGAAAGTCACCACTGAAAGTCGCTCATGGAAATTTAGCACTGGAACATGAATCTAATCTAATCTCAACCAGATTTAGGACAGCTTTAAGGGCCATCGGAAAACAAAATTTGGAACATTGTAAAAATATTCTTTTCCTTCGCAAACAAAGCCCTCCCCGGTGCAGTCCCATTTTGATCCATTATAATCCACACCTAATCCCCAACTCAAGCCCCGTTAAGCGAGATCACTTTTTCCACAGCCCTATTTTCCTTTCAAAATCAACGCTTGACTGTTCCGAGACTAGATCAGCACGAATCTTATCTCTTGAGGAATGGGCTCATCACCTGTCTGCTGGTCTCTTTATCCAGAATGCAGACCATCCATTTCACCATTCACAGCTAACCCATAAAACATGATTAGAAAGTCATCGGCCAGCAAACAAATTGGCGTCACACGTGATGAAGGAACACCACTCAAACGCCAACCGACACGCGTTCATAAAAACGTATTTTATTGCCCGCCACATTCAGGTCCAGCCACTAATCACAGTCAGTCTCTTAGTTTTCGGCACAAAACAGTGTCAGCCGAAGAGAACAGGGCGCCGACTCATCAGCGATCGCTACAATTCCGTCAATGAATTCGAAAACGGAAACCGAAAGCTGTCATATTTCTCGGTCAGATTTTGTGCGGCTCCCCAGCGCCATCTATCACGGTGACAGCAACGAGGTCAAGCGCGAGAGAGAACAAATTTTCTGGCAATCAAAACAAAGCCAACAAGTGACTAATCAAACATAGCAAACAATAAATGTGAGCGCGGTGAGGGGGCGAGGGGAAGAGACAACATTTAAATAATGCGATCGCAAATGAGGCGATTAGTGGCACCCGTTTGCCGCCGGCCGGGATGACCACCACCGGGGGCCCCTACTTACCGCTGCGCGGCGCAGCCGCAGTGAATTTAGGTGAACGAAAGTTGCGCGTCTGCTGGTACAGAGATACAAAGATACTGCTGCTGATGCTCATTATTGAGAATTTCTAATATTTGCCTCGTCTGAGGTCGTGTTTGTATGCGTCCGCGGCGCGTCGGCTTAGCGTTGCCGATTAACGGTTCTCTGCTGAGGCATTGTTTTGCCGGATAAGGCCCGAGAGAATTTACCGAACAAATTCGCTTTTATTCGGACATGATTGCGCTCATTATGGCGGGTAATCCGCAATCGAAAGCGGTCCATTGGCAAGGTGGCGCGGCAGCGGGGCATTGTTCGGCGGATTTTAATTGACGGCATTTGTCATGAGGAGTTGTTTTGAAGTTTCTCTTTCGTTTGGAACCGTGTGTTGGCAGTGCGCTGCGCAAATGTGCGCGTTAATGGATTTCGTTTGCGGAAAAGTTTCGGTGTTGCGTGCCTTACCCACTAATCTGGTCAAGTCAAAGGAGGTCACACTTAATGACTGAAAGCGTTCACCTGTCTCTGAAAACCGAAACACTGACATTAGACGCAATTTTGTTTGTTTTGCAGCAAGACTCTCTATTTATTGATGAGTCTGCGTGCGGTCGTAATGAGCGAAAATATCGGTGGGAATTTTATTAGCTTGGCAAATTTTGAAAAAAAAAACTTTTTCAGGAACATAAGTCATAGCCATTTTTACGATATTATGTATTGGTTGATTAAGAAAAATTGTTTAAAAAAAGGAAACGAAACCATAAATTTGTGAGTAAGGCTCAGACTTGCAAAATTTGTCTTTTAGTTTCCACGTGCTACATATGACATCTAATCCAATGTGTGGCGATAATGGGACTTTAGAGATCCTTGCGCACTTTAGCAAAAATTTAAAGACCATCATTAACAGATTCAGATATATGTGCAACTTGTGGATCCTACGTGTGGTCCAACATTGTCAGTACTGCTTGGGGTATGATTCGAATAAAGTCATACAAGATGGTGAGCCTTCTGGCATGTCTGTCAGTTTGCCTTACTATTTCTACGGAGGCACCCCAAGTTTTGTCACTTCACTCTTAAGAAAGACATGGACGCTGGCGACATAGGAGTTCTGCCTTTAAATTTACCAACTTTTCCTCCGAAAATGACAGGACACTGCGACAATTGAGGAAATGGTACATTATCCTTTACTTTTCATTGAGAGACCTCAACTCAGGGCATGGTTGCTTGCACATCATTAAGATTCAGGGGGTCCCTTTTGCGAATCACAGGTATGCCCGTGCGAATGTTGCTCAAAAGACTGGTTGCTTGTACTGTGTGATTGTTCAGTAGGGGACCTCGAAGCCATGTTATATTAAAAGTAAATCGTGAGTACTCCAGACAAGACAAGGTACAAGCCCCATTAGAAACTTTGCTAGAAAAGCATTTTGTAGCCATCGAGTCTGCCCGTCGAGACTGATGCCTTTGCTACAGCACAGGTAGGATCGACCGGTCGTCGATGTTAAGGAACCCAACCAGGAGCAACGCTCGACCGAAAGCTTTATTCTGGAACCACGGAAAATTAGAGTCCCCTGGAACATAGCTTCCCATGACCATGCAGTGGGTTCTCCTGGAACCGCGGTGGCTGGGGTTTGAATCCAAATCGCCAGGAGCGCTGAGAGAGTCATCTGATCTAATCAACTCTAGTCACCTAGGCCGTCTCAGGTCGCTTGGTTATGGGGAATTGACTCAATATGGACTGGATTTATTGGTGCTTCAGAACACGCCACGAACGGGCGTTACCACCCCTTCAAAGTTGACACGAAAAGTTTAAACTTTCGATTTCGGAAAAAAGTGACTGGATTTGTTCTAAGGCATCTGAAGACATGTGAAAAACAAATACAACCGCATAAGGACCCAGTGCCTGTCCAATGGTGCCAGTTTGACCGCCAGAACACAAGAGCATATTCAAGACCAGCATGGAGAAACTGTCGACCTTCGAAAGAAAGATACAGAGCATCTGCTCCGGTCTCACCATCGACCGGGTGAAAGACTACAGCTACAAGAAGATCTAGGAAAAAAAAACGCATCATTCAACTGCGACAGCACTTGGTGGAAGGGTTCAAAACGCACGTAGGCGAAATTGGTTTCCATCCCAACCCGATCATCAGGAATTTGTGGAGTTCACTTCCCGGACAACTATATCTCAAGTCACACAACATGCTAAACGAAAAGATTTTACCTCCAAAATTCAACGAATGGTAGCCGTATAATTTCTACTCCAGTATTTACACAACCTACCATGAACGCTGAACTAGCAAACACATCCTCATGCCACAAAGGAACACCATCGACACATGGATCTGAACATCCCAATGGAAAGACAGGACATCGCTTAATGGTAGAAGAAATGCAGATTGACACGCACCACCTTTTCGACGATTTTAAGGTCCGATATGACAGCCTTCTTCTGACTTTGGATAACTCTCACAGCTCCCTCAACGTAACTGGTAACTTACAGAGACCTTCAATGTCCCGCGCTGCCATGTCGCCAGCGCTACTCACAAGTCAACACCAGAGGCCCCCTATCTCCCAAAAGTCACAACTGCTAGCTTACGCGGCTAAAATTGACTTGATTGGACAAACACAGCGCGCCGTCAAAGGCGTGTTTGCTGACTTTGAAACGGAAGCGGCTAAATGAGCAAAACGAAATATATGCTGTGATCAAGGATGGACACACAACATCGACGTCTTGGACACGGCGTCACACTTGGCAGCAGAAACTTTGGGAAAGTCAACGACTTTTTCTACCTCGGCTCTACGCCAGTACTGAAATCAAACACAGAATCACTCTTGCCAATCGCTTCTTCTTTGGGGTTCTTAACCGCTGCAGACACATGAGGCTACACATTGTCCTGTTGCAAGATCACCTCGTCATGCGTTTTTGTCGTTTCTGGCCTTTTTTCACGCAAAATACTGCTCAAACGCGTAAGTTCCAACTGAAATACACTCTACCTGATATGGACAAGGACTTCAAACCACAGACCCCTTTAGTCTGCCCAGCAAATCCAGATGCCCGGTTAACAGAAGAACTTATCCACGAAGCAATCACAACAACACACCCTCTCTCCTTAGAAATCTGCACACAAAACCAGCTCCTAACAAATCATACCTCTCCGTGTCAGCGTCTAATTTTCCACGATAAAATGTTGCATCCACTAAATACTTCACTCGTTTCGAAGTAAATCAATTTTCACTTAATGCCGCCAGCAAATGGAAGCAAATCACTACCGAGCGGCCCGCAATTTGTGCAACCATCACTTTGAACTTCTTAGCCAGCGCTACCTTGATTGCCACCACCACCACCACCATCCACATCTGCACAGACACATGCCGCGTGCATCGATGCCTCCGATGGATAGCATCGCGTCTAGGCACCGCTTCGCTTCACCCTAACCTCGGCTGCAGATTACAAGATCATTGGCCGTGAGCTGGGTCCGCGGAATTAGCATCTCCCAACGTCGTCGCCGTGAGACGACCGCAGCACTACGGCCAGAGCTAATCCTTCGCCTAGTGGCAGATGACTGCGGCCAGATAGCAGTCGCATCGCATGCGGGCGCCCCCGTCGTGCGATCGATAACCGTACAGAATCGATTTTAATGGGAATGTTCGCGTCCATGGAGCATAATCCGTGTTTAAAGGCGAAACAAGGTGTTGCCCGGCCAATTACCGTGTGCAATGAGATATTGCGCTTTGATAGCTGGATGGATTGGGCGAGCGGTTTAATGGAGACATCAGTGACGGGTGAAAGGACACTCCCTGCGGTGGAACTCGTCTAGACCTAGAGCCGCTTGGTGGGCTGGCTGTAGGGATTTGTGCACTTACCTCGACTGGATGTTGAGCCGCGTTTCTTGGGTGTGTATCCTTTTTGCTATGGTTCGTCGTTTGGTTCGTTTTAAGTTTTTGTAACGTTTGTGTCTCCCGTTTGAGTTGCCCGATGTTACGTTCTTTGGTTTTTATTTCCTCCAGCTGTGAATGAGAGTAAAGAAGAAAAAATTAAATTATTTGGAAAGTGAAGGGTTTTGAGTTGTGTCAGGAGATTGGGAGTTGCTCAGATGTAGGGGAAAATAAGGGCGATAGCGACATTTCCGGATAGGAATGTTCAAGTCACAGAATTAACCTCTGCTTGGAGCTGGAGTCCAAGGGACCTATTTGTCTTACACCGGACTAGCAAGAGGCCCACTGGAGGCCTGATAGAATTTCCCACTGAAAAGTCGAATCGATCCTTGAACAATGGCGAAGAAAGCAAAAATGTTCCGCTTGATGTTTCAGAGGTATTTGACAGAGTCTGTCATCAGGCGCTCGTGTCGAAAATGCGTGCTTAGGCCATCGACGAGGCTCTCCATCTACAGATTAGAAGTTTCAATGTGTTGCGTCCTCAAAGACGGAAGTCTTTCCATCCTCGGTATGCGTATCAATGTCCATCAGTTCACCCGTTCCACAACTGAACCACACCAGACAGACCAAAGGACAAAATCCTGAAAAGGCAGTCGGCGCAGAAAATAAAGCGATTCTGCACGGAGTCGGACATCATCCCAGATATTAAATTCGGATTCCGGGAAAAAACATTCCAGCACGCATCTCCTGACGAAGTTCCATCACGATGTTGTGGCGGATTTGAATCACCAAGTCACCGTGGCCTGCTTCCTGGTTATCGAGAAGCCTTCGACATGGATTGGGTGCAGGGACTCACATTTAAGCTCAAATTAATAAGAGTTCCCAATAGATTTATCGACATCATCCATAGTTTTCATAGTGCCAGGAGATTGTGGACAGAAGAAAGCAGATCAATAAGAACGAGCATCCAAGCAGTAGTTGCACAGGGATCGCGACTGGGACCTATTCTTTTCAACATATACACCGCAAGCCAACCATTATTATTCTCATCTGTTGCTTGTTATCTGATGACTCCTTGTCATATTCCACGTAGCCCTCCACATCCAAATTCACATCCACATCCACATCCACATCCACATCCACATCCACATCCACATCCACATCCACATCCATATCATCGTCAACATCCACATCCGCATCCACATCCGCATCCACATTCACAGCTTTTCTTCTAACAAAGGGCTTCCGCAGCAAAATCAACAAATCCGTCTTCATGTGTCCGTGTAGACCAACAGCCGGAAAATACCCGAACATCACTGCAGTACTACAGAACGTGACAGCACTGGCAACTACGGATAAGGCGAAATATCTTGGAGTGAACTTTACTAAGACGTTGAAGATCAGTCCTCACTCCAAAGTGAGCCCTTAAAAGGCCAGTTTCGCTTTCCATCTCATCTGCCCATTGATGCGACGTGAGAATGGACTGGCCAAGACGAAGAATCTGTTGTTATACAAGCAGCTCGTAGGACCAATTATAGCCTATGGCTTCCCTTTCTGGTACAGCATCTCCCAGGCCAGCGTAGGGAAACTATCGATTTTCTAAAGGAAGATCTGCACCCTCCTCATTATCGACAAGGACCGGAGCAACGAGATAGGTCTACGAAAAAGCCCTCATCATCCCACTGCGATAGTACTTGGTGGAAGTGTTCCAGACGCACGTAGGCGAAATTAGTTTCCATCCAAACCCTATCATCAGTAATTCGAGGAGTTCACTTCCCAGACACTTATATCTCAAGTCACACAACATGCTGAACGAAGAGATTTTTTCTCCGAATCACTTCTTTTCCAGTATTCACACAACCTACTATCAAGGCTGATCTAGTCAATACATCCTCATGGCGCAAAGGAACGCCATCGACACACAGATCTGAACATCCCGATGTTAATAATTCACATGTACAACTTGAAAAATTGTGTAAGACAATTGTTCATTCAGATCTTCACTTTAAGGCAGATCCCTGAAAAGACACGAAAAGCGCAATTCCACACGTACCACCTTTTCGACGATTTTAAGGTGCGATATGACAGCCTGCATGGAACCGAACTATACCGTGTCATGTCTAGATTTGGCATTCCTACCAATCTCGGCAGGTTGTGTAGCATACCGTTGGATAACTCTCACTGCTCCCTCAAGGTAACTGGTAACTTACAGAAACCTTCAATGTCACGACAGATTTTAGATAAGGCGACACCCTGTCATGTGCTTTCTTCAACATCATTCTTGAGCAGATCGTGCTTAACTCACAAATCAAAAACAGTCGTCCCCTATCTACCAACAGTCACAACTGCTAGCTTACGCTGCTAAAATTGAATTGATTGGACAAACACAGTGCGCCGTCAATGGGGTGTTTGCTCACTTTGAAGTGGAAGCGGCTAAAGTAGCTGAATGAGCAAGGAAGGACAAACAACACCGATGTCTCGGATAGAGTGCCACACCAGGCAGCAAAACCTTCGATGTGGTTAAGAACTTCTTCTTGGCTCCGCTGTAAGAAGGGACAACAACACCAGTACCGTAATCAAGCGCAGAATCACTCTTGCCAATCGCTGCTTCTTTGGACTCATGAGGCAATTGGGTAACAGAGCCCTCTCTCGAAGGACTAAACTTGCTTTGTATAACAACTTGAACATCCCAGTCCTCCTTAACGATCCGGAAACTTGAACACTACCAAAAGCCGATGAGGAAGCTCTTAGTTTCTTCGAGAAAAAAATTCTGCTTGCGATTTTTGGTCCTGTTTGCGTTGGAATCTGTGGAAGATTCAACGACGAATTTTATGGGTTGTACGACGGCATGCTCCTGCTTAAGGGGTTTCGTATACCACGCATAAAAAAACTAGATCATGAAGAGCGTATGGACACCATCGCAGAAAAGTTTACAGGACAACGCAACAAAGGACGCCTAGGTTGAGATGGCGCACACAAGTGGAGAAGTACTTCAACCAACTTGTAGTACGCAAATGAAGGCTGCTGGCGAGAGACAGTGCTATTTCAGAAATCTGGTTGAGGTCCAGGTCTACCGGGGACTGAATTGAATTGATTTTATCATCGTTTGTTAAAAATGTCTTCCATTGTGACGTGGAATTGAGAGTCTGCCTTAAAACCAATGTGAGCTAGTTATTTACATATTGAGGTGTTCCACACTTATGCCTAGGCTGTCATGGAAGTACCTTCCTAGGCAGTTCTTTCATCATTTCACAAGAGTGTGACGATTACAGAGGAGGTGGGAGACGGTTTCAATCCCTTTACCACTCCACTCGGGCTGTCTGTCAGATTGGGTTGCGATGCATAAGCGTGAGACGAACTACTGCAGTTTAAAAACAGTGAATCAGTATGTGGGACTGTGTTTCCCATTCTCATCCAATCAGACTCAGGTAGCAATGCGTTTTAAAATGTGTGGTTTCAAGCTTAATGTGTGGCCATATGTGAGGCACAGAAATTTCACTTGTACTGGTGGTCCCAGGATGGTGTCACAGAGTGTAAGTAAGGAGCATCTTCTGGTGAAACGTAATTTAATAAGTGAGTGGCACTACAGCCCACAAGGGGCCAGTGCATAGCTTCTACAACAACTACTCGTGTTGTGCGTGCTACTGCTTTCATGCTCGAGTAGAAGGGACCTTTAGTTTATTGCTGACTCCGAACTGCGAGATTTGAGAAGCCTTTCATAGACAATGAGTACTCTTTGAGTGTCGTCAGCAACGGGACACCAGGCAATCGTGAAAATACACGTGGTGTCCCGTCCGGGAGTTGAACCTACACATTCTCTGTGTGGTTCGACGCACTTACTCACTACGCCTCGGCGACCATAGTAGGAAAGCCTTAAGGAGGCCAAAATAGATGAACCCACTGGAAGATCGTTTTTTTGGTTCTATTCAGTCATCGGGTCTCAGGGTCAAGAATTCGGAGAGTCTTACAAGCGATCTGTGTCAAGCTAGAGGAAAATTTTTTGGCAAAAGCTGGACTTAGAGCACTTAAGCTTGGATTGGAGTCCAAGACATGAGGAGCAATGGGGTTCTCACCAACGAATCAAAGTTGTCCTTGCCAAAAGGAAACTAAGGTAACGACTGAGCTCTGAATACAGCTTAGGGACGCCCCTTCAAAGGGGAAGGTGTAGTGGTCTCGGGATGCTTCTCTGATCTTCCTAGAATCTACAGTCACTGCAGACGTTCTGAAAAAATGCATTAGAGCCCTCTGCTCTGGAGCTCTTGTAGATTTACCTTTCCACTGGACAAAGCTCCTTGCAATGTAGCCTCCATTGTAAGCATGAAATTCGACAGAAGGCGTAGTGTCCTCAACAAACAAGTTAGCCAGTTCCAACCAATTCCAAGACAGGATTTGCAACCACACATCGTACAAATCAGACACATCCACTTGAAACGTCATTCAAAATCAACCCAAGTTCACCGCCCTGATCTGAATCTCAACTCAAGGTGATTGTGGACCGATTCCCCGCAACATCCTCTTTCAACCGTTTTGCAAGAGTCCATAATTTACCAAAGCACAGGTTTTCTACTACGGCCCTCGCCTTAGGCCCCGCATATCTTTTCAATGAACCCACAATCGTGGGAATGGAATCAACACTTCGCCATGTCTACACCGGAATGGGGAGCAAATCGAAATCCAGCCACAAACGAGAACCATTAAGAAACCAAAAACCACCCGAAGGCACTGAGCCACAACTCAGCACCACCGCCACACCAGTTCGCCGCCGCCGCCGCTGCCGTCGTCGTCGGGTCGACTGAAAACATGTGGAACCTAATTGAAGACTCGCGTATGAATTGAATTGATTGCCAATCACTTTGCCTGCCGAGAGGACACGTCCTGTCGTCTTGTTGTTGTCCTTCCTCGGGCCGTGCCACCGCGGCCGAGAGTGAAACGTCAACACGGGATCTTGAGGGAAGCCACACGAAAGACGAAACGAAACCGAAAGGGGTCACTGGCCGGAAGAACGGTTGCCTCCTCGCCGACAGCGGTGCATGGATGACTAATAAAAGTCCATTAGATGATTTGTGTCCATGGTCCATTCGTCGCTCGACTCTGGGCAAACACACTGCCTCGGCAGTTGGTTGCATCTCGTCGCGGCTGCGACTACATCGTCCAGCGGCGGCTGCGACGGTGTAGGTCATAAATCAAAACCTCTGTGCGTCGGCCATTCACACATCCCATTCGGGGCTCGGTCCATCCCGTTGTCATCGTCATAATGGCAGGCTGTCCCAGTAAAAGGTGAGATAATGCGAACAAGGTACAAAGTCGATTCGCCGCCGGGCCTAAGTCCCAAGCGGCTCGCGGGGATTAATGACAAACAAGCCGGCGATGATAAGAGTTGATGTTGGCTGCGCGGTCACGTGCGTGGGCATTCGCGGAGATGCCGGAGTGGGGTTGTGGCGGGGGAGCAAACGTTAATTGTAAGACTTACCAATCGTGATATTTCAGTTTTGGCAGATTTAGATAACTGAGTCAATCGGATTTCATATGAATCTTTGAGTTCACGTAAATCGGCTGCTTTACGTCGCTCAGCATCATTGCTTATCTGGAATCGAAATTTGAATGGGATTTGAAAATCGGTTGCTGTGGAATTTAGTTCTTGGAACAACACACAGGGCAATGGACGAATGAGGGGGCGGGACAACACGCGACAACACAAATTGAATTTTGGGGTCATTTAGGGGGAGCGTGACAGATAATGGCGCGGGGGTTGGGGGTTAAAAAGGAGGCAAGCGTCAACTGATGTTAGAGAGTGAGTTTGGAATATTTTAAAAACGTATTGTTAACACTTAAGAGGAACATGCAATGGGTGTGAGGTAAAATAAATCGCAAAGGTGTGATCAACGTCAAAGAGTTCAGTCTACAGGAAGCGTGCTCAAGTCAATATGCTTGATAAGTACATATATATGTTGTGAAGTAGTGAAGAGCATAGACTGGCCCACGAAGTGCAACGACGTCATGATGATTAAAAGTCATGTTGACATGCAGACTCGTGGCGCCCAGTAGATTGCCATCACAACAGGCGTTGTTTGGGCAAGGAACGCCATTACCACAATTCCGAAAAGACCAAAATTACGAAAACTCCAATCTCCTAAAAACCAAGAGTCCTGAAATGTCTAAGATCCCGAAAAGGCCAAAATCCCGAAAAGACCAAAGTCCAGAAATGTCTAAAATCCGGAAATGTCAAAAATCCTGGAAGTTCCAACATCCCTAAAAGATAAGACTCCTGAAATGTCTAAGATCCCGAAAAGGCCAAAATCCCGAAAAGACCAAAGTCCAGAAATGTCTAAAATCCGGAAATGTCAAAAATCCTGGAAGTTCCAACATCCCTAAAAGATAAGACTCCTGAAATGTCTAAGATCCCGAAAAGGCCAAAATCCCGAAAAGACCAATGTCCAGAAATGTCTAAAATCCGGAAATGTCAAAAATCCTGGAAGTTCCAACATCCCTAAAAGATAAGACTCCCGAAGTGTCCAAAATTTCGAAAAGCCAAAATCCAGAAATGACAAACATTCCGAAAGAACAAAAATTTGGAAATCATAAAACTTTTCAATTCTGTGGAAAATTAATATGCTCGAAGCTCGCATTATAAGAACTCAGCACCTACTCCAAATTCCACAGTGATTGCTAACAAGAGGGCTGCTGGAGAGCAGGATGTCCCACCATGTCTTCTCCTCCGAAATGTTTCTTCTCATATTTCGTTTAGGGAACTGTACTTTTAATTATTCTGTTTTCTTGGAATTCCGGCTTTTCGAGATTTTGTCTTTTTGAGATTTAAGAATTCTGGCCTTTTGGTATTTTGAGCTTCTCGTGGTTTTCCATTTCTGGGCTTTGTTCCCAAATACAGGACCTGACCTGGGTTCGTTACGAAGAAAATTTTTTTAATATGTCAACTCCGAATTTGGACTGCTTTGAAACCGACGTATATTGAAATGAATGATGTCCAAAAATTATTTCAATCAAAAATAAGATGTGATACGAAACTATGTATGCACTATTAAGAGATACGTATGGGGGTCCTGTCACACTCCTACAACCCTCCTGCTTCCTTTCACTACCAAATATATCCTCTGAAACTTACTAACAGGCTTTGACTGTTTTTCCGACACTCAATTCCAAGAAACTGTATATCGGTGGTCAGTTTTTTCGAAAGTAGTTTTTTCACTCGATGTCAAAACATTTTGGCCACAATTTCGAAGCATGGGAGCATCGAAAAATTGTCCCCTGTGAAAATCGACAACTTAATTATCTCTTATGTGATTCGCACTCGTCTGAAGTTTGACCACTTGAAAAAATTAAGATTCCAAACCACGTCATGCCTCAGATTAGATAGATCTACTATTTGCCCTCGAAAATGATTGAAGATTAATGATTATCTGTTCTGCATGAGGAATGTGTGGCCACTTAACAGACCATGTCGTGTCGATGAAGCTGCAAATGGCCTGTTCTGCAGAGAAAGCAAGCATAACAATATAAGAAGAATTAAAAGTAGGATGTCTACTGCTGTGTTAAGGAAGGGCAGCACTTATTCCAATGGGGGCTTGTTGTTCGAGAAAGACTTTAGCAAAAATTCTTAACTAATGGGTACACATCAGCGAAGTCTACATGATAATTTGCATTAAGGCTTGATTCGGGATCATTTGCCTAGTTTGCGCTTTGAAGGATGGTTAGAGACGAAAATTGTGAGCCCTGTTTGCGTCGACGGCATTAAGGAAAGAACATTCAAGCTATATGCCACCCTGTGGCCAGTTAACACCAAGCCATGCAGAAAGCACTGCGGCCTATAGAGTCTATGATTTCGAGCCAATAGGTCAAAGCAACAGAGGATGTCTTCGGTTAAGATGAAGCTCACAAGTTAAAAAAAGAAACTCAACCAACTTCGTCTGTGCGACTGGATTGAGTTCAAAAGGGACCATACACGCTGGAGATGAATGACGGTTGAGGCTCACGCTTCTAGAAACAACCATATTTCATATTGTGTTGTCAACCACTGAGCAGAGGAGGGTTGAAAGTGGAAGGACAAAGGAAAGACTAACCATACCAGGACAATGACCCTCCTGTTGAAGTCAGGCCCGTAAACAATCTGATTCTGATCATTTCGTGGCTAGAAAAGTTAACCCTAGGTCAGATTTTCGACTCAAGAAGTGCAAATCGACACCCACCACCTATTTGTCGATTTTAAGGTCACATAGCCTGCAGAGGGAAGACCTTAACTGTATCATGTCTAGTTTTGCCATTCCTACCAATCCCAGCAGACTGTGTAGGATGACGATGGCTCCATCTACTCCGTCAAGGTCGGTAGCGAACTCACAGAGACCTTCAATGTCGAAAACGGTTTTAGACAAGACTACTTGCTGTCAATTGACTTTTTCAACATCATCGTCCGAATCACACAAGCCAAGACCAGAGACACGATCTTCCAAAAGTCCGCTTCGCTGCTGGCTTAGGTGGATAACATTGACGTGAGTCGACGAAAACAGTGCACTGTCTATGAAGCGTTTCCTGGAGTTGAAATGGAAGTGGCTTAAATGGATCTGATGGTAAATGAGGGAAGAACAAAGAATGTAAGGACAAACAACGCCGACGTCTTAGACTGACTGTCACAATGGGCAGCAAAAATTTTGAGGTATTCAAGAACTTAGTCTACCACGGCTCTGGAGTAAACAAGGACAACCTCACTACAGTACCCGTGTTTCTTTGGGTTCTAGAGACAACTGTGTAACAAAGCCTTCTCTCAAAAGACCAAGTCGGCATTGTATAACATCTTTATCATTCCTGTTCTGGAGCTTGGAAGGAAGCCCTTAGTCTTTTCGACAGCTTAACTTTTACATGCAGTTTTGGTCCTGCTTGCGTTTATGTCATCTGGAGAAGAAGAATTCATCTCAAACTCTAGACGAGGTATGGTGGCATGCGTCTAGTCAAGCGTTTACTAATACATTGCTTCAAGGGGCTCGTGTAGGGCGCATTGATTACACTGCACCCACCTGAAAAGTCTTGAAATCCAAGCCATTCGAAAAACGCAGAGGACAGACGACGACCTGGTTTGTGATGCCACACACAAGTGGAGAAAGTCCTCAACTAGCTTGGAGTGCAAAATTTGAGGCAAGAGACCGTGCCAGCTGGAGGAGGCATGTTGGTTATGGGCCAGGTCCAGCCCGGACTGAAATGACACTCCAGGAAGGGACAGTCTGCGTGAAAGATAAATGGAGGAGAAAACATGGCCAAGGCATGGATATAGTCCGGGAAACAATAATCGGTGGACTATACTGAATTAGCTACATCGGAGAATCCAGAACAACCAAAACAACCAACTGATAGGGAGTGGGCGGTCTTCAAATCCCTGCCTCCAGGTTCGAGAAGATGGTGAAGACCAAATCTCCAGTATAGAGACAGAAAGCTTTATCCGGTTGACTAGACGTAGCATTTCCAGTCCCATAAAAAAGAAACGTCTGCCCTAGCTTAGGTACAAGTGGGCAACAAAGTCATTATGTCCCAACTTTCAAACAAAAACATCGAACTGACCAAAAAAGAACTGAAAGCAAGCGCCATTCTTAGGACAAAAAAAAATCAAAGGAGTCAAAACCTTCAAGTGTGACATCTCCAATTGATTAAAATCCCAATCAACAAATTCCTCGAACAAAGTCAATCAGTTGTATCGCCTCCATCAATCGACAAACCACTTGAACTTCCCGACGTGAGTGACAAGCCGCATTGTGCATCCGCTCCCTAACGATGCACGCGTTTCTTAAGGCCTACGCCAAATCAAATATTCTGTTTGGACAGCCAAAAGTAATTACAGCCAAAGTTCATGCAAACAAAATCCCGTTCCACGGAGTTATTAATCAGCCGATACGCATCGCGTCAGCGCCTCTTCAATCCCAGTGGCCGGCAATGCATTAAGCAAATTAGATTTTCGTAGTATAAAACTAGGCTGACATTTAATTCTCGCCGCAGAATGGCAAAGTGCGCGTTCTTCGTAATCCTCATCTGCTGCGTCTATCGAAGCGACTTGCTGAACATCGAGCAGTTTGGGCTCGATGAGTCGACATTTCTCAAGGAGAGGAAGTCCCTGGTGAGTCGCACCTCGGAAATTTTGTGCTCGCTGAAGGCGAATGCAGTCTACGTCTACTTCGAGAACAACACCTCGAGTGGACCGTGTGCCTCCGTTCTCAAGAAACTCAACGAATGCGACACGCCCTTCTACTTACTGAGGTAAGTCATGCTGCCGCTCTTGAGGTGACCTTCAGCCGGTTGTGTGCAATTTTCAGAAACAAATACCGGACAGCACCGTTGGAGGCGGTTCCCGATGACGGAGTTCTTCGGTACTTGGTGCTGATGATCAAGGACGCCTCTCAGCAGATCGATCTGAGCATCGTGCGGAAGAGATCCCAGTCTAAGCACCGCTCCTACTTCATAGTCATCATCGAAGACCCTCGAGACATCGGTAAGCAGTGGCTGCGCTCGGCCTTCGAGAAGTTCTGGAGCATTTGGGTCCTGAACGCCGTCATCATGTACTGGATGCATGATGACATTCAGATCTTCACGTACTCGCCGTTCTCCACGAAGTTTCTGGTGCAGCTAGACTCGGACTTGGCGCAGCGTGACCAGCTGTTTCCACGGAAGATGCTCAACATGAACGGCCGGAATCTCACCATCTGCCTCTTCCCCGACGAGGTGCGAGCAATCTTTCATCCTTCAGGGAAGATTCTGGGCGCCGACGGATTCATGACAACATTCGTGACGAGCCGTCTTAACGCCACCAGGGTTCTACGGCTGCCCACGGGCTACAATCAATTCAAGCGCTTTCAGCTCAGCAACAGCTCGGCCAGCGAAATTTGCCTGAACGAGGCGATCGACGCCAGAAGCGAAATGGCACTTAACACGAGGTTCCTGTCGAGGGACACCTTTGGCAAGTTGGTCGAGCACTCGGTGGTCTACGGGCGTGATGACTTGTGCGTTCTAGTGCCGAAGGCAAAGCCGGCTTCCCTCTTCTGGAATCTCTTTCGGTCGTTCCAGATCCTCGTCTGGATTGCGGTGCTCCTGATGCTGTTGCTGACGTACGGCTTCTGCAGGACTCTGCTACCCCTGACGGATCAGCTATTCCTCAAGCTCTCCTCGAACATGTTGACCCAGCCGCTGAACGAGGTTCCGGCGAGGATGTCCGTGCGATTCTTTTTGATGTGCTGGTTCAGCTACTGCCTCCTGATAACCGGAGCCTACAAGTGCAACCTTACCAGCAACCTGGTGTTCCGCGTTTCCCTGCCGGACATAGACAACATGTCGGGACTGGCCAACTCCCACTACGACATCCTCATCTACGCCCGCCACCAGGAGTTCATCGACAAGTACCTGGACTCCTCAGAGCCGATGCTTCGGAAGATCAAGCAGAACGTCATCCCGGTGGCGGACGAGTACTTCAAGAAAAAACTGGACGAGAACGATTTGTCGTTCGCCTACCTTGAGAAGTACCACGTCGGCTTCTATCGAGTGAACTCGCGGAGGCACACCCACAACGGACACCCGCTGTTCCACATGATGAAGTCGTGCCCCATCCCCTTTCAGTCGGTCTACATAACGCCGTACGGCTCGCCTTACATGGGCTTCCTGGACATCCTTGTGCGACGGGCTCACGAGCACGGATTCGTCGAGTACTGGTCCAAGTTGACGGATACACAGTTCAAGCAGTCGGGCAAGAGCGTCGTCCGCAACCGGCAGAATGACGACGATCCGGTGGTGCTCAGGTTCGCCCACCTACAAGCGGCCTTCTACCTGCTAGTCCTCGGACTAGCTCTGGCAACTGGAGTTTTCGTCTGGGAGGTGCATCGGGTCTATGGAATCAGGACATTCATGTACAACAGGCAGGCATGGAATGCGGACACTCTGAACTCGATTGGCAACACACTGCTTAGGCGCTAGGACATGCAGAGGGCACAACTAAAATGACGCAAGGACTCACCTGTAGTTTCTCTTCGAGCGTTCTATTCGCTTCCCTTAAAGTTTTAATCTCATTTGTCAGTCTTTGTAGTTCGTGATTGGTTATGGTCGTATCCTTGGGACCGTGCGATGACAAACTGTTGCTGTTGTGGTTGGCCGGTGGCCAGTTGGCACAAGCTTCCTCCTTGGACTTCTTCACCTTCCGCATGAGTTCCATGGCGGTTTGAAGTTTCTTAACTTCGTTCTTCCATTTGCGGTTTTCTGATTCATTTTGTGCTCTGGAAGGAAAAAAAAATAAAGAAGTGGTTGGTTGATGGAGTTTTGACTTAAATTTTGTCTTCAGGTGGAGGTCCTTTTGTGTGGCTAGTTGCTGACGCATGGATGCGATCTGAACCTTATTTCAAATGAGGAGAAGGACAACGGGTGGCGGAGGGTAGGTGGATGGATATTTAAGTGTAAGGAACAGGGTGACACAGTTACTGACTGCAGACACGAGTGTAGATTACCCGAGCTGTATGGCCAACGTTTGTGTGACCACTTGGCCATCCCGATTGGCCGCCAATTGGCCTCCCATTGTCCAGCTTAGAGCTGGGGAACCGCGAAGGACCGATGTCATGCCTACAATCCGAAAAAAAATTCGAGCACTGAACCACAGCCCCAAACCATCAACAGGCCGTTAGGGGTGACACAATGTGTCACTGCCAAGTAAGGCAGCCTCTTGATAGCATTTTTGAAAAGTAATCTTTTTTCTGACCCACCCTGTAAGACCCGTCTTCAAAATTGCACTCACCTGAGAACTCTTACGGCACCGCGTTCCGCAGTCAAGTGCGTCTTCAGCTCGGCAATCTCCAGTCTCATCTGTTCGGTTTGCGCGTTCAGCTTCTGTATGATGGAGACGTTCTCTTCGAGCTTCCGCTTCAGTCGCGGCGGTGGCACTTTGACTGTGTGTTGCTGTTGCGCTGGCACTTTGTGCTGCTGATGGCATTGCTGCTGCAGCAGAATGATTTTCTCGGCAACTTTCGGTGATGGCTGAGGGGCTCTGGCCAGAACCCGCTCCACTCTGACTTGTGCCTGTAGCTGTGGTGGCGCTGGCGATGGAGACTTGGATCTAGTTGCGGCTGCAATCAGCTCCTCATTCAGCTTGCCACGACAATTCAACTGTATGCCCTCGATACGAGTGCGTTTCTCCTGGTTCACTGCTTCGCTGACCGACGTCAGGCTGGTCGACAGCTTCTTCTTTCGCTTCAGTTTGTTTTCGGGCATTGCTTCGCTGGCATTCGCGTCTACTGAGCGTCTCTGCTCCTCCGTGTCAGCTGATGGAGATTCATCAATTTCTGAGTATTTGTTCACGGCTGGGTGATCAGTCGTCAACGACTGATCGCAATCGGGCTTGCACGATTGTCTGGAGGTCGAAATGGTAATGTCTGCCATTGTGTTTCAAAAAATCGGATTGTTTTTGAAATTCTCTTTCAATTGGTTGCGTATTTTATCGGTTTGTTCGTCCGACCTTATTCGAGACTCTCTCTGCTACGTTCTAGAGCTTCTTCTAGTGAGAGTTGTTAAAATGCTTTGCTTCGTTAGTGACTATGTTTAGTGTGGTGCTTTTGCTTGGATTGTGTATTCTTATTGTCTACGTTATTGTGGATAGTTTTCATAGCAATTTTGTTTCTTGCTTTCTGGTCGTTTGATTTTTGCTTACTAAGTATTAGCACTTCTGTGGATTTATCTTTGGCGTTTTTCAATAAAATCTGAAAAGAGAAAAGGAAAGGAATTCAATTCAATGCTCAAGATACATGATTAAGGAAGAGGTTGAGTTAGAGATTCGCGCAATCTAAGAGGTAAGGACGAGGTCTTCGTGTGAAGACTGAGCTAGACTTTCAGTTTGTGGAGTGGACAACTTCATTCATCTTCAAACTAGTCAGGAATTCTCAAAACAACTCAAAGGAACATAAGGAAGAAACCTGGAGAGGAAGCAAATTAACGCAACCTATATTTAGGCTGGTTCATCATGAGGTTTAATTTCTAATGTGACAGGGAACACACAAATTTGAAAGTAAGCTCAAATTATTTCTTATCTCTTAAGAGCACAATTCATGGCATTTCTTTTTCGAAAATCATATCAGATAACTATTGGCCACGACAACGTTTAAAATGGTTTCTTTGAGAGATCCATTTTTGTGCAATTCGTTCTGCCATAGCGAGTGCTATCTCGTGCATAACACAAGTTTTGTTGGCTTCCAAAGCGTCATTTCAGAACACCAAGAAACTTAACATCCCCCAGAGAAAAAAGTTCAAAGGCAACCATTTATTCTGGCCCCGCATGCCCGAAGAGTGGAATCTCAGCATCGTTTGTTCGATCCACAAAAAAGGAGACCCCGTCGACTATCGAGGGATTAGTCTCCTTCACACCGCGTACAAGAATCTCTCTGCCGTATTGTGTGAACGCCTGAAACCGTTCGCCAACAGCCGGATAGATCTTTATCATTGTGGTTTCAGGGCAGGGAAGTCCACCATCGCAGCAGATCCTGAAAAAGACCCAAGAATTGCAAATCGACACTCACCGCCTATTCGTCGATTTCCGCCACATATGACACAGAGACATATACACATACATATACACATACAGTGCCATGTCTAGTTTTGGCATTCCTACCAAACTTGTCAGATTGTGTAGGATGACGATGGAGAACTCTCGATGTTCAGTCAAGGTCGGTAGCGAACTCACCGAGACCTTCAATGTCAGACCAGGCGACGCACTGTCATGTGACTTCTTTAACATCATCCTTGAGAAGATCGTGCGTAACTCACAAGTCAGCACCAGAGGCACGATCTTCCAAAAGTCAGCTCAAACGCTAGCTTACGCCGACGACATTGACGCGATTGGACGAAACATAGCGAGCCGTCAATGAGGCGTTGGCTGACATTTAGGCAGAAACGGCTAAACTGGGTTAATGAAGCATGCTGTCATCAAGAAAGGACACACAACATCAACGTCTCGGACAGAGTGTCACACTAGGCAGCAAGCGCAGGATCACTCTTGCCAATCGCTACTTCTTTGGGCTCAAGAGGCAATTGAGTAGTCTTTCGAAGGACTAAGCTGGCTTTGTATAACAGCTTGATCAGCCCAGTCCTACTTTCTGGCGCGGAAACCTGGACGTTACTAAAGGCAGATGATTAAGCCTTTTCGAGAGAAAAGTTCTGCGCACGATTTTCCACCCTGTTTGCTTTAATAGACTCTATGGACTGCACAGCACCATGCGCCTGGTCAAGCGTCGTCAGATACAACGCTTAAGATGGCTAGGCTATGCAGAGCGTATACATCACAATTCTGGACCAAAATGTCTTCCATTCTGAGGCATTGGGACAACGCAGCAGAGGACAGCCTAGGCTAAGGTGGCGCACACAAGTGGAGAAGGATTTCAGCCACTTGGAGTGCACAACTGGAGGCAGCTGGCGAAAGACCTTGCTGACTGGAGAGGAATGTTGGTTGAGGCCTAGGTCCACCCCGAACTGTAACGCCAGAAGAAGAAGAAGAAGAAGAAGAAGAAGAAGAAGAAGTAGAAGAAGAAGAAGAAGAATTCCCCAGGGCTCCGTTCTGTCTCCGACACTCTGCCTCTTCTGTCTATCACTACTAATCCAATTCACTCCTTCACTGATGACAGTATCCTCAGCTTTTCTCTCTTTTCCCTGGCTCTCGACCTTCCTCTTCTGCCACAAACTTGGTTGCATAACTGATTGGGATAAGAAGAATGGGTTGGAAAGTACCAGACCCAGTGCTGTCTACTGCCACCCAAGCGTTCCCATTATCCATGATTGGCTCTAGCGTTGCTGAAACCGAACGACTTTCCATCCTCATTTTGTGTACCAACTCAACACTTAGTTAGAACGATCATATATTCGAGATCGACAACAATTCAGCGAAAGGTCTGATCTGGCAAAAAAAATTGAATATAACGCTTCTATAGGGTCCTAAGACCTTCCTGCACTTCCAAATTGGAAAGAACTCAACAGCGAACTATAAAATTTATTTGTAATACTAATGCTGCGAAGTCAATTGACTCCATAGAACATCGACCAAATATTACGTCTTTCATAACAAAGGCTGCTCTAATAAGATAGCCAGTTGCATTCGATCCAATCCTTATTCGATTTGCCAAACTCCACTCAACCAAAATGTTGTAGAAGTTTGATAAGAGCCACGCGTGATCTGTCGAAATACACCTATTGAAAATCAAACCTCACGTTGCACTGGAAAAATTTATTCTTGTTTGTTTTTCTTTTTTTTTTGCTTGTAATGGGCGCACCATGTACTTTATTTTTTATTTGGACTATACATATCTACTGATAGGGTTCAGTAGGTGCCCAAGAATTTCCATTCCAAGAACCTTAAGCCCGTCTATTAGGTTGATGCCGCCTTCTCCTTGATCTATAGGAGCATAGTTGTCGTTGCTCTGCCAACCTCCATACCTTCTCGGAGGAGGGTAGTATGTTTGTGGATACCCATCACAGAGGACGAGGTACTGCAGGAGAAAATTTTGAAAGTTAAATGACAAACTGGAGTCGAAAACGGACAGATGTGACAGCCACACTTACCTTTGCAAATATGACCA
Source organism: Eristalinus sepulchralis (assembly GCA_944738645.1). Classification (NCBI taxonomy): domain Eukaryota; kingdom Metazoa; phylum Arthropoda; class Insecta; order Diptera; family Syrphidae; genus Eristalinus; species Eristalinus sepulchralis. The sequence continues at coordinate 75,740,905 of OX122882.1, forward strand.
GTAGTGCTGCAAGAAACTTTATCTTCATACTGTGAACTGTCAGGTGCTAACTGATTAAAGAAGTTTTTCAAGACGCAAACGCCTTTTTAATGACACTTGTCGCACAATCAAATACAGAGATCGAAACGATTTTTCGCGGCAATTTGAAAATTTGTTCCGGCTTTAGACATGCACTTGGTCCGGAGCAAATGCAAAATGAAATTTTCTGCCATGCAGTCTGCGTGAAATGCCTGATGAATGGTTTAAACATTTGCGCAGCGCAGAATCTATATCTCTAGATGCGCCGTTAATAGCAAATAATACCACGGATACATTTCTGATGTCAATTTTGCCATTTCAGTCATCACCACCTGTGGCACCTTTAGTGGAACATCTAAAGGGGCCACAGGGGCAATGCACGCACGAGAGTCCTGAAGGAGGGTTGACTTCAACTTCCCAAGCGAGCTTATGGACTTTATCCCACTACCTCCCTCTGCGTCCGCCAAGCTGTCGCCTACCTGATGAAATTGTTTCTGAGCTACGCCTCAGATGTCGTGATGTGGGGGACATCCGTACCTCACTGTTGTGGCGTGAGTGTTTACGTGATGACTTGCCAAACGATACTAAGCAAAAATAACAAAATGGATTGATTGAAGCCACGCGTGATCTGTCGAAATATCTTCTTCTTCTTCTTCTTCTTCTTCTTCTTCTTCTTCTTCTTGTGGCGGTACAGTCCCAGGTGGACATGCCTCTCCAGCCAGCCTCTCCGATCTTTTTGTCGATCTCGAATATATGATCGTTCTAACTAGGTGTTGAGTTGGTACACAAAAGAGCCAATCATGGATAATGGGAACGCTTGAGTGACAGTAGACAGCACTGGGTCTGGTACTTTCCACTCAATTCTTCTTTTCCCAATCAGTTATGCAACCAAGTTTGTGGCAGAAGAGGAAGGTCGAGAGCCAGGGAAAAGAGAGAAAAGCTGAGGATACTGTCATCAGCGAAGGAGTGAATTGGATTAGAAGTGATAGACAGAAGAGGCAGAGTGTCGGAGACAAAACGTAGCCCTGGGGAATTCTTCTTCTTCTTCTTCTTCTTCTTCTGGCGTTACAGTTCGGATGGACCTGGGCCTCAACCAACATGCCTCTCGAGCAATCACGATCTTTCGCCAGCTGCCGATCTTTCACCGTTGCGCACTCCAGGTTGATTGAGGTCCTTCTCATCTTTCGTGCACCACCTTAGCCTAGGCTGTCCTCTGCTGCGTTGTCCCAATGGCTCAGAAACGAAGACATTTCGGGCCAGAATTGTTATGTATACGCTCTGCATAGCCTAGCCATCTTAAGCGTTGTATCTGACGACACTTGACCAGGTGCATGTCGCTGTACAGCCCATAGAGTCCATCAAAGCAAACAGGGTGGAAAATTGTGCTCAGACCTTTTCTTTCGAAATGGCTTACTCATCTGCTTTTAGTAACGTCCAGGTTTCCGCGCCATACAGTAGGATTGGGCTGATCAAGCTGTTATACAGCTTTCAGGAGAGTCTGTTACTCAATTGCCTCTTGAGCCCAAAGAAGCATCGGTTGGCAAGAGTGATTCTGCGTTTGGTTTCGGTACTGGTGTTATTGTCCCTGTTTACTGCGGAGCCGAGGTAGACGAAGTCCTTGACTACCTCGAAGTTTCTGCTGCCTGGTGTGACGCTCTGTCCGAGACGCCGATGTTGTGTGTCCTTCCTTGATGACAGCATGTACTTCGTTTTGCCCTCATTTACCACCAGACCCATTTTAGCCGCTTCCGCTTCAATGCCAACAAACGCATCATTGACGGCTCGCTGTGTTCGACCAATCACGTCAATGTCGTCGGCGTAAGCTAGCAATTGAGCTGACTTTTGGAAGATCGTACCTCTGGTGTTGACCTGTGAGTTACGCACGATCCCCTCAAGGATGATGTTAAAGAAGTCACATGACAGTGCGTCGCCTTGTCTAAAACCTTTTTTGACATTGAAGGTCTCGGTGAGTTCGTTGCCAACCTTGACGGAGCAGCGAGAGTTATCCACCGTCACCCTACACAATCTGACGAGTTTGGTAGGAATGTCAAAACTAGACATGGCACTGTATAGCTCGTCTCTATGCACACTGTCATATGCGGCCTTGAAATCGACTAATAGGTGGTGAGTGTCGATTTGCACTTCTTGGGTCCTTTCCAGGATCTGACGTAGGTTGAAAATTTGGTCGATGGTGGAGTTCCCTGGCCTGAAACAATAAAGATAAGGACCTATCAGGTTGTTGATGAACGGTTTCAGGCGTTCACACAATACGGCAGAGAGGATCTTGTACACGATATTAAGGAGACTGATCCCTCGATAGTAGGCCCAGTCGAAGGTGTCCTTTCTTGTGGACCTGGGGTATACCAGCATGATGGTGAATATCAGACTTGAACCCATCCAATACGACTTGGATTATGCGGTTCGAAAGGTAATTTCTAATCTGATGCTACACTCTTCGAATGTGCAAACGTTCAAAAACAATTTAAGCAGGAATTTGGAAATCTTTATAAATATACAAACGTATGTATATGGATTTCATTTGTTCTTACACGTATCACAACTATCCAATCAGTTAGTATATAGCCACTTGAACACCCCACTGTTTTCAACGCGCCTAACTGTATGCAATGATTTATTGTAAATGTGTTTTAAAGCTCTGGCCACCGAAATACTCCTTCACTATCATTGGTGGTGAAAAACAACAGACACGCTTGTCCTTAAGTGACCCAATGTACATTATGGGCGGCATGGACCTGTGCATACGAGGCAACGTCGTTGATAGCACTTAACATAGTGAGCTGCCACTATCCTCGTTCCTGCACAGGTCAAGTTGATATACGGCCTCCTCGTGACGCCGCCTGAAAAGCCATCACAACATCTGCTGTGTGGTGAACCAATGTATGAAGCGAACCCCCTCTGCCCGAGGGTTAAATAATGCGCCTGGCCTATCAGTCTGTAGGTTGTGCGTGAGGCTAACTAACTCACTACACAAAAGAACGGAGTTCAGAGAGAGCAACATGACTCGGATGTGGACGGATACAATGTTGACGACTCCAGCAAACGACTAAAGGACAAAGATTTTCGGTTTCAGACCACGTGCAGCCGAGCAAATTGCAGAGGCCCTTGACTGCAACAAAGCAAATATCACCGCCATCCAGGAAGCGCGGTGGGATGGGCCGGGCAGAAAGAAGATAAGGAACTGCGACATAAACAACAGCGACTGCTACAGGGAGAGAAGGCAGCGCCTATTCGGATGCGGATTTGTTGTTCGAGGCAGACTTTGGCAAAATATCTTACCGCAAGCGAACGCCTCATGACAATCCGCGTAAAGGCTAAATTCGGGAACATCAGCCTGAATTGCGCTCACGCCCCGACAGAGGAGAAGGATGACAACAGGAAAGATGATCGCCTAGAAAGGACACCAAGATCGTTTTAGGACATTTCACTGCTGACCTGGGCAAAGAGAACATCTTTGCTGGCGTTATCGGAAAATACAGCCTCCACGACACCACCTCCGGAAACGCACTCAGGCTGTTGGACTTCACCGCGGGGCGGAACCTTTCTGTCAGTAGTACGCGGTTCCTACATCTTAACATCCATTAAGGAACCTGGCGATCCACTGATCAATTAACCGTCAAATAGATTGATCGACGTCAGACACTCCTCCAACATTCTCGATGTCCGAACATTTCGAGGCGCCAACATCGACTCGGATCATCACCTTGTTGTAGCCAAGGTAAGAACCCGGATATCGAGAGAGCAACGGAGTCGAAATGGGCTAAAACGGTTTGACGTCGCAAAGCTGAATCGCAACAAATTGCTGGGATCTTTGCCGAGTCTTCCTCGACGCTGCCTGCAATGACAATAGAAGAAGAATGGAAACATTGTTAAGAAGCTATCAAAGAAGCTGCCGCTGATGTGCAGAAACCTATGGTTTGCGGACGAGTGCCGGCAGGCACATGCAGCTAAACAGGAGGCCTAAAAAGCAATCGCTGCATCGAACAACGAGAGCAGTTCACGAGCTCTACGAACAAAGAAGAAGGGAAGAGAACTGGCTTCTCAGAAGGAAAATCATCCCAGTCCTACTCTATGGCGCGGAAACATGGACGTTACGAAAAGCCGATGAGGAGCCTTAAGTCTTTTCAAGAGAAAAGTTTTGCGTGCAATTTTCGGTCCTGTTTGCGTCTTTGGCAATCTTCTCCAGGATTGCCAACGCCGAACTCTATGCGCTGTTCAGCGACATGCGCCTAGTCAAGCGTCTTCCAATGTAACTGTTTAGATGGCTAGGCCATATAGAGCGTATGGACTCCCCTGCTCCAGCCCGAAAAGTTTTCGAAACCGAGCCATTGGGACAACGCAACAGCGAACGGCCTAAGCTATGGTGGCCCACACAAGTGGAGCAGGATTTTAGCAACTTGGAGTGCACAACAGGCGGCAACTGGCGGCAGCTGGCGAAAGGTCGTGCTGGATGGACAGGAATGTTCGTTGAGGCACAGGTTCACAGGTGCACTAGTGAACAGCCGAACCGATAGAGAAACTCCTTAAGATTGGACTTAAAGAGCTTCTAAGACTTGTCTGAAAGGGTCTCGAGCTTGAGATTGTGTTTTTTAAGTGAGCAAACGTGGCTCTAATCAGACAGATGCTCAATATTTCATGCATCGGTGTATCCACACAACGCGCTGCAGCGTTTTCAGACTCTATCTCGGGCGTCTCATGTCACGTTCTTCTCCATCTTAGTCAATTTCGGGCCATCTGGGCGCAGCACACCGAAAATTGACGTGTGACCACGATAAAGGCGTTAAGTCGATTCTTGACAGTTGCCGTAGAAAGCAGCAAAAGGAAAAGGTTCTCGAGGACTTCGCTGCACAAGTGTCCTTCCAACGACAGAAAATCCACGTCGCTCACGTCTGCTGGGAACAAAAATAAAGCTACGAGTCTCGATTTGGTTAACAGGAGCTGTCTAAGAGAAGATACTGCACGATGGAAATTTTCTCTAAGGCACATGGCGCCGTAGGGTAGTCAGGTTAAGTAGTAACTTGTAGCCACAGGGATAGTTCTAGGATCAGTCCCTTAGTTAAGCTCTGTAAAGACAGTTTCGTAGCCTGGCAAAGCGTGCGCTACACCGCCATTGCCAAGATTTGCATACTGAGTGGAGACACGATGTTATCAAAAATTATTTACTTCGCGAACTTCAAGCCCCTCTTCCAATCTTGCTGCCTCCTATGATGATGCCGCCCTTGTGAGTAAATTTGCAGCACAGTGGTCCAACATGTGAAATGAATTTCCTTGTCAAACGGACGACAGTCATTTAAACTCTACCAATTTCTGACCACACAAACCTACCCCTCAATGATTCATAAATCTTATGAAAATCACCTCAGTCCGCGCCACGGATGTGAGCACAGACGACTGCTCAAATCGCACAAATAGTCGTGACTTCAGCCACTTTGCCGATGGCAATGTTTTCAAAGCCATACAACCCCCACCGTGGAGAAATCAATACAAGGGTTGGTTGACCGATCGCTTTAATAAATTATGACTCCGCCAGCATGGCCGGTCCGCTGTGGGAGTGCACAAAAGGCACGTCCGCGTCAGTGGGTTACGTGTAGCAAAGAGATCGAATTTCCAATTGTTTACAGCCCGAGAAACTATTTCACAAAACCCATTAGAGGGTGAAATGCTATTTGTGTGCGTCGGACGGACAAGTGACGTTCGCGCTAGCAAGGGTGCCGCCCGAACCGCCCCCCCAATCGATGCTCGTTATATCATCACAAGCTGCGCCCCACCCCAGTGACGTTTCACTTTCAGTGCGGTTTCAACATTCACCGTGTGGCGACTCACTGCTGAGCGCTAAAACCACCACCGCTTGTCAGCGTGGGGGGTTAAGTGCCACACCGCCACAGCCACTGTGTGGCGCAACAAATGAGTGTAAGGAGATACTCTCGGGGGAGTATCACGGCGAGTTGAGCACAGAAGAGGCGAACATTTCAAAGCGGAATAAGTTTCGATTTCAAGTTATGTTTCAACACTCTACACTCGGATGGGCGTCCGCATGCATGTGCAGGCGCTCAGTAAGGGCAGATAAGTCGGTGGTCATGTGGGGAAGGAATTAGAGGCGAAACACGCGGAAGAGCGCCTGTACTTATGTAAGGAGGGGGAAGCTTTGTGTCGGTTCACGTGTTGAAGGCAGTGTGTCACCGAGGAAATCCTTCTGGCATTACAGCTGTGGGGGGGAATTCATGTCAGCACTGGATAAGCCGAGGTTCAAACGTGCCGAAGCTGAGTAAACACTATGTGCATCGATTTTCGAGTCTACTTCCTACATTCTCTGCAAATTTTTGCAATCAGTGACGAAGTAAGCGTTTGTGTCAACTGTGCGGTCCCTTGGAGCCGGTCCCATAGATTGAAAGTGGCGAAAGGGAAAGTGTGCCAACAACAGCCCTCCAAACTAGGCAAAAGTCAAAAAATGTTTCATGATGGGATGGTGGTTGGTTCTGCATCTTTGGTGACAAGCAAGCAAAAGTAGTCCAGTGAGGGCGAAGGAGCTGCTTGCGAAAGATCGTGCTGGCTGAAGAGGCATGTTGGTTGAAGCCCAGGCCCACCCCGGACTGAAGAGCCACAAGAAGAAGGAAAGTGCGAATGAGGCAGAGAGAGAGAGGGACAGCATTAAAGACGACCCCTATTCCGGCTGCCCACCTATTGCTTGTACGATTGAAAACATTAAAGAAGTCGAGAAACATGTACTTGAGGAAGATGAAAATGTTGACAAAGGTATTAAGCTTTCGGCTGGTTCCATACACACTGTTCTTTACGATCATCATAACCATTCAAAAGTCCGTGCAAAGGTGGCTGCCACGAATACTCACGGCGCTTCGGTGAAAAGTGCGACTCACATGCAGTTTTCGAAGTTCTGTAATGAAAACCTGGACGATACTGTTTAACGAATTCGTACTGGAAACTGGCTTTTGAACCGCTGTTCTGACAAACCAGTCGCCGACTCAGAGGAAGGAAGTTCAATATCATTCATATCAGGAGTCAAATTCAAAGATGGTGCCCAGATGCTTGTGGACATCTTGCGCAGATGGAGCAAGCACTTTTCGGAGCTGCTCAATCCCGAACAGGGCACTAAAGATGACAGACCTATTGTCTTAAGTGGGCGGAGATGAGTCCAACGGTGGAGGAAGTCACTTTGGCGATTGAATCGCTTAAAGCTGTCAAGTCCGCCAGTGTAGATGAAATCTCGCCCGAAATGCTTATGTCCATGGGTAAAGATGGAGTTTTGGTGCTCTCCCGTGTCATTAAGGTGGCCTGGGAATGGGGCTAAACACCTGGCGATTGGAAGAATAGGGTGATTGTTCCTCTTTTCAAAAAGGGGGACAAGAGAGACTGCTTCAATTATCGGGGGATATCTCTTTTGAGTCTCTTCGGTAAGGTCTATGCTAAGGTGTTGAAGGCCCATTCTAGATCGATGGTTGAATCCAGCTTGGGGGATAGGCAGTGCGACTTTCGTCGCGACAGAAATTCAACCGGCCAGCTCCTCGCCCTAAGAGAGATACTTGAGAGTCTGCTTGGACGTCTGCTTAACCGATCTACAGTGGTTTTTTAGGCTTGAAAACGACACTCGACCGAGTCCATCGATGGAAGTTCTTGAGTGTTCTACAGGAGTATGAGACTAAGTGTCTCTTGTTGAGTAAGATTGAATCTCTTTACACCAACCTATACAGCTTTGGTTGGATAAGCGGTGGAAAATTGCTTCTTGACTGTCAGTGTAAATGGCAAATACTCTCGTTCGATATCTTCCTCATCAATAGCCATTTAACGGCTACGCGGATAGGCCTTATTTTGGTCTGAAGGCCGCTGCATTAATCTAAAAGTCTTAAAGGCCGGATGATCTGCAGATTCCACTTCCGCGATCATACCAGCTCCCACTGCACGACCGGTCTTAGATCCATCTCCAAAGATTTCCTTGACGTTGTTATGAATCAGGACCGAGTTCGTCTCCCACACTGTTTTTATATCCCGATATTGAAGACTAAGATCGGGGTTAAGTTGTTTGTAGGTTCTTTGGCACAACTACTGGCGTGGTCTTTACATTGATTGCTCCATACCAAGAGTGCTTTTAGACTCAACGCCGATTTTGCTACAAATTACTTGCCACAGATGACAACAGGAGTGGGGTGTAATATCGTTTCAAGCGCTGCCATTGGTGTGGTGTGAGCAATGCGTTTATAATTTATGAAGGTGCCATCATATGGACCCCTTCTATCATCTTTCCGTACGTGACATTATCCATTGACGGTAACCACATCAGAGCGCCATAGAGAAGTGGACCTTATCACGGCGTTGTATAGCCACCTTGGACTGGATTTCTTAGTTCCTATTTATGGTGGTGGCATATAATGCCAAGATATTTGGAAAGATCTAAGAAACATTTTATTAGGAAATAAAAAACACGCCCCTTTGACTATCCCTTATTGGGTGGCACAACGCTGTCATTCGTTGACAAGAATGGGTTGCTGCATAATCAGGATATCGACCACCCCCTGTGAAATTCAACACCTTTAATTAATGAAAAGGGACATCAAGTTTTTTACGGCTGTTAATCGGTATCTCAAGACCGTCACGCACACTTATATTTGGATCTTATTTCAGTGGTAAGTAGCTTCTCAAAAGCGAGTAAGTCATTCAAGCCAAACACTTCTACAAGCTCTTTGATGATGTTTAAAGTCATTTTTAGACGACTTTCAAAAAACAAAATATGACAATAATGACCCAAATTTTCCACTCATTCTTAAACGTTAATAACTTTTTTACTGAAAAATTCGATTTCAGCAACGTCCTTTAATAAAATTAAGCCAAAGACGTAGACTTTCACGTTAGCTGAAGTATTGCGAGATACAAATAATATTACCAGAGGTATTACATTTCTGACGACCATTTGTTACGAATACCTTACATATCACCCTATGTATGGTGTAGGTTACCCTCACTGCCCGATGGCGACAATTTTTCTGCTTCTTCTTCTACTGGGGCAACAGTCCCGGGGGGACCTGTGCCTCAACCAACATGCCTCTCTAGCTAGCACGAGCTCTCGCCAGCTGCCACCAATTGCGCACTCCAAGTTGAATCAGGTCCTTCTCTACTTGTGTGCATATTTTCATCATATACCGCAATAGTTTGAATTTGAAGGCTTTTCTGGCCGGAGCGGTGGTGTTCGCGCGCCTACATGGCCAAGCCATCTTAAGCGTTGTATCCGAAGATGGCCAGGCGCATGCCGCCGTACAACCTTCAGACGCTCCAGACGGCTACTGTCAAAATTTTAGCACCGTGGTCTTGTTGTGACCGTATTTGGAAGAGCTGCTTTCGGCGGAGAGCAATATCGGTGATTCATTTAAAATTAAAGTAGAGCGCTTGTACGATGCGTATGGTGACTCTTTCTCTTTAGATAGCGATTGTCAAAATTAGTTTCACTGCTTTCTTTGACCAGGCGAACCAAAAGCGGAGAATAACCACGAAATCGTGTTAGCAGATCGTCGATTGAAGGTACGCCAGATAGCTAAGGGCATTTCAAGAGACCGCGTGTGTGAAATCCAAGATTGCCATCAGAAAATCACGATCTGTTCGATGGATCCCACGTTTGTTTACTCCTGATAAGAAGCTCATTCGTAAGACCACTTCAGAGTAGTGGTTGTTACTGTGAGCAATCCAGAATATTTTTTGCGTCATTTCGTGACAATCGATGAAACGTGGTTTGAGAACGTAGACTTCATCCGGTACTCCGAAGAAGTTAAGCAATGTCCTCGAGTTACTGACCGTCTTCACATCGACTATCTAGAGAAGTGCAGAATGGTGGTTTTCAACACCGAATCGGCAAAAAAACGGGCACCTCTCGGGAGAGAAAAACTGCTCTTTTACTTCGAGAATGCACTGCCTAACATTCACGCTATGTACTGATGCCCTATTCACTGGTTTGGCTCCTTGGGACTTTTTTTGTGTCCAAACTTAAGAAAGTCACTCACTGGCTAGAAATTTGTGTCGCAAGAAGGTATTATCATAGGCACAGAGGACTTCTTTGCACACTTCCACAAATTTCGGTTTCCGGTTAACAAGCTCCGTTGGGTCCAGTAATAATCATAATATTAATTGAGCGACACTACAGCCTACAAGGGGCCAGGACCCAGCTTCTTCACGGATAGGGGGGAACTTCAGTTTTTTGCCGACTCCGAACGGCGAAATTTGAGAAGATTTTACGGACAATTAATAGTCTTTGAGTCAACACCAGAGGCGCGATCTTCCAAAAATCAGTACAATTACTAGCTTACGCCGATGACATTGACGTGGTTGGATGAATACAGTGAGCCGTCAATGAGGCGTTTGCTGGCATTGAAGCGGAAGTGGCTAAAAGGGGTTTGGTGGTTAATGAGGGCAAAGCGAAGTACATGCTGTCTTAAGAACGGACGCACAACATCGACGTCGCGGACAGTGCGCCACACTAGGCAGCAGAAACTTCGAGGTAGTCAAGGACTTCGTCTACCTCGGCTCTACACCAGCACCGAAATCAAACGCAGAATAACTCTTGCCAATCGCTGCTTCTTTGGGTTCAAGAAGCAATTGAGAGCCCTCTCTCGAAGGACTAAACTGGTTTTGTATAACAGCTTGAACATGCCAGTCCACCTTTACGGTGCGCAAAGTGGGACGCTACTAAAAGCGGATGAGGAAGTCCTTAGTCTTTTCGTGAGAAAAGTTTTGCGTGTGATTTTTGGTCCTGTTTGCGTTGATGGCATCTGGTGGAGAAGATTCAACGACGAACTCTATGAGCTGTACAGCGACATGCGCCTAGTCATGTGTTTTCGATTACAACGTTTATGTAAAGCGTATGGCCATATAGAGCGTATGGACACCACTGCTCCGGCCCGAAAAATCTTCGAATCTGAGCCATTGTGACAACGCAACAGAGGACGGCCCAGGCTAAGGCGGCGCACACAAGTAAAGAAGGACCTCAACCAACATGGAGTGCGCAACTGCCGGCTGGCGAAAGATCGTGCTGGCTGGAGAGGCATGTTGGTTAAGGGCCAGGTCCACCTCGGACTGTAGCGCCACAAGAAGAAGAAGTATGTCAGTCCCGGGACTTATTGAGTGATGTGTTCATAACTTCACGCGCAGATATGCACTTTTATGATAAAATTGAAAAAGAAACAAGAATGAATAATACAAAACAACTGTGTGACATGCCGCTCTCCTGCCTTTACTTGGTCAAAGATAATGTTTGGAATGAAGTCCCTGTGCCCTAAATTTCTCTTAACAAATGTCCCTTCAAAGTAGCACATTATGGATTTCTGACTTGTGAACTTAGGTCCATGTACCGTCAAATGCCACCATTTAAAGCACGACTGAAGAAAGAACCTTAAATGAAGTTCCCTCAAAACAAAGGAAAGGCAGAGGTCTTATTTGTACCAGCTGGATGGACACCAGATCATCAACGAATGTTCCCCTGTATACAGTCAATTTGTATGACCCTCCAAGCACAGTCAGAGTCACGAAGGAAATACTCTTTATGAGGTCAATTGCGAATCCCCCCTTCGATGAATCCGACTCAAAAGGACACTGAACCCGAACACCCTCTGAAAATGTCTGCTGATGTAATTATCCTCATTCAGGACACAATTCTGATACACATCTTGTACAGCAATGTACATTCAGCAGAAGTGTGTCAAAACAATAAACTGAAGCGTGCCAAGTCCATAAAACACATTGTCCTGCTCATGCCGCAGAATACATTTGTGAAATGAAAAAAACACACACACACACACACGCAATACAAACCTTCAATTGAACATTCACGCAGTCGAGAGGGAAACCATTAAAATATAGGCCGGGGAAAAAACAGAACTAAAATCACTTAGGAATAGTTAGTTTCGCATTTTTCTGGCGTCCGCGGTACACAGTCTTCCCCTCCCGAATTCACTATGCACTTGAGAGTTTTAAGCAAAACTAAAAGCTGCCCACCCCCGTCAAGGTCACTGCTGATGGAAATCACAAAACTAATAAACTTTCAAGCATTTCAAGCAATTGAACTGAATAAACCGCACATTTGCGTATATCCGACTGTGAACTGCGCTGCCAAGTTCAGACTTTGGCGGCGCGACGACACGGCCGAAGACTTTTGAAATACACAGCCAAAGGCGAACGAGACTTCTGTTCTGTTCGGTCGGACGATGTGCCTGTGTGTGGTGTACCGAATGTAGGCGTGAACTCATTGTGGAATGAGGAAAAAAAAGAATAGCAAGATCTGCTCTTGCTGCAGACAAATTGTATCCGCTCCCCATATAAACGATGAAAAGATACAGAAAACGAAGATACTCCTTCTGGATTTTTTTATGAAGAAAAAGCTCGGTGGTGTGTTTTTGCGTTTCAGGCGAGGTGTCAATGGAATTATTGTTGTGTTTCGAACAGATGCGATCGAGATCGTTGACGCAAATAGATTTCTGCAGTGAAATTATCGATCGAATGGATTTATGGAAGGTCATTGCCGCCCCCACAAGGCGGCCTCATTAAATGATTTCCTTCTACTGAGAGGGTGGTGTGCGGGGTTTGGTTTTCAATGATATCGCAAAAAAGCTCAGGAATGTGCTAAATTGGAAAAGGGAGACACAGAAGAGGGTTGATGCATTTTTACACACATGCTAATGAATTTTTATTGCATACTTATAGGCGACTTATTGAAGAGTCAGTCACAAAAAGAATAATCCTTCATTATTGAGTGGGGCAGGTGATGCCACTTTTCAACGAATTTTTGGTGGCGTTTGTATGGACTAGAAGTCTTCCTTTTTTACCGCGTGTGGAATCAGGTATGTAGACGAATTTTTGAATGCGTGACATATCGGTCTCTGATTCGATTTTTGGTTTTGGGAAGCGAAATCAAAAATACTACGCTCTGCTACCAAGCAGAGTGGCGCAGTGAAAGCGTGCTGGGCCCATAACCTGTTGCAGCTTAGAGAAAAAGTCGCCCTTTTTTATTCAATTGAGCGCTTGGACGCTGTGTACGTTGACTCTTCTCCTTCGACGGCAACCGGCAAAAATTTACTGAACGCATTTAAACATAGTCGCAAGCCCAGTTTTGATGCGATACGCTAAGGTGGTTCAATGTGCGACTGCACCCACGTTTGCTCACAGCAAGCTCAACGGTTAGATGAAACAGCAGAATCTCAAGCTCAAGGGTGAAACGAAGCAGCAGTGTCTCAATCTCGGCGGTGAAGCGAAGCAGTAGATTCTTAAGCTGAACGGAGAGACGAAGCAGCAGAGTCTCAAGCTCAACGGTGAGAGTCTTTGAGTGTTTGACGCTTTCTACACGCAATCCGAAGCAGAGTTTGTGTCGTTTCATGACCGTCAATAAAAAATGGATCCTCTAGGGATCAAGAAACAGTCGAAGTTGGAAATTCACCCAGCGAACGTTTCCCAAAGAATGCAAAGATAGTCCTATCGGCAAAGAAGGAAACGGCCACCGTTTTCTGAGATTCACAAGGTTTGATCTACTTTAACAACATTAAGAAGGGCAAAACGGCCAATTCGTCCTAATTGTGAATTGTTGAGCCGATTCGATGACGAATTGAAAAACAGCCTCATTTGGCGAAGAAGAGTGTTCTTACACCACCAGAAGGCATCAGCTCAAACCTTTGATTTGAACTTCTGCCCCAACCAAGGCAGTTATCAGATTTAGATCCGTATGTCTTCTTTCTGTTTCTAAACTTGAAGAAGTCACTCACCAGACAACCATTTGAATCGAATGTAGGATGTTATTGCCATCACGGAGGCCTTATTTGCAGACCTTCAGAATACCTACTTTTCAGAAGAGTGAAAGAAACCAACGAAGACTTTCTCGAATTTTCATTTTTTACTATTTTTAGTCAGCTGAACTAAAAAGTGGCCGTTAGAGCTTGGGAAATGAATGTTCTGTACGTCGGGAATCTGTTGCTTCTGACGATAACCATGTTTAAGCTGATTAAATGATGTAGAGAGAGCGATGGCTGAGAGAGAGAGAGCAGAGAGCTCCGAACATGTCCAAAGCCAAGAAGAATTAGACATGAGAAAGATGTCCCCGAGTTGGGAGCCGCGTTAACCTTCATTCGACTTGTTTAAAAGAGCGTTTCTAATAGCACTTTGTTTGCACATTTATGGCACAATAAATGTGAGTTTTTGAGCCGATGAATTACTGTACATGAAACTAAGATACATCATTATAAGACCGAAACAAAAATCCAGTCAAAACAGTGAATTGTGAAATTGATGGCCAGTCGGCATCATCTTAGTGGATCGTCATTTTTATCATCATCCGCATGTTCCATTAAAGAGGCCGGGAAAATAATACAGGCATGAGAGACTTCCAGGACCCTCGATTCTCCGCCATCGACTTTAACTCATTAGGAGCTATTCCAAAGTGCAACCAGGCGAGTTTATGGACTTGATCCAACTACCTCGCCCTGGATCTGCGAAGAAATCGCCTACTTGTCATTATCCGGATTTGCTGAGAGTTGGAACAAGCACAGGGTTTAAAACTGATCCCTTGGCCTTAACACCTAGCTGATCTTCCAAGCTGATGCAAAATGGATCCAGTTGGGAAAACCTACTCAGTGTTGCTTATCCTATCACTCATGAAAAAGATCCCAAGATACATAAGTTTCTCCACATGTTTCAATGGAATTCCATCAACATATAAGGTGCACAGGAAAGGCGTTTAGTAATAAATAATAATAATTGAGTGGCACAAAGAACAATAGCATGCACAACACAAGTAGTTGTTGTAGAAGCTAGGCCCTGGTCCGTTATGGGCTGTAGTGCCACTCAATTATTATTATTATTAATTGAGTGGCACTACAGCCCACAAGTGACCAGGGCTCAGCTTCTACAACAACTACTCGTATTGTGCGTGCTCCTGTTCTGTCACGAGTAGAAGGGACCTACAGTTTATTGCCGATTCCGAATGGCGAGATTTGAAAAGCTTTTCAAAGACAATTGATACTCTTTGAGTGTTGTCAGCAACTCGGAAGGGGTGGTGCCGTGAAAAAATGAGACGTGTTCGGTCCGGGAATCGAACCCAGCCTTTCTGCGTTTGGGTTGACGCTCTTACCACTACGCCACGGCGACCGCCACAACCGAGTCTATATTTGCCTAAACCAACGACATAAAGCTCTTCCATCCGAACAAATAGCTGCTCAACATTGAATTCCCCTCCCAACGTCGCTTTTCTCAACCTTTCCTGCCAAGCAACTTCTGCTTGTATTCGTGATCTTATTCTTTCGGTCACACAATGACTTAAAAACCGACAACTTGGCTTTGACACCAAGTTCGGTCTTCCTTGTTACTGATCTACTAAGTTGCTTTAAATCCTACAATGCTGCTGCTCCTCTGATCACTCGTGAAAAAGACACCGAGTTACTTAAGCTTCTCCTCCTGTTTTAATGAGACTCCACTAACACGTAGAATGCATTGGACAGGCGGTTTGGAAATGACTATTACTTCGAACTTGTCCATGTTCACCTTCATTTCAGCATCAGTACACACGGCCAGCAAACGAGAGCGCTCTGGAGTTCCGTCTGAAAGGATGTGAGGAGAACGTAGAAGTCTCAAACCTTCTAATATGAAACATTCCTCCCCTCGGCAGCGCTACAACACAAGATGCACTCTTGGCGAAGCTCACCGCCTACGCTGTTACAGTTGGTGTAAGGGGATTGAATGACACTCAACGGGAGACTCTCAGTCTCATACTTCTGTAGAACACTTAAGAACTTCCATCGATGGACTCCATTGTGTACGTTTTTAAACCTACAAAACAACTGTACATCGGTTCAGCAGACTCCCAAGCCAAATATCATTCTTTGAGTGAAAACCTGGGTTGTTGTACTTCGTCAGGGACGAAAGTCGCACTGTTCAACCCCCGATCTCGATGCAACGACAGCTCTAGAACGGGCATTCAACACCTTAACATAGGCCTTACCGAGAAGACTTAAATGAGACATCCCCCGGTAATTGAAGCAGTCTCTCTTGTCCCCCTTTTTGAAAAGAGGAACAATCACCCTAGTCTTCCAATCGCCAGGTGTTTAGCCCCATTCACAGGCCACCTTAATGACATGAGAGAGACACATAACTCCATCTTTACCCATGCCTATAAGCATTTCGGTAAGGATTTTATCCACACTGGCGGACTTGCCAGCTTTTAGCGATTCAATCGCCAAAGTGATTTCCTCCATCCTTGGTCTATTCTCCGTTCCTCTTAAGACAACAGGTTTGTCATCTTAAGTGCCCTGTTCGCGATTGAGTTCCGAAAAGTTCTCGCTCCATCTGCGCATGATGTCCAGAAGCATCTGGGCACCATCCTTGAATTTGACTCCTTCAATGATATTGAACTTCCTTCGTCTGAGTCG
Source organism: Eristalinus sepulchralis (assembly GCA_944738645.1). Lineage (NCBI taxonomy): Eukaryota > Metazoa > Arthropoda > Insecta > Diptera > Syrphidae > Eristalinus > Eristalinus sepulchralis. The sequence goes on from OX122882.1 coordinate 75,757,341, forward strand.
GCGACTGGTTTGCCAGAACATCTTCTGCGCAGATCTAAGGTCGCTTTCCAACTTCTCGCAGAACTCCTTTCAAGATTGTTTTTTGACTGCTTGCACCTCCAATTTATAAGTTCTTCGTGTCTCAGTGTACGGGTCACTAGAAGCAGAAAGTTTCCCAAGAGAATCCAGTCTCTGTAGGTCTTCTTCTTCACTCTGATGGCTTCTTGAGCTCAGGGTGTTTTAAACCACGCAGTCACCACTCAGTTTCACCACCAGGCGCAACTCCAAGTCGCCACTCCAAGCCGCTTTACTTCACAAACATCGCTCGCAGTGATATTGACATGTTTGTCGTTATCTTCAACAAGGAAAAACAAATACAGGAGCATACTACTCAGCATTACTTGTCAAGCTGAAAGGCAGACATGGCGGAAAAAGGGGCAAATTTGGAAAAAGGAAAGAAAGTCCTGCTTCACCACGACAACGCGCCGTCTCAGACCTCAGTGGGTGCCATGACACATCTCCACGAATTACGGCTTGAACTGCGGCTGACCATCTGCCTTACTCGACAGATCTAGCCCCAAGCAACTTCGTTTTGTTCTCTGCTGCGCTTGGGGGACAGGAATCTTCATCAAATGAGGTCCTCCTCATTCCATGAAAATCACCTTCGGCAACAATTATTTAGCAGACAAAGATGCCAAGAACCATTTGGACGGGCTAGAGCTAGGGCTAGGGCAAGGGCTGATGGGATCATCGGTGGTAGAAGTGTGTTGTGTTACAAGGAGAATATGTGGACACACCACCTAGAAGACCGTCCACATGGGCCTGTAATTGATTCTTCCGAAGCTCATATTTCAATGTTTCATCAACTTTCATCACGTTCGAATGAAACTGACATTCAAACAGTTGCGTATGTGCTGCACTCAATTATGTCCATCTGGACTAAACTAGATTCTCAGCCGCCTCATCAACCCCCATTCACCGTTTATTCAATTTCACTGCCCACCGACACATGCACAAGCTGATAACAATCCCGCCGAGATGACATTTGCCACTAGCAGCATGCACTCATCCAATTTGTGAAAAAAAAAATTTTTTCAATTTGTTTCTGTTGTTGGCGCAGTTTAACATAAACTTCCGGTCGCCATCCCCCATCCCCCATCGGCCAGCTGCAATACATCACTCTGTCCGATCGAATTGTTAGTCCGGACCGCGAAGTAAACGTCTCAACAAGACAACAGCAACTGCATGTGCATCACTCCCAGTCGGGTAATCATCACGCCTAGCCGCGTGTGAGCAACGCATCCAGTGTTTCCCTCGTTTTCGACGTGTGTTTACGCGGTTAGGTAAATCATGGCGGAGTCACGCTGTGAATTCTTGGAAGCACAGAATTTCGTTTATTTTGCTTGAAATGGATTTTTCGGTTTGCCGGTGTTTTCGCGATTGTTATGAACTCAAAAGATGACTACGACAGCGGAAGACTCTCTGGGCATTGGGATTAGTTTTTATCTATTGACAGGCGGTGAGTAACTTGTGTGTGCTTGGGGGGATCTGAAACGACGCGGTTAGTGATAGAGTGGAGCTATGCCTTGGAATTTAGATAAACAAACGATAAAATGGTTCATTGGACTTGATTAGGAAATAGATAGACGGAGCTTCAAAAACGAAGCGTTTTCAAAACAAAAGAAACATTCAAGGGGTAGACTTGATTATCAATTCGTTGAACTGCTTTCAAGTGGAGGTTGCTTCGATGGGAAGAGGAGTTCTTGCGAAGGTTCAGGAGTGGAAGCCGCTCGGGCATCTAATTCTGTAGCAAATGTAATTTGACACTCTGATGCGGTAAACCAACGAAACTTCTAGATCTCCTCTTCAATTTTTCCTTGCAGGGTAGTAGATGTGGGATTTGGTTTTATGTGATCTCGGCCGGTTCATTCTTGCAAGAGTCGTAGAAAACGCAAGACGTCTAGTTTAAATTAAGTGACTCTGCAGCTTACAAGGGACCTGCGCTCCAGCTAACATGGGACCTGCACTTTAGCTTACAAAGACCCACGTCTAAGCTCTTCTGGAAATGCTCTTGTACTATCGGACTGCTATCACAAGTAGGGAAACCTGCATTTTGTTGACGACTTCGAATGGCGAGATTTGACAAGCTGCAAACTTTAAGATGGTGGAGTCTTAAAGGAATATGGGATTTAGTTTGACGTGATCACCTGCCGTTACAGCTTATACCACGGGGTTCGTATCCCCAAGAGACGTAGACAACGCCAGACTAGACACCTTAGTTACCCCAGTACCAAATGAGATCATGCCTGAGGAACAATCGCCCGACTTTGGTTTGGAACGAGGCCTTTCTAAAAACTCTGCCGCTCTATGGGAGGCAGTATCCGGTTGAGACTGCAACTCCACACTGAGTTGGGAAAGTTCCCTAGCCGCCTGGTCTGAATCAGTATTGTAGACAGTACACTGACCACGTCTCTGCCTCCGATATTAGGTTTACATCACAGCCACAACGTTACTTCCACAAGGGGGTCTACCGCACGCTTAGTTTGAAACCGAAGTTCCAAGGGCTCCTGACCTCCAGTGACACAGAAATACGGCTTTTGGTCAAGCTGTCACATTATCTTTCTGACAACACTGGTTTAAGCAGCTGTCGAAGGTTTCTTGATTTGTTTCACTGTCGAAAATCTTCAGTTTGGTCCATAATTTAACCATGAATCTTCTTACAAACGAACGACGCCTGCAAATTATTGAATTTTTTTTTATCCAAATGAGTGCTCTGTTAAGAAAGTTCATCGCCCGCTTCTTTCATTGGTCGGTTTAATCGACCCACTGAAGCGGCTATTCGGGCTATTGTGACTAAATTTCGCACCAGATTTACATTGCTGGACATAAAACCACCAACACGCTTCCGTAGAGTGCGAACTGGAGAAAATATCGCAGCTGTATCGGCCAGTGTTAATGATGACCATCAATTATCGATTCGTCGCCGTTCGCAGCAATTGGGCCTCTGTTAGTCAACAACGTGGAAAAATTTGCGGAAGAATTTAGGTGTGATGCCCTTCAAAATACAGCTGGGGCAGGAATTGAAGCCGAACGACCTACCGCAACGTAAAGTTTTTGGTGAATGGGCTCTTGGAAAGTTGAACGAAGATCCACTTTATTACCGAAAAATTGTGTTCAGCGAAGAAGCTCATTTTTGGCTCAATGGGTACGTAAATAAGCAGAATTGTCGATTTTGGAGTGAGTATCAGCCAGAAGCATTGCAAGAGCTACCAATGCATTCAGAAAAAGTCACAGTTTGGTGCGGTTTATGGCTGGTGGCATCATTGGACCGTACTTCTTCAAGAATGATGCGAATCGTAACGTAACTGTGAATGGTGAGCGCTACCGTGAGATTATACCCAACTTTTTTTTGCCCAAAATGCAAGAGCTTGACTTGCGTGACATGTGTTTTCAACAAGACGGTGGCAGATGCCACACAACACGCGCAACACTGGACTTATTGAGAGGCGAGTTCAGTGAACATTTTATTTCACGTCTGGTACCGCTCAATTGGCCGCCTAGATCATACGATTTAATGCCTTTAGACTATTTTTTGTTTGGCTATGTTAAAGCTGATGTCTATGATGTCAGACAAGCCCGCTTCAATTGACGCATTGGAAGACAACATTGAAGCATTTATTCGTGAGATACCGGCCAAAATTGGACTAAGCGGATGGACCATCTGAGGCGCAGTCAAGGTCAACATTTGCATGAAATAATCTTCAAACATTAAATCGTATGGACCGTACTATCGATTCAAATAAGGATTTTATGCATTTTTCTGAATTTCATGTGTTTTTTCTTTTTTTTTTAAACTTTCCTATTGCTTTTAAAAAATCACCCTTTACTTCCGAAGCTTAGTATTTTGAGCACCTTAAAGTGGACAACGATTTCGGACGAAAAATATGTTTTCTCATGAGGCATATTCGCATCTTGCCGGCTAGGTAAACAATTAATAATAATAATTGAGTGGCACTACATCCCACAAGGGACCATGGCCGATCTTCTGCAACAACTATTCGAGTTGTGCGTGCTACTCTCACGAGTAGAAGAGACCTACAGTTTCATGCCGACTCCGAATGGCGAGATATGAAAACATTTTCATAGACAGTTGATACTCTTTAAAAATTTTCAACAACTCGCTAGAGGTGGCGCCGTGAAAAATGCAAGGTGTCCCGTCCGGGAATCGAACCCAGACCTTCTGCGTGTGAATCGACGCACATATCCACTACACCACGGTGACCAGACTCAATTATTGTTATTTTTCGAAAATTACCAGAGAAATGGAAGTAGTCTCAAGATTCAAACGACAAAATTTTTCCATATCGTCGAAAAGATACAAAAGACTCTTGAGCGTGAAATGTTTTGAAAAGAGAACTGAAACCAGTCCAAGTTTTATAAAGAATCAAATTTATGTTTCCTCACCATAAAGTGATGTTGAAGTAAACAAGAGCAATAATGTGCGTCTGCCCAGTTGGCGCTGAAATCATCGAACGTACGATACTTCACAACAAACGTCCGCCTTTTTTATGTTTTTTTTTAAAACAAGAACAAATTTCAAAAGCAGCTCCTCCTCCTTTTGTGTAAAATCAAAAATATTGTTACGGCATACAACACGCGATCAATTTAGAAAACCACGAATAAAGCCGTTTTTGATGACTTCCTGCTTTTTAGGCGGGAATGAAAATTTGGATCATTTGATCGTGTTGAAAGCTTAGTGTTGCAGAATTACTTAATCTTGCCTCCGCTCGTATTGTGGCCCCTTTCAGGCGTGGTTCAGTTTCATTAGATGACGGAAATCAAACGGAAATCAAAACTTCCCTCAAATTTTACTTATTTAAGACAAATCCTGACATTTTCGAAGAGGCTAAAATCAGTGCTGATGTCTAACACAAATGCTAGTGCACACTTATTATTGCTGACAAATGTTGCACCTTTCCAATGAAATGGGTAATCGCTTCCACGATCAGCCACAACTTGCAGCTGGCGCCATTTGAAAAAAGACCACAATATATTTAGGGGGTGGTTGCCACACCCGCTGTACTTGGTTAGCCGATCCCTTACAGCTTTGTAGATCAAACCTTAGGTTGAAAGTATCGAGTTTGATAGATTCAATCAAGAGTAGGCAACGGTATATAGTCTCAGTCGCAGAGAACATTTTGAATGAAATAGAGAAGTTCTGAGTTTTTGCTTTGTATCCACGTGGCTCTTTTTTCCTCCTTCTAGCAACGTAATCCTTCACTGCTCAAATTTTACAGAAAACTTGCCGAATGATTCGGTCAATTTAACTCAATTTATCGATCCAAACACCCCATCCACGGTCGCAAGACCACCAGCCTGCTAGTCATCTATCATACGCGCTCCTCGCGCATCACACAGATGTTATTAATTCAAATTAACAACAAACATCAGCAAATCTGTGATCTTGTGCGATCAATAAAATTTTCACAAACAAACATCTAAGGGAGCATTAAATACCCAATCATCATCAAGAGCCCTTAAAGATTGCCTTAATGGCAAAATGAAAACACTATCAACTGTGCGGAACTTTTCGGCTTCATTCTGCGGGCAAATTAGATTTCGGTTTGTTTATTTTCGATGATGACAATATACCGAGAGTATGACCGCATGCGATCCGCGATCACTGATTCACTGACTCGACATTGCCAAGTGGACGGGAATTATGAAAAGAAAATCTATTTCTACGCCACTTTTCACATTTTCACATTTTGCGCGGCGACGAGAAACATTTTTGGATCAGCTCCAAGTGAATACGGAGCGTCGGGCTATTTTTTGAGGTTATGCTTCGGCCCGGAAGACGATGTTGCCATTAAGTGTGGAATGTGAATTTAATTTCGTGACGCCGTTGTGGGGATGTTGGTGATTGATTGAAAGTCAAATAAGTCTTCTTGTGGGTTTGATCGTGTGCGCGACGATCACTCGTCAATCTTCTGGTGATTTCGTTACATTTCGAAAATTGATTCAGTGACAGTTGGCGTCGTTGTCTCCTCCAGAGCGCCCATGAGACTTGGAAGTCACCGTAAATCACGTGATCAAGTTGAGGAAAAAGGGACAAGAGTGTAATATTTTGCTGTAATGGGCACAATGTCAGACAGATTTTGATGTTGTCGTCGGATGCTCTGGAGGTGAGCTATTAATACCAGCTGGAGTTGATCGGGTTTTTGCTTTCTGTATGAAGTCACCGTCTGGTGGCCAAAATTTGCGTCAGTGATGTTTTGATTGCCGTGATCGTTTACGATCTTGAACATCCGTTGACTTTGGAAATATCGGCACCTCCACAATAGGCCAGTGGGAATTTAATTTCCTAGCCTAGCTTCTACAACAACTACTCATGTTGTGCGCGGTACTGTTCTCTTACGAGTAGAAGGGATCTGCAGTTTATTGCCGACTCCAAACGGCGAGATTTGAGAAGCTTTTCATAGACAATTGGCACTCTTTGAGTGTCGTCAGCAACTCGAAAGAGGTGGAGCCGTGAAAAAATTCGAGGTGTCCCATCAGGGAATTAAACTCACACCTTATGCGTGTGGGTGGACGCACTCACTATGCTACGGCGACCAAGCTTCGCACTTATTCTTCAAGTTGGATTGGAATCTAGGGTGAACATAGCCCTTCAAAGGACATATTTCAATCAGGCTGATGTAGGCACTCAAACACGCTCTAGAAGGATTGAATTCGTTATGCTTGGGAAGGGTTTTGAATTTGACTGGCAGGAGGGACCCATTTAGTTGATCATCTTCGACTTGTCGACTTTATTATACGCTTCGAGTCAATAATCAATTAAAACGACCAAAACTGAAACAACGTCCTGTTTGTATTGATAGCGTCTGGAGTAGAAGACTTAACGACGAAACTTATAGGATGTACGGTGGCATGCGCATGGCCAATCTTCTTTGAGTCCAACGCTTTAGATGGCTATGCCATGTAGAGCGGATGGATACCACCGCTCCAGCCCGAAAAGTCTTCGAATCTGAGCCATTGGGACAATGCAACAGAGGACGGTCTAGGTTGAGATGGCGCAAATAACTGGGATGGACCTCAATCAACTTGGAGTACGCAACGGGGTATCTGGTGAGAAATCGTGCTAGCTGGAGAGAGGAAGGTTTTTGAGACCCAGGTCAATCCCAGACTGTAGCGCCAGTAAAAGAAAATGAAGGAGAACTTAAAAACAGAACAGTCTTGCTTCAAGAACTTTCTACGACAGCCCTTCGCTCTAAACAAACAAAAGGGCAACTGGTAGCATGGCAACCCTTCTCATTCGATGTGGACAGTCATCTACAAGCTCAGCTTCATGAGATTTCCTTCCAACAGCGTTGCCATTATTCATAGTTTTCTTCACACCAGGGAATTCTCTGTGGAGATTGAAGGAAGCAGATCAAACATCCAAGCATGGGGTTGCTCAGAGATGCAGACTGGGCCAATGGAAAAGGTCTACTTCCACTATTAGAAGTGAGGCTTGAACTTTCTCATCACGTGCCTATGGAGACCGACACAAAAAAGCTCCCGATCAGCCAGGAAAAGCGAACCCAACGAAACAGCACTATCAACAACGGACAAGGTGAAATGTCTTGCAGGGACTTTCACTGAGAAGCTGAAGCTTGATCTTCCTTCCAACAACAAGAACAACAAGACCTTTCAAATTAAAGCGAATGAAAATATGAATGCGACCAGGGAGCTTAAATGACCTACAAAACGAAGCTGTAACCATACAAGTGCCGGGACGGACATAACTTTCCTGTGTGGTACAGAATCTCTCAGCTCAGTATGGGGAAATGATGAATTTTCTTTGTTTTTGTCTACTCCAGCCGAAGTAGTGCATCAGCACCTCAATTAGCGTCACCCAACCAGCCAAGAAACCAAATTTGTTGGCTTGTCTGACCTCGGTTCATCACTTCACCACCAGAACGCAGCTTGTCCGAAGATGAATTCTCGTTTTTCCACGGCGCTTTTTCACCAGACGCTACCACGGTGATTGCAGACCAGCTCCTGCGCTAATACCTTGCACAAGCCCTTTTCGCATCTGCATTGCACTTGACATCGCAATCATCGTTGGACAGCTTCACCGCAAGGTGAAAAGTGAAAGGATCGAATGACACATCACAGTAGGCGCGTTAACACACTGCAACAGAACTCGTGCAATTATTCAAGAAGCAACCGCAAGAAACTGGAACTCATTCTAAGCCAAACAACAGGAACTTAAGGAGACAGACATCTCAATGGACACACAACGAGGAGATTTTTCCCTAAACATCCACCGAATGCGTGCCCTATAGCTTCTACTCTAGAAGTGCTACAATCCATCATCGAGGCTGAGCTTCCAAAATATTTAACTGTACCACAGAGGAACTTCATAATCTCACGGATCTGAACAGCCCGATGTAGACAATCCTAAGCTTTAGGGCCATAGGGCCTAACTTTGAAATTTCAAATATTTTCATTCGATAAAGATCATGACGTCATCTGACGGTGATTTGTTGACGAAAATTGTCCACGTCCCAAAATATGCATGAACCCATGCATGCACAGACCTATATCCGCTACAGTCCGCGGTGGACCTGGCCTCAAGCAACATGCCTCTCTAGCCAGCACGATCTGCCACCTCCACTTGTTCTACACCTTAGCCTGGACCATCCTTTGCTGCGTGGTCCCAATGGCTCAGATTCGAAGACTTTTCGGGCCAGTGGTGTCCATACGCTCTACATGGATTAGCCCACATCACATCCAGATAAAGCTGTTTTCTAGATTTTCGAGTCCATCGTTGTAGAAATCGGAGTATGAGCGGAGGGGGACTTTGAGGAGGGAGGGACTTAGAAGTTAAAAACTTGATTTGCGTGTTGGAAACTGAACTTTAAAATTATTTCAAAAGTCTACTAGATGAATGTATCATACCCTCATATTTATCTGATGATATTGGCGCCACCTCCATTTATTCAAAAAAGTTCCTAAACAGACATTACATGGTGCAATGCATTCAGCGTCATAAAATTATTTCAAATCCTTTCATAAGCTAAGGAGATACGCAAAGTGAGCAAACACATCGAAATCGCAATAGTTTCAGTTATTAAAACGAAACCATAAACAAGTTTACACAACTTCTTGACAGATCGAATATCTTGCAAGCTTCCAAGAACTTGTGGCGAAAGATCCATGACTGTGAGTCTGAGTCACAATGCGTCAGCCACTTCAGTTAGAAGCGAAACTCCATACGACCGTCCCCCGTCAGAAATTGGCGATCAATTTGATAGCCAAGAGCCACTGGTGTTCGTTCTCAAAATTCAAGAGCTCCTCTTTGTTTCTTCCCCCCTCAAAGTTGTCGACAAATTCCACTTCACATGACAACGATGTGATTTGGCTAAGTCCATAGGAAATACATTCCGCACACGAACTCAGCCCCATCGCAGCCCTCACAGATGCAAAATAAAAGACTGACAACGTAAGTTGAGTGCAAGACAAAAATAAGATCGCTACATATGACTAATCCGGACGACCTCCTCGTAAGAATGAAATAATCTGTCGACGACAGAGTTGTCACACATCTTCACAACCACCCGCCGACCGAGCGCACAAAGCACAGATCGCGCGCTCTCGTACTCGTATGGCAAAAACCACCCTCCCACATGCGCGGGCACAGTGTCAGTGGTTGCGGGCGGCTCCGTTGTGTCACCAATAAATTTATTCAAATTCCCCGTCACATATCATAACGCGGTTGATTGGTCGACCGCACAGCAGCGCTCTAGATGGCGGTTCAACGGCACAACACGCGCTCTCGCGTCGCGAAGCATTCCGTCGATTTGGGTCAGTCTATTATTAAATGAAGTCCCAGTGTCTGTGTCTTTCGGCCTGGAAGTGCTAATGCGGCTGATTCTTTCCAAATTGATGCCGCAGCACATTGAAGGGCACTTTCTCGGGCGATGACAGATACCGGACGTAACGCAGAATCTCGCCCGCAATTGCCTCCGCTCCGTATCTGCGTTTGAAATATCCACCGGCGGAGTGGGGTGCAGTGTTGGGTAATGTGCTGAGAATTCTCGATGTTTATGGAGAATTGTTTTGTTTATCGATCGGGGAGTGTGCTTTCACTTTGGCCGCGCTGATGGAGTGTTTGGAAATTACTCTCTGACAGACGACTCTGTCTGCCGTGGGATGTTTTCCCCATTGCCAGCTGGAGATGATGTAATTCCCGCTTCCACATGCTTGCATCATGCACGCGCTTTTAGTTTAATTAGACGCCTGAATTCGCTCCCTTTTGGCGTGTACACATCGTTAGTCGTGATGCGAGTCCTTGAAATTACACGCAAATTGAAGCAGGCACCCCTCGGAGGGAGTGGGCGCGATTTGGATTTCGGTTGAGTTTGCTGGCGATATGGTCTCTCAGTTGAGTGTGAACGTTGCCGCGGGCATAATCTTATCTCCGGCGGGCGACCTTTCGGGTCAATGCGCGAATAAAATCGCACACAGCCAACGATGAAGTGTCCAATTAAGTCATTGAGTCATAACACTGATAGCTGACAATTGTGTTTTGCACTCAATACGATGCGAATGGGGAACAGAGAAGTGTAGCTGGAAACTGAAAAAGATTCTACTTCACCTACTTCAAATGCAGATGAGCGGATAAACAAGTTAGGGTCCAGCGAAACAGGGCTACAACGCATTGCAACTGGGGATGGTTTCTTTTGAAACGTAAAAGACGTTTTTTGAAGGATGCATCGAGTTAAAATGTCGTGACTAGTGTTTAGGTCGTCAGGATTTAGATTTCAAAGAACTGTATGCAAGCAGCACCACGAAAGTCACAGGTTTCGAAAGTAAGACTTAATAAAACACACATAGCGACATATATTTGATAAAAATCGTATTTCCTTATAAAGGCTGAGCACTGCCATTTTGTGTAAAAAGCAATACATGTCATAAAACGGAAAGATTCGCAACATGCGATTCTTTCGAAACAATTTGTCAACCACCTTTTCTCTCATTTCGGGCGTTACCTCAGCCGTAACTTGAGTAATGTTGTCTCCGGTGTTATGCGTAGTCCCATACTTATATGACATCAACATCTTTGAAGTCGTTTAAAGGCCAGGAATCCACCAGGAATCTTTTCATATAATACAGCCATACTTGGTCATGTTGTGCGGCTTGTGGCGGCGTTTTGTTGGAATCTTACTCATACCACTCATTGCCACATTTGGGTAAATGGAAATAAACGAGTACCTGTTAAAAAGCCGATGCATCCTCAAAGAGTGACTGTTTGGTGCGGTTTGTGGGTTTATGGCGGAGTTATCGGGCTGTACTTCTTCGAGAGCGAGCTCTGCCAAGCAGTTACCATGAATGGTGCTCACTATCGCGAGATGTTACCCAACTTCTTGTGGCCAGAAATTGAGGAACAGAATGGTTCCACTTGCCACACAGCCAACGAAACAACAACTCTTTGGCGCGAGAAATTTACTGGCTGTGTTCTCTTAGTCGCCATTTGATCGTGTTTCTTTTTTTGAGTCATATTTAGTGGTTCCAGCCATTCTTTGATTTCTTAAAAAAAAAAGCGAACCGGTGGCTCGGCAACTCGTTTTACATCCTTCGAAAAGGCCAGTAGTTGGAAGGAGCAAGGTCTAAAGAGTATGGCGGGTGCGGTTAGACCTCCAATTTCAGCGTTTTCAGGTGGTTTTCAACCGCTACAACCACGTGGAGCCCTGAGCGTTGCTTTGTTATAAAATCACCTTGTCATGGCTTTCGGTCGTTTTTGGCAGTTTTTTCACGCAATGCACGGCTCAAACTCATTAGCTGTAGTCGATAATGCTTCCCATCTATCAATCATCACCATCTATGGTATATATTCATGGCTAAAAAATCACTGACTTCAATCTGAAGTTAGCATCTCTCACTGAGGTGTCTAATTTTGTACTGAGTGTCCATACAGCCCAAAAGGAACCAAGGCGCCAGCTTTTTCAGCAACAACTCGTATTGTGCGTGCGTGTTGTTCTTTCACAAGTTGAGAGGGCCTACAGTTTATAACCGACTGCGAACGTCGAGGTTTGAGAAATGTTCTTTGAGTGTCGTCCGGAAGAGGTTCTGTCTTAAATATGCAAAATGTCCAATCCAAGTTCAAACCTAAACCTACGCCACGACGGCTTCAATTTTCAGAAAATTCCAGGAGGCCAACTACGTACCAGCTGATATCAACAACTCGAAAGAGACTGTGCGGTGAAAACATTCTGAAATCTAACCTAGGACTGCCTTATACAGTCTGCCTCATCCCTCACTCCACAACGGTCACAATGTGGTGCATGTGCTGGGTATCGGGCCTTAAAAATGTTCCAAAAAAATGCAGAACTAACGAAGTTGCCAAAATCGCCGCCAGATTAACTTTTTCACCAAGATCAGAAGCAAATCGGACTGCCACTATTACGTTCGCAGGCTAGACGCGTCCAATTTCATAAACCCAACTGACTAAGGTCTCTTTCCAGGTGGTTACGTCATCGAAGGCGAAGTCTTCTTCTGTCGCATTGTTCCTCATAGTAGGGCTCGAAGACTTTCCACGTTTGACTAGGCCTATGTCGTTGTGCTGATCTTAGAGCTTGTCGTTTATAGTCTGTCTCCGTAAAAAGGATTGAACATATCTCGAATGAGTTTCCTCTCAAAGCGACCAACAATATCTTCACCTGGCTTTGATACCATTTGGCAGGGACTAGGTCTTATATAAAGACAAATTGGTTCTTCTTTAACCTTTTTTTTTAATTTCTTCCCAAGCCTAAGCAATTGTCCAGACGTATTATTGGGTGACGTCGAAAGCCCTGAATATCTTCAATATATCTTCAAAACTGTATCCGTCCATTGTGACACTCTGTCCGAGATATCAGTGTTGGCGAACCAAAAATTCTCTCCGTTCAATCATCGATCGCTCTCCGGATCGAGTAAAGCATTTAATTCCTCATCTTCAATCATTCTGGGCTGGCCAAAACGCTCTTTGAAGCGTCTTCGGTCGGAGCAGATTCACATTAAGCTTCTACAAGTGGGCTTCAACTGTATCTTATTCCTCTCATTCTATTCTCAAATTTAAGAATGGTATTGACAATAGTGGTTTCAGCAGGTGGATTAGAATCGCAGCTGAAGGATTTGGAGACGATGTTGTGCTTAAGACCTCGTTTTACAATCCTTAGCATTGCCAGGTGCAATTAATATAATCAGGAGTATTTCATTTCAGAGCTATTTAAGGACAACTTTTTACCAACATTTGTCGAACACCTTATACGACCGACCTCAACGTGAAGCTAGCGGCACAAGTGAAAAAAAAGTTTCTACTTCAAATTGTGCATATTATAATAGCTACTCGCCAAAATTTCAGAAATTTATCTTGCACCATTATCTGTTGACAGTCGTTTTTGTGAGTGTATTTCGGTGATTCCCCCGAAATGGAAAAAATTGAATATCGAGCTGTAATTAAATTTTTATTTTTGAAAGGCGATACGCCTTCACAAATCAAAGATGAGTTGGGCTCTGTGTATGGTGACTCTGCACCATCGTTTACCACCGTAAAATTTTGGGCAGCTGAATTTAAACGTGGTCGCAGGAGCTTGGAAGATGATGAACGTCCTGGGCGTCCAAAAACTGTAACCACTAACGATAACATCGCTAAAGTTCATCAATTGGTACAAGACGACCGCCGGATTAAAGTTAGAGAAATAGCTGAAATTATGAAGATGTCAAAAGAACGTGTTTGCCATATATTAAACCAAGATTTGGGCATGAGAAAGCTGGCCGCGCGTTGGGTGCCGCGTTTGCTTACGCTAGACCACAAACGTGCGCGCATGAACATTTCCAGCGCTCTGTTGGCTCAGTTTAGAGGCAATAAGACCGAGTTTTGGCGCCGATTGATAACTGTAGACGAAACTTGGATTCATCATTATACGCCCGAAACAAAAATCCAATCTAAACAGTGGATTGAAAAGGGGGAACCGGCCCCAAAAAAACCTAAAGCTGTGTATTCGGCTGGGAAAGTGATGGCGAGTGTTTTTTGGGACAGCCATGGAATTATTTTTATAGACTATCTTGAAAAAGGAACAACTATAACAGGAGCATACTACGCATCATTATTGGACAAGCTAAAGGAAGAAATTTCGAAAAATCGGTCACATTTGCAAAAAAAGAAAGTCTTGTTCCACCAAGACAACGCACCATCTCACACCTCAACAGTCGCCATGGCGAAAATCCACGAATTGCGGTTCGAACTGCTTGACCATCCACCTTATTCACCGGATCTAGCACCAAGCGACTTTTTTTTGTTTCCTCAACTTAAAACTGCGCTCGGCGGCCAGAGATTTTCGTCAAATGAGGAGGCAATCTCTTTCGTGAACTCGTATTTTGCAGACAAAGATGCCAAGTACTATTTAGAAGAGTTACAGAGATGGGAGCATCGCTGGGAGAAGTGTGTGGAGTTACAAGAAGACTATGTAGAAAAATAAATAAAAAAATTTTGAAAAAGTCGCGTGCATCATGGTTAGGTCGGTTATTTATCAGACAGCCCTCGTATAATAATTCGCTGTAAATAGAAACTATTTCATGAAAAATTATCAGACGATGTAGATGAATAACTTCGAAAGCACCCCTTTTGTATGATACACGGACTGTTAGCGCAGCGTATCACTGTTTACCTTATCTAGTGAGACATGTCAACCACTTTTGAAAAACTTAAATATGACGGACTTTATTCGTGGAATAGCAGAAATTAAAAAAGAGGTGTGAACAGACTCATAATTATGACGAATCCCATAGGAACGTTGTCGTTGCTGTCGTCTTCCTTTTAAAAGCAGTAATTTCAAAAGCTATCACTGAGCACAACCATGAAAAAGCTCTTTCTTTACAATTTCAAAACATGAAGTTACAGAAAAATTCATAATTTGATGGACACAATTGTACCAAAGGGAAAATACTAACTCGGGCACGTTTTGTTACTCATCCAAATCCTTGACACAATTCAATTTGAAACCTGGCACACCTTTGTGCTCGAAAATAGGCCAGAACTCCCCGTCCGAAGGGAGGTACGTCACAAATTGTGCATTTTTATTATTCTTGCGGAAATGTCATAAACTGTGACACTCAAGGGGACTGTGAAAGGGATTGTGTGAATTTGAAGAAGTTTGTAAGGGAGATTACCAGAGCAAGTGTGTTCCAGTAGAAATTTAGAAAGCAGTTAACTCCCTTCTCTTCTGGAACCTCTAAATACTACTATGAAGGGGTATGGACTTATGCACATGATTGCACCCAACTTGGCGGGATGCCAAAGCGATTCCTACAAATGCATGAGTCAAGCTGACATTCAGCCTCCTAGTGGCACACCATGGATGGCTTTCCCAAAATCGGTTGTGTGCTGAACTAATGTATGCATCGGTCACAGGGGCCTCCAGAACAAGCTGGCTGTTGTGGGGAGGGCTAACGACCCGCCCACATAAAAAACAAAATTGTTATGGGAGAGCAAGCTACCTCGGATCTTCAGATGGAAGCACACGACGACAAGGGACAACGATTTACGAGTGTGCTCCTGCAATTTGGGATCTATCAACTTTCCAGGAGCCACTCATCAACTGCAACAAATCTTAACGGAGTATAGTGCGCACATTACTGCGGTTCAGGAAATAAGGTTCACAGGACAAGGTATAATGCGGAAAAAGAATTGCGACATCAAGCATACTGTGTAAACGTCTAAAGCCATTTTGCACCGCACTTATCGGCTCGTACCAGTGCTTTCTATAGACTATAGACCAAATTTTCACAATAAGGCAAATCATGGAAGAGACCAGCGAGTTTCAAAGCGATTCACACTTCCTTCTTAACCATTTTAAGGCCGCGTAGGACAGCATTCATTGCAAAGATTCCGGCAAGGAGATGCTGTCGTGTAACTTCTTCAATAGTTTTCTGAAGAGGAACGTGCGGAGGTCAGGTGTGAACACGGAAGGCTTCTACAAATTGGTGCAATTGCTGGGATATACTAATGCCATCGATATTATTGCCCGTTTCCAACAAGCAAGCATTTAAATCTATTGAAGAGCAAGCGAAACGAGCTGGTCTAAGAGTGAACGAGGATAAAACGAAATAAATGCTGTTGACAAGGAATCGATCCGTCGAACAACACCTCCGTCGGAATGTGACAATCGACAGCTACAACTTTGAGGAAGTTTAGGAGTTTGTCCACATCGGGGTAAACGTGAGTTCTACAAACATTAGCTTAGACCAGAATCATCCTGGGCAACCGCTGTTATTTCGATTTGTCAAAAAAGCTAGGGTCGAACCTCCTGACACAAAGGACTAAGATAACAACACGCCTATCCACCCGTACTCTTATACAAAGCAAAGTACTGGACGGTAAGCAAAACGGCAGGGCTGATTCTAAGTTCCTCTGAAAGAAAACTTCTGCGACGAATATATGGTCCTGTCTGCGAGGACGGCGAACGGAGGAGAAGATACAACCGCGAACGAATGTGCGAATGTGCTGCACCATGATGTGGATGCAGTTTGAAAGGCAAAAATACGTTGACTACAGTGGCTCGGCCACATTAAGAGAATGAACAACAACGCTCCAGCTAGTAGGGTCTACGAATACCAGCCTCCCAGCCTCCGTGTTCGAGAAGGAGAGGAAGGCCAAACCTCCGGTATGGAGACCAAGTGATTGCGGACCCTTCTTGACAACTGAAAGCAGCGTGCCCGGGACCGTCAGAAATCGAAGATAGCTATAGCTCAAGCTCTGACTATTCATGGCTCGCAGGCCTCATAAACAACCAAACTATGAAGGCTTATCGATGTAAGACAGAAGATAGACGTGTATGATGTTGTCATAGCATTCGGCAAATTTAGGTTGGTTGAATCAGGACCTAGGGACAGATCCACGGAAAGAGGATATTATACTCTTCTCCAGAAGATACAGCACTCCCCCGTTCTGTGGCCTTGAACCTCACATTAGGCGGCATATTAAGCAGCTTCTACGGCGTTAAATTGCTATAAGAATGTAATTGGGTGGAAAAGGGGACAAAAGCCGCACATGATACACTGGCTTTACGCTGCAGTAGATCGCTCGACGTTACTGTACAGCACTGGCCCGATCTGGGAGACAGTCAATTTAGTTCAACTTCTTCCCACGAAATGCCGATCCGATCTCATCCTCACCTCATATTTGTAAAAGACTTTTCAAACAGCGTAGCAGAAGACTCGGCCTAGGGTTCTGATATGTCAAAGACCATTGCCGTCTGCTCCAGAGACCTTAATCTCTCCATCAATCTACCTCCATACTGTTACGCCTTTCAAGCTAGTTTTAGGACAGTCAAAGGATCACTGTCATGGCTGAAGAACAGTGCTATATCCAGAAGGAATATTATCATCTTCTAAGGCAAGCAGGCTAGAATCAACTCAATTTGAGGCCACAACTTCCATTCAAACACCTCAAGAAGAGGGTCAAGAATGTCCGGCGTGGGCCGATGAGCTTGTCAGGCGTGGTGTCAAATTACTTTTTCGTCCCGAAGTTTACCTGCCTTCCAGTTTCTTCGCTACATGTGATCAGAAAGTCAAACTTGGCTTATAACCAAAGCAGTTTAACCACAGCTCAACATGCTCTGCCTCGGCAGCCAAGACAAAGAGCGTCTGAAGACCATAATAGTTCTTGCAGCAGGCCATTACACTATGCCTGCAGGCCTGGTATTCCTTACAATGAATTTTGCATCAGCTACCAAGACTGGGAAGAGGTTGAAACCATATCTCACCTCCTTTGCCACTGTCCCACTGTCAGGCTATTGCAAAAAGAAGAAAGGAACACCTCGAGAAGCACTTCTTTAAGAACCTTGGTAAACTCAGCGACTATAGCTCAAAACTTAAAGGGATTATTAAGTACCCTTAAGTGACCGGAATTAAGTCACAGGCCGGGCCTGTCTTAAAGACACACTGGAGACTATATGCGTAGCGTCACAGTGACCGCACAAGGGTAGGCAGCCCGGAGTTGACTTTAAAAAATTTCAAATGTAATACTTTTCACTTTCAACATCAAAATGTTGTCACCAGCATTCGAGAGAGAGTATGAGCTGTCAAAGGACTTTTTAAAACTTGCGCTTGGTAGCCGGCATTGAACTGTGGGTCCTCCCCACTCGTAGGGAAACTAAAACGCATGAGTTGTTGCTGATTGACCGCCATGGACTGTAGCGGCACTCTATCCAGTAAAGGGTGCATCGTTCTATGATATGTTTTTTGAATTCAAGGTTTTTGGACAATGAAAGTGGTGTCGCCATCGAAAACTTTTCAAAATGCCAGCTTGCGCGAAACCAAATGAGAAACCTTGAGAAAGTAGCGTTGAGAAATATTGTAAACTTACATTCTAAGTCAGAGCCTTGTAGGCCAAAAAATACAGTTTTGGAGAAGCAGTTTCGGCCAAAATAAAGTACCCATCAAGACTTCAACAATCAAGTTTGTGCCAAAAATTTCTTAAGCAGGTATGCCAGACAGACAACCCTCATGATTCCATCGTCCCATCGTCGTGTTGGGCGTACAGATGACAGCGTGGCTGCCGTGCTCGAGAGTGTGAGACCCAATTCAAGATCTTCAAAGCGACATCGAACTTGACAGCTCAGGCACAAGCCTGAAGAGAATTCAAGATTAAGATCTCGAATTTTTCCCATTTGACTCAACCCTTGAAGGCGTGTGCCCTTCTGCTTCGATGTAGTTTCGAGGCTTGGTCTTTGGAGCAAAGTTAAAGTTGACCCTTGAAGACGTGCTTCTGCAACAACTTCTCATGTTGTGCGTGCTCCTGTTTATTGCCGATTCCGTACGGCGAGATTTGAGAAGCTTTTCATTGACAATTGAGTGAGTGTTGTCAGCAACTCGATAGAGATGGTGCGGTAAAAACATGTGAGATGTCCCGTCTGGGAATCGAACCTAGACTTTCTACATGGCGGTCGAGGCACTTATACACTACGCCACGGCGACCACAATTAAAGCTTCAAAATCTGCACATTGATGTCGATATGTCAATGCTTCCAATGAATGAGGCAATTTAGTGCAGGTTCTAGAGTGGCGACATAATTGGACGATTTTTGTTCCAAAATGATGCTGGAAACACAATGTTTCGATCAACGGTGGGCGTTCTGTACTCACGTTAACCGACTTTTGTTTATAGCGACTGAAGATATGGACTTAGATGAGCACTGATTCATGAAGGATCGATTGAACTATTGAACTTTTGCGCCTCAAATTCCATAATCGTGTTAGTAACCTTCTGGGCGATGTCAACTGGCCGCATCGAAGCTGTTTTTTTCCCCATTTTACGGAGCACTATTAAGGACTGGTGTTATGCGAACAGTCCTGAAACAATTGAAGCACATGACGCCCTCATCACCCAAGTGTGATCTACAGCCCAAAACCATCGAAAATGTCTCGAAAAATCGGGGTAACACAATGAACTCCTGAGAAGCCACACGAGGCAGTAGCGAGGAATGTGTATTCAAACATCTTATTCGTGCCACCCTGTACCTGCCATGCTCTGTCAAATTCGGCAGTAGAGAGTAATGTCATATTCGAAAGACCGGAAAAATGTAGAGTCCCAAAAATAGTTCCCCCTAAAGTGGAATTCAAAGTGCTGCCAAATTTGGCATTAATGTCGTACTTTGGCGTCACTGTTACAGATGAGCCACAGCAGCGCGAAGAAACGATTGTCTCGCCTCTGGTAACGAAAGCGTCAGTAAACCCCAAAACGAGCATTTACTTGGAATTCGTGCCAATTCATCGAACATCTGAGCGACCAAATTCAGTCATAATCTAATTTGAATAAAGTGAGCGCAAGCAATTATCGTCACCCCGCCTGCTCATGCAGTCCACTGTGGAACGCGTACAGTGGCCTTCCATAGTGGCCGTGTGGGGTACACACACGACACACACGTACCAGTTCAGTTTCTTGAATCGAACGAGTGTCAATAGCATTTATTTGTATCTTGTCGTGGGTGGTGACACCGCCACCATCATCGGCGGATCGATACCTCTTTGGGGCCGGTGCTTACACCTACTCAGTGAACGCAGCACATCCCGCGGACAGGAGGACATTGGTGCTCAAAAGTGTTCACGGACACAGTGCCGCCGTAAAACTGTTTATTGACGCGGTGTAAATCTGAAGAAATCATAAACGTAAATCAGACCGAAATTCTGTTGCAAGGGGGATGCTGTTTTATGGCAAACATTGCCCTTGATCGTTGTTTATAAATAGAGCAGCAGGCTCAGAACTATTTTTATTGCATGGCGGCAGGTTGTTTCTAAATGTTTACCTAAGCATTTTATGATTGGGAAATTATCTTCGCCGAGGGGAAATTAAGAAGGGGGGAGAGGGGGGGGCGAAAGGGTGCTAAGCAAGCGCACTCAAATATGTCGAACTTTGTGCCTGGAAAAGTGTTGTGAAGCGGGGAGTTCTTCGTCATTACTTTAATATGAAGAAAACAGCTGCCGAAAGTCATCGGCTGCGGGAACCGGCCAAAAGTGATTTGCCCGATTGAAAAATGGTGATTTTGGTTTGAAAGACGATGAACGTCCTAGGCAGCCAAAGAAGTTGAAGATGAAGAACTGGAAGCATTGCTCTATGAAGATTGTTGCCAATCCCAAGAAGAGCAGAATTGCAGCATCGTTGGTTGTCACTCAAGCAGCCACTCCAAAACGTTTGTAAGCTACTGGACAAATACAAGTTACGTCATCTCTTGGCAAACAGTACGAATTAAGTTGTTAACCTACTAGATGTATGTTTGTATCAAGCTGCATTTAATGCTGCCTTATCCGGTGGATATAAGGTTCGGACCGAAGCCTGCCGGGACCAAACGGAAGACCTCGTAGTAGAGTCGCAATAGATGCTGAGAATCTGGAAAGATCTTTTCTGCAGACTTTGAAACGGCGATGACGGCCCAAATCTGCCTGTTCTTTATAATTTGGACGATGATGGGCAAGAATTCCGACCCCCCACTTAGACGAGGTGAAGATAGCAATATCGAGGCTGAAGTCGAACAAAGTTGCTGGAGCGGATGGACTGTCCGCAAAATAGTTTAAAGCAACTCGAGATGACCTGGTTTGGCACATGCACCAGCTCATCTGTAAGATATGGTCGGGGAAAGCATATCTGATAAGTGGAATCTCAGCGTTGTCTGTCTGGTCCACAAGAAAGGAGACCCCTTCGACTGCGCCAACTATCGAGGGATTAGTTTCCTTAACATCGCGTATAAGATTTTCTCTGACGTATTGTGTGAGCGCCTGAAACCGTTCGCCAACAGCCGGATAGGTCCTTATCAGTGTGGTTTCAGGCCAGGGAAGTCCACATTGAAATTTTAGACCGATCCTGGAAAAGACCAAGAAGCACAGATCGACACTCACCACTTATTTGTCGATTTCAGGGTTGCATACGACAGTGTACATAGAGACGAGCTATACAGTGCCATGTCTAGTTTTGGCATTCCTACCAAACTCGTCAGATTGTGTAGGAGGACGAAGGAGAACTCTCGCTGCTTCAATGTCAAAAAAGGTTTTCGACAAGTCATGTGACTTCTTTAACATCATCCTTGAGAAGAACGTGCGTAACTCACAAGTCAACACCAGAGGCACGATCTTCCAAAAGTCAGTCCAATTGCTAGCTTTCGCTGATGACTGATGTGATTGGACGAATACAGCGAGCCGTCAATGGGGCGTTTGCTGGCATTAAAGCAGAAGCGGCTAAGCTGGGTTAGTGAGGCATACTGTCACCAAGGAAGGACACACAACATCGGCGTCTCGGACGGGGCGTCACACTAGGCAGCAGAAAGTTCGAGGTAGTCAAGGACTTCGCCTACCTCGGCTCTACACCAGTACCGAAATCAAACGAAGAATCACTCTTGCCAATCGCTGCTTCTTTGGGTTCAAGAGGCAATTGGTTAACAGAGCCCTCTCTCGAAGGCTGTATAACAGCTTGATGAGCCCAGTTATACTTTATGGCGAGAAAACCTGGACGTTACTAAAAGCGGATGAGGAAGCCCTTACTCTTTTCGAGGGAAAAGTTTTGCGTGAGATTTTTGGTCCTGTTTGCGTTGATGGCATCTGGTGGAGAAGATTCAACCACGAATTCAATGGGCTGTACAGCGACATGCGCCTAGTCAAGCTTCTTCGGGTACTACGCTTAAGATGGATAGGCCATGTAGAGCGTATGGACACGACTGCTCCGGCCTAAAAGGTCTAAGAATCTGAGCCATCGGGACGGCCTAGGCTAAGGTGGCGCACACAAGTGGAGAAGAACCTCACCCAACTTGGAGTGCGCAGCTGAAGGCAGCTAGCGAAAAATCGTGCTGGCTGGAGAGGCATGTTGGTTGAGGCCCAGGTCCACCCCGGACTGTAGTGCCACAAGAAGAAGAAGAAACAGAAGAAGAACTTGAAGTATTGTTTTGACCACATTTGGAGGCGAAGACGTTCGCCTTGACTTTGACTCTTTTCTTTCGATCCAGATCATCAAAAACTGTTTCAAGAGGTTTCAAAGTGGTCAAGATACAGTTTTTGAAGGGCACGCCTAGGTGCCCCCAAAGTGCCACCCACCGAGGGTAGCTGGTCTGAGATGACGCACACAAGTGGAGCTGGGCCTCAGCCAACTTGGAGTGCGAAATTGAAGGCTTGTTGGTTGAGGCTCAAGTTCACGCTGAACTGTAGCGAAGAAGCGTAAAAGAAAAAGGCCTTCAGGCGAATTATGGCCAATCTAACAGTACCCCGCAACATTTTTTTGGGATTCGAAAGGATTAAATGTTTTTATATGTAAGTTGGCACCACTGTCGCTCTCATTCATTAGTGTCTGAAAGTGTCTTCTTTACCTAGCTTCACCGCACTCAGTCGTCAATATTTTCAAAATGAAAACTCCATCCTGTCTTACCGCCTCCAGGATCTATGTTTTTTTTCTTTTTCACTTTTCGGACCTCCTCAACATCTGTGTCCACATGCGGTTGTAAATGCTGATGAACATCCATTAGCCACGTCATTCGTTGAAATAAATTCAACCACAAGAACATACAAAAACCGAGTGTCTGAAGACAGCTCTTCACCACTGTAAGCATGACTGGGTATTTGCTCTGCAATTAACATTCGAATAGATTTTCAGTAGTTCAATGATTTCACCGTTTTGACAAATTAATTGACGGACATGTTGAAGAAACTTCCAAGCCATCTGTAATTTGCATAAATACGCCTTAGAGGACTTATCTCCCCGTTAACCAGGAGTTTGTTTAGCCAGACAGAAAATTCTAATTAACACACGCGTACGATGTACAAATATAAGATAAGCTCATGCCGCCGCCGTCCTATTTCGATTTTTGTTTTGCGAACGCACACGCTTACGCAATTGCGAAGACGTCGGTCGACTTTATCTAAGATACACAAATTGTCAGCTGGAATGTTCACTTGGATGGCTGGTGGAGGGGAACATTTTATTGAATTACATTCTAATCAGATGTTCAATGTTTGCAGACAGTCCAGGGAGATGATATGTTTATTCAACTAGAGGCGTTCATAGAGCTCTTACGTACAGTGTCAGGTTGAGGGTGTATAAGCAGTAGTCACAGATGGGACAGTCACTATCCATCGCCCGCCTACTCAATGAGTCACAGCCTTGGGTGGAGATGTAAACCTCTTGAAAGCAAATAGCAAGCTTCGCGAGACTCACAATGAGTGGTTCAATTCGAATTACTGCTAAACTTCTTGGAAAACATGAGTACCTCATGAGCGGGGACACAGCAAATTTATGTCATGCTACGGGAACTAAAGGTCTCCAGCACTGATGAGACAGGTTCGTTCATTTTGTGATTTCAAGTTGGTAGGGCTGTTATTTGACACCAATTGAATTTAGCTGTCATTTGATGTGACACAGTGTTAGCCGGATGCTTGGCATTTACGATAATGGATCGTTTTACAGTCGGAAAATCCGTTAAAATTATAAAAAATTACGGGAAAAATGGTGAATCAAACGTAGCCACTTTGCACGCTTTGGGTGAAGGGTATGGACGATATAATCGACGAAAAAATTTTAAGCGAATTAACTGACCTGTGCGTCAGTGTAATGCACGGTCAAACAAAAGAATTGCTGCTGTCAGTGGAAGTGTTGCTGATGATCCGAATTTATCGATTCTGCTTCGGAGTTCACAGAAATTGAAGTTGTTGTACACCATTGACCATCATTACGACGAATTTCGTTTGGAATTTGCATCTCCATGGTCAACTTGTGCGACAAATGAATCATGCTGACGATTCACAACGCCAAAGATACGTCTCATGGGAGTTAAGGCAACACACAAGAAACATTGATTTTTCGAACAACTTTTTGTCAGTATGCGGCACATTTGTCAAACAAGATTTCCACATATGGGGCTCCCAAAAACCCACAAGTGGTCAAAGAGGTTCTACGGTCTCCAAGCACAGGAGCTGGTGTGCTCTCTGGTCGAAAGGATGTTTATGGTTCGTGTTTCTTCAAAGACGCCAATGGGCGGACGGTTACAATCGATGTGGTCGGATGGTACCCGTCCTGGTGAAACCATCTACAAATTTTAGACGAAATATGATTCCAACAAGACGGAATATCTTAATCGACACCTGGACGGGACACCTCGCAATTCCAGTGGCGCACTACAAGTTGGTTGCGCCACCTCTTCACTCTTTTGTGCCACCTTAGCTTAGGCCGTCCTCTGGTGCGTTGTCCGAATGGCTCAGAATCGAAGACATTTTGGGCCAGAATTGTGGTATCCATACGCTCTACGTGGCCTAGCCATCTTAAGCGTTGTATACGAAGACGCTTGACTAAGCGCATGTCGCTGTACAGCCCATAGAGTTTGTCGTTAAATCTTCTCCTCCAGATGCCATCAACGCAAACAGGACCAAAAATCGCACGCAAAACTCAAAACGCAAATGCTCTTGTTTTCAAAAATAATCCTTCCTTCTAGGCGCATTAAAAGACAACATTTCTCTAATTAGAGTCGCGATACGGCCCCAAATGTTCGAAAAAACGCTTAAAAATGACCTCTCAAGAATCGCATGCTGCAGATCTTTCTGAGGCGAGCATTTGAACGATATTGTTCTACACATTTTATGGCGAGGTCCACACTTGATCTGGAGTTAAAATTTGTATAAAAAAGTTTCTCTCTGTTTGACTTATTAAGCCTTTTTTTCGAAACCGAAAAATGAATGACGTAGACCTTCATCATCCCGGTCTTGCTTTATTGGGCAAAACCTTGAAAAACGCGGAGAAGGATATTCGAGAGGTAAAGAGATCAGTGGTATATTCGAGAGGTGAATTTTTACGTGCGACTTTCGGTCCTGCATTACTCTGGAGGAGTAGATTCAACGACGGAGCTCCAGTGCTCTTCCAACGGCATGCTCCTATTCAAGGGTCTGAAGGTACAACGTTTTAAATGGCTAGAGTATGGAGAGACGATGGATAACGCCGCTTCAGTCTAAAGAGACTTTGAAGCCATTGGACCAACGCAACACACAACGACTTCTTCTTAGATGGCGCACACAAGTGGAGAAGGACCTCAACCAACTTGGAGTTCGACAATGGAAGCGACTGGCAAGAGATCGTGTTAGCTGAACAGGGAAGTCAATTAAGGCACTTTTCTCCTCCAGACTGTAATACCACTCGTAGAAGACGTGAAAAGAGATCATCAACTCCGGGAATAAAAGGCATACAGTGAGTAAAACAATGAACTTGGTAAGAAGTCATTTTGGTGAGCGCTTAATTTTACGTTTCACTATGACCTTTGGACTATTTTCTCTGGGGTTATGTGAAGTTTAAGGTATTCAGGAATAAGGCAGCTATACATTGCTGTTACCCATGAGTGACCAGTCGCTGTACAGGAGCAAGTCGACCAACCATGAATCTTCCGAATGGACCACGTCATGTGTAGTTGTGGCTAATATTTATAGGACTTCATTTTCAAAATGTAAATGCCATGTTGAAACCCAGGTGAACCCCGGACTGTATCGCCACAAGAAGAAAAAGAAGAAAAAGAAGAAGAAAAGGGGAAAAGAAGAAACAGAGGAAGAAAAAAAAGGAATGCCATGAACTGTTCTTTTAACGAATGATGAACATTTTCAGTTCACTTCCAAATTTATGTGTTTTATTTTACATTATAAACCGAACCCCATAATGAATCACTCCTTATAAGTCTGTGAACTGCAAAACATTTGAAAATGGAAGTACACATCATTTGTTCACCTCATTTGTAATTTGCGTCATTTCTGCGGTACAAACAGAATGACGTCATTACAACTGACAGTTAAGTGTTATTTAAAATGGAGCCCTACACAAACAAACAAAAAAAAGAAACATTTTTTATTCCTCAGGCATATTAACAACAACATAACAACCTGACAGATTGACAGCCACAATTAATTATCCCAAATGATGCTGTGAGGGCATTAATTCAAAAGCTTAGAGGAACTGGAACAGTTGGTGCTCTGACATGTTGGGGCTGTGTGTAGGATTTCACATCCAATTGTACACTCAAAACATCAAGAGATTAATTTTTTCTATTGTCCTTCACTTTTAAATGTCATCATGCGTGTCAAATGAAGAAAAGAGACAGAAACCCACCGAACTGAATTCATATTAAGATTCCGATTTCTGGTTTAACTCGTACTAATGACATTGTGCACAGCATTTCCTAGGGCTCTAATCTATTGGACCGATGCACAGACAACAATGATCCAGCTCCGACAGACATACAAAGTCGACTTTCCCTACCCTCAGGTCTGGCTCTGGCTGGAAGGCTGAGTAAAGACAGTGTTCTATTCGATTTTCACGGATGGCTCCAAGGGCAAGGAAGGGTCGTTTGGCGATCTTAGCTTTCGTCAGAGCAGTCGCTACATGCTGGCCGCATTTTTAAAGCAAGCAGCTGCCCCTTTGGGTCAACACTGCCAAACTTGCGCCAGTTTCTTTTTCGTGTCCCTTAAGACCCTAGACCGCGGGTTTCTGAGGAGACACCGTAATCGATCCAAGTACACAAATCGTACTATCAGCCGTCTTGGAGACGTTAATTGGTCGCCTAGGAGATGCAATCTGAGCCTTTTGGACAATTAATTGTGGAACGCCATGAAGTGTAGAAGCGATATGTGGGATAAGGGTCCTGTAGTGGGCGAACCTGTTTAAAATTCCGCTGCTTCCTAAGTTCGACCATCGGAAATGGTTCGAAGTGGTTGAAGGTTCGGGAATATGTCAGAAGGGTGTTTCCCGTCAGCAGTCAGTCGTTTATGGATATGGATAGATGTTTTAGGGATACCTTTAGGTTCACTTCTTCTTTTTCTTCTTCTTCTTGTAGCGCTACAATCAGTGGTGGACCTGGGCCTTAACCAACATGCCTCTCTAGCCAGCACGATCTGCCACCAGTTCCGTACTCCAAGTGAGTTGAGGTCCTTCTTCACTTGTGTGTGCCACCTTAGCCTAGGCTGTCCTCTGTTGCGTTGCCCCAATGGCTCAGATTCGATGAATTTCCGACGCGGATCAGTGGTGTCCATATGCTCCACATGGCCTAGCCATCTTAAGAGTTGTATTCGAAGACGCTTGATCAGACGCATGTCGCTGTACAGCCCATAGAGTTTGTCGTTAAATCTTCTCCTCCAGATGCCATCAACGCAGACAGGACCAAAAATCGCACGCAAAACTTTTCTCGCAAAAAGACTCAAGGCTCCCTCATCCGCTTGCTATAAAAGGTTAATTTGCATATACCAAAAATTGTTTCAGTTTATTTTGGTCAGTCTGGTGTCCACAGAAAGATCTGCAATTGTGATTGTCAATTGAAATCAATCCGCATATCTGCAATGAAGCCCGTAGGTGGGAAAATAAGTTTGCTGTCTCCACACTTCACAAGGGACCAGGTTCTGGCTTCTTTAACAACTACTCACGTTGTGCGTGCGTGGTATCGACCGTCCACTAGTGGTTAGGCGACGTAAGGGTTGATGGCTAAGCCTCGCATAGGCCTAACACTGAATAAACTTGAGAAGTAGCAATTAGTTGTTGGGGCAAAGTGACTAAGAAGCCTCCGCCAACTGTAGGAGAAGACGTGCAAGGCGCCGCCACGTCCTTCAATGAATTGAAAATGTGCTTTCCTAAGGTTCGACAATTGTGAGGACAGATTGCTTCAGCCAGACTTTGAATCCGAGCCATTGGGACAATGCAACAGAGGACGGACTAGGTTTAGATGGCGCACACAAGTGGAGGAAGACCTCAACTTAGTTGGAGTGAGCGACTGGAGGTGAGGCGTGTTGGCTGTTGGCTCAGATCCACCCCGAACTGTAGCGCTGTAGAAGAAGAAGATTGATCTGATTGACCTTCTATTTCATTTCTAGTGGGAATGTTTATAATTTTGTTTATTTTATTGTCTCTTTGAAAAGAATCTCGTATTTGTTCCACCCTGTATCTGGGTGCACACAATTTCTAATTACGCCACACATCCTGAACCGCTTCTGTATCACTTACCTAAACTGTTTAAATCCTTAGTCGATAAGTCGTATCCTCTTTTCACGTGCCCCCCTGTGCACACTGTTGCTTCGTTCAAAATCGCTATTTCTTCAGTATTCAGTACTCGGTTTCAAACTGCACATAAACCTTCTTCCACTTGCACACTTGCAAATCTTCAAAAATATGTCCGTATTCAAATATTTCGAAAATTTCTCTCTATTTCTCAAGAAAATTCGTTTTCTTCAAAAACTGCTGTTTTCAATCATCAAATACAATTATGACGTCACAAGTTAATTTAGAAATACTTCTTTTTTTTCTTCAACAAATTTCAACACAACACACGCTCAAATAGTGCTTACACTCTTCACACACGTAATGGTCAGAAAAAAAAAAGAAAAGTCGAAAAAGTCTTGAAATTTGTGGTCGTTGTTCGGATTTGATAAAACAAAAATTGGGACACTGCTTAAACTATTGTTTGGCTTCAATAAATTCTATGTTTTAATTCTATGTCTATGTTTTTCTTCTTTGGATTCGTTGTCGTTCTGACTCGTGTGTTGATTTTTGTTGGGGATCGGAATTATTTTAGGCACTTGTCGATGATTCTTTTCTTGTTTCCACTTTCAAATATTTTTTTTCTCTTCCTCTTCGTCACTTAATCAAAATTTTGTTCAATTTCTTTAATCTAATTCGTCGTTTTGCAAGGTGGGGTGAACAATTTGAATATGTACACTTGTAGTTTTGTGAATTCTTTTCGTAGCAGCAGCGTTCTTGTGACTCTGTCGCGTTTCGGTTTTCTCCCCTTCTCGTTGCTTATTTCAAATGGCAGACGAAATGAAATAAATCAAATGTGTATTTAACCGAAATAACAAAAGAAAGTCAAGGGAAAAACAAAACGTAAACTAAGGGACAAGAACGAATTTGGTTTCTGTCTTCTGTGAGATCTTTCGTTTCGGCCGGACACCGATTGACTGAAACGCGATGAGAGCTTTTTTTGGTTTAATTGAAGTGTTGAAAGTTGCGTGTAGAAAGCTCTTTCTTTCTCTCGCTGCGGGGGTGAATGGGAAAGTTCATGTTGTGATGTGTTGGTGTGGTGGTGGCTTTGCTGTGGAGAAAGGCAGCAGAAATGCCGGTTGAGTTGTGAAGTGAAAGACTTGGGCGTATGAGTAATGTTCGGCAACAATTGACAGGGTGATTCAAATGTGGTGGCAGAGCTGATGAGACGTTGTTACAAATTTTGAAATGATTGAATGTAAGGAATAATTTTGAATTGAAGGTGAACAGAGAGGATTGAGGGATAAGGAAGCGATATCTGAAATTGGCATATTTTGAAGAGCCTACATAAAACCACTTCAAATGTGTTAAAGAAGTTCTACATCGACCAATCAAATATGGAGGACAGTTTTCAAGACTTTAAGTAACTATGCATCTTGAGGTTTGATTTTCAATAGGCTTATTTAGACAGATCACAAGTGACTGCTACCAAACTGCATTCTCATTTTAGTTCAGTATCGTTTGGCAAATCATCAAGTAAAAGCTGAGGCCACGACAACGTTTCCAAACTATTCAGCAGTGTAACGAAATTTGGCGTTCTGTGAGAAATATTTTTCGTGAAACTTACGATGCGCATAATCGACCTACTGAATCCACGATCGTCAATATCATTCGCAAATTTGAGTCCCAGTCTACAAGAGTGGATGAAACTTGACTGTTCGGTCCATACTCACCACGTAGTGGAGGGACTACAGCAGCTGTAGCTGAGAGTGCTCGCGGAGACCAAAATGTGGCATCATAACGTTACAGTTAATGGTAATCGATATCGACGGACGATTTGCTCCCGCTGACCTGTGGTTTCAACAAAACAATGCTACAAGTAAAGAAATGGACGCACTATGAGTCGCTCCCTAGCTTAAACTGACAGTTCTTTGTTGCAACTTTTTGACAAATTCAACCATGGCGCGGTACAGAGTCAGTCAGAGCGCTTTAGAATTGTTGACGCCTTTTACGAAAATGAGCGCCCTGTTCGTTCTGATTAAAACCATACTTTTATTGGCGATAGCATGGCTCTTCAGTCAATAATAAATAATAATAATTGAATGGCACTACAGCCCACAAGGGACCAGGGCCTAGCTTTTAACACAACTGTTCTCTCACGAGTAGAAGGGACCTACAGTTTGTTGCCGACTCCGAACGGCGAGGTTTGAGAAGCTTTTCAAAGACAATGAGTGCTCTTTGAGTATAGCCAGCAACACCAAAAAGGTGATGCCATATGGACGTGTTCGATCCGGGAATCGAACCAATACCTTCTGATTGGCGGTTGACGCACTTACCTCTACGCCACGGCAACCACTTTTCTGTCAATAAAGATTTTAATTCACAGCAAGAAAGTTCGTTTGACTGAAGAGCTGAAGCCTACTGATCATTTCCAGTGTCGTTAATACTGTCAATGGCAGGTTGAACAGAGAGAGGTGAATGTCAAGAAACAGAATTGCCACTTTATGACAAATTAGAGTCCAGGAGTGATTGTTGAAGAACCGTTACGTTCACAAATTGTGGCTGTTTGGGGCGGTTCATGGGCTGGCATCGTTCTCGGCACGTACTTCTTTGCAAATGAAGTCGAATAAGCCGTCACCATGAATGGTGTTCGCTATCGCGAGATAACAAAGGACCTAGGTGATGTGTGCTTCCAACAGCATGCTTCCACTTGTCACGCAGCCAACGAAACCATGACTCTTTCATCACCACCATCATCTGCTTTAACCTGCATGTTCCACTTAAGGGGTCGCGTGGGCAATGAACACGAGAGACCTTCAGGCCGCTCGATCCTCTCCCATTGACTCTAGCAAATCAGGAGGTATTCTCAAGCGCGATAAGTCTAGTTTATAGACTTGATCCAACCACCTCGCCCTGGATCTGCCGAGAGGTCGCCTAATTCATGAAATTTGATCTAAGGCATGCCTTGGTGCGTGTGCGATGGGGACATCCGTACCACGACGAAATAAAGCCCTTTCCCTCGGAAGAGGGGTGAGTTCACCCCTCACTGTAACTGCCACAAAGGCACGAAGAAATCTCATCTCAGCAGCTTGTATTAGCGATCTTTCTCTTTCGGTCATTACTCAAATTTCGTGACTCTTTTTCGCAAGAAATTCAATGGCCGTGTTATCTGACGTCGTAGCAATGTTAATTGGCCGCCACGACCATGACATTTGAATCCATTGGACATCTTTCTCACTTCGAAAAGCTGTAAGCCAATCAGCCAAGAATAACTCAAGAGCTAGATGATGCGATAATTCCAGCACATGACATGGAACCTCAATTGTGTCTCCGATTCATTGAAAATATGGACCATCGAATAGAGGTGCTCCACCGACGCCTTGGCAAGGATCTGACTGATATTCTGTTTCACACAAATCTGCCAGAGATCCTTCTTACTTAATTACTTACTTAAGGAGGCGCTACAGTCCGGGTTGGACTTGGGTCTCAACCAACAAGTGCGCCACCTGAGTCACGGTCTTCCCCCATTGCACCATCCCTTGGGGGTGGATTCGAAGACTTTTCGGGCCACAACATTGGTTTTCATCCGCTCTACATGACCTAGCCATCTCAATCGCTGGTTCCTCACCCTTCTGGCAAAGGCAATGTGGTTGAACACCCCGTAAAGTTCGTCATTATATCTCCTTCTCCACTCACCATCTATGCAGACGGGACCGAAAATCACACGAAGAATATTCCTCTCGAAGCAACCAAGAGCAGCTTTATCCGCTTTTGACAAAGTCCATGCCTCCGCTCCATACAGGAGAACTGAGGTCCTTCCATTATAACAGAAAATATCTTATTTTCTTCACAACCGTTTACGTGTCGTCCCTTTTCGCCTCCCCCTTTATGATATATAGGGCTATTCATTTCTCAGTTCCGAAAGTAAAACTCAGAAAAATACACACGTGGATACATTTTTGGTGAAAATTTGAACTTTTTGTAAAGCCTGAAGTTTGCCATTAAGAGTGAAAAAACATCTCCATTCTCCAATCGAAGCCTTTGGCATTCTTTTAAAGTAGTTTTTAAGCACCTTTTCACTCATTTTGGTCGGTACCTCGGTCATAACTTGAGTAATGCTGATTTTGGATGTGTCTTAAGTTCGGGGATTTGCGCACTCCCAAGATGTTACGGCGTCAAAATAGGGATATGGATACAATACAACCACTAAATCGTGCCTTCGATGACGTATTCAGGCACTCACCTGAGTGCCCAAAGAGAAAACAAAAACCAAAGTGACTGTGTCCCAAAACACTGACCCTCACAAATATTCACAGATGCTCCAAAAATCATCGAGGAGGGGGCTTGGTGGTCTAAAGACGATATTCACGTTAAACCAAAGCTATCGAAACCGGTCAAAATTATAACAACCCTGTTCCTCTGATAACAATTTCACATTTTAAAGTGTGGCGATAACTTACATTCGCTTCATATGTGAGAGAGGTTCGAGGTATTTCCCTTTTATCGTGCATAGATTACCTTCAGCTGTTGTGTCAAGCTTTTCAGTTTGTTAGCACATTTGGAACGGAATACACACAAGTACTAATCGGCTGTGGACAGAGGCAGACAGAGGCATAATTCGCTGCCGGAATAAGTCAATTGAAGCTATCTAATCGGATTGATAACTGCACTGTTCGCTGTGCGAATTCATTTTTGGTGAACATTTTAAACAGTGCAGTCACACTGAAATTACATTTTAATTTTCTTATTCCGCAGTAATTGTGAGGCTTCGGTGGAATGATATTTTCTTAGCAACAATTTTACATACATACAATGCACCGTTAAGATCGCGTAAGTATACATTACAAACTTATTCGAAGTTAGTGTCAATTATCAAGTTAACGGACAAAATAAATCTGTCATGCATTTTCGAAACGGACAACTGTTCAAAATGTGATATCCATGGGGGGTCTCGCGATTTTTTCTGAATATGGGCTAAGGAGTTGAATAGGGGATACATACAAAGGGCGTTCAATATATTCTCGGTATCGATATGAAGGAAAATGCGAATTCAATTTAAATTGTTTTTATTTTTCAGTATAATCTCCCCTAACATCAATGCATTTGTTACTTTTTTAATCTTTTTTAAACCGTCAAAAAAATAAATTTCCTCGTTCTCTGCAAAATAGCCATTTAGTGCCGAGTTCTTCATCATCCAAAAATCATTTTCCACGAAGACATTTTTTCAAATCCGGAAACAGGAAATAATCACTAGGGGCAAGGTCTGGACTATAGGGTGGGTGTTCGAGTTCTTCGAAACCACAATCTCTCGTAGCAGCCTTGAAAACTTGCGCTGTGTGAAGAGGAGTGTTGTCATGAAGAAGCAACACACCCGCTGCGAGTTTACCCCGTCTTCTCTTTTTAATTTCCTCCCGCAAATTATGCAAAGTGGAAGCGTAGGATGTGGCGTTGATGGTTTCACCTTTTTTGCAAGATTCCCCTTGATTCCCAAAAGACGGTGGCCATGAGCTTCCCGGCAGACGGAGTGACTTTGAACTCCTCGGGGGGTCTGTTCCTTTCTTATGCCACTGCATGGACTCTTCTTTGCTTACAGCGTCATAGTGGTGGACCCGTGTTTCATCAACAGTAACAATTCGATCCACAACACCGTCCGCGTTCTCACTACGAATACACATCTCCAAAAGCTCTCTGCAGCATGCGATTCTCACTTTTTTCTGAGGCGCTGTGAGCATTCGTGGCACCCACCTTGCACTGACCCTTGAGAGGTTAAGATGCTTATGAAAAATGGTACCAATTGAATGCTTGGTGATCCCTGCCATCATTTTCACATTTATTCGGGCTTCCTCAAGAACAAGTTTTTCGACTTCTTTGATGCTTTCTCCCGTACAAGCAGTAGCCGGGGCGCCGGAGCGGGGTCGTTTGCAATGCTCTCTCTGCCTCTCTTGAACCCACTCGATCAATTTTGCACAGTTGATAATGAAGGTGCGGAACCCTGGTAAACAACCACCTTTCCTTGCTAAGTGAGAAATTTAATTACAGCGCGATGCTCAATTTTTGATCCTGTTTAACTATCAGTGCCGTAAGATCCTCTTGTTGTTTTAAAAATGGCGGATATAGCGTGAAGGATAATGGAGTAATCTTCATTTGAAAATGAAAAATAATTCACTTTTTTGTTTACGAGGGCTGTCTGATAAATAACCGACCTCAACGTGAAGCTAGCTGCACAAGTGAAAAAAAAAGTTTCTACTTCAAATTGTGCATATTATAATAGCTACTCGCCAAAATTTCAGAAATTTATCTTGCACCATTATCTGTTGACAGTCGTTTTTGTGAGGAAAAAATTGAATATAGAGCTGTAATAAAATTTTTATTTTTGAAAGGCAATACGACTTCACAAATCAAAGATGAGTTGGACTCTGTGTATGGTGACTCTGCACCATCGTTTACCACCGTAAAATTTTGGGCAGCTGAATTTAAACGAGGTCGCAGGAGCTTGGAAGATGATGAACCTCCTGGGCGTCCAAAAACTGTAACCACTAACGATAACATCGCTAAAGTTCATCAATTGGTACTAGACGACCGCCGGATTAAAGTTAGAGAAATAGCTGAGATTATGAAGATGTCAAAAGAACGTGTTTGCCATATATTAAACCAAGATTTGGGCATGAGAAAGCTGTCCGCGCGTTGGGTGCCGCGTTTGCTTACACTAGACCACAAACGTGCGCGCATGAATATTTCCAGTGCTCTGTTGGCTCGGTTTAGAGGCAATAAGACCGAGTTTTGGCGCCGATTGATAACTGTAGACGAAACTTGGATTCATCATTATACGCCCGAAACAAAAATCCAATCTAAACAGTGGATTGAAAAGGGGGAACCGGCCCCAAAAAAACCTAAAGCTGTGTAGCAGCTACGGCTGGGAAAGTGATGGCGAGTGTTTTTTGGGACAGCCATGGAATTATTTTTATAGACTATCTTGAAAAAGGAAAAACTATAACAGGAGCATACTACGCATCATTATTGGACAAGCTAAAGGAAGAAATTTCGAAAAATTGGCCACATTTGCAAAAAAAGAAAGTCTTGTTCCACCAAGACAATGCACTATCTCACACCTCAACAGTCGCCATGGCGAAAATCCACGAATTCGGGTCGAACTGCTTGACCATCCACCTTATTCACCGGATCTAGCACCAAGCGCCTTTTTTTTGTTTCCTCAACTTAAAACTGCGCTCGGCGGCCAGAGATTTTCGTCAAATGAGGAGGCAATCTCTTTCGTGAACTCGTATTTTGCAAACAAAGATGCCAAGTACTATTTGGAAGGGTTGCAGAGACGGGAGCATAGCTGGGAGAAGTGTGTGGTGTTACAAGGAGACTATGTAGAAATATAAATAAATAAATTTTGAAAAAGTCGCGTGCATCATTAAAAAAATATACTAATTTAGGTTCAAAACAAAGAAAGAATTCGTACCAATTTAGAAAATTTACACTTACTACCGTTTACTAGTACAATTTGTTGTAAAAAATTTTAAAGTCGGAATTTAGTGCAATAAGGCTTGCGCTTTACTACTTAGTGGAAGTGAGTCCTTTGCTTTCGGTTCGGGCCTCAAATATGTTATCCAGGGATCAGGTGATACCAATACTTGATGAATTACATCTTAAGTCGTCGTCGAACGAGAAAATAGTCCGCTCTTATCCATTCGGTAGTGGCTGTAATTTTTATTTCGAGTTTCCTGGGCGTTCTCTGACTATGATCCGGCGCGCAGCTCTGCTGATGATATTACAGCACCATGCTCGACCTTGTCACTATTATGCTAATTACTTCTTTTTTATGGTCAAGCAGGCGTCTCATATTTATTGCACAACATCTCTATTACATCAGTCATAAGAGTCATAAGCAAAATAAGAAAAAAATGCGTCTTGTCATAAAGAATCTTCTTGGCCGCCGCGGCTTTGCTGGCACATACGCGATTTTTTAATGAAATTTTCAATGACCGTTTTGCATAAATGCTGCGGTATTTCATTAATGCAGCGCCCAATTTCCTCTTTTAAGACTTGTGTCGGCGTCGGCTTATTCGCATAAACCATCGACTTCAAAAAAAACCAAAAAACAGTCAAATGGTGTTAAATCTCTCGATCTAGGCGGGCAATTCTGGTCTCCAAAACGCGAATTAACACGACCGGGAAATGACTGATGCAGCAATTGAATTGTTGCTCTGGGTGCATGAGATGTGGCGCCGTTTTGTTGAAATCACATCCCCTCCACATTCCTTTCTTCAATTCTAGGCATGAAAAAATTGGGTATCACTTCACGACACCGAACACCATTGACTGCTTGCGCTTGACCTGACTCATTTTCATAAAAAAAAGGTCGAAATCCACACCACACAGTGACACGTTGAGGATGCATTTGCTTCTCGTGAATCACTCGAGGATTTTCCTCCCCAAATGCGACAATTCTGCCTATTAACGAAGCCCTCAAGTCGGAAATGGGCCTCGTCACTAAAGATGATTTTATCGGCAAAATCAGCATTTTCATGTTGTCTCTCCAATACCCAATTAACGAACTCCCTTCGCTGTGCATGGTCAGCTTGCTTCAGTTCCTGAGTCAATTGAACTTTTTATGCATGAAGATGCAAATCTTTCGTCAAAATTCGCTGCATAGTGGACTTGGAAACACCAATTTGCTGAGCTCGGTGTCTTCACGTACTGCTGCGATATTTTCGGTCGATCGACCTGGTCGAGAGCGGGTTGTTGTCTTTACATCAGTTACAGACCCAGTTTCAGTAAATATTTCCATTAATCGCTTTACAGTGGACTCTTTTGGAGCAAACTGTACCCCAAATTGATCGCAATTTGCGAACTGTAGCCGCAAAACTTTCACCATTGTGGTTAAACAATTTCATAATGAGAATGCGTTGTTCATTATTGTAGCGCTCAATTTTTATAAACCTTATACCTTCTACTAACAACCAATAATAACTGTTCAAATGTCAAACAATGACAATTCGAATGGCGCCAAATTTAAATCTTGCGTTCTTGTTGGGATACCCTTTACAAAAATTATTGTAGTAACTAAAAGATAATATTTCACAAGTGCAGCGTATTGTACTCCCGAGAACTGTGCCTTAATAAAAAAAATTGCTTTCTGAGGGTAAAACTTACAAATTTGTAAGTGAAACTGTTGGGTGTTCAAATAAAACGATCGCATATGCCAAAAAATATGTTCAAAAGGAAGAAAACCGGAACTAGCCCCCCGCCGATGAACGACTAATAGTAAGATTAGTCAAACATAGCCCGTGTATGAAGGCTGTGGAAATAAAAGAGGAATTAAATTTACCCGTGGCAACATCAACAATGTGGTCGCCGTGGCGTAGTGGAAAGTGCATCGACCGCGGCGCAGAAAGTCTGGGTTCGATTCCAGGACGGGACACCTAGCATTTTTTTCACAGCACCACCTCTTTCGAGTTGCTGACAACACTCAAAGAGTATTAATTGCCTATGGAAAGCTTTTCAAATCTCGCCGTTCGGAGTCGGCAAAAAACTGTAGGTCCCTTCTACTCGTGAAGAACAATAGCATCCACAACACGAGTAGTTGTTGTAGAAGCTAGGCCCTGGTCCGCTATGGGCTGTATTGCCACTCAAAAAAAAAAAAAAAACATCAACAATAAGAAGAAGACTGGTAAAGAAGAATGTACCTGCCAAAAGTCACAGAAAAGTACCACTTCTGTCAGAAGACAACCCACTAAACCGAACCAAATTTGTGAAAGAACACCTGAACTGGGAACCTTCTAAATGGCGCAATATATTAAAGACAGACGAATCCAAAAAGTTTTATTTGGAACTCCTGGGAGCATGACATTGGTTCACAGCCGAAGAAACTAAGAGTTTTTACCGGAGTGTACCATCATGACTATAAAGCACGGAGGAACAAAATCAGCGTATGGGGATGCTACTGGTCCCGTTTTTTTGTTTAGATAAAAGCGATGATGACCGCCGGAGTTTACGTCACCATAATGAGGGAAACCGTGCTACCTTACGCAGAGTGGAATATGCCGCTTAGATGGATTCTGCAGCAAGACAGTGACCCCAAAAATACGAGCAAACTGGCCAAAGAATTTTTCGAAAGCAATGGAGTTCCAGTTATGAAGTGGTCGCCTCAGTCTCCGAACCTGTCTCCCATTGACACCCCTTGGACAGATGTAAAGAAAGCCGTATATGAAGCAAAACCCAAAAACACAAAACAGACTTGGGATGTTGGGGGAATATCCCTGTTTAGCAATGTCAGGACTTAATCGACTTTCAGCGCTGGTGTCATTGTCTGAATTGATAGCGGTGCCTAGGTAGACAAAGTTTTTTGACTATCTCAAAGTTTTATATGTCTGCTGTGACATTCTGACCGTGACGTCGGTGTTAGGTGTCCTTTCTCGTTGACAGCATATACTTGGTCCTACCCTCGCTTACCGCTCAACTCATCTTCGGGGCCTCCGTTGCAGTCCTGGCGCAAAAAGTCCTGTTTATTCTAGCGAAACAGCTCTCAGAATAATCGATACGTTGTTGTTTTTGGTCCATAGTAAGCAAACGCGGCACCGTTTTCAAAAACAGCTTTCTCATGGTTCCTCAAAGTAGTGTACTCACTGCTTTCTGATATTTTTAAAGTGTCAGCTTTTCAATTTCACTTTGCAGTTTTCCAAAACGATTTTGTGTACTTTTTGGACGTTTTAGGTAAAGCCACCTCAATAGGATTTCCAGAGTGTTCAGAATCATTGGTGTCTGTATGGACACGCTTAGAGTCAGCATACCACCGACAAATAGTTGCTTTAAATGGAGCAGAGTCCCTATGACACTTTTCAAGCCATTGCTGAGCTTACACAGTATTTTTTTCCATCAAGAATCAGAGATTGATCAACACACAAAATTCTCTGTTTTCCATTGTTTTAAAAATCGCAAAAGTAGCGTCACTTGAAGCCCTGTGACATGTAACCCAATAATCAGATTGTCATGAAAACCTTACTGGTATCATTTGAATGCTTGTGTTTCCTAAAAACACCATGGATTCAAAACCTTTTCCACGTCTCTAAGTGGCTGGACTGTAAGTCTAGGGTGGACCTAAGCCTAAACCAACATGCATGTCCAGTTTGCACTCCAAAATCCTTCTCCAGTTGTGTGCGCCATCTGAGACGAGGTCGTCCTCTGTAGCTTTGTCCCAATAGCACGGATTCAAAGAATCTTCGGGCCCGAACTTTTGTGTTAATTCGCTAATCATCTAAAGCGTCAGATTCTTAGACGTTTGTGGCTGAATTTTCCGAGGTCTCCTAATTTTTCCTATGTTCACTTACACTAGCAGGTGTTCTAACAGCCGCAGGCTTCAAACTACTGATGTGGAAATCATAATGTTAGCGTCCTTCAGTCTTCAAACCGGTTCGAATGGCAATGGTGCTGCTAACAGGTTCACTGGTAGTACGTTTGGCAGGATCCTTCTTAAAAACTTCCACTTAAATGTCCAAATGCACTGCTGCGGGGGGCTGATGGTTTTGGTGTTCTCACAAAAAATGGGGGCAGAGGTTGGGCTTTTTTTTTGCAATGGTCAAGGGTCAACTGCAACCAACAAATTTGTCTAACAGAAACTATAACACAGAAAAATAACTTAGAATTCCAAGGATTTTAAGTAGCCGAATCGAAGAAACAATTCATCAAGGTTCTCTGTTACGTCACTCCAAGAATCCATCGAAGTGAATAGCGTCATCAGCCTCCTCTTCACTGGCACAGGTAGCAGCCAAAGATGGTGCCCTTATGGTTCCAGAATACTCGTCTGCCGAAACTGTGTTATTCACTCATTTTCGATTTGGTTAGTTTTGCCCAAAGAGGAGGTGGCCAATAGAGGCCCAATATCTTCACAACATGTGTATGACAGCCTGCTCTAGCGCAAAAACAAATTTTGCCGTATTTAAAGTTTCACTGTCTACTTGATGATGTTGAAAGCAAAAAAAAAAATTAAAAATGCAAAACGAAACCATAAATGTGTGAGTATAACTCGCGTTTGCTCAATTTGTTTCCTTTTTGATAGTTTTAATTGAGAATTATTGTTTTTGGGTAAATTTTAAGAAAAATTTGTTGCTTACAGGGTGTGTCCGAATTTCAAATGTTGTTTTTTTATATTATTTTTTATTTGTCTACATTCAGAAAAGCTCTCTCGGCCAAAATCATGGAGAGACATGTTTCCGAAGCAGAAACAGCAATAGAACAGGGTGACATCGAAAAATTGAAACCACTTAATGATATGGGCCTACAAAGCGATTTCGGAAAGTGCCCACAACCTGAAGTAAATTCCTTCGAATGCCCCAGTGCAATCATCGTTGCCTGTAAGGCAAAACAAGCAAAGTGCCTTGAATATCTGCTCAGCAGTGAGAGTTGCATTATTAAGCAGGCGTCACCAACCGACCAAGATGAAACGCATCACAATGCATTTTATTACGCTATTCGTTCGGGAGACGCTGACCTGGTTCAAATGCTCATAGCCAAGTGGCCAGGGAATTATTTTGCAAACCACCCTCAAGAGCTGGACGCGATTCTTTCCGCCGCTTATGAGGAGCTTAAATTGAATGGCATCCCTCTGTCCAATGGGATTAAGTTCTTTCTTGAAAAACAGCTGATCGACCTCCGGTACAGTGCTGATACTTCGAGGCGTTATAATGACGTCAACGACTACGTAAAAACCGTAAAGGACCGTGTGGCGTTGGTGATGCAGAATGTGAAGGCGATAAGTGATGAATATTTGAAGGCAAAGGAGATCGGCGAACAGTCCTTGTACAGAATGAAATTCGTCGCACAGAACATCAATGTCCTGAAGCAGGAACTCAAGTCAACATATGACAGATTGCCGTGGGAGGAAATTGAATTCTGCCTAATCCGCTTCATTTTCGCTCACACGACACGCCACCGAAACAATTTCTACTGCAATGCCTGCCTGGAGGATGACAAGATCATACGGCACTTGGAAAACTTGATAAATCGCCTCAAAAGTGAAGTGAACGATTTGCATGTGTCGAGTGTTGCTAAACTAACAACTCCTGTGAGACAGAAACGTTCAACCGTGGTGGGGGACATAATACGCAGGTGCCCTGAATTTGAGGAATTGTATCAGGCCTATCAGCAGATAAGGGACACACACTCCCTCGAGAGAATAAGCGAAACTCTAAAGCTGGGACTGGATGCGGACGTGACCAAAGCTGAGGGAAAGATACTGATCATGCGAATGCTGCAGATACTTGGTGAATACATGAAGAATACACTGGAGTCACCCAAATTGTCGGACAGTTGTAATGACCTGCTGCATGCAGCCCTCCCGAAGAATGCTAGAAAACTCATTCTAACCCTGCGTGACTCCATATCTCATGGTGATTCTCTGCTGAGGAGAGCAAAGATCGAGACCAATGCAGAAGAGAAGTTCTTCGAGGGGGTCTTGAAGGACTTGATCGGAATCGGACGTTTGGTCAATGACCTGCTGCTAGCCAGAAAATCTAGTATACTATCTTCGTTGATTCAAAAGATACGTAACGTGGACACATTCGATGAATATCGCGAGGTAATGAAAATTTTTCGGGATAACTTCAATTTTGAGTGTTTCGATGATCTGTTCAGTCATCGAATTCACGAACTAATCGAAGAACTTGACGCAGCAGTTCCCGAACAGACGGATTACGAGAAATTCCTGTTTCATGCGGTACACCGCGAGTGTCTTACAATTCAGCGGCTGTTTGCCAACTTCAATTGTCATCGGTATGTCTTGATGGGATTTTTGAAAGCGCAC
Source organism: Eristalinus sepulchralis (assembly GCA_944738645.1). Classification (NCBI taxonomy): domain Eukaryota; kingdom Metazoa; phylum Arthropoda; class Insecta; order Diptera; family Syrphidae; genus Eristalinus; species Eristalinus sepulchralis. The sequence continues at coordinate 75,799,619 of OX122882.1, forward strand.
GCATCTGAGATGCACGCCAGAGATATGCTCCAATTGAAACGTTTAAATCGAAATTTCAGAGCTGTTCAGATATCTGAAGATTTTGACTTGCAAAAAATCGCTCTTCTAGTCATGCGTATCTGCAAGAGCGTTGAAGTTAGAACGAAACCTTGCGACAAGTTCTACGAAAAGTTCTACCATGTCCTGGCAATGACAGCTGATCCAAATGTGAAGTGCATTGACAGCCTAAAGTACAAGTTATGCGAAGAAGAACCCTCGCAACCAATCACCTTACCATGTGAGGAGTACAAAAAAGAATTGCGCAAGAAAATGGATGTTCTAGAAAGGATCTTAAACAAATATCGCAGAGGCGACAACCAGCATTCGTTCGAATCGTACGATGCCTACAAGGAGGACAAGAAAGCAAAGCTTGTGATTGAGATGCTTATACTGGATCTAATGTCCATACTCTCTAAACTGAGACTAGGACACAACGGGAGAGATTTTCATTTCGTCGAAGACATCTGTCCACTCTTGACTGGCACCTGTCTGCGTAATCACTTGGCGCATAACAATGAATTGGTCGCACTCTTGGTGGATGATCCGGATCGTGTGATATTTTTAAACGCGCTGAAATTGATTTCACCACCAAATGGATGTGAGAAGGCCGGGCTAAGATGCCCAACAGACCTTGATCGGTGTCTCAGAACTCTGACCACCAAGCGATTGCTGTTTGCTGCCTGCGAAGAAGGAAACAGGTCCGACTTAAGTGTGTGCATTCAAAGAGGAGCGGACGTGAGGGCAACATGCCGAGAAGGACGTGGAATTCTGCATTTTGCAACAAACAGTGGCAGCATTGAGTTGTTACAGTTTTTACTAGACCTTGATCAAAATCTGACATTAACCGCCAATGAACTGGCGGTGGCAATTTCAAATGGCTACGTAGGCATTGTTGAGTATATCGTGAAGAAGATTGGTGTGCCTGGTGGACCTGGTGAATCGTCCTTCTTGCATACAGCTGCCAAATGTGGTCACAAGAGCGTTGTTGAGTTCCTAATTGCATCTAAAAGTGATCCGAAAATGTGTGACAGCAGGGGAATGCCAATACACTGCGCAGTTATACATAACCACCGGGCTGTAGTTGAGTGTCTGCTGGAAAGCGGGAAGAATACAATCAATGACAGAGCTACCGGTGGATATACGTTACTTCACCTTGCTGCCGACTACAATCACATTGAGTTAGTTGAGTACCTGCTGGGGCTCAATTCTGACGTTAATGCAAGGGCTTCTATGGACTCGTCCACCCCTCTGCATCTTGCAGCTGCAAATGGCAACTTGAGGATTGCTCAAATGTTAGTGCTAAAGGGAGCGGACGTAAATGCACGAATGTCAAACGGATTGTCGTCCCTGTATCTCGCAACCGACTACAATCATGTGAACATTGTGAGTTTTCTCCTGGAGCACGATTCGGACGTAAATGCTGCTGATATGAGGGGCAAAAGTACCTCTCTGCATATTGCCAGTGAACGGGGTTACAAGGACATTGTCGAGGTCCTATTGAAGAGTGGAGCGAATGTCAATGCATCCAATGGTGAAGGCTTCACCCCGATGCATTTGGCTGTGGCACAGGGACATAAAGAGATTTTCTCAATTCTGCTTGCAAACGATGCGGATATTCATGCAAAATCGAACAACAATTGGACCCTTTTGCATTTTGTGGCAAAGAGCGGACAAACCGATATTGCTGAGGCATTGATAAATTGCTTGGATTTGAATGCAAAAAGTCTAGACGAAACAACTCCTCTTCATGTGGCAGCATCGCATGGTCATGCGGACGTGGTTGACATTTTCATAGACAAGGGCATTTCAACGGACTTGCCTGACGCCGCGGGTAACACATCTCTACACATTGCTGCCCTTAAAGGCCACAAACAAATTGTGGAAAAATTGCTACAGAGTGGATCAAGACTTCACGTTAAGAACATTCTTGGCTTTTCGCCACTGGACCTGGCAATAATGGCGAATCATGAGGATGTCATAGATTTGATTTGGATGAGACGTAACGACCCTCTCAGTGCAACACAACTAAATTTGGCAGTTATGGTAGGTAACCTTAACGTTGTGAGGCTTATGACGAGCAAACGTAACGTCGACAGCAAGCGTTTGTGTTCAGATGCAGTCCACTTTGCAGTATTCTGTGGGCATACGGACATTTTTAAATTTTTAATCTCTCATCGAAATGGTCTAAGCATCCGTGAGAATGCCTTCAAACTGCTAAAGGAAGCCGTCTTAAGGAATAACAAGCCAATTGTAGAACTTTTGATAAAGCATGGGGCACTCGAGAACGACCAATCCCTCAACGAAGTGCTCTTTAAGGCAGTTGAAGACCATTGTGCCGATGTTGTAGATGTTTTACTCAGAGACTGCAAGTCCATTGATAAATTCTCAGACAACGGTGAACCACTACTCCATCGAGCTGTCCGTGCGGAGTTTGTGAAAATTTTGAAAATTCTTATAAAAAAATGCGAAAATGTTGATATTGTATCGCATCAAGGCACAACCGCCCTTCATGTTGCAGCCCACCTCGGGCGCAGAGAGATGCTTGAAATATTGCTTGACAAGGGAGCGAATGTAAATTTTGAATGTGCCGATGGCACGGCTCTACATTTGGCGACTGCAAATGAAGACAATCGAGAAACTGTTGAATTCCTTCTCAGAAGAGGAGCAAACGTGGCGGCCATGGATAATAGAAACCGCACTGCGATGCACCTGGCGGTGATCTATAACAGACTTGAAATAGCAAAAACGTTGCTCCCTTTTTGCGGCAGAAATTTCATAAATCACACCGGCAACGCTGATGGTTTAACTTTGCCGCTGCACTATGCCGCTAGATTTGGCTATACGAATATGATGAGATACCTAGTAGAGCAAGGGGCAGACATTCATGTCAGAGATGCGAACGGTTTCAAGGCAATTCACCGTGCGGCGTCTGGTGGTCATACCGAGGCAATTCAGTTTCTCCTCAATCAGGGTTCCTCTCTGAATGAAACTGGACGTGATGGTCTCACGCTATTGCACTGTGCCACAGTGAGGGGACAGATACAAGTAGTTCAATATTTAATTGCTCAAAATGTCGATTTGAATGCACAGACGACAGCAGGGCTTACACCTCTGCACTTTTGCGCTATGTCTGGGTGTAAAGAAATAGCAGAGGTTTTACTTAAAAATGGCGCCATTTACAACATGGCTGACAATAACAATAGAAAACCAGTGGACATAGATGAGGAGACCCAACAGACCGAGAATCCAGTCAAAGCAATGCTCACGACAATAGATGATTTCCTGAACGCCATCAAATGCAATGACATTTCGAGAGTTCAAAGCTGTATTCGGAATGGCGCCGTATTGAATGTCATCGATGCTAGCGGCTGTACGCCATTGCATTTTGCGTCACGAAGGGGATACGCTCAAATCGTTGAGGTCTTGCTGCAAAACAAAGCCAACGTAAGTGCCTGTACGAGTGACGGAAGTACACCCTTAAGTTACGCAGCAGAGTATTCGCACTTGGACATTGTTAAATTGTTACTATCTCACGGCGCTAGATACAATTCGGAAAATCATTCAAAAGCAACCCCACTTGAGGTGGCCACTGAGAATTCAATAAAAGAAATTTTAAAGCTCACAGGTGACCTATTTAGGGGTGTCGCCAAGGGCAGCATTCAAGTTATCGATGAATTGCAGCAAATAAGGGACCCTCTCACCTTCAGGGCGCTTGTGAACGCTCGAAACGAACACAATCTAACACTCGTAGTGGCTGCCAGGCAATCTGATTATCCGAACTTTGACGACTTACTCAAAGTCCATTTCGGTGAGGTGTCTTTCTCCATGGACATAGCCCAGCTATTCACAGTCGTAGAGAAGCACTTTAGTGCCCTCAAGGTGTACCGTCACGTGTTGCAACAAATGAAAGTCCACTTGGGTCCAAGTCATTTTGTTCTCCTAAGCATACAAGAGGGGATTGCATGCGCACTTTATAAGCTTAGCAAATACGATGAAGCCTTGATCACTTTGACCGAAGTGCATGACCTCAAGAGACAATTCCTCGGCTTAGATCATTTGGACACGATGGACATAAGAAGTAAAATTGCATTAATTCAGCATAGACAAGGCAATGACAAAGACGCCCTAGCCATCTACACAGACATCTACCCAAAGCAAAAGAAATTGTTGCAACCAACCAGTCAACAACTTTTGAGTACCCAACTTCACATGGCCCTTGTTCTGCAGGCGTTGCAGATGTACGACGATGCGCTTAAACTGAACACTCAACACTATGAGGTGTCCCGTAAGGCAAACGGCGAGGACCATCCACAAACCTTGTACTCAAGGAATAACATAGCATTGACTCTGAGTGCTATGGGAGAGCATGAAAGGGCGATACAGCTGTTTGAAGAGATTCACACAAGAAGGAAACACGCTCTGGGATCATTTCATTCGAACACACTGCGTACCCTACACAACATAGCTGAGGTTATTATGGCACAACAGAGATACGAAGACGCTAGAACGCGATTTGAAGAACTGTTTGACAGACAAAGCCAGCGGTTCGGTTTGCAACATCATGACACACTGAACACTCAGTGCAGTTTGGGTCACGTGTACTTTAAGCAAGGCAACGCAAAAGCTGCGCGCAAGGCTTTCACAGACTATCTGAGGAATGCTGAACCTGTGCTGGGAACTACACATCCAAGCGCACTTGCCGCTCAGTTCATTATTCAGCAAATTTACGCATTTATGCCACTGGATCAATATTCCTGATTAAATTCAAAAACCAAGCAAAATATTGGATCTTTTCTTTTTTTTTTGTCTTTCTCCATTTCAGGATAGACTGGAGCCTGACACTTAGTGTTGAAAAATTGAAGTTGCTTAAGCTGAGAAATTGTTCAAACTTACGGATAGCATATTCTTGTGGCATTTTTTTAGCGCTCTTTCAAATCTGATCGCAAATGATGATCGAAAGATCCTCTCTGCCGTATTATTTGAACGCCTGAGCCTGTTCGTCAACAACCGGCGTGGTTTCAGGCCGGGGAAGTCCACCATCGACTAAATCTTCGCACTACGGCAGATCCTGGAAAAGACCCAAGAAGTGCAAATCGACACTCACCACCTAATTGTCGAATGTAAGGCAGTGTGCATAGAGACTAGCTATACAGTGCCATGTCTGGTTTTGGCATTCCTACCAAACTCATCAGATTGTGTAGGGTGACGATGGAGAACTCTTGCTGCTTCGTCAAGGTCGGCAACGAACTCACCGAGACCTTCAACATCGAAAAAAGGTTTTAGACAAGGCGACGCACTGTCATGTGACTTCCTTAACATCATCCTTGAGAAAATCACAAGTCAACACCAGAGGCACGATCTTCCAAAGATCCGTTCAACTGCTAGCTTACGCCGACGACATTGACGTGATTGAACACAGGGAGTGGCCAATGAGGCGTTTGCTGGCATTGTAGCTAAATGGTTATAATAGGAGCAAAGCGAAGGGTAAGCCGTCATCAAAAGGGAACACACAACGTCGATGACTCAGACACTGACACCAAGGCAAGGACTTGGTCTACCTCGGCCCCGCGACAAATAGGGACAATCGCTGTTTTTTTGGGCTCAAGAGGCAATAGACAGAACCCTCTCAAAGGACTAAAATTGGTTTGTATACCAGCTTGATCACCGCAGTCCCACTCAATGGTGCGGAAGCCTGGATGTTACTAAAAGCGGATAAGAAAAGTTTTGTGTGCGATTTTTGATCCTTCTGCCATCAGGATGAGAAAATTTATCGACGAACTCTAAAGGCTGCACAGCGACATACGCCTGGTCAAGCGTCTTCGGGTACAATGCTTAAGATGGCAAGACCATGTAGAGCGTATGGACACCACAATTCCGGCCCAAAATGTTTTCGATTCTGAACCATTGGGACAACGCAGCAGAGGACTGCAGAGGCTAAGGTGGCGCACGAAAGTGAAAAAGGACCTCAACCAACTTGGAGTGTGCAACTGGCGAAAAATAGTGCTGGCTAGAGGCAGTCGGTTAATGCCCAGATCCACTCCGGACTGTAGCGCCACAGATCACACGTGGAAACAATTTCATCAGGTAGGCGACCGCTCAGCAGATCTAGAGGAAGGTAGTGGGGAAAAGTCCATAAATTCGCTTGGGAGTTGCTTCGGATAAATTGGAGTCGATTGCGGAAGATCGATCGATTCTGCGCTGCGCAAATGTTTAAACCATTCATCAGGCATTTCACGCAGACTGCATGCAGAAAATTTCATTTTGCATTTGCTCCGGACCAAGTGCATGCCTGAAGCCGGAACAAATTTTCAAATTGCCGCGCACAATCGATTGTGCGACAAATGCCATTAAAAGGCTTTGGCTTCTTGAAAAACTTCATTAATCGGGTGACAGCTGACAGCTCACAATATGAAGATACTGTTTCTTTTGGGACTACTGCTTATATTTTCAAATGTGAGTGTGGCTTTCACATCTGTTCGTTCTCATAGAACTCGACTCCATTTTGTCATTTAACTTTCAAAAATTTCTTCTGTAGTACCTCATCCTCTGTGACGGGTATCCACGTAGAGGATTCAAGTTTCTGCAGAGAGGACAACCTAGAAATTCCAGATGGCGTGAAGTGGTCTCGAGGCGTCGTGCTTCGCTATCGCGTCGTATTCAACGTACCAGAGTGGATCTAGAATCTTTGAATAGAAAATCTGGGGGACGTGGTTAGGTGTTATCTGGACCCTATCCAAAGATATGTACATTTTAAATAAAAAATAAAGTAGTACGGGATTGCGCCCGTTCTTCTTCTTGTGGCCCTTTAGTCCGGGGTGGACATGCCTCTCCATCCAGCACTATTTTTCGCCAGCTGCCGCCATTTGCGCACTCCGAGTTGTTTGAGGTCCTTACTCGCTTGTGTCCGCCACCTTAGCCTGGGCCGTCCTCTGTTGCGTTATCCCATTGGCTCGGATTCGAAGACTTTTCGGGCCGGAGCGGTGACGTCCATAAGCTCTACATGGCTTTACCACCTTTAGCGTTGTATCCTAAGACGCTTGACCAAGCGCATGTCGCTGTGCAGCCTACAGAGTTCGTGGGTGGGTGCGCCCATTAAAAGCAAAGAAAAAAAGAAAAACAGACAAGATTGTATTTTTCCAGTACATCGTGAGGTTTGATTTTGAATAGGTATATTTCGACAGATCACGCGGGGCTCTTATCAAACTTCTACATAATTTTGGTTCAGTAGAGTTTGGCAAGTCATCAGTAAAGTTTCACGCTACAACAGAGTTTCAAAATTATTCAGCTGTATCACGAAAATCAGCGTCCTAATGGAATTTCTGTTATTTTTGTCCGATCCACAAAGAAAGTAAACTCCTTCAACTTCGCCAACTACCGAGGGATAAGTCGCCTAAGCATCGTTTGTAAGATCTTTTCTGCCGTTTAGTATGAACGCCTGAAACCATTCGTCAATAACCTAATAGATTTGTGCGATTTTAAGCCGGGAAAGTAAACCTTTGACCAAACCTTCAAATTACGAAAGATCCGGCAAATAGTCCCAAAAGATACAAATCGACACCTAGGTGACCAGCTATACAGCTATACAGCTGACAGCTATACAAATATTTGCTTGCAACCGATAGACCATCCTTTCCTAGAAGTGGGTCCTATCTGGATGAGATGCTAATCGACAGACGACTGACGATACTTAACGTGGAACGACACACGAGGAACTTTTTAACTACGGTCGAGTATGGCAGTGACCACTGTGGTCTCGCCGCGGTATCCTTATAATTATAAAAAAGGGGCGCTGGCAACGTTTTTCTAGAGCCTTAACCAGACAGATAAGTTCGAGTGTGATCAATCCTCCTACGAACAGAAACCTTACGAACGAAGAGGTTGCCAGGTACCTCACACAAAGGGACGAGGTCATTAAACGTACAATCGACAAGATGATTCCAAAAGTGTCACAATCCGATTATGGCGATATCTATCGGAACTCTGAAATCGACGCACTTCACGTGCAAAAAAGTAAACTCCTGTCGAGACTAAAACTCTTGTATAGACGGTTTACAGATCCACAGAATGCAGAGATTGGCTCTCTGAAGTCACAGTTTATTCGACAAAATAGCAGTCTAGCTGTAAGCTTGCATTGAGACAATAGGATTCGGGCTGTAAGATCTAACAACCCCGCAAGCAAATAAAATCTTCCGGAGGAGAGATCATAATGACATTCAGTGCGTTCGACTGGACAGAACAACAGACTACGCCAACCTACTTACGTCAGTTGGCATCGACCCAGATGGGGCTGTACTTGACAACGACTTCTTCGTAGTGGAAGATCCCTAGGAGAAGGTAAAGGTAATTGGTGCTGTTTTCCAGAGAGTGTACACGTTGAACGAGACTCGTAGACCGAACCACGATCTGGAGAACAGAGCCTTGCTGAACCACTTCTGCCTCTGGAACGATATAAGTCAATGGCGATCCAAGAATTCTGGTTTTACCAAATTCAGTGACGATCTTGTGGCAAATAATGCCGTCGCCGCCGATGAAAACAAATCCATCCTTATTTCGAAAGATGAACTCCAGGGTATCTTCAACTCACTGAAGAATAAGAAGTCAGAGGGGATCGATGGGATACCAAACATTGTTCTGCGCCACATACCCTCTGAGGCGATGGATGTATACACAATCCTGTTTAACTGCGCGACAAAGACACTCCCATCTTGACAAATTTCCGGTCTATAAGTCTTCTTCCGTACATAAGCAAGGTATTCGAGAAGATAGTTATTAGAGCTCTGAAAGAATGGTTTGTATCTATCCTCCCTTCCGCTTTTTCGCTCTTCATTCAATGCTTCATAAAAAGTGTTACAGTGATCGGATATGCGCCGTTTTTTTCGATAATCTGTTTTCATCTAGAAGGCAAGTTCATTTATCCCCCCTCGTAGAAGCCCCGTCCTTATTTGCAAAGAACTCGGCCAGCCACTTTTCACAAGCCTCTTTTCAGTTCAACTTGACACCACCAAGGGCGTTGGCCATGGACGGGAAAAGGTGGTAATCACCCGGCGCTATGTCCGGGCTATATGGTGGATGCGATAAAACCTCCCATCCGAGCTCCCGTAGCTTTTGACTAGTCATCAACAAAGTGTGTGGTCTGGTGTGCGGTCCTGGTAGAACACTACACCCTTCCTGTTGGCCAATTCTGGATGCTTCTGGTCGATCGCCTGCTTCATGCGGTCCAGTTGTTCGCAGAAGATGGTAGAATTAAGCGTCTGGGCATATGGGAGCAACACACAGCAAAACCTTCCTGGCCGTCAATAACGTCTTGCCCACTGTTTGGGATGATTCACCGGCCTTCAACCACGATCGTGATATTGTCGTATGTGATCCATTTTTCGTCGCCAGTCACCATCGGCTTCAAAAATGGGTCGAGTTCGTTCCGTTTCAGCAGCAGCATCGCAGGCGTTAATTCAGTCTAGAAGGTTTATTTAGACGTTTGCATTTGTTGCCAAATCTTACAAAATCTAGAACACCTTGTGACTGCTACTTGTGGCGCTACAGTCCGGGGTGGACCTGGACTTTGTGAATGAGTCATTTCGTTAATTTGAGTTAATGTCATTTGCCACGCTTATTGCATTCGTTCCACAGTGTCGTGACAAATAACCAAAGAAAATTTTGAAATCAGCGTCAAAAACACGTTAGATCCATTTAGGTGACTATAAAAAGAGCATGCTCCTCGGAGGTGTCCATTGTTAGCACAATGAAGTTCATCATTTTAGTAGCCTTGCTTGCTGTCCTCTCCGTGGTAAATTTGTTTTAAAAGCAAGTTCACATCTAATTGGAGTTTGTTTTTTAGCCCCATGCAGAATGCGCGTTCGGTCTAGCTATACCAGAGTTTACCTTAAGCAAGGCAAATATTTGGGGTTTGGTGAAAAAAATCCTCAGTCTTAGCGGCGCTATTAGACGTGTAGCTAAATTGTATGACAAATATACAAAAAAGAACCCACCTTCGTTAATTGCAAAGCAGAACGTTGTCATAGAGGTAATTCGATTCGATATCGTGTCTAATGCCAAATGAATGTGACAATCAATCGGAAGATGAATGTGATTTTACAGACGACAAAAATGTGTACGCCGGTGACAACAATGTCTACGCCGAAGAAAAAAGAGTCTTAATTCGAAGGTGTTGCTGAAGGGCGCTAACTGTTGGAGAAAATCTTGCCTTTCTGTTTGGTTTTGGTTTGGTTTTCCAAAAGCCCCCTTTGTGAATAAATAATTCAGTTGTTGCACATTTACTTCTGCGCTGTGTTGTGGAGCGATGTTTTTATTTTTTTTTATTTTTTTTTTTTGTTGGAGGTTGGGAAACATTGCACTGGAGTGCTCAAACTCAAAAACTGATCCATTGCACTACCAGGCAGTAACCTACATCCCATGTAATTTCGTGATCTTCTTGATTGGCTCAACATCCATCAATGCGACTGTGAAAAGAGGTACAATAAGTCACATCCAATGGTGAAGGAATAATTTAATGTAGAAGAATCATCACCAAAGTCATTAGTTTCCGCGGAGGACTACAATTCTTTGGAAATTTTGAAGGCCACATGCCAACAACCCTACGAAGTGGGCCTTCTTTGGAAGCAAAGATTGCACCAGCTTCTCGAAAGCTACGAAAACGCCCTTTAACGTCTCAAGTGCTTCAAAAAGAAATTTCCAAATAACGACGATCTACTTCAAAACCAAAAAAAAAAAAAAAAACGCACAACAAGAGAACTACTTCCATCCCCTGGGCTTTCTATTGTTCTTCTCGACTGAGCTCAAAATACTTTTACAAGAAGTCTGGCGATCTGTCATTGATTCACTTGTACGCCAAATGGCAAAAATTGAAAGCAGCGTTAGAAAAAATATCCTCAATACAAATACCTCGTTGTAACGCTCGTCATCTAAATGAAGCTAGTGAAGTTGAACTACACATACAGTACCTCACAAAATTGAGCATACACTCACAGCTTAAACGAATTTTTATCTTCTTCGCCTTGCAAAAAGTAGTTAATTTATAAAAGTTAAATGCAGTTCGAATTGACATATTTCAATTGCTAAAAACCATAAACAAAAATATGAAAACCAAAAAAAAAAAACTTGCAAAAGCAAAGCAAAAGAGGCACTTCATTTTAACACACAAAATTGAGCATACACTTAAAGTAGATTCGAGTTACGACTAAAACACAAAACAAAAACAGTTACAAATAAAATTCCACACCTCCTTCAGCATCTATAACCGCCGTGGCATGGATTTTACCAGTTTTCCAGTAAAAGATGGCTGAATCCCTTCCCAAGTTGCCTGAATTTAGCTTTTAGCTCCTGCTTATTGGAGCACGTACCTTCTTAAAGCCGCACTTTTATTTCGTGCCATAGATGTTCAATATGGTTAAGATCCGGCGATTGTGGGGGTGTTTTTGGCTACTTTGGAGCGTTATAAAGCCACCATTCGCGTACTAAATAGGGGGTGTGCATCGGATCATTTTCTTGTTGGAGGTAGAATACCGAAGGTAGACCTAATTTTACTGCGGAACTTCGTAAATTTCGTTTTAAAATATTCTTCTTCTTCTTCTTCTTCGGATGGCGCTACAGTCCGGGGTGGACCTGGGCCTCAACCAACATGCCTCTCCAGCTAGCACGATCTCTTGCCAGCTGCTTCCAGTTGCGCACTCCAAGTTGGTTGAGGTCCTTTTCCACTTGTGTGCGCCATCTCAATCTAGGACGTCCTCTGTTGCGTTGTCCCTGTGGTTCGGATTCGAAGACTCTTCGGGCCGGAGCAGTGCTGTCCATACGCTCTACATGGCCTAGCCATCTTAAGCGTTGTATCCGTAGACGCTTGACTAGGCTCATGCCGCTGTACAGCCCATACAGTTCGTGGTTGAATCTTCTTCTCCAGATGCCATCAACGCAAACGGGACCAAAAATCGCGCGCAGAACTTTTCTCTCGAAGAGACCAAGGGCATCCTCATCCGCTTTTAGTAGTGTCCAAGTCTCCGCGCCATAAAGTAGGACTGGGATGATCAAGGTGTTATATAAAGCAATCTTAGTCTTTCGAGAGAGGGCTTTATAACTCAATTGCCTCTTAAGTCCAAAGAAACAGCGATTGGCAAGAGTAATTCTGCGCTTGATTTCGGTACTGATGTTATTGTCCCTATTCACCGCGGAGCCGAGATAGACGAAGTCCTTAACTACCTCGAAATGTCTGCTGCCCATAGTGACGCTCTGTTCGAGACGTCGATGTTCTGCGTCCTTCTTCGATGACAGCATATACTTAGTTTTGCCCTCGTTTACCACCAGTCCCACTTTAGCCGCTTCCGCTTCGATGCTAGCAAACGCCTCATTGACGGCTCGCTGAGTTCGGCCGATCACGTCAATGTCATCCGCATAAGCTAGCAGTTGAACGGACTTGTGGAAGATCGTGCCTCTGGTGTTGACGTGTGAGTTACGCACGATCCCCTCAAGAATGATGTTAAAGAAGTCGCATGACAGCGCGTCGCCTTGTCTAAATCCTTTTTTGACATCGAAGGTCTCGGTGAGTTCGCTACCGACCTTGACGGAGCATAAAATAAAATTTAGAACAACAGGTTTTTCTTGAGAATGGGATAGTACAAATTGACACACCATTATTTCTCAAGTAATATATGTTCGAACTTCTGAGATTATCATTGTACCCACTTCTTATGAAGAAAACCTTGAGAACCTTAAAGACATATAGGTGTCTTAGTGGAAGTATGCGTAGCATTTGGAACAATGACCAGCTATGAGCTAACCTGTTTTTTTTTACACATTATTTTTATTACATATTTTTGTGCTATACCGTACTGCAATTTGGAGTGAACTATCCCGTAGTAAAACATTCTTAGGATGTTAATAGAGCAGTGTTCTCTTAGAAGATACATTTTACGGGTGGCAGATAGCATATATAATTTTACATCTTCAGCATGTACTTTCCAAGTCATATGTTTATCCACTAAGACACCTAGGTACTTAAAGATTTCAACACCTTCTATTTTGAAACAATTTGAGCTACTTAATTGATTATCATCGAAGTTTGCACTACCACATGTATGATAAGACATTGACAATCTTGTACAGGAGCTAGAATGGAAGATGGTATCACAGTCAAGTGGAAATGATTCGCGTAGACTACATATCATAAGTCTAGTTTTACTGCTTATTAGTAACTCATGTTTGGCAAACCATTGTCGAAGTATGTTCAGGTCCATATTTAATTTAATTGCTGTGTCCAATATGTAGCTATTACTGTACATCAAATGCTGTAATGCTACTGTTCAACTTTTGACAGAATAATGAATTTACATACACTAAAAACAACAATGGTCCTAAGACAGAGCCTTGTGGCACACCAATGTTCTTCTTCTTGTTTATCACTAAAAATCCCTTTAAGCTTAACCCGTTGAGTTCTATTTGTCAGATATGAAGTAAACCACTCATGGATTATACCTCTTAATCCAGCACTATACAGTTTGCTCAAGAGAATATCGTGATTTACCATATCGAATGCTTTTGTCATGTCGATGAAGAGTACTAAGTTGTGATTGTTTTTATTGAAACTGTCAAATATCTCACTGCATAATTTTAAAATAGCATCTTCAGTTGACTTGCCTTCACGAAATTTTTTTTTCTTTAATTTGCTTTGCCGCTTTAAATAATGCACGATAGTGCACATTTAAAAAAATTTTTGATCCATCATTTTTGTCACCTAGCAGTTTCGTTGTGAGTCGCTGTTGCGCTGTTGGTGGCGGCAGCATTCTTCTTTGTCACTTTCTTGACGTGAAGAGAGTCAATGTCACGTTCATCGAGTTCGTAACCAACACCATCACGAACAATTTTCAGTGCTGCTTGCATTGCAGATGAACTGTCAACGTTTGGCACATTGAATATGTCGATGGCATTGGCTAATTTTGACTGCTCTACTGTGTTTATTCGCGTTTGCAGCAATTTTATGTTTGTCTTTAGCTGATTGTTTTCTTCTTTTAGTGCATTTATTTTTAATAAAAATTCACTGAAGTCATTTTTGAGTTCTTTAATTTCATTAAGTATCATTGTCATTATGTTTTCATTTTCACGTTCCTGTTGTTGATTGTCTATTTTGTTCTTTGGTGGGAGCGAGAGGGGTATATTATCGGAGTGATGAGAGTTTCTACGCGAGGTAGTGCACTGAGAGCATCTCCAGGTTTTGCGGTTTTTTTTTTTCATATATTCGAGATCTGCACTCAACACATTGACACATTTCGCGTGAAACAGTTTTTTGCAGTCATTGCACTCAATTTTGATATCACCTCTCTCAACTTTTTTTGCACATAGAAAAAACATTTGTATGTTTCTTTTATTTCTTTTTGTTTGTGATATGCGATGTTTATGTTTTGCAATGGTGTCAATGAACTTAACGTATTTCTTCGGAACACTTCTTACTATTTTTTGTATACACTTACTTCAATTTACTATTTTCTAGATTTAATTTTCTGGAGCGTTTGATTTTGCCCTCTGATTCACTTACTTACTTACATTCTACCATAGACCAAATATTCTCGCTGGTTAATATTGCAGAGATATATAAAATTAAGCGAAAAAAAATTCAACGCTTTCTTTGTGGATTTCCGTGCTGCTTTCGACTCTATTCCACGTGAATTGCTTTTCTATAAACTATACAAGTACAGACTCTCATCGCAAGTCGTGAACGTTTTAAGACCCATGTACAGTAAAAATAAGGCATATATCTGGGACGGCAACCTTTTATCAGAGGACTTCGAGGTCACAATGGGCGTCAAACAAGGCTGCGTACTGTGTACATTGCTTTTTATCCTGTACATAAACGACATAACGGACGTCGTTAAAGGTGGTATCAATCTCGGTGGAACCAATATCCCAGCACTTATGTTTGCCGACGACATAGTTTTCCTCGCGGACACAATAGATTCTATGCAGTTGATGATCAACGGGCTAGATACCTACTGCCGAACATGGCATTTAGCCGTCAACTTAAAAAAATCCAAGATAATGGTATTTAGTGACGGGGGGAGGAAAGTACGCACGAGGTGAAAAATGGAATTTTCAAGGACAACAAATAGAAATAGTTAAGCAGTATAGGTATCTTGGAGTATTGATTTCATCGAACCTAAATATGAATGCGCGCTTTAAAATTAAACTAGCAGAAGCTAAACGGGCCATCTGTTCTGTATGGGGAAAATGTTTTCAAAATAAAGATGTTGCGCACAATTCAAAGGTAAAAAATATTCCGAGCCACAGCCGCTTCTATACTTCTATATTGTTGTATGCTGCACAAGTTTGGGGCTATCGCTCATTTGAAACTGTGGAAAAGTTCCTCAGATATTTCCTCAGATGAACTTTCAAGCTTCCAAGTAACTCTCATAATTATATGTTGCACTTAGAGACGGGAGTTCCACCCTTCTTCCTAAATACCCTTAAACTACATTTTGAGAATATTTATAAGGTCTATGCGATGAGGCAACACAGAATCCCGAAGTTGGTGCTCTCTCAAATGCAAAGATATAAAGAATGAGAGTCTTTAGGATCAGAATGCAGTTTTAGCTTTTATTTCTCACCAAGCGAACAACTACCATTCCTAAAGCAAAAACTAAACACCCTGCTTCGGAAAACTAGCCTCAAATGATTCGATAATTGCAAAAATGAAGCACAGTCATCACAATATGAGAATACTTCAGCAAAATGAATCGCAATCTACAAGAAGGAACGTATTTTTTAAACAGCTACTCGGCAGAAAAAATAAGTCCGATTTCTAAAATAAGAGGCGAACTTCTCAACTTAAATTTCATACGGCATCGTCCTGATCTTCCAATCTTATGTGAACTGTTCAATCTCAGACCTCTGGTCAAACCATATACACTAAATTATAAAACTAGATATTGTAAAATAGTCTGAATTAACAACTACCTGGTTGGGCGCATGCACCAGCTCATCTGTAAGATATGGTCGGAGGAAAGCATGCCCGATGAGTGGAATCTCAGCGTCGTCTGTCCGGTCCACAAGAAAGGAGACCCCTTCGACTGCGCCAACTATCGAGGGATAAGTCTCCTTAATATCGCATATAAGATTCTCTCTGCCGTATTGTGTGAGCGCCTGAAACCGTTCGTCAACAACCTGATAGGTCCTTATCAGTGTGGTTTCAGGCCAGGGAAGTCCACCATCGACCAAATCTTCACACTACGGCAGATCCTGGAAAAGACCCAAGAAATGCAAATCGACACTCACCACCTATTCGTCGATTTCAAGGCCGCGAATGACAGTGTGCATAGAGACGAGCTATACAGTGCCATGTCTAGTTTTGACATTCCTACCAAACTCGTCAGATTGTGTAGGATGACGATGGAGAACTCTCGCTGCTTCGTCAAGGTCGGGAACGAACTCACCGAGACCTTCAATGTCAAAAAAGGTTTTAGACAAGGCGACGCACTGTCATGTGACTTTTTTAACATCATCCTGGAGAAGATCATGCGTAACTCACAGGTCAACACCAGAGGTACGATCTTCCAAAAGTCAGCTCAATTGCTAGCTTACGCCGACGACATTGACGTGATTGGTCGAACACAGCGAGCCGTCAATGATGCGTTTGCTGGCATTGAAGCGGAAGCGGCTAAAATGGGTCTGGTGGTAAATGAGGGCAAAACGAAGTACATGCTGTCATCAAGGAAGGACACACAACATCGGCGTCTCGGACAGAGCGTCACACTGGGCAGCAGAAACTTTGAGGTAGTCAAGGACTTCGTCTACCTCGGCTCCGCAGTAAACAGGGACAATAACATCAGTACCGAAATCAAGCGCAGAATTACTCTTGCCAATCGCTGTTTCTTTGGACTTAAGAGGCAATTGAGTTATAAAGCCCTCTCTCGAAAGACTAAGATTGCTTTATATAACACCTTAATCATCCCAGTCCTACTTTATGGCGCGGAAACTTGGACACTACTTAAAGCGGATGAGGATGCCCTTGGTTTCTTCGAAGGAAAAGTTCTGCGCGCGATTTTTGGTCCCGTTTGCGTTGATGGCATCTGGAGGAGAAGATTCAACCACGAACTGTATGGGCTGTACAGCGGCATGAGCCTAGTCAAGCGTCTACGGATACAACGCTTAAGATGTTTAGGCCATGTAGAGCGTATGGACACCACTGCTCCGGCCCGAAAAGTCTTCGAATCTGAGCCATTGGGACAACGCAACAGAGGACGGCCCAGGATAAGGTGGCGCACACAAGTGGAGAAGGACCTCAACCAACTTGGAGTGCGCAACTGGCGGCAGCTGGCCAAAGATCGTGCTGGCTGGAGAGGCATGTTGGTTGAGGCCCAGGTCCACCCCGGACTGTAGCGCCACAAGAAGAAGAAGAAGAAGAAGAACTAACTACATACCCTTCCCGGTTCAGTATCTGGTCAGAGCCAGTCCTGGACACGGGAGCCAGTCGACCTTGTATGAGCGACTCAAAAGCAGAATTGGACTACATTAAAATGACGTTTGGCGATTCCGGCTTGCAATATTTTAATGTCTGCATTGACACCGCAGTCATTCAAAACAACGATTTAGTGTCACCTCACTCACAACATGTGCAAGAGCGAGAGGGTAGCAGTATGGTGTTACGTAATCAACGTAGTCAACGAAGTCAAACTATTATTTGTCGATTTTTTTTTAAATTCATTTCAAATTATGATATTGTAATATTATTAGAAACTTTTGTTGAAGAAGGCAATGAAGATCAATTTATGAAATATTTTGGAAAATTTAGTGTTAAATGTGTTCCTGCTGTAAGACACAATGTATTTGGCAGGGCAAGTGGTGGAATTTTATGTGCAATCAAATTGGATATAGATAATTTTGAAAAATTTGATATGGTTGATAGTAGAATAGCTATTATGGTTAATTATAGGCATGAACCTTCCTTCATTATCCCGGCATACTTTAATTGTAATAATTGGATACAAGAATCTAATGACCTTTTGAATTTCTAAACTGATACAGAATATTGTAATGTCATGATAGTAGGCGATTTAAACGCGAGAATAGGTAGTTTTCAAAACCCCGGGACAATTTTAAGGGAACATCTCTTCAGTTTTAATAGAGCAAGAGAAACTTTAGATAAAGCACTAAACGCTAATGGTAGACGTCTAATAACTCTAATTGAAGACTTCGGTTTTATTGTAGCTAATGGTACTATGAATAGCGATTGCAAAGGTGAGCTAACGTTCGTTTCTGGGCAAGTCCGTTCAGTGATTGATTATTGTCCAATTAGAGGTAATTGGCTTAATATCGTAAGTGACTTTGAAGTCCGGGCTGCAAGCTTTTCAAAACATAGGCCGATAGTGACGTCTCTAGAATTTGCAAATTTGGAGCGTAATTCGCCACGCATTACTCTTAAGAGAATAAAATGGAGAGAAAACTTCGCTTGGCAGTATAGAAGAAGACTTGAAAACTTGACAGGTAGTTTCTCAAATTTAGCCAACCTTTCAAGCGAACAAATGTTAAGTTTATTTACGCAATCAATCAACAGCTCTGCTTGCCCAACCTCGCCGAATGCCGCTGGTGACTCAGCAATATGGTTTGATGGCCTGTGTAGAAAACTTAGAAGCAAATCTTTTGCAGTACTAAATTTATTTAGAAAAACCAAAGCTGATGTTTTTAGGCTACTCTACATAAAAACGAATAAAGCATACAAGGAAGTTTGTAAGGCCAAGCAAGCAGAGTACTATTAAAAACTCGCTTAGAGAATGGAAGGTTGTAAGAACACGAAGGTGTTCTGGAAAACGGTAAGAATGTTAAGTGAAAGCAGATCAGGAGTTACTTGCCCTATAAGCTCGGAAGTATTGGCAAACCATTTTAAGCATTTGCTAAGCGCGGCGGTGGTTCAGGTAAACTTTCAGTATGCGCTTCCCTACGTCTCAGATCCTGTGCTGGATGCCCCAATTTCGATGATGGAGTTAACGCGAACTCTGACTAAATTGAAAAAAAAAAATAAAGCTCCTGGATTGGATGGTATTCCGGTTGAATTTATACAAAATCTCACCCCTGCTTATTTAGAATGGTTACTGTTGTTTTACAATAAATTGCTAGAGTCCGAGATGATGCCGGAAGTGTTTCTAAAGTCAATTATTTACTGTATTTTCAAAAAAAGGCGATAGAAACGCACCGGAGAATTATAGGGGAATCTTCCTTCTTTCCGCATTTAGAAAGGTCTTCATCCAAATATTATACCATAGGTTGACTGTTTGGGTGAAGGCCAACGATCGTCTTAGTGTTTTCAGGCAGGCTTCCGGTCAGGGTTGTCAACAGTTGATCAAATTTTTTCACTGACCACTATAGCTCGAAGGTTTAAAGAGCGGGGCAAAAAGCTACATGCTTTTTTCGTAGACTTCAAAGCCGCCTTCGATACGGTCAATAGAAACTCGCTGTTGTACAAACTTTCGACTCTGAGACTTTCAACAAAGTTCCTGAGAGTTTATAAAGAACTTATCACACAAAACTCTGCTGCTGTATGGAATGGCACTAGTTTGTCAAACTTCTTCGAGGTCAAAGCAGGTGTTCCCCAAGGATGTGTGCTTAGCCCGCTTTTGTTTGCTCTATACGTCGATGATATAAATGCATTTCTACCAAGAGGAGTTAAAGTTGGTGATGTAGAGGTTAAAGTTCTGTTGTATGCTGACGATGTGGTTGTTTTAGCTGAAGGACCATAGGCTCTTCAGCGGCAAATAAACAAATTGAAAAGCTACTGCGATCTTTGGGACTTAAAGATAAACACTTCTTAGTCAAAAATCATGGTTTTTGCCATTGGTTGAGGTAAGAGGACTGCGCATGAAAGCTGGACTTTGGAGGGTGAGCCGTTCGAAGTTGTCAAAGAGTTCAACTACCTGAGTTTTGCTATACAATCGAATCTTGATGTGAGCGCACATGTTCACAAGAAAGCGGTAGTGGCTAAGACAGCAATAAATCTAATGTGGAGAACTTTCTTTGGTAAACAACGAATCGGCAGTGCGTCAAAGTTCAAGGTTTCCAATGCCACTGTGAATTCATGTCTTTGCTACGTAAACCAAGTGTTGTGGATTTAAGTTCATTGAAGAATGCGAAATTGTACAGCGGTTTTTCTTCAAGCGAATTTTTAAACTCCCGCCAACAACTCTTTCATTCGCTTTCTACGTGGAATCTGGTTTGTCGCAAATCTACCATAAAAATCTCAAAAGCGAATGCAGACTATTTAATTAAAGTAATGCGTAGGTCGAATAATAATCCTTCAAAGAGGCTTCTTAAGATGGCGCTTCGATATAATTTATCACCTTTTAAAGAATGGCATGAGCTCGTAACCTCACTTGACATTGCACAGACTTCAGATGAATGGGAGGATAAATTATACGAGTGCATTAGGAAACACTATGACAAGATGTATCTAGATTGTCTAAATTAAGCTCGTTAACCATCCACTGGGGTCAAGCAACTTATTTAAAAGAGAACTCTCAAATAGACAAATAAGCATTATTTTTGGAGCTAGAACTGAACTGCTGAGACTTAACTACGTACCGCATCGACAAGATGTCAATGCCACCTGCACTCTTTGCAATCGCAATGAAGTCGAAAATATATACCATTTTATTGCAATCTGTCCTATATTACTAGAACTGCGTCTGTTTTATTTTCTCAAAAGTTTCTCTTACCCTTGAAGAAACGAAGAATATACTCAATGGCACGGAGGATTGGAACCGGCTTTATAGTTTTTGTATTCATGCCTTGAATTACCGTAATAGTTTCAGTTAGCAGTAAGCTCTTTCTTTTCTACTTTATGCATACAGTTTTACTTTTTTTTTGTCTGTGCCAAACACAGTCAATCTCTAACAGACGGCATTTCGCCATGTTAAATAATTTTTCTTTTTCTGTTATTAGTTGTCAAAGTGAAGATCAATAAAGAATGTTTATAATAATAATAATAATAAATATGAGCGACTCAGTTCGATCAGTGTTGACCCCTCATCAGACGGTCCATGAGTCATAGGAGATGCGGTGCGCAAATCCACCAAAGCTCCATTGCAGGTTGAACCAAAGACCATTCCTTTCCAAAACGTCTGTCAAATGTTCTCTACATCTTTGTGGAGGCACCTTAAAACAGAAGGCTCTTTTTCACGAGTGATGAGGATTGGCCCGGCTGAATCAATTTGAAAGCAGCTTGATAGATCAGTGACGAGAGAGTTGATGTCAAAGCCACGTATCCGCTTTTGAATCAGTGCTTGTTCCAACTCTCACCTATGATCATGAAATTCGGTTAATGACCGAAGGAATCATATCACGAATACAAGCTGTTGAGGTGGAGTTACTCCCAGGGAGAGGCTGAGAAACGCGACGGTGCGGGCCGAATTCAATGTTGAGCAGCTACTTCTTCGGACCGCTTTATTTCGTTGGATGGCGCCTTCATCACTTTTTCCGAGGCTTGCCTCAGACGCGGTTCCATTTAGGTAGGCGAATGCTCCGCAGACCTAGAGGGAGGTAGTTGGATCAAGTCCATAAACTCCCCTGGTTGCGCTTCGGGTGAGTTAGAGTCGATGGATGGAGTCTCTCGTGCGCCACCCCTTTAGTGGAACACACGATGATGGCAACATAATCTGATCCTACAAACCGACAAACGAATCTTCAAATACGCCCCGATCAAATGAATATTTTCAACTTTGAGTTCGCTTTGATGGTGGCATTTGTGACCCAAAATAAAAATTGAATGGCCATTTGTACATTCTCAGCAGGAGTGATTCACTCGCGGCAATCCTCTCGCCACTTCAAAATCATGAACAACTGCACAAATCTTTCACAATCACTTACCGTTGCTCCTATAAATAATTCAATTTCAAAATTTCCTATTTCACTGCTCATAAACTGCTCTCCCTCTCTCTCTCTCTCTCTCTCAAAATAAACTTCACTTCACTTCACTTGAAATCATCAAAAAAAAAAAAAAACACTCTCTCTCAAAAACCATTCAGTTTCTTCTCGTCTTTTCTCACTCCATAAATGCACATTTATCTTTCGCGGAACACACACTTCACCTATGAACTATGAACTATGCGATTTGCGACACTTCGGTTATTCGTTATGTAATTCAGACATTCTGAATTCCGCGGCTTGGATTCTGCTATCTCTTCGTTGGCTTTATCGTTACTAACTGCACAAAACCAGAAAGCGATTTACTTCACGCGCACCGCGCAAGGAATCTCTGCGACCGTAGGGGAAAATGGGAAATTTTTTACACGAAAACTTGCAAGAAATTCATTTTCTTCCTTTTTTTTACATTTTTTTTTGCGTCTTTTTGTGCTGTTTCTAATTTACTCCGCGTTGTCGAAGTTGAAACGAGCTACTGAATTCTTATCTGCGGCCACGTTGGCCATCCCTAAGTATTCCCGCTTCAAGAGATGCGTGTTGACAAAGGCAAAAAAAAAACGAAACCGTTCGACCATCGGACGTTCGTTCGCTAAAAATAGTGGGTCTGCTGGGCGAATGCGCGTCTCGTCGATGCACGGGAATTTTGTGTGTTTTTTTGGAAGCGGAGCAAAACTCTGCAGCGGCAACTAAGCTAATTTAGAAAAGAAATCTAAATTTAAGTTTTTTCTCTCGTTCACAGGCGTGCTTTTCTCTCCTCTTTGACTGGTTGGCGGGACGAACTCTATCGGCTTGGGGTTTGTTTTCGTTTTTCGAGTCTCCAAGATGCCGAGCATTCTGATGCTAATGGCCTAATGGCCAATCAAGCGACACCGTCCCAGATAAAAGTGCATCGTGTCCGTTGGCGGTGTTTGTGCTTCTGGGTGAAATTATGCTTTATGACGCTGTCTCACCTCCGGTTCTGCTGTTTTCTAGGGTGCTTCATCGATGATAATCGTTTTGTTGTTAAAAATAACAGTTTTAAGACTTGTTGTCATTGCCAGGCGAATTATGGACATTTGGGGGGAAGATTTGTGAACGCAGATGTGTAAATGGATTAGACACAAGATGTGCGCCCGCATAAAAATAGACCGCTTCCGTGGATGCATGGGGGAGGGGCGGGGTGTAAGTATGCGCCAGGGAATGTGGCGCGCAGATTTCATGTGTCGTCTGTCGCCATAGGAAAGTGATAAATTTGCGAAAAGAGAGGAAGATGCCGGCAAATGTGGGCAAGTTCTTTAAGATTCATGCCAAACTGTGTAGGGCAAGGAAACATTTTTGCATTAACTTGGTCAGAACTCAATTCCTTATCCCGTTCACTGATGAGGAATGCATACAAAATGGGGTGCTCTCCACGAAAAATTGTGTTTGCAGTTAATCTGTGTTGAAGTCATAAGGGGAGGGACGAGGGACAGGTCGTTGTCGAAATTGGCCAAACATTGGTCTTAACTGGTTCTTCTTTCCGGGGTGGGTCTGGGCTTCAACCAACAGACCTCTTCAACTGACACGATTTTTAGGCAGCTGCCTTCAATTTCGAATGCCAAGTTGATTAAGTTCCTCCTTCACTTGTGTGCGTCTTAGGGTCTGTGGACGTCCTCTACTCTTCGAGCTGAAGCGGTGTTGTCCATGCACTCTACATGGCCTCCCTATCTTAGGCGTGGAATCCTTAGATGGTAGGCTCATGGCACATACAGTTCGTGGTTGAATGCAAACAGAACCAAAGATTGAAAGCAGACCCTTCCGCACGAAAAGACCAAGAGCGTCTTCATCTGCTTTTGAGATTGTCTGCACCAAGAGCATACCAAGGACCAAGTGTAAGTTTGGTTCTTCGAAGGAGGGCTCTGCCCCTGCTCTCTTTTCCCTTAAGAACAAGAACACAGCGATTGGCAAGAGCTATTTGCCTTGAATCATGTCCGTTCTGTTTACTTGAGAGTCGAGAGAGACGTGGTACCTCCAATTGGTAGCTGCTTATGGTGGCATTTTGATTAAGTCGTCGATGTTGTTAACGACAGTTCTCTCTCTCCCGATGCAAATTTGCGAATGATTTTGGCACGAAAAACATTTCCTACAGGACGCTGATTTTCCTAATGTAGCTGAATAATTTTGAGGCTCACGCTACAGTCTTTACTGATGACTTGCCAAACTCTACTGAACCAAAATGAGCACCGAGTGATCCGTGTAAATATACCGATTGAAAAGCAAACCTCACGGTGTACTGGAAAATGTAATCTTGTTTGTTTTTTTTTTTTTCTTTGCTTTTAATGCGCGCACCCACAGGAACATGCTGAAGGTGGCACAGCCATGTAGAGCGGATGGACCCCACCGCTACGGCCAGAAAAGTCTTCGAATCCGAGCCATTGGGACAACGCAGCAGATGACGGCCGAGGGTAAGGTGGCGCACACAAGTGGACAAGGACCTCAACCAACTTGGCGAAAGACCATGCTGGCTGGAGAGGCATGTTGGTTGAGGCCCAGGTCCACCATGGACTGAAGGGCCACAAGAAGAAGAAGAAGAAGAATGGGCGCACCCTGTACTACTTTATTTTATCCAGATAACACCTGACCACGTCTCATTATCAGTGATGGGTCCATATTCCCTCTGGTATGTTGAATATGACGTGGTGACTAATGACGCAATTTGGAATTTGTAGGTTGTGGACGGTGGTTCAGCCAATGTGCAAACCTTCTCTTAATAAGCTTGTACGCTCTATGTGAATTCCCGTCACAGAGGATGAGGTACTACAGAAGAAATTTTTGAAAGTTAAATGACAAAATGAAGTCGAGTTCCATGAAAACGGGCAGATGTGAAAGCCACACTCACATTTGAAAATATAAGCAGTAGTGCCACAAGAAACAGTATCTTCATATTGTGAGCTGTCAGCTGTCACCCGATTAATGAAGTTTTTCAAGAAGCCAAAGCCTTTTAATGGCATTTGTCGCACAATCGATTGTGCGCGGCAATTTGAAAATTTGTTCCGGCTTCAGGCATGCACTTGGTCCGGAGCAAATGCAAAATGAAATTTTCTGCATGCAGTCTGCGTGAAATGCCTGATGAATGGTTAAAACATTTGCGCAGCGCAGAATCTATTTCTCTAAATGCGCCGTTAATAGCAAATAATACCACGGATGCATTTCTGGTGTCAATTTTGTCATTTCAGTCATCACCAGCATGTTCCACTAAAGGGGCCACAGGGGCAAAGTCCTGAAGGACACCCACTCCTGACTCCAATTTATCCGAAGCAACTCCCAAGCGAGCTTTCGGACTCTATCCCACTACTTCCCCCTAGGTCTGCCCAGTGGTCGTCTACCGGAAGGAATTACTTCTGAGGTACGCCTCTCCACTTGTGTGCGCCACCTTACCCTCGGCCGTCCTCTGCTGCGTTGTCCCAATGGCACAGAATCGAAGGCATTTTGGGCCAGAATTGTGATGTCCATAGGACAATACAGAATGAGTAGTTCGAGGCTTTTCCTTTTAGACGATCACAAAATAATCGACCGCGTTTACAGACACTTAACAAAACTGTGAAAAAGTGAAAATTTCAGTACTAGAACCACAGAGCACTCTCGTACTAATGTACTTAAAATAAAAATATGTACTCAAAAATAAGTAATATGAGCATATGAACATATACCAAGAAAGCCATACATATATATAGAATAAAAATAATTATATCAAAAGAGGGAACATTTCTGCTCGTTTGATTAATCCCGTCAATACTCGTAATCTCTATTGAAAAATAACCCGTAACCGGCGTCGCGAAAGATGTTGTTGGCGAACTAAAGTTTTTTTTTTTTATTTTATTGCCCCACGTTGGGCGCCAAAATGTTACCCGTTTTTTTTCACCGGTACGCGACCTCGATCGGGAGGGTGCCTGACCAGCTGCGGAGAAGGTCGTGGTTCTGGATGTATGTTAAATAAGGGCGCCACGCGATTAACCTCCCGTACGATCGACCATCCCTTGAATCGCGACAAAAAGATGGCAGTTCGCTTTAACTTGTACAATTTTATTTCTCTTAAAACTATACAATATTTTCCTTAATCTAACTTAAAACTAACATTCAATTCAAGTAAAAAATATGAAGAAAAAAAAAGGAAATCCAATTATAAAAAAAAGAATTCAATAAAAGAAAAATGATAATTAGTAACCCGGGATCGAACCCACAACTATCGGTTCAACTAGCCGAAACCGCCCACCAACGCGTATCACCACCGACTTGATAAAAATTTGCCGCCGAATTTATATAATAGACAGGTACACTCGGTGGTGTAATCTATCTCAAATTTCACTATCCGCGTATCTTCCGGATTTTCTATTTATATATATATATATATATTGTCTACCGTCAGACGAGGCGAACGTAGAAAACAAAAGGAACGAACTTCTGTAACACCTTACTTGGTAGTTCGTAGTCACCACGTTTTCGAACGCCAGTGCCTCCGTCTTATCGCTGCGAAATACTAGGGATGTTCCCCCTCTTTGGGATCTCTCTTCTCTCTGGAGTACTCTGCGGCGGTTCCAAATATTCTTCACCTAGGGCTTGGGTTGCTTTCGTCAGTCGACGTACCAGAAGGAAGAATGAAAAAGGAAAAGGAAAAGCCTCGAAACTCTAAAAAAATGAACACATTACACACACTTCTCCTTTTAAAAGTTAAATATTCCTACCTCTTTTCTTTACACGAAATAGCAAACCAATGCACTACGAAAATCACTGGATCACTTGGCAAACTCTTAATATTTTCAACTAACTCCTCCTCTAACTCCAACTATACACCATGCAGTCACAAACTAGACTGAAGAAAATCTGACTAGCTGTCCGCTCTTGCATTGAGTGCATTTTGGAGAGTTAGCCTATTTTCCTAACATCATGCCATCCGCAATGCCGCTAGTTCCGAAACCAAGTTGGTCCAAGGTCATGGTGTTAGAACTCGCGAAAATTAAGCTCGGAAAAAAACGTAGATGTGAATCCGGGATTCGAACCTGAACTCGTGGATCCAAACGAGTACTTTACTAACGCATCTAACAAGACTACTGACGTAAGAGATGCTAACATACATAGGGAAGCGCTACCTCAGTGACGAAAACCTTTACAATTTCAGTTCTAATAACTCCCCCCTTCCTCTCTAAAGGTTTTCGTACAAACAAACTATACTACTACAATAAGTCCTTTGGGCCATGAAAAAGTTTCAAGTCCTTCGCGTGCCACACCCCCGCTCGTTTTCCGCTTTGGTCGGCTAACTCATACGTCCAAGGGGAAATTTTGTTGATGATCTTAAATGGGCCGGTATACTTGGGAGCTAACTTCGCCGTATAATATTGCGAAGCATCTGAAAGAACAAAGCTCCGCCTTAGCACCAAATCATTAGGGTAGAATTGAGCTTCCTTTCGACGCAGGTTGTAATACTTCGCGGATTTTTCGGCGGCAGAAAGTATTCTTGCGCGCACATCTCGCACTACTTCGCTCAAACCCTTGGCCCGATCACTCGTGTTCGAACGGTCAACGTTGAACCCCTCACTGGGCATTGGCGCCGCATCCCTTCTCACCGGCATATCTCTCCCGAAGACTACAAAGTATGGGGTCGTTTTGAGCACTTCATGGGTAGAAGTGCGTATCGCGCAGGCTATCTTTGGAAGGAGAGTATCCCAGATACGGTGGTTGTCGGAAATATAGGCTCTCAACTTCGTTTTGAGCGTTTGATTGTAACGTTCGGCTGAATTAGCTTGGGGATGATAAAATGCTGTATAGTCAATCGTAACGCCATACTCTACTGCCAAATCGTTCAGTTCCTTGCTCTTAAACTGCGTCCCATTATCACACACAATCCACTTGGGTACACCAAAGACCAGAAAAACCTGTTCCTCCAAGATTGTTCGTACAGCTTTTGCGGTCGCTGTTCTTACCGGGAAGAACAAAGGGAACTTAGAGAAGAAATCCACTACGGTCAAAATGTATTTATAACCCCTAGTGGATCGAGGCAATGGACCAACAAAATCGACACATAGCATTTCCCAAGGTTGTCTCACACCGCATCTGGAAATCATTAGCCCCGAAGGTTTTTCAGGATTCGGTTTGGTCGTCTGGCAAATGACACAACGGCGAACGTATTCCTCCACCGTACGTTGCATTTTCGGCCAAAAGTATTTTGTAGCCAACCTATCTGCCGTCTTCTGTATACCCCCGTGACCACTCGAGATATGGTCATGACATTCCTTCAGCACCTTCCCTCGGTTCTGCAGTGGCACAACAATCTTCCATCCTTGCTCTTCACCTAACATTTCCGGTTACCTCGGTGAAATGTGTTTGTAGAGAACCCCGTCAACAAACTTCCACTTTGGATATTTCTTGGGATTTGTGGCAACGCGAGTTAACATCTTTTGATGCCAGACATCCAAGCTATTGGGATTGTTGTTCGCTTTACCTACTGCTATATCTAAAACCTCCTCTTCTCGTATCTGCTTCCCTTCAGTCATTCTTGACAAGGCGTCAGGGACCATATGTTCTTTTCCCTTACGATGGACAACTGTGAAGCTATATTGTTGTAATTTAACTGCCCAACGAGCCAACCTACCCTGAGGGTCCTTTAAATTACTCAGCCACACCAACGAATGGTGATCAGTTACCACCGTGAAGGTACTTCCTTCCAGGTAAGGGCGAAGCTTTTCGACAGCCCACAAAACCGCAAGACACTCGCGTTCGGTGGTGGAGTAATTTCTTTCCGTCCGAGTCAAGGTGCGACTGAGGTAACAGATTACTTTTTCACCCTCCCCGACGAAATCTTGGGAAAGAACGGCTCCAATTCCGTATCCGGAAGCATCCGTGTGGACAATGAAGGGTAATTTGAAATCCGGGCAAGATAATATCGGCGCTTGAACCAACTTTTCCTTCAAGGCGCAGAACGCTTGCTCACAATCCGGACTCCAGACGAACTTTTGTTTTTTCTTTAACAAGGCAGTTATTGGAGCTACCAAGCTGGAGAAATTAGGGACAAAACGCCGGTACCAAGAAACCATTCCCACAAACCTACGAATGGCCGAAATCGTTGTCGGACGTGGATATTCCACCATACTCTGTACCTTGTCCGGGTCCACCGATAAACCCCGTCCGTTCACCACATACCCGAGATATTTTAGCTCATCTTTGCAGAATTCACACTTTTCCCGTTTTAAAACTAAACCCGCCTCACGAATTCGCTGTAATACCTCCCTCAACACCTTGAGATGTTCTTCAAAGGTCGCTGTGACAATGATTACATCGTCCAAGTACACAAACACCTGTGGCTCGAGGTCCGCTCCAATGACCTTGTCAATGAATCTCTGCCAAGTCGCTGGGGCATTGTGAAGGCCAAACGGCATGCGACAAAATTGAAATAACCCTTTCCCCGGCACTGTGAATGCAGTGTACGGTTTTGAAGATTCTGCCATAGGGATTTGCCAGTATGCGGACTTAATGTCTAAAGACGAAAGGTATTTGGCGTTACGAAGTTTGTCAAGGGTTGCGGACACATAAGGGATAGGGTAAGCATCACGTTCAGTGACTTGATTTAGTCGCCGGAAGTCCACGCAAAAGCGATAAGTGCCGTCTTTCTTCTTAATTAGGAGTATAGGCGATGACCAGGGACTAGAAGAGGTTTCAATCACTCCAGCGAGAAGCATTGTGTCTACTTCCTTATTAATTTGTTCCTGCACTATTGGAGATACCGGATAATAGCGTTGTTTGATAGGGTCGGCATTCGTCTTGATGACATGCTCAACCAGCCTCGTACACCCTAATTCCTCTCCCATTTCTTGGAACGCCTCATCCACCGCCGACCTTAATGCCCTTTCCTGTTCTGAATTGAGTTTACCACTACCTTCGATCACACACACTTCCTCAGAAAACTTCCACTCCTTACTCCTTAAATTCGGAACAATCGCGAACCGTTCCCAAAAATCAGTGCCAAGAATGAGCCCATGTGCAAATTTTGGAATAACTAGAACTTCCATATCCTTCACCGTTCCCTCCACCTTCATGGGCACCTGAATCGCCCCTAGTACTTTCACTCCATCCCCGTTCGCTACTGTCACCTTTCCCACACTTGTCCCTACCACCTTCAGTTTTAATGGACGCAAGGCGTCTACACCATCCTTCCCTATAATAGTGCGTGAAGCACCTGAATCCAGCAACCCCAGCAACTCAATCCCGCAGATTTCTACCTTGAGATAGGGGCGGTGATCAGCCCCATTCTGGTCAAGAATAAAATCGAGCGCAATATTGCAAGTCTCCGGTTTCTTCGTTCGCCCTTCACGGATAGCTTCAGTTGCGGGTTGCTTCATACGACTCAAGGTTCCGCTTAACCGTGAGTCGGGTTCCCGTTTCCCGAATTCGTTGGCTGTTGAAGCGAGCAACGTGGACAGTTCCTGCGGATAATCCCCTCTAGGTTACACCCATAACAGCGAACAGGCTGTGAACACTGAGCTGCCGTATGTCCAATTTGACGGCAACGAAAGCAGTTGGAAGACCTTTGATTGGTTTTCGGAATAGGCGCAACAGCGTCAACTCCTCCAAAGGCAACGGTGTCCAGGTAGGCCAAGTCGGGCTCTAAAAGACCAAGACTCTTTCTGGAAGGCGGCGGTACGTAGCTTTCCACCAGATATCGAGACTCTTCCAGACGGTGCCCTATTTCAACTAAGTGGGCCAATGACGTAACGTCCACCAAGGCCAGTTGGGACTGGTAAAATGGGGCGACATTTCGTCGAATCCATTTTAATTTTGTCGTTTCGCTTACTGGTTCACTTAACCGCGAGAACAACCCCAACATTACGCTGACGTAAATACCCATAGATTCTGATTGGCCTTGGGTTCTCGTTCGGATCTCTTCCCAGAGCCGATCTTCGTAACCGGGTGGCAGAAATTCGGCTCTCAAATTTCTTACTAACTGAGCCCACTCAGTGATGCCACCTCGATTTGCTCGATACCACACGGCTGCCTTCCCCTCGAAAAGATCATACGCCGACTGGAAAAGCTCATCTGAAGAAAAGCCCAGCGCAATTCTCAAGTCCTCTACTTTTTCAAGGAAGCTACAAAGCGATTGGGAACGATCACCACTAAATTTCACCCCCCACTTCATTACTGGCACTTTTTTCGAAGCCGTCACCCACGAAGGGGGATTGAACATGGTTGGAGGATCTATCTCCGGTTCGGGAAGATCGACTCTGATTGGGGTGGATGTCCTTGCCACCGGTGCATCGTGGGCTCTCTCATCTTCCTTGGATTCGGTGGCCCCCGCCTTTACATCCAGAGTGAACAACAGCTCAGCAACTCGCTGCCTAGCCTCTGACAAAAATTTCTTGTCATCCTCATTCCGCGCAACTGCTCTTCCTGCTCGACCTAGGACCCATTCCGACTTCGCAACAATCTTCTGATACTCTCATGAATTCTCTTTTCCCTTAAACTGGCCTACCAGCTGCCAAAGTTCTTCCAATTTAGAGGTAATTGCCATTTGGTCTTCCTCAAATGTATATGGGTAATCGGGTAGAATAAAGCTATTACCCCTCTTAAGCGCTGTTCGAAGCATCTTCCTCATCTCCTCAATATTACCGCAGCGTAGGCCTCTAACTCCTAGTTCATACCTTAACTCCTCAACGTTCAACCTATAAACGTCCATCCTGCCGTTTGATTACTTTACTTATGAATAACGACAGACAATCCAAAACAAATGACAATACAGAATGAGTAGTTCGAGGCTTTTCCTTTTAGACGATCACAAAATAATCGACCGCGTTTACAGACACTTAACAAAACTGTGAAAAAGTGAAAATTTCAGTACTAGAACCACAGAGCACTCTCGTACTAATGTACTTAAAATAAAAATATGTACTCAAAAAAAAGTAATATGAGCATATGAACATATACCAAGAAAGACATACATATATATAGAATAAAAATAATTATATCAAAAGAGGGAAAATTTCTGCTCGTTTGATTAATCCCATCAATACTCGTAATCTCTATTGAAAAATAACCCGTAACCGGCGTCGCGAAAGATGTTGTTGGCGAACTAAAGTTTTAATTTTTATTTTTAAAATAAATAAATTTTAGTAGACACTGAGTGTGAGTAAGAGCAAAATGGAGAGTGATGAGCGACCCGAGCTCAACAAAACGGGTGACTTCAAAACACCGGTGGCTGGGACATCAGGCCACCAAACTAGTGACGGCAGCATCCGTGTGGCTAGTCCCACGAGCCGAACAATCGACACCAAGAAGAGAAGGAAGAGGCTACAGCCGCAACCTAATCTGACAAAACGCCGTACGATCACGATGACGTCGGACGATGAAGCGGTCGCACCGAAAAAAGGCGGTCCGGTAGCGACCAAAAAAGCAACGCCAAAAACAACAACAAGAGCAACAACAAAGACAACCTCGGCAACAGTTGATATTGACATAGAAGCCCTCCAATGTGAATCGGAGGGCAATGAATGCCGATATTCCTACAAAGGAAGCGAAAATTCGTTCCAAGTATTGGCCACTTCGGACGCTGACGATGAGGCGGAGTACATTAAGGAGGAGGAGAAAAAACTTCGGCAACTGGATGAAGAAAGGGCAAAGTTAGACGCCCACATCAAATTCCTTTATGAAAAGTCAACAGCGAGGAAAGCTGCAGAAAAAGCATTGAAACAGAAAGAAGAGGAGAGAGAGCTTCTAAAGCTGAATCAAAAAAGGCAGCAGAAAAAAAAACAGATAGAAATAGAGAGAATCCTGGTTTTACCAGATTCAGTGACGATCTTCTGGCAAATAATGCCGTCGCCGACGATGGAAACAACTCCATCCTTATTTCGAAAGATGAACTCCAGGGTATCTTCAACTCACTGAAGAATAAGAAGTCAGTGGGAATCGATGGGATACCAAATATTGTCCTGCGCCACCTACCCTCTGAGGCGGTGGATGTATACACAACACTGTTTAACAATGCGTTGAGTAATGCATATTACCCGAAGCATTGGAAAACAGCTGTGGTACAGCCAATTCCGAAACGGGACAAAGATACTTCCATCCCGACAAATCTCCGGTCTATAAGTCTTCTTCCGTGCATAAGCAAGGTATTCGAGAAGATAGTCATTAGAGCTCTCAAAGAATGGGTTGAGGTAAAACAAATAATACCGGAAAACCAATTTGGTTTCAGGGCGGGGCACGACACCATTCATGCCGCGTCTAAATTGGTTTCCGACATACAGTGGAATAGAAACAAGACCCAGTGTACAGGCGCCTGCCTGATCGACATGGAAAAGGCGTTCGACACCGTATGGTTAGAAGGTCTCTTCCTTAAGTTGGTCAGGCTTAGCATCAATAAAACATTGCTATATATGATCTATGACATGGTCACAGGTAGGAAGTTTGTTGTGAAAAATGGCAACGAAATTTCAACTACAGTGTTCCATATAAAAAATGGGCTGCAACAAGGAGCTGCTGGTTCGCCGATCTTGTTCAGTATATTCACTAGCGATCTCATAGGTTCTATGCCTAACATCATAGCGTTTGCCGATGATCTAATCGCGTACAGATCAGGTCCGAAGGTAGAGGTAATAAATGTCTTGTTGCAACGCGACTTCGATACAATTCAACGATTTTGCGACGACTGGAAGTTGAAAATCAACTACCAGAAGTGTGAAACTATCCTCTTTAGAACCCCGTTGTCCAGGGCCTCAAGGGACACGAAAATGAACTGGCGCAAGTTCTGCATAGTTGACCCACAAGGACAGCCATTAGCTGTAAAAAGTGTAGTCAGATATCTAGGCAGTATATGTATGGTGGTATCCACATAGATACAGCTCTGACCAGGGCTAAGAAGGCCTTCGCTATGGTAAGAGGGCTGTTTTACAGCAGTCAACTTGACACCAGAGTAAAGGTCATCTGCTACATGGCCCTCATCCAGCCAATTATGGTGTATGGTTGTCCTGTGTGGTTCAACGTGAGTCCTTCCCAGATGGAAAAGATGAGGGTGTTCGAGAGGCAGTGTCTTCGGGTCTGCCTCCGTTTATATCGAACACCAGAATCCCAGCACAAGAAATTCTACCCCAACGAGGTTCTGTACAACGAGGCAAACCTTATAAGGATAGATAATTTTATTATCAAGTTGATACGAAGTCACACTGCTCGAGGCATGGCTTCAACCAACAGTCTGATCTTTGGGGCTTACTACCCAAATGAAATGTACCATGAACGGGTACGTCTTAACGGCTTCATTCCGCCTGAAGCTTTCCTCTATTTGGACGCTAAAGGCCTGATACAAGATGGGGAAGGCTGCCCTATCATCTTCCACGTCGCACGCCGAACAGTCGAGAGGCAACTCCAATATGAGCCGGACGTCGCTCGCAGCCACGAGGAACTCCTACGGTTCAGTAGAGCGATTTCTGCCCGCGACAGAGCAGTTTCTGCCAAAGAACGGCTTTTCTACTGGTGGTTACACCAGAACCAGCGTTCGATGCCGCTAACTTCTCAAACAAATAGACGGGGTAGTTGAGTCATAGGGCCAACTTACATAGGTTAAGGTAGTTTTTTAAGCATTTTAATTATAAAAAAAAAAAAAAAAAAAAAAAAAAAGAATTTATATAATAGACAGGTACACTCGGTGGTGTAATCTATCTCAAATTTCACTATCCGCGTATCTTCCGGATTTTCTATTTATATATATATATATATATATTGTCTACCGTCAGACGAGACGAACGTAGAAAACAAAAGGAACGAACTTCTGTAACACCTTACTTGGTAGTTCGTAGTCACCACGTTTTCGAACGCCAGTGCCTCCGTCTTATCGCTGCGAAATACTAGGGATGTTCCCCCTCTTTGGGATCTCTCTTCTCTCTGGAGTACTCTGCGGCGGTTCCAAATATTCTTCACCTAGGGCTTGGGTTGCTTTCGTCAATCGACGTACCAGAAGGAAGAATGAAAAAGGAAAAGGAAAAGCCTCGAAACTCTAAAAAAATGAACACATTACACACACTTCTCCTTTTAAAAGTTAAATATTCCTACCTCTTTTCTTTACACGAAATAGCAAACCAATGCACTACGAAAATCACTGGATCACTTGGCAAACGCCTCATTGGTGACTCGCTGTGTTGGTCCAATCACCTCAAAGTCATCGGCGTGAGCTAGCAGTTGAACTGGCTTTTGGAAGATCGTGCCTCTGGTGTTTACTTGAGAGTTACCCATGATCTTCTCAAATAAAGAAGTCACATGACAGCGCGTTGCCTTGCCTAAAACGTTTTCTGGCCTTGAAGGTCTCTGTGATTTCGTTCTCGACCTTCAAGGAGCAGCGAACGCTCTCCATCGTCGTTCTGTACAATCTGACGAGTTTGGCAGCGGTGTCGAAACTAAACATAGCATTGTATAGCTCGTCCCCTCTCTTGGGACTATTTACCGGATCTTACGGCGAATCATTGTGACTTCACCAAACGAGTGCAGTGCAAGTGCAGTTGGCCAAATGTCAATTACGGATCTGAAATCACTTATTGAGGGTTCAATTGCAGCTGTGCTCGACGACAAGCTCAGAAATGTTGCCACCAAAACTGATGTTGAAGGTGTAGCCTTAGAAATCCACACAACACTTCGCCACAAACTACAAGAAATGGAAGCCAGTTTTTCGTCTTTGGAGCGTAAAGTTGAGATGTTGGAGAGCAAGGCGATAAGCCTGAGGGGATCGGCGTCAATCCAGAGGAAAAGGCGAAAAGTCTGTGTTTACAACTCTTGGGGAGCGTTAAAACATCGCTAATAACCAACCAACAACTTTGCTAATGTTGTCGTAAAACTCAAAAAGAAGGATGACGTTGGGCGCGTACTACTCAACACTTCAACTCTCAAAGGCACCACGGTTTCTATCCAAAGATACTTCACTGAAGCTGCCCGCAATTGCAGGAAAGGTGTTCTTCAATTAAAAAGTGACTTTGAAACTAAAAACAAAGTTGATAAAGTCATAGTGGACAAAAGCTAAATATTGGTGACAAAACTACTCCGATATGATTAATCGATGGCAGTTCTTCAATGTCAGCTTCATCCGTCAGAAACAATAACACAGAAGGTGGAAGCACAACGTGAGGCAGGTCTGCCAGAAATTCTTCGTAAATGAATTCTAATTTTTAATAGTAGTGCCGTCTGCCGAAATGAAATGCTCTTCAATGTACAGTGGCTCACAGCTTATTCGACCCACCTTTATTTTTAAATTCAAACTAGTATGGCTTCTAAACAAAAAAAGTAATCAGCAAAATAAAAAAGGAGAAAGGTCAGTTGAGATTTAAGCTTAAACAAAATAGCTTCATTTATTAATTTTAGCTCAATATAACATACAAAAATTAACAAAAACAAAATTAATTCTATAATTCAATGTCACACCATTTTGGCCTACTGTATTTAATGAACAGTTGCGATCGCAAGAAATTGAGGATAACGGTCCTTGTCGTTATCCTTGAAGATTGCTGTTGGGTCTTTCTCCTTGTGGTCACAATTCCCGAATTGAGTCATCAGTTTCGGTTAGGAAACACGTGTTACCACGTTGGGAAAGCGCACCACAATTGAGCAGCGCGTTCGTGGTCCTCCATCACTACAAGGAAGCGTGTTTTCGCAGAAAAATTGCTGAAATTGTTAATGTACCAGATGGCACGGTTAAGGGTATAGTCCACGGTTTTTTTGTTCCAAAATCGTGTGGAAATAAAGGGAGAAATGCTGCAAATAAAATGTTTAGTGCTACGAACGAACGCGTATATTGTGCAAAACGTGAACAAATGCCCAAGTTATCGGCACCAAGACTAGCTAGTGAGATGGAGAATATGATAGGAAAGTCTTGTTCCGTAGAAACCATCCGACGTATTCTGAGAAATAACGATTAAGACGGAAGAGGCGCATGAAAGAAGAAAATAAATCGGGATTGTCGTTTTAAGGATTGAAGTTTCTGGGAGCAAGTCATATTTGCTGATGAGTCTAAATTTAATATTTTTTGATCCGATGGACGATCTTATGTATGGCGTCGGCCAAATACAGAGTTGCTGCATAAACATTTAAAGCCAACAGTCAAGCATGGAGGAGGCTGCACAGCGACATGCGCCTGCTCAAGCGTCTTCGGATACAACGCTTAGGATTGCTAGGCCATGTAGAGCCTATGGACATCACAATTCTGGCCCAAAATGCCTTCGATTCTGTGCCATTGGGACAACGCAGCAGAGGACGGCCGAGGGTAAGGTGGCGCACACAAGTGGAGAGGCGTACCTCAGAAGTAATTCCTTCCGGTAGACGACCACTGGGCAGACCTAGGGGGAAGTAGTGGGATAGAGTCCGAAAGCTCGCTTGGGAGTTGCTTCGGATAAATTGGAGTCAGGAGTGGGTGTCCTTCAGGACTTTGCCCCTGTGGCCCCTTTAGTGGAACATGCTGGTGATGACTGAAATGACAAAATTGACACCAGAAATGCATCCGTGGTATTATTTGCTATTAACGGCGCATTTAGAGAAATAGATTCTGCGCTGCGCAAATGTTTGAACCATTCATCAGGCATTTCACGCAGACTGCATGCAGAAAATTTCATTTTGCATTTGCTCCGGACCAAGTGCATGCCTGAAGCCGGAACAAATTTTCAAATTGCCGCGCACAATCGATTGTGCGACAAATGCCATTAAAAGGCTTTGGCTTCTTGAAAAACTTCATTAATCGGGTGACAGCTGACAGCTCACAATATGAAGATATTGTTTCTTGTGGCACTACTGCTTATATTTTCAAATGTGAGTGTGGCTTTCACATCTGCCCGTTTTCATGGAACTCGACTCCATTTTGTCATTTAGCTTTCAAAAATTTCTTCAGTAGTACCTCATCCTCTGTGACGGGCATCCACATAGAGCGTACAAGCTTATTAAGAGAAGGTTTGCACGTTTTCTGAACCACCGTCCATAACCTACTAATTCCATATTGCAAGGAATAGACTCGGGGCGGAGTAATTCGACACATGACTTTGAACATATCAAAGGAGACCATGGCACTTGGAATACAAATATGGACCCATTACTGACGATGCAAACAACTGGTTAGGTGTTATCTGGACCCTATCCATAGATATGTACATTCAAAAATATAAAATAAAGTTAAGGGTGATTTTTTAGCTTATCTTTTTGGCAACACTGGCTTAAAAAGCTGACGCACGTTTCGCGTTTTGTTTCACTGTCAAACATCTCCAGTTTGGTTTATAATTTAACCATGAATCTTCTTACAAACGAACAACGCTTGCAAATTATTGAATTTTATCATCCAAATGCGCGCTCTGTTAAGAAAGTTCATCGCGCGCTTCTTCCATTGGTCAGTTTAATAGAACGAACCACTGAAGCGTCTATTCGGGCTATTGTGACTAAATTTCGCACCAGATTTACATTGCTGGACATAAAACCACCAACACGCTTCCGTAGAGTGCGAACTGGAGAAAATATCGCAGCTGTATCGGCCAGTGTTAATGATGACCATCAATTATCGATTCGTCGCGGTTCGCAGCAATTGGGCCTCTGTTAGTCAACAACCTGGAAAATTTTGCGGAAGAAGTTAGGTGTGATGCCCTTCAAAATACAGCTGGGGCAGGAATTGAAGCCGAACGACCTACCGCAACGTAAAGTTTTTGGTGAATGGGCTCTTGGAAAGTTGAACGAAGATCCACTTTATTACCGAAAAATTGTGTTCAGCGAAGAAGCTCATTTTTGGCTCAATGGGTACGTAAATAAGCAGAATTTTCGATTTTGGAGTGAGTATCAGCCAGAAGCATTGTAAGAGCTACCAATGCATCCAAAAAAAAGTCACAATTTGGTGCGGTTCATGAGCTGGTTGCATCATTCGACTGTACTTCCTCAAAGATGATGCGATTCGTAACGTAAGTGTGAATGGTGAGCGCTACCGTGAGATGATATCCAACTTTTTTTTGCCCAAAATGCAAGAGCTTGACTTGCGTGACATGTGTTTTCAACAAGACGGTGCCACACAGCACGCGCAACAATGGACTTATTGAGAGGCGAGTTCGCTGAACATTTTATTTCACGTTCTGGACAGGTCTATTGGCCGCCTAGGTCTTTAGACTATTTTTTGTGGGGCTATGTTAAAGCTCATGTCTATACAGACAAGCCCGCTTCAATTGACGTGTGGCGAACCCACAAATTGTCTTAAAATGTCTACGAACAGAGCCACAGCACAACTTCATTTGCCTCTCGAGCTGTCACTTTGCCGGACTTCCGGGCACTCTCTTTTTCCTCGACAGCGACTAGTTTTTTCTGTTTAAAAAAATAAAAAATTGTCCCCGCTGTCACAATGGACACAAACGGCAAACAATAAGAAGGGACAACAGAGGCATGCACTACGCCGGCGTCGGACTCCAGTGCAAACACTCACCAGCCACACGTCGCAGGTCTCTCTATTGCGGCGCGATTGCCACAATTTTGATGACAACGCCCTTCATTGTGGTTCGCGCAAGTGGAAGACATTCTTGCACCATCCAGGCCTTCTGATGATATGAAGTACCAATATGTTATCGCCAATTCGGACCGGTGAGATCTCGAGCAAGTTACGGACATTTTACTTTCGCCTCCGGCGACAGACAAATACTCAGGCAACGCAAGTAATGCAGGATGAGTTTGATAATGCCGTAAAATGGTGTCATGATCACGGCTTAATGATCAACGCATCGAAAACAAAAATGATGCACATACGAAGTCCGCAGTTCAAAGCCACACACAAACAAATCCTTTTCCGAAACGACTCCTGCATTAACTCAATAAGCTGTCCTATCGAGGTAGTGGAAACCTACAAATATCTTGGCGTCACCATTGACAGTCATTTTCTGTGGGATGCTCATATTGATAAGTTGCGCGCGAGTCTTAAAAAAGCTCTGTACGCACTTACTCATTTAAAGTACCATGTTACAACTTCCGTGTTGAGTCAAGTATACTATGCTTTAGTAGAGTCAAAACTGAGGTATGGTATACTTGCATTGGGCAATGCGTCTGCCACTCATAGGAATAAACTTCTGAAGTTACAAAATTATGCCCTAAAAATAATAGATAGAAATGGCCAGCGTAACTATCCCGTACAAGGGAGGATTAAAGTTCTCACAGTAGATGACATCTTTAAGATGACGCCCATACTCGAATACTACGATGACAACCGGTTTATCTCACCACTTCAACACGATATTAACACAAGAAGACGGGCACACAAGAAGACGGGCACAGGGCCGATTTCACAACAACTACGGTAGAAGACAGCTGAAGTGCAGTGTACCGGAAATATTAAATAAACTTCCACAAGAATTAAAAAACATTTCAAGCATTAAAACAAGGAAAAAACGTATTAAGCTTTATCTCTTAAGCAATACTTCTAACAACAGCGAATGATTTGAAACCAATTTCATAAGTCTTTGAATTTTATAGTAACTTTTTTTTAATTTTAAAGTAATCAATTGTATAATTTAATGAACTAAGTTTACTTACACTATTTTCTTACAAATTTCGAAATTCAATCTTCTGCAGAAAAGCCTCTAAGGCTTCGCAGAAATTATTAACAATTGTCTAAAATTTTTCCGAAAAATAAAAAAAAAATAAAGAAAATGAAATGAAATGAGAAGGCCCAGAACTGCCGAAAGAAGGATTATTGGCACCATCGAATTAATAATAGCAGAAACTTTTCTCGTTTGGCTACGAATGAAGATGTAATTCATCAAATATTGGCATTATCTGATCTCTGGTTTACATATTTTAGGCCTGAACCGAAAATAAAGGATTCACTCCCACCTTGAAGTGAAGCGCAAGTCTTATTGCACTAAATTCCGACTTTACAATTTTTTACAACGAAAGTGTGTTAGTAGATTGTATTAAATATAAATTTTCCTAATAGGTACGTTGTTTCGAGCCTAAATTTATTGTCATAGATTGTTACTGAAAATTTTTTTATGCAATTAAAGAAACCTCTAACTTTCGTTTCTCTAGAAACAAGTCACCTGCTATGAGGCTCATCAAGGGGCTACAAACCAATAAGCACCGAGGTTACTGACTTACGTCTACGCTGGCGACAAAGCCAACAATTTCCGGATAAATTCTGGCGTCGATGGATGAAGGAGTGACTGCCAACATTGACCAAAAGAAGAAAATGTTTCCAAAAAGCACCACTGTTGCAGGTCGGAGACATTGTCATCATTGTCGATGAAAACCTGCATAGACATTGCTGGCCGAAAGGAAAAATAATTTATAGTATAAAGGCGAAGGACGGACGTCGTCAGGTACGTCAAGTCACGGTCCAAACGCAAAGTGGGATATTCAAGACCATCCGTTAAGATAGCCAAACTAGACGTCGGCAAGAACAAAGAGTAATCTCAACCCGTGGACTCAATTACGAGGGGAAGGATGTTGCCGCCGAGATACACAATTATACTAAAACACATTTACTTTTATTAGAAAGCATTCACACACTTATGTTCCTTCATGGGCTTGTTTTTTATTTTGTTTGAATTCCGCAAAATAACTGTCCTTTGTTATACGTCACGTAGGGCAACTAGATTTGAACGAGTGAGTTATGTCCAAGAATTTTTGTCAGTCACTCGGTATATAGGCACGGAACAAGAAATGTTGTTTTCAAAGCGCTTCCTCGCTAAATAAATTGAATAAATGAATAAATGCACACCGTGACAGTCATCCTTTTGTTTTGTTTTTCTTTGAATACTGATTGCATCAGTTTCTGGAGTCCCTCTTATGATTGAAGTCAATTACTGCAAACCACACAACCGATAAGGAAGGAGATGGTCGACTGAACAGCTAGCTAAACAGCTGATTTCTCCTTCGTCAATCAACCGTTTGAGTGTTATTTACGAATTGTGGTGGATGTAGCCTAATTTTCCGAAAGTTATTTACGTGACATCGAACATTTTCTCATTCTACCCACACAAGTTTACGTTTCCCCTCCAAAAAGGCAACATGGCGGCTAATTCGTGAATGTTTGCCTCTGGTCTCTGGTTTGCATCACTTTGAAAACTTTGGAACGTCAAATATTTTCGTTAAGTTTTGAAATGTCATCCTGGAAGTAGAAGTAGTAGGCCTCGACTTGCATACAGAGTGTGTGAATTAAAGTTAAAGGAGGGGGAGGAAGACTGTTCTATTGGTCAGCCTGAAAGGATCGCGCGCCCCTCCATCATGACTCCGACATCACTATTCCTCCCATAGCGACCGTGTGATCCTTGCTTTTCTACACTGTAAAGGATGCTTACCAACAACTCTCAGAAGATTTGCCATTTGACAGATGTTTCCTTGCAAATTAATTTCCCAACTCTTGCCGGAAGTTGAGTCCCATTAAATTCGGAAAAAAATGCTAAAACAGTGAATTCTAAAGTACATTAAATTTTAATCGGGACATAACCGTTTCAGGGAGTTCGCCAGTTCTTAGAGGGAGTTCCCCAGTGCAACACAATTGGCCTGATAAACTGTCAATTGTAAGGAATGAGATAAATTTGTATAAGATGTTACCACTTTGTAAAACTGCATTGAATTCGAAACTAAACACCGTCTTTCATTGTAAATTAGAATGCTGAACTGGAATCTTTAGCAGATAAGAAAAGTTATAGGAGCAATAAAATACTTCCCCCACGTCCCCACGTTCCCACGTCCCCACGTCCCCACAACACTGCAATAGGATGTGGAGTTGATGCGAGATTTGATGTATTCCATGTGGCACGTGTGGTTTGCAAGGGGCACCAATACCTCCACGTCACTCCGTCCACGGGCAATGGACGACATCAATCAGACAGAATTGCTATTTGAATTGAACGTTGCGTTTATTCTCTAAATGAATTATAATACATGCATATTTAGAAATAATTACACAGGATTAGAAGAGCTTACTCTCTTTTAGCAATTCCTCCGCTCGAGTTCCGATTCCAAAGACGGATCTGTCGGCGGAACATTTGGAATTCTTTCAGTCAGTTTAAATTGTCAGATTGACAGTTAGTTTTGTTTGTTTTTGGAATCGGCACCTGAGTCGAGGTTATTTTTAAATTCTATGACAACCTTCTTCATCATTTATCACTTCCCTCGTGCCTCGTACACTGTTGCCTAATCAGAAAAGTTAAACAACTTTAAAGTGACATACGGCCATAATGGCTTGATGACGGTTTTCAAAGTGACATCAGACATAGCTTATCGCTCATTTCGAAGAGCGTAAGACTTACGATAGGCATCTGTCACTTTTTGGATTTTTGGGACTTCAATTCCGAAATGTTGCCCCCTTCCCAGAGAAGAAGACTGTGTTCTTAATTTGCAAAAAACAGCTGCTCTTCATCTCGGGACGCATTGTAATCCTCCAAACTACAGACGTTTGAATTTGTTACCAAATCTTACAAAATCTAGAACACCTTGTGACTGCTTCTACTTGAGGCTCTACAGTCCGGGGTGGACCTGGACTTTGTGAATGAGTCATTTCGTTAATTTGAGTTAATGTCATTTGCCACGCTTATTGCATTCGTTCCACAGTGTCGTGACAAATAACCAAAGAAAATTTTTAAATCAGCGTCAAAAACACGTTAGATCCATTTAGGTGACTATAAAAAGAGCATGCTTCTCGGAGGTGTCCATTGTTAGCACAATGAAGTTCATCATTTTAGTAGCCTTGCTTGCAGTCCTTTCCGCGGTAAATTTTTTTTAAAAGCAAGTTCACATCTAATTGGAGTTTGTTTTTTAGCCCCTTGCAGAATGCGCGTTCGGTCTAGCTCTACCAGCGTTTACCTTAAGCAAGCCATTGGCTTTGGGTTTGGTGAACAAAATCATCTTTGTTAGCAGCGCTATTGAACGTGTAGCTACTTTGTATGACAAATATGCAAAAAAGATCTCACATGCTTTGGTAAATGTAGCGCAGAAGGTTGTAACGGAGGTAATTCGATTCGATATCGTGTCTAATGCCAAATGAATGTGACAATCAATCGGATGATGGATGTGTTTTTACAGGCGACAAAAATTTTTGCGCCGACGACAGAAAAGTCTTAATTCGAAGGTGTTGCTGAAGGGCGCTAACTGTTGGAGAAAATCTTGCCTTTCTGTTTGGTTTTGGTTTGGTTTTCCAAAAGCCCCCTTTGTGAATAAATAATTCAGTTGTTGCACACACTTCTGCGCTGTGTTGTGGAGTGAAGTTTTTATTTTTTTTGTTGGAGGTTGGGAAACACTGCACAGGAGCGCTCAGACGCAAAAACTGGTTCATTGCACTTCCAAGGAGTAACCTACATCCAATGTAATTTCTTGATATTCCAGAGGAAAATCCGCAAGCGTTTCTGTGATAAAGAGCCTATGCTTTAGCTCCAACCGCAACAAACGGCGGCCACCTGATTCAAGCAAACTTGGGACATTGACAGAGAAAGTGCTCTGAAGTGTCTTCACTTCCTCTACAGGCGTCGCAGAGAGTTTTATTACTAAGCTCGTGTGCTTGAGCTTACGTGCTTAGAGAAGAAGGTTTGTGTGCCACCAAGTCGTTTGCAGTCTTACCTATCTAGAGATCGCAGAAAAGCGTTTGGGATCATGCACTTGGTCAGCCTGCACCCTGCCATCACTGACTGTGCTGTCGAGAGACCCAAACCATCGATGGAAGCCCTAAATAAGAACCCGAACAGTCCCAAGGTGGGCTTGGGCCCCTGATCCCTTGGTGTACCGCGACCCACACGAGTTTAAGCCAATTTAGTCTGCCATTGAAGAAAAAACCTGCATTCCTGTACTATCTTGGTTAGAGGGTGGAGTGTGACGTTAAGTACCACTTAGTTCGTGGCAAAGTTTTCTGTTCAGAATACCGACACAAAGCTACCTTAAGGGACCTGCAGTTTAATGTTGTCGTTTTCCACGAAGACCCAGCTCCAGTTCCCATCATTGTCTTG
The DNA here is from genome assembly GCA_944738645.1 of Eristalinus sepulchralis. Lineage (NCBI taxonomy): Eukaryota > Metazoa > Arthropoda > Insecta > Diptera > Syrphidae > Eristalinus > Eristalinus sepulchralis. The sequence continues at coordinate 75,844,483 of OX122882.1, forward strand.
GAGCCGTCTGTAAATATCTAAGTACATTCTCTTTGTGCCTCAGTTTCTGCCCAGAGCCAGTCAGGGAAACAAGGATAGTCGACCTTGTCTAAGCGGCGCAGCTGGATAATAGGTGTCCTCGCATCAGATGGCGTATCCGTGAGACTGGTGCGCGCGGTGCGCGAGGTCATCAAGGCTTAGCTTATCACTTAATTTAATCGTAGCACGGAATATAGAAAGTTGTGCGACCTTTGAAAGTTTGAACGCGCTCGTCGCCCAACAAAACTAAAGACAAGAGAAGAACTTGAAATTGTTAACGACTTCGTCGGAGCTGGCAACACTTATTACTTCAACTTGGAAAATTACCGTCGTGGACACATTAAAGTAAATCAAGCTGTATGTGTCCGAAAGAGTTAAGTGCAGCAAACATAAAGCTGGAGTGCTGCTTTCGTCCATGCATTGAGATTTACTCGTATCCTTGCCCGAACTTCATATTGTTCTCAAATGAAAACACAGGAGACGGGGCACTATCAGCGCTTCCATTTACAATCAACTTGTCCTGCCACGAGGTTCTTCAGCTAAATAATTTGTGGTTGCTGCAAAGAAACACAGACGCACGTGAATATCGAATTCCTTCACTTTTTCAGACGGCAGTGAGTAATCCTGCTGACAGACGGGCGCTGTCAGTCTACCGGAAGGTTCCACACACCGCCAACAAGAATTCAAGGTTATGCATGAGTCCTGGGAGTTTCGATGAGAATGAAAGCATTCGCAAGGCAGTCAGAATTTTTCAACTTTGCTTACCATCTTGACGAGGTTTGGTGAAGGTGAAGGTGAAAAAATTGGTGAAAAAGTGAAACAGCGGTTGAGGGAATTCAATCGAAAATGTTGCGCCGCAGATTGACTTCTGCGAATGAAAGAGGCGGCGATGCAGATGCAGATGCCGTTTGCGGTTGACAGGGCATGTGTTCGACTTAACGAATGTTGGGATGCGTTCGTTGAACTCATATGATGGGAGTAATAGATGTCATGTTTCAAGTTCCGTGAGAAAACTCGTCTTCTCCACCCGATGCATTTATTTCAATATCGCCTGTAGTTACGGCTAAATATGACCTTCGGGGCACATTTATTGAACTTGTTCCACAGGAGCGTTCCGAAGAATGTTCCTCAAACAGCGGCCAACATGAAAGCATTTCAACTTTAGCATTTCTGCTTGTTGTGCTGTCAATTTGAAGTCTCTTCCGTCTTCAAATTTTCTGACATTTTCCCTTGTATTCGAGCCGAAGATTCGAACACCGAGGCATCAGAAGCTTATGAATCTACCTGTTCACTTGAGCGAGAAAATCCGGGTGATTCAGAGGGTGGTGAAGGCAAAGATGACCTTAAGCGCAGGGTCGAGAATCTGCCCTCAATTAGGCTCAATTGAGCTCTGAACACATGCTACATAGACATGTTCAGTTTTTCGTTATCCAAAATGAATAAAATAAAGAAAATAAAATTGGCATATAATATCTCAAATTGTTGAACTTTTCTCGGAGAGGAAAAAAGTACTATTTCATGACCTTCATTATTTCAGAGTTCTATTAAGTACTCTTGAGGTTTGATTGAGAAAATATAAGATATAAAATATACATGTAAAATAAAATTTTGGAACGTCAAATATTTTTAGGTTAGGTCTTTGAAATGGCCCCAACTTTCAAATAGAGTGTGTGGGGAGAATTAATGTTAAAGGACGGGGAGGCAGACTGTTCTATTAGTCAGCCAGAAAGGATCGCACAGCCCTCCATCATGATCCCAAGGATCATAAATGTAACATCACTACTCCTCTGCTGTAAAGGATGCTTACCAACAACTCTCAGAAGATTTGCCATTTGACAGATGATGAAAAATGCAAAAACTGTGAATTCTAAAATTCAATTTGAATCGGGGTATAACCGTTTCAGAGAGTTCTCCACTTCTGAGAGCCTTGCCAGTGCAACACAATTGGCCTAATGAACTGCCAATTGTAAGGAAAGATGTAAATTTGTAAAAGATACGACAGACGAGAGAAATGGGAAAACAATTAATGCATTTCTCATTTTCGTGAAGTCGTCAAGTTCACCGGGTAGAGCATATCTTAACTCAATTCCTTTGTTTGGAAATCAATTAACAGTGTACTCGTTCACTCACTTCTAACGCTGTCTTCAATTTTTGCCATTTGGCGTACAAGTGAATCAATGACAGATCGCCAGACTTCTTGTAAAAGTATTTTGAGCTCAGTCGAGAAGAACAATAGAAACCCCAGGGGATGGAAGTAGTTCTCTTGTTGTGGGTTTTTTTTTTTTTTGGTTTTGAAGTAGATCGTCGTTATTTGGAAATTTTTTTTTGAAGCACTTGAGACGGTAAAGGGCGTTTTCGTAGCTTTCTAGAAGCTGGTGCAATCTTTGCTTCCAAAGAAGGCCCACTTCGTAGGGTTGTTGGCATGTGGCATTCAAAATTTCCAAAGAATTGTAGTCCTCCGCGGAAACTAATGACTTCGGTGATGATTCTTCTACATTAAATTATTCCTTCACCATTGGATGTGACTTACTGTACCTCTTTTCACAGTCGCATTGATGAATGTTGAGCCAATCAAGAAGATCACGAAATTACATGGGATGTACGTTACTGCCTGGTAGTGCAATGGATCAGTTTTTGAGTTTGAGCACTCCAGTGCAGTGTTTCCCAAGCTCAAACAAAAAAAAAAAAATAATAAATAAAAATAAAAACATCGCTCCACAACACAGCGCAGAAGTAAATGTGCAACAACTGAATTATTTATTCACAAAGGGGGCTATAGACTTTTGAATTTTGCTTTTATTCTTCTTAACAATCAAGAACCAACCCAAAACCAAACAGAAAGGCAAGATTTCCTCCCACAGTTAGCGCCGTTCAGCAACACCTTCGAATTAAGACTCTTTTTTCGACTTCGCAGACATTGTTGTCGTCTGTAAAAACACATCCATCATCCGATTGATTGTCACATTAATTTGGCATTAGACACGATATCGAATCGAATTACCTCTATGTCAATGTTCTGCTTTTTAGAAGATGGATGCTTATCTGTGTACTTCTTAAATATTTTAACTATAGCTAATAATGCGCTCCTGACTTTAAGCATTGAATTCACCATAGTCGCATTTAGAGCAATCCCTGGTGTAGATTGTTTGACTTTGCACTCTGCAAGGGGCTACAAAAAAAACTCCAATTAGATGTGGACTTGCAGTTAAAACAAATTTACCGCGGAAAGGACTGCAAGCAAGGCTACTAAAATGATGAACTTCATTGTGCTAACTATGGACACCTCCGAGAGGCATGCTCTTTTTATAGTCACCTAAATGGATCTAACGTGTTTTTGACGCTGATTTAAAAATTTTCTTTGGTTATTTGTCACGACACTGTGGAACGAACGCAATAAGCGTGGCAAATGACATTTACTCAAATTTACGAAATGACTTATTCACAAGGTGTTCTAGTTAATTAGACTATTTTTAAAAAGAAAAAAGCAATTGCTTGCATTGACATTTAAGGGAAATTACACTACCGCACAAAATTGAGCATACACTTAAAGTAAATTCGAGTTACGACTAAAACACAAAACAAAAACAGTTACTGAATCCCTTCCCAAGATGCCTGAATTTAGCTTTTAGCTCCTGCTTATTGGAGCACGTACTTTCTTAAAGCCGCACTTTTATTTCGTGCCATAGATGTTCAATAGGGTTAAGATCCGGCGATTGTGGGGGTGTTTTTGGCTGCTTTGGAGCGTTATAAGGCCACCATTCGCGTACTAAATAGGGGGTGCGCGTCGGATCATTTTCTTGTTGGAGGTAGAATACCGAAGGTAGACCTAATTTTACTGCGGAACTTCGTAAATTTCGTTTTAAAATATTCAAATACCCAAATTTGTCCATAGAAGTTTCTATAAATTCGAACTTTCCACAGCCATTTGAACCCATACAACCCCACAACAGCACAGACCTTCCCCCGTGTTTTATGGTTGACTTTATATTTTCAGCTTTGAGAGCTGTATTTGGTTCCCTCCAAGCAATTTGTTTGCCAGCAGACCCAAATAAATTTATTTTTGTTTCACCTGAAAACAAAACACCTTCCCAAAGCTTTCCGGGTGGTTTACATATTGTCTAGCAAACTCCAATCTTTTCTTCTTGTTAACTAGGGAAATGTACGGTTTTCTTCGGGCGATCCTACCATTTAAATTATTCCTTCTCAAGACTCTTCGAACGGTTTCCACTGAAAGAGGATGACACCTCAGCCGTCAACTTTGGAACGCTAGATTTTGGATTGGACTTGATTGTCCAACCAATATACCGCTTGATTTGTTCTGAGAGCAAGTTTTTTCTTCCCCTTTCAGGTCTGTTTTTAGTGTCGCTTCATATCTATAATTGTGTATTATTTTCTGTACCGTTGCATGCGATCGCCCTACAGTTTCTGCTATTTTTCGCATCGACTTCCCCTCGCAAAATAGCTTAATTATGAGCATTCTCGTTGACAAGGTAGTCTGTTTTCGCATGTTTTCCATACATGGTAGGTAGGAAGTCTTTTGTCTGTGAGTTTGGCATTGACTCTCGTTTAAGAGCTATGATTGTATACCAAAAAAATAAAACAAAAAAGTGTTTGGCCTTAAAACAGCACGAGTATGAAGTAATGATAGGTGTATGTATGCTCAATTTTGTGAGGTACTGTATTTGTCGATGCCGTTAAGGACGCATATTCTGCTGTCTGCTATCTTCGAGTAGTGCATGAAGGTGAGTGTACTATAAAAATGGTGGCCGCGAAGTCAAAAGTGGGTCCGTTAAAACCAATGTCTTTGCCAAGGCTAGAGCTTCAAGCTGCAGTTGTGGGCGTGAGGCTTGCTAATAAAATAAGTAATAATAGTAGACTGCACATTACATCTGACATTTTTTGGTCGGATTCCAAAAACTGCATCGTGTAGGAGAAATATTGGAAAGCACAAGCATTACGCAATGGCGGTGGGTGTCCAAACCATCAAGACGTGATGTTTCAATGTGGTTCTCAGGACCCAAGTTCCTATACGAGAAAGAGGATTGGCCAAGTTGTACTGAAATGGGTGAATACGACATCACGTTTTAATTATTGAAAAAGCACTGGACGCAATATCGATTAACTTCCAATATTTTTCAAACTGGACATGACTGTATCGGGCAGTAGCGAGATTCCTACTGTATATGAGATAGCTGAAGGCCAGGACTGAAAGAAATCTTTCACTAGAAGCTATTTCATACGCAATGATACTTCACACAAAATCGACACTTTTCAAATGGGCGAACATTCAGAGGAAATCTGCTGCTTAAAGAGGGGAAAGAGTATTCAAAAGACCAGTAAATTACAATCTCTGAGTGCAATTCTAGATGACAGAGGCTTAGGAGCCACGAGCAGGGCATCACATCTTAACCCTCAGGATGCAATAATATTGCCTATCAAGCACCATGTGACTCTTCTGTTAGTTCTTTACACTCACGAAAGATTTCACCATATATCGCATGAGACTGTCATCAAAGTCAGTATTATATACCCAAACTACGAGTTCTGTACAAAAGCGTACGACGATCATGTCAATACTGTAAAAACGCATCTGCCGCTCCAGTAATGCCACAAATGTCTGCACTGCCTCCAGCAAGACTCGCAAGCTTTGAGCGATCACGTACGTGGGTACAGACTACTTCGCGCCATTATACGTCACTAGAAGAGAGAAGAAAAGATGGACCGTTCTCTTCACCTGCCTTACCATACGCGCGGTATATATTGAAATCACCTACAGTCTCCAGACACCAGTTCTTGTGTTACGAGTATCAACATTTTTATGGCACCCACCATGTTGAGAGCGGTCAGCAACTTTGCCCTGTGACCACAAACCCTGCCCATTGTTAGTGTTTAAAAAACTTAACAATTCTGGGGCTTTTTTGCGAACAGATCTCGCATTCCAGGTTAAAATGTTCATTGGTCTGTCTATCATACTACTTAACATTATTGTACAAGAACCTAGTAGCTAAATGCGTGATAACATTGAATTGTTCGATTTTAGTTTTACATACTGATAACTTAGCGTTCATTTCCACAGCAAGGAGGTTTAACTCGTCCAAAGTAAAAAGTGCATTGTTGCTGACAGCGGGAATGTTGCTAGTCGTGTTGCCTAGAAGGTTGCTGGGTATGTTGCCGGGAATGTTTCTGGGAGAAATGCAATGTGTGTTGCTGGGCGCGGCAATGGAAAAGCGATCGTTGCGACTTGAGCCCACCGGTGAGTGGCCAGTTGTCTCCCACGCACTACGCTGCTGAGAGTTTTGATGTTGGAGCATTTCCAGTCGCTGAGAGATAGGAATTTGTTGTCGTTGAGGTAATGCTGGGAAATCTTGAAGAGAAGCAAGAGAGATTTTCTTGGAGGTTCGTTGGATTGTTTCATCCGAACATGTTGCTTCTGGTTTCTGACTTCAAACGATTGATACATTCACAATCAGTGGATTTGTGGGAACCATTGCAGTTAGCACACTTTGAAATTGAAACATTTTCGCAGCTTTTCCAGCGAAGTTGGACTCTCACCATGCCCGAACATCTGAGAGTTGTGGCATTGTGTAAATTTGCCTCTTAGTTTTCTTTGGTAATTCCAAGTGGGTATGAAAAATGGACGCTTCTTCTTTAAATCTTTAAGTTTAATGGATCCATTTTCAAGAAATACGAAATAAAAAGTGTCGCTGTAATTATAATATTTTTTAAAAATTTTCTTCTAATACACTTAAGCCCAATGTTGAGGAGTTCAATTTTCAATAACTCAATGTCACCCATGCCCTAAAGAATAGCTTTAAAAGCTTTTTTCACTTTTCATTTCGTGAGAAAAAAAAATGCGTTTTGACACTTTTTAGTTTTTCAATTATTTTATGGTATGATTCTAGTGAATCACATACAATTTCAATGCCGATTGAAATAATTTTCATGCAATAGTCTGATATATTAAGGGACTTTTAACTTTTTATTGTATTTTTATTTAAATTTAAATTCCTTTACTTATATTCTAGTTAAAAAATACTTAAAACTAGCTTGTACTATGTGAACTTTCGCTTTTATATCTATCTTACTGACCCTTCGCAGGTGCTTTGTCTATGTCCGTTGAATTGCACGGACGCGTTCTCCAGGGCGTATTGCAATTTATATGATTGACATTTTTTTTGATTGATTTTTTTTTAATTTTTTTTTTTTTTAACTTTTTTTTTTTAAACTTAACTTAACCTAAACTTAGCGTATGTAGGTTCGCCCTCAAGGGTCAAGTACCTAGTTTTATTCATTAGAAGTTGATGGCGTCAAAAACCGATTTCGGTGCAGCCACCAATAAAAGTGGCGTTCTTTGGCCGACACTGCTCTGTCTCGAGCAGAAATCGCCCGGCTGAACCGAAGAAGATCCTCGTGGCTGCGAGCAACGTCCGGCTCGTATTGAAGTCGCCTGTCCACTGTTCGGCGTGCGGCATGGAAGATTAGAGGACACCCCTCCGTATCCTGTATCAGGCCCTTTCCATCCAAATAGAGGAAAGCTTCGGGCGGAATGAAGCCGTTAAAACGTACCTTCTCGTGGTACATTATATTCGGGTAGTAAGCCCCAAAGATCAGACTGTTGGCCGAGTTCAAAGCCCGTGCGACGTGACCCCTGATCAACAGGGGTGAAAAGGAAAGAGATGTGTAACTTGTTAAAAAAGATTCAGCGTCATCCTAGAGATAATATCGAGCAGTTACTAGACTATCGCGATGAAATTTGGAGTTTATGCCCAGGAAACTGCAGCTATGGCTTTGAATATATATCGCTAGTATTATACGCCAGCAACGATTCATAGAATTCTATTCCACGGAGCAGATACAATATCATCAGCAGGGTTGCCCGTCATTGTCAGAGGAGGGCCAGAATAGCCGAAATAAGGATTATTGGCACTATCGAATTAACAATAGCAGGAAATTTTCCAGTTCGGCTACGAATGAAGATGTAATTCATCAAATATTGGCATTATCTGATCTCTGGTTGACATATTTTAGGCCTGAACCGAAAATGAAGGATTCACTACCACCTACGAGGGGCGTTCAATATATTCTCGATATCGATATGAAGGAAAATTTCAATTTAAACTGTTTTTATTTTTCAATATAATCTCCCCTAACATTTGTTACTTTTTTAATCTTTTTTAAACCGTCAAAAAAATAAATTTCCTCGTTCTCTGCAAAATAACGTAATTGACTAGTGTTGACTAGTGTAGACGTGTTCTTCACTGCTCTGTTTGAAGTTTTTATAAATCCATAGTTCTTTCTTTTTCTTGCGAAATGTCAGAAAAGTGTTCCATCTGTAGTATCCGACTACTTCGCGATAATTACATTAGTTGCGATGGCCTTTGCAGTAAAACATTTCATAAAAAATGTGTTTCAATCTCTGAGGAGTCTCTTAAAGCACTTCGAACTGATAGAAATTTAAAGTGGCGGTGTAATGATTGTGCAAGTATTAGTCAGTCCCTTTTTTCTGTCATCGCACAACTGAAAGACGATGTCGCGACTATAAAATCGACTTTACATAATTTGCACAGTCCTCATCCGGTTGAATGTGTCAATATAATTAATCCCGATCTTCAAATCGAAGAACAAACAAATTCGGTAAGGCACCCCAATTCATCACCTCCAACGTCACGGGATCCAGCTCCATCGCTGAACGAACAACAACACAATCCAGTTGCAAAAAAGTTCCCTGCACCTCCCGGAAAAATAGTTTCCCACCCGTCTTCTTCATCCATCGAAGTTGATTAGCGGATCGAAGTTGATAAGCAGCAGAACACGGAAAACCAATCTCAAGAAGTACACCGTACGGGGTTGCATATGAGGCAGAGGGGTCATCGATCTGCAAAACGGTTTGGCACTGCTGATATTCAAGACAATACAGCACTCTCAGCTGTTCCAAAATTTAAGTTTATCCACCTCTCTCGATTGAGCGTGGGTGTGACTGAAGAGAACATCATTGCACACGCTGCAAATAAACTTCATCTCCCGGAAAATATGCTTCGTTGCAAGAGATTAACAAAGAAGGATGTGGATACCAGCTCACTACATTACATCAACTTTAAATTGGGTATTCCGGCTTATACTTACGAACAGGCTCTCGACCCCTCCATCTGGCCACTAGGCATACAATTTAAGCCTTTTTCTCATCTCCCGAAGTCAAAAAACGGGGCTGCAGAATCAGAAACGACTTAAAATTGAAATGTGCTCGCTCTTCATCCCGCAGTCTAAACATTTACTACCACAACGCAAGCGGCATGAGAACTAAGTTAACTGATCTCTTCAACAACTCTTCTGATGCATTCTTCGATGTTATTGTTATTGTTGAAACATGGCTTTACCCAGATATTTCGACGAATGACATTTTCAACTCTAAATTATACACAGCTTTCAGAATAGACCGATGTAAAACTGCCAAGGATAGAGGTGGAGGTATAATTGTTGCAGTCCGCACATGCTTTCCATGTAAACAAATATCATTAAGATTTACTGACATTGAACAAATTTGTATACAAATCACTTTTAATTCTATTCCTATTAAGCGTTTGTTTTTAATTGCTTGTTACATTCCTCCTACAAGTATGCAACAAATTTATGAGAAACATGTTTCTAACGTGGAGTATATTAATAATATGTGTAAAAATTTTGAGTATATGTGCTTATTAGGTGATTTTAATCTTACGAATTTGAATTGGATTTCAGTACATAAAAATTATCTTGAAGTATCAAATCTTAAATACGATTATGAATTCACGTTCATTGATGGAATAAACTCAATGAACTTAAAACAAATTAATCATGTAACAAATTCTATCTCTAAAATTTTAGATTTAATTTTTGTTTGTACTGACGAAATTATCGCTGACATAAATATTGCACCGTTCCCACTTTTGAATGATTCCTTTTTTCATAAACAAATTAATATTGAATTATCTTTACATAAGTACATTAGGCAAGAAATTGTACCAGCTAATTATTGCTTTAACTTTTCTAAGACAAATTTTACTGATCTTAATAATTTCCTGAATAGTGTAAATTGGCCTAATGAATTTTATAACTTAAATTTATCATCTATGTATAATCGTTTTATAGCGATTCTCAAAGAAGGATTTGTGAAATTCGTTCCGCTCTCGAAAAAGCCTGTTTCCAATAAGCCCCCGTGGTTTAATAAGCAATTATCAAAGCTCAAAAATCTTAAAAACAACGCTTATAAAAAGTTTAAAAGATCTAATAATACTCTCGATTATGAAAATTTTAGTAAGTTACGTAAAGACTTCTTTGTACTAAATAAGTTTCTTTACAAAAACTATATTCTTTCTATAGAATCAGATATAAAACGCAATAGCAATTCATTTTGGAAATTTATTAACTTCAAAAGGAAATCTATAGGTATACCAAATTTAATGCATTTTAAAGGTGAAGATTCCGATAACTTAAAATCAACTCTTGGGTTATTTGCAGACTTTTTCCAATCTACCTTCTCGGATTCAAGTTGTAGATATTCAAGTAATGCGTTGTCCAGCTTAGTGGACGTTGGTTGTCTAAATTTAGTATCTACCGACATATCCAACGCTCTTGAAATCTTGAAGCCTAGCCTTTCTTATGGAGCCGACGAAATACCTGCAAGTATTCTTAAATATTGTGCATTTTCTATCTGTGATCCTCTGTTACTTATTTTCAATCGATCATTATCGGAAGGTGTTTTTCTTGACGAATGGAAAGAAGCATTCCTTGTTCCTATCCACAAATCAGGATCAAAAACTAACATTGAAAATTATAGAGGAATTTGCAAGCTTTCAGCAATTCCAAAATTATTTGAAAGCATAGTGAAGAAAAAGCTCGATTTCTTAATTAAGGAACATATATCTGAATTTCAACATGGTTTTATGTCGGGTCGATCGACGTCTACTAATCTTTCAATCTATTCGTCATACATAATAAATGAAATGGAAAATAAAAAACAAGTCGACGCAATATATACTGATTTCAGTAAAGCGTTTGACTCTGTCAACCATTCATTGCTGATTCATAAGCTTGAAGCATTCGGATTTCACTCAGAGTTTCTGAGTTGGATAGCTTCCTTTCTCTTGAATCGCACTTTAAGAGTTAAAATTGGTAATTTGCTATCCAAACAAATCCTATGCAAATCAGGTGTTCCACAGGGTAGTCACTTAGGCTCTCTTCTGTCCATAATTTTTATTAATGATATTACACTTTCACTTAAACACAGTAAATGTTTGTTATTCGCTGACGATATGAAAATATTCTTAAGTGTTAAAAGTATTGAGGATTGTATATTACTACAGTCAGACATAGAGAATATCTGTGAATGGTGCAACAAAAATAACCTAAATCTTAATTTGCATAAATGTCACTCAATTTCATTCACGAAAAGCGTTTTCCCAATTCAGTTTAATTACTCCATAGGATCAACTACTCTTAAAAAAGTAAATAGTGTTAAAGATTTAGGAGTAATGCTAAATTCATCTTTCTCACCTCAGGCACACATAAACTACGCATTATCAAAAGCAAACTCAGCGTTTGGATTCATAAAGCGTAGCACTAAAGGATTTACTGATCCATTTGCCTTATTATCTCTTTACGTCTCCCTAGTGAGACCTTTTCTTGAATACGCTGTAGTTATATGGAATCCCAATTTCATTACATACTCTGAACGTATTGAAAAAGTTCAAAAACGTTTTACTAAATTTATTTTTTCCAAAATGCATTGGGATTTTCATCCAAATTACATAGCTAGATGTCAATTGCTTGGTATTAAAACTCTAGGAACCAGACGTGTTATTACTGATGTAATGTTTGTTAGGGATATTCTAGCCCATCATATAAAGTGCCCATATCTTCTTCATTGCATACAATTTTATCTGCCCCTAAGGCAACTCCGAGCTCGGCAATTACTACTTGTACGATTTCATAACACTGATTACGGACGAAATGAACCGCTACCTGAACAAGGTTAGCAAAAGTCTTTAACGAACATTCACATAATCTGGATTTGTCTGTTAGTAGAATACGCTTTAAAAATGAATTATTAAGCCTATTTACATTTTAAGGAATTAGAAATTATCTTCTTGTATTATAGTTAATGTATATCACAATCTGTTAGTACGTAAGTAACCTGTAGATGAAGTAAATAAATAAATAAATAAATAAATAAATAGCCATTTAGTGCCGACTTGAGTTGTTCTTCATCATCCGAAAATCTTTTTCCACGAAGACATTTTTTCAAATCCGGAAACAGGAAATAATCACTAGAGGCAAGGTCTGGACTATAGGGTGGGTGTTGGAATTCTCCGAAACCACAATCCCGCGCAGCAGCCTTGGAAACTCGCGCCGTGTGAACAGGAGCGTTGTCATAAAGAGGCAACACAGCCGCTGCGAGTTTACCCCGTCTTTTCTTTTTGATTTCCTCCCGCAAATTATGCAAAGTGGAAGCGTAGGATGTGGCGTTGATGGTATCACCTTTTTTTTTTGTACTCAATGAGCAAGATTCCTTTTGGGTACCAAAAAACTGTGGCCATGAGCTTCCCGGCAAACGGAGTGACTTTGAACTCCTCGGGGGGTCATGTTTCGTCCCTAGTAACAATTCGATCCATAACACCGTCCGCGTTCTCACTACGAATACAAATCTCCAAAAGCTCTCTGCAGCATGCGATTCTCACTTTTTTCTAAAGCGCTGTGAGCATTCGTGGCACCCACCTTGAACTGACCCTTGAAAGGTTAAGATGCTCATGAAGAATGGTACCAATTGAATGCTTGGTGATCCCTGCCATCATATCCACCTTTATTCGGGCATCCTCAAGAACAAGTTTTTCCACTTCTTTGATGCTTTCTCCCGTACAAGGGGCGCCAGAGCGGAGGTCATCTTCAATGTTCAATGCTCTCTCTGCCTCTCTTAAGCTCACTTTACCACTTTTGCACAGTTGATAATGAAGGTGCGGAACCCTGGTAAACAGCCACCATCATGAATAGTTTCTTGACTTTTTCCTTGCTAAGTGAGAAATTGAATTACAGCGCGATGCTCAATTTTCACCATCATCGCCTCAGTTGCCATTATGATTCTGTTTAACTAGAGATATGTATAATCACATTTATATGAAATTTTACACGAATGCACCAAAATAATAGTGTTACTTGATAAATAAGTCAATTTATATACACAACCACAGCTTCACCCCGATACCGAGAATATATTGAACGCCCCTCGTAGTAGTGAAGCGCAAGTCTTGTTACACCAAATTCCGACTTTACAATTTTTTACAGCGAAAGTGTGTTAGTAAATTGTATTAAATGTAATTTTTCCTAATAGGTACGAATTTCAACTTTGTTTCGAGTCTAAATTTATTGTCATCAATTGTTATTAAAAAAACTTGTATGCAATTTAACAAAAAAATTAACTCTCGACCACTAACTTTCGTTTCTCTAGAATCATGCGACGACGAGGCACTTACTCCACATCAGCTGCTATGAGGCTCATCAAGCGGGTACAAACCAATAAGCCCCGAGGTTACTGACTTACGTCCACGCTGGCGACAAAACCAACAATTTCCGGATCAATTCCGGCGCCGATGGATGAAGGAGTGACTGCCAACATTGACCAAAAGAAGCAAATGACATTGTTGGCCGAAAGGAAAAATAATTCATAGTATAAAGGCGAAGGACGGACGTCGTCAGGTACGTCAAGTTACGGTCCAAACGCAAAGTGGGATATTCAAAAGACCACCCGTAAAGATAGCCAAACTAGACGTCGGCAAGAACAAAGAGTAATCTCAACCCGTGGACTCAATTACGAGGGGAAGGATGTTGCCGCCGAAATACACAATTATACTAAAACACATTTACTTTTATTAGAAAGCATTCACACACTTATGTTCCTTCATGGGCTTGTTTTTTATTTTGTTTGAATTCCGCAAAATAACTGTCCTTTGTTATACGTCACGTAGGGCAACTAGATTTGAACGAGTGAGTTATGTCCAAGAATTTTTGTCAGTCACTCGGTATATAGGCACGGAACAAGAAATGTTGTTTTCAAAGCGCTTCCTCGCTAAATAAATTGAATAAATGAAGTTTCTCTTAAATGCAACCGTGCACACCGTGACAGTCATCCTTTTGTGTTTTTTTTTTCGAATTCTGATTGGACCAGTTTCTGGAGTCCTTCTTATGATTGAAGTCAATTACTGCAAACCACACAACCGATAAGGAAGGAGATGGTCGACTGAACAGCTAGCTAAACAGCCGATTTCCCCTTCGTCAATCAACCGTTTGAGTGTTATTTACGAATTGTGGTGGATGTAGCCTAATTTTCCGAAAGTTATTTACGTGACATCGAACATTTTCTCATTCTACCCACACAAGTTTACGTTTCCCCTGCAAAAAGGCAACATGGCGGCTAATTCGTGAATGTTTGCCTCTGGTCTCTGGTTTGCGTCACTTTGAAAACTTTGGAACGTCAAATATTTTCGTTAAGGACCGTGCGATCCTTGCCTTTCTACACTGTAAAGGATGCTTACCAACAACTCTCAGAAGATTTGCCATTTGACAGATGTTTCCTTGGAAATTTATTTTCCAACTCTTGCCTGGAGTTGTCTCCCATTACATTCGGAAAAAAATGCTAAAACAGTGAATTCTAAAGTACATTCAATTTGAATCGTTTCAGGGAGTTCGCCAGTTCTTAGAGGGAGTTCCCCAGTGCAACACAATTGGCCTGATAAACTGTATAAGATGTATAAGATGTTACCACTTTGTAAAGCTGCATTGAATTCGAAACTAAACACCGTCTTTCATTGTTAATTAGAATGCTGAACTGGAATCTTTAGCAGATAAGAAAAGTTATAGGAGCAAAAAAATACTTCCCCCACGTCCCCACGTTCCCACGTCCCCACGTCCCCACAACACTGCAATAGGATGTGGAGTTGATGCGAGATTTGATGTATTCCATGTGGCACGTGTGGTTTGCAAGGGGCACCAATACCTCCACGTCACTCCGTCCACGGGCAATGGACGACATCAATCAGACAGAATTGCTATTTGAATTGAACGTTGCGTTTATTCTCTAAATGAATTATAATACATGTATATTTAGAAATAATTACACAGGATTAGAAGAGCTTACTCTCTTTTAGCAATTCCTCCGCTCGAGTTCCGATTCCAAAGACGGAACATTTGGAATTCTTTCAGTCAGTTTAAATTGTCAGATTGACAGTTAGCTTTGTTTGTTTTTGGAATCGGCACCTGAGTCGAGGTTATTTTTAAATTCTATGACAACCTTCTTCATCATTTATCACTTCCCTCGTGCCTCGTACACTGTTGCCTAATCAGAAAAGTTAAACAACTTTAAAGTGACATACGGCCATAATGGCTTGATGACGGTTTTCAAAGTGACATCAGACATAGCTTATCGCTCATTTCGAAGAGCGTAAGACTTACGATAGGCATCTGTCACTTTTTGGATTTTTGGGACTTCAATTCCGAAATGTTGCCCCCTTCCCAGTGAAGAAGACTGTGTTCTTAATTTGCAAAAAACATCTGCTCTTCATCTCGGGACGCATTGTAATCCTCGAAACTACAGACGTTTGCATTTGTTGCCAAATCCTACAAAATCTAGAACACCTTGTGCCTGCTACTTGTGGCGCTACAGTCCGGGGTGGACCTGGACTTTGTGAATGAGTCATTTCGTTAATTTGAGTTAATGTCATTTGCCACGCTTATTGCATTCGTTCCACAGTGTCGTGACAAATAACCAAAGAAAATTTTTAAATCAGCGTCAAAAACACGTTAGATCCCTTTAGGTGACTATAAAAAGAGCATGCTCCTCGGAGGTGTCCATAGTTAGCATCATGAAGTTAATAATTCTAGTAGCCTTGCTTGCAGTCCTTTCCGCGGTAAATTTGTTTTAACTGCAAGTCCACATCTAATTGGAGTTTTTTTTGTAGCACCTTGCAGAATGCGAGGCCAAGCAACCTGAACCAGGGTTAAATCGGCATTTGTCCAAAAGAATCTTTAAAAGGGACACCAAAATTTCAACAACTGCAAAGCCGGACAAAGGAACAACAGGCAACGCAACCATAGAGGTAAGTCGATTCGATATCGTGTCTCATGACACGTCATGTCAAATGATTGTGACAATCAATCGGATGATGAATGTGTTTTTACAGACGACAACAATGTCTTCGTCGAAGAAAAAAAAGCCTGTGCCAAAGTAAAAAAAAGTCTTTTCGAAGGTGTTGCTGAAGGGCGCTAACTGTTGGAGAAAATCTTGCCTTTCTGTTTGGTTTTGGTTTGGTTTTCCAAAGTTTATAGCCCCCTTTGTGAATAAATAATTCAGTTGTTGCACATTTACTTCTGCGCTTTGTTGTGGAGCGATGTTTTTATTTTTTTTTTTTGTTTGAGCTTGGGAAACACTGCACAGGAGCGCTCAGACGCAAAAACTGGTCCATTGCACTTCCAAGCTGTAACCTACATCCAATGTAATTTCTTGATATTCCAGAGGAAAATCCGCAAGCGTTTCTGTGATAAAGACCCTATGCTTTAGCTCCAACCGCAACAAACGGCGGCCACCTGATGCAAGCAAACTTGGGACATTGACATAGAAAGTGCTCTGAAGTGTCTTCACTTCCTCTACAGGCGTCGCAGAGAGTTTTATTACTAAGCTCGTGTGCTTGAGCTTACGTGCTTAGAGAAGAAGGTTTGTGTGCCACCAAGTCGTTTGCAGTCTTACCTATCTAGAGATCGCAGAAAAGCGTTTGGGATCATGCACTTGGTCAGCCTGCACCCTGCCATCACTGACTGTGCTGTCGAGAGACCCAAACCATCGATGGAAGCCCTAAACAAGAACCCGAACAGTCCCAAAGTGGGCTTGGGCCCATGATCCCATGGTGTCCCACACAAGTTTAAGCGAATTTAGTCTGCCATTGAAGAAAAAACCTGCATTCCTGTACTATCTTGGTTAGAGGGTGGAGTGTGACGTTAAGTACCACTTAGTTCGTGGCAAAGTTTTCTGTTCAGAATACCGACACAAAGTAACCTTAAGGGACCTGCAGTCTAATGTTGTCGTTTTCCACGAAGACCCAGCTCCAGTTCCCATCATTGTCTTGGAGCCGTCTGTAAATATCTAAGTACATTCTCTTTGTGCCTCAGTTTCTGCCCAGAGCCAGTCAGGGAAACAAGGATAGTCGACCTTGTCTAAGCGGCGCAGCTGGATAATAGGTGTCCTCGCATCAGATGGCGTATCCGTGAGACTGGTGCACGCGGTGCGCGAGGTCATCAAGGCTTAGCTTATCACTTAATTTAATCGTAGCACGGAATATAGAAAGTTGTGCGACCTTTGAAAGTTTGAACGCGCTCGTCGCCCAACAAAACTAAAGACAAGAGAAGAACTTGAAATTGTTAACGACTTCGTCGGAGCTGGCAACACTTATTACTTCAACTTGGAAAATTACCGTCGTGGACACATTAAAGTAAATCAAGCTGTATGTGTCCGAAAGAGTTAAGTGCAGCAAACATAAAGCTGGAGTGCTGCTTTCGTCCATGCATTGAGATTTACTCGTATCCTTGCCCGAACTTCATATTGTTCTCAAATGAAAACACAGGAGACGGGGCACTATCAGCGCTTCCATTTACAATCAACTTGTCCTGCCACGAGGTTCTTCACCTAAATAATTTGTGGTTGCTGCAAAGAAACACAGACGCACGTGAATATCGAATTCCTTCACTTTTTCAGACGGCAGTGAGTAATCCTGCTGACAGACGGGCGCTGTCAGTCTACCGGAAGGTTCCACACACCGCCAACAAGAATTCAAGGTTATGCATGAGTCCTGGGAGTTTCGATGAGAATGAAAGCATTCGCAAGGCAGTCAGAATTTTTCAACTTTGCTCACCATCTTGACGAGGTTTGGTGAAGGTGAAGGTGAAAAAATTGGTGAAAAAGTGAAACAGCGGTTGAGGGAATTCAATCGAAAATGTTGCGCCGCAGATTGACTTCTGCGAATGAAAGAGGCGGCGATGCAGATGCAGACAAGATACATATATAGGAGGTAATATACTCCGGGCAATTATTTTGGTTTCGTTCTGCGCATCTCCCAATATGGCCGCGGTCTGTGACATCGTTGAATGAGAAGAAATTGTTTACATCGGTATTATTAATTTTCGATAAAAAAAGAGTTTAGTTTTAGTTGGATACACAGGAAATTCATAATTTCATAACCGACAAAACAATTAACTACAAAATTGTGAAATTCCTGTGAAAATCAGAAGCAACATTGATCTACACAGTACTTGGAATTGGTTAGAGGATTTCCTGGAACTGATTCGGGCAACAAAATTTTGGTTTTTCCAAGTAAACTGATCGGTTTGAGTTTCTTTGTAGTTTTGATTTTGAATAGAAATATTCATTCTTGTTTTGCTACGCGAAAAGTGCGGATCTGATCGGCTGTGCGAAATTGTTTTAAATAAAGAAAATAATAAATAAAATTGAAAGTTGGTTTTTGATAACATATTCCTGAATTCCAATAGTTTTTAAAATGCGCTGTGCAGTATTTGGGTGTTCTGTGAACAATAACGATAAAAATAAAACTGGGAATGAAGACATATCATATCATGTTGGAAAACTTTTTTGGAACTATAAGATCCAAGGGTGGCCTATATGATCATCTAGACAGGTTGGAATTTATGTACCGGATACGGCCATATATGCTTGGACGAAATGAAGGAAGTTTATCACTGAATGGTATTGTTTTTCGTCAAGCATATACTTTTTCGTATAACTGAATCAAATTTGTATCTTCCAAAGGAAATACTTCAGTTGATGACACACCCGATTTAGATGGTACGAGTTATTTGACTGGCAGCCTTCTTAAGGAACTGGATCCGGAATTTGCAGCAACTGAAGAACAGCCGGATGAACTGGAGTCGTTACAGTATGACGGACTGAAGCATTTGGCTGGAGGCAGTATTCAAACAATTCAACGAAGACGAGATAGTTTACAGTAGAAATTATTTAAAGAAATTAATTAATTTATCTGAAGACATTCCGTCCGAAAAAAAGGTGAAACAAATTTTCTTTCGGTCAAGAATGTATTTTCGCATTAAACACCTCAATAATGTACGCGAGAACTCTTCAATAAGAAAGAAAAGAAAACTAATAAAAACCATTTCATAAAACAACGCACAAAAGCACTTTTATTTACTTTAATGTTTTCCAAACGAGAAACAACTTTCAAAAAATAAATTTCACATCACAATTTTTCAGGCAAAAGAAGTCGTATTTTTATTTCCTGCACATATAAGATGCATGTCAGATACACTGACACTAAATCACAATTATTTGTTATTGAAAATTCTGAATTTAATAACTAAAAATAATGAAAAAATCCACAACGAATCCAAAGTAATTCAAATCACAAACCAAAATCCAATGCGAACAAAAATGTATGTCACTTCGGTTAGCCATTTTTTTTTTTTTTTTTGGTTTGCATGTGTGCAACATGCGCAAGATACTACCTTGTTTTCTGTATCGTGAGATGCAGATGCCGTTTGTGGTTGACAGGGCATGTGTTCGACTTAACGAATGTTGGGATGCGTTCGTTGAACTCATATGATGGGAGTAATAGATGTCATGTTTCAAATTCGAAAATTTCCGTGAGAAAACTCGTCTTCTCCACCCGATGCATTTATTTCAATATCGCCTGTAGTTACGGCCAAATATGAACTTCGGGGCACATTTATTGAACTTGTTCCACAGGAGCGTTCCGAAGAATGTTCCTCAAACAGCTGCCAACATGAAAGCATTTCAACTTTAGCATTTCTGCTTGTTGTGCTGTCAATTTGAAGTCTCTTCCGTCTTCAAATTTTCTGACATTTTCCCTTGTATTCGAGCCGAAGATTCGAACACCGAGGCATCAGAAGCTTATGAATCTACCTGTTCACTTGAGCGAGAAAATCCGGGTGATTCAGAGGGTGGTGAAGGCAAAGATGACCTTAAGCGCAGGGTCGAGAATCTGCCCTCAATTAGGCTCAATTGAGCTCTGAACACATGCTAAATAGACATGTTCAGTTTTTCGTTATCCAAAATGAATAAAATAAAGAAAATAAAATTGGCATATAATATCTCAAATCGTTGAACTTTTCTCGGAGAGGACAAAAGTACTATTTCATGACCTTCATTATTTCAGAGTTCTATTAAGTACTCTTGAGGTTTGATTGAGAAAATATAAGATATAAAATATACATGTAAAATAAAATTTTGGAACGTCAAATATTTTTAGGTTAGGTCTTTGAAATGGCCCCAACTTTCAAATAGAGTGTGTGGGGAGAATTAATGTTAAAGGACGGGGAGGCAGACTGTTCTATTAGTCAGCCTGAAAGGATCGCGCGCCCCTCCATCATGACTCCGGCATCACTATTCCTCCCATAGCGACCGTGCGATCCTTGCCTTTCTACACTGTAAAGGATGCTTACCAACAACTCTCAGAAGATTTGCCATTTGACAGATGATGAAAAATGCAAAAACTGTGATTCAATTTGGATTGGGATATAACCGTTTCAGAGAGTTCTCCACTTCTGAGAGTCTTGCCAGTGCAACACATCAGGCCAAGATGAACTGTCAATTGTAAGGAAAAATTTAAATTTGTAAAAGATACGACAGACGAGAGAAATGGGAAAACAATTAATGCATTTCTCATTTTCGTGAAGTCGTCAAGTTCACCGGGTAGAGCATATCTTAACTCAATTCCTTTGTTTGGAAATCAATTGACAGTGTACTCGTTCACTTGGACTTCGGTCGTGCAAGCAGCTGCATGGTAATTTGGTATTGGAAAATAAACAAATATTTAAAAAAATTATTACTCAATTATAAGGATTGAAATAAATGTGTTAGTTTGTACAATCTTGAATGGTGGCAGAGGTTGGGACTTGCTCTGCAACTACGCGGTCAACGCATTGCGCTACAGGAGCCGCATAATTGATGAAAGTTTTTAAGTGACTGGTGCCTTATATACTGAAACAAACAGCGTAAATTTATACATACAGTACCTCGCAAAATTCAGCATACCTACACCTATCATTACTTCATACTCGTGCTGTTTTAAGGCCAAACACTTTTTTGTTTTATTTTTTTGGTATACAATCATAGCTCTTAAACGAGAGTCAATGCCAAACTCACAGAAGACTTTTTAGTTTAGTTTAAAAGGCATTTTTTATTATTTATCTAATGGTATTTTAAAACTAGGTATAAAACGCTTAACCTAGGTACAACTGAAATGAAATCTTATAACTACTTACTGGCTCTATGCGGGCGCTCTAAGCTAAACTATTGATATATTTGTTTTGTTTTTGCCTTTCGGCGTCATTGCTAGTTATTTTTTTTATAAAAACTATTATTTATTTTGTAAAACTAAGAAAACGTGTCTTAAAAAACTTAGCTATCTATGAAATTTTCTACAAAAATATCTTAATCTACCTTAATATATCCTATTCTAACTTAAAAATACTTACGACAAACTTTTTTTTTTGTTTTTTTTTTTTTAATTTTGTGCAGTTTTTATATGTAATCTTAATTACTAACTTAACCTAACTTAACTTAAACTAAATGTGAGTTGGCCATGGGGGACCAACCCTACCCTACCAGGCTGACGACAGCTGGGGTTCCTG
Source organism: Eristalinus sepulchralis (assembly GCA_944738645.1). NCBI lineage: Eukaryota > Metazoa > Arthropoda > Insecta > Diptera > Syrphidae > Eristalinus > Eristalinus sepulchralis. Next base: position 75,866,197 of record OX122882.1, read on the forward strand.
GTGTGGCTCTAACCACCAGTAGAACCCCCGGTCCTTATCCGTGTCCATCCTATCACGGATGGAGATGGATGTGCTGAACCGGAGAGCATCCCGACTAACGACGTTGGCATCGTACAACAGTCGCCTGTCCACTGTCCTTCTCACCACGTGGTAGATAAGTGGACATGCCTCCGCATCCTGGATCAGTCCAATGCGGTCAAGATACAAGAACGCTTCCGGTGGAATAAAACCCCTTCGGCGAGCGTTCTCGTGGTACTCGTCATTTGGGTAGTAGGCCCCAAATATGAGATCATTCTCAGAGGTCATGGCTCGTGCAACATGCCTCCGAATCAGTTTAATAATAAAATTATCAACCCTATTCACGTTTTCTTCGTTATACAAGACCTCATTAGGATAGAACTTCTTGTAGTCAGATTCCGGGGTTCTGTACTTCTTGAGACATGCGCGAAGACATTGTCTCTCGAAGACCCTCATCTTTTCCATTTGGGAAGGACTCACATTGAACCACACAGGACAACCATACACCAAGATTGGCCGGATGAGGGCCGTGTAACAGATTCGCTTCACTTTGGCGTCAAGTTGGCTGCTGTAAAACAACCCCCTTGCCATAGCGAAGCCTTTCTTGGCTTTCGTCAGAGCTGTATCTATATGGATACCTCCATACAGATACTGATCCAACATAATGCCAAGATATCTCACTACACTCTTCAGGGCTAGTGGCTGACCCCGTGGGTCCAATATGCCAAACTTTCGCCAATTTTTTTTCGTATCTCTTGAGGCCCTGTATAACGGAGTCCGGAAGAGGATTGTTTCACACTTCTGGAGGTTGATTTTCATCTTCCAGTCGTCGCAAAATTGCTGGACTTTTTCGAAGTCACGTTGCAGGAGCGTGTTAATGACTGAATAGATCGTGTAAAGCAGCGGTTTGCTTATACCCATCCTCGTCAACTTAAGGAAGAGGCCTTCCAACCATACGGTGTCGAATGCCTTTTCCAAGTCAACGAGACAGGCCCCGGTGCACTGTGTTTTGTGGTTGTTCCACTGAATGTCCGAAACCAGTTTTGACGCGGCATGTACAGTATCATGCCTCGCCCTAAATCCAAACTGGTTGTTCGGTATAATTTTATTGTCCTCAGTCCACTGGATCAGGACCCTGTTAACAATCTTTTCGAAAACCTTGCTTATGCAGGGGAGGAGGCTTATCGACCGAAGATTTTTCGGAAGTGAGGAATCTTTGTCCTTTTTGGGGAGAGGTTGCACTACCGCCGTCTTCCAATGCTCTGGGTAATGTGTATTACTCAGTCATTGTTAAACAGGATTGTGTATATCTCTACCGCCTCGTCAGGGAGATGACGTAACACTATATTTGGTATCCCGTCGATGCCAGTCGACTTTTTGTTCTTCAAACCGTTGAAGATGTCTTTGAGTTGCTCCTTCGAAATGAGGATGGCATTGGAGCCATCTTGGGCGACAGCATTGGTTGCCTGATTTTCGTCATTGAAACTGGTAAAACCAGGATTCTCAGAACGCCACTGCTGTATTTCATTTCTAAGGTGGAAGTGGTTCAGCATGGCTCTGTTCTCCAGGTCGTGGTTCGCCCGACGAGAGTCGTTGACCGTGTACACTTTCTGAAAAACAGCTCCTATTGCCTCTACCTTCTCTTGGGCATCCTCAACAATGAAGAACTCATTGTCAAGCACAGCCTCATCCGGATCTATGCCAACCGAAGTCAGTAGGTTTTCATTGTCAGTTGTCCTGTCAAGTCGAACAGCCTCTAAGTCGTTATGATCCCTCCTTCGGAAGATTCGGTTGATTTGGGGAAACATACCCGGACCGTTAGAACGTACGGCCCGAATCCTATCTCCCCAATACGAATTGACAGCAATTCTATAGTTCATCCGAATCAACTTCTGAATGTTCTTCAACTGCGACTTGAGCGACCGTATTTCCGGTTGTCTGGGTCTGTAAAGCGTCTGTATAGAGTCTTCAGTCTCGACAGCAGTCTGCTTTTTTGCACGTGCAGTGCGTCGATGGTATCATTACGATAAATGTCGCCATCTGTCGTAGGTGATACCTTAGGAAGCGTCCTGTCCATGGTTCGTTGAATTGTGTTGTCGACTTGTATGAGGTACCTGTCAACCTCTTCGTTCGTCAGGTTTCTGTCCGAAGGTGGTGTTATCTCGCTCGAACGTAGTTCCCTGGATAGGACCCTAGAGAAACGCGGCCAACGAGCCCTTCGATAATCGAAAGGGTGCGTCTCGGCGAATTCTTCAAGCTCCACCAGCTCGTTCGGGAATTGAATAACCGCGGCAAGACCACAGTGGTCACTGTCGTACTCCACCGTTGTCATACAATTCCTAGTGCGAGAGTCTACGTCTCGTAACGTCAGTCGTCTATCTATTAGCAGGAGATCCAAATAAGACCCGCTTCTGGGAAACGAAGGTCTATCGGTTGCAAGCAAATTCAGCTTGAACTCAATAGAGTGCCGCGTCATCCACTCAAAGAGTGAATTTCCCCTCGGATTTGGAACAGAATTGCCCCATTCCACGTGCCTCGCGTTCAAATCTCCGGCGATGGCAAAATAATTCTACTCCGAGCAAAGCCGAAGCTTTCGGAAGAGAGTCTCGAGCTCTGAGATGAAGTTTGCAGACTGAGGTGCATCTGATGCATAGACCGCGACTACGTACAGTTTCCTTCCACCTTGGAGAGAAATGCACGCAATCGAAGCCTCTAGTACACCGAAGGTTCGCACCTCACCGCAATACATGACTTTATGGCGTAAGCCTTTTTTAATGAAGAGAGCGACCCCACCCGCTTGTGTGGAACGGGGGCGGTCTCTTCTAATGACTGTGTAGTCTTTGTACCTGAGTACGTGCTTCCGGTTTAGCTTGGTTTCGCTAACCATCAACACATCAGGCTTATGAGACTCCAAAAGCTGAAGCAAAGTCAATCTTCTCTCGATTCTGACGAGTGAATTTACATTCACCGCAACGAGGCTGCTTGTTGCAGTTCGTCGCGGCGTGGCCAAAGGTCTGGCATCTTGCGCAGAGAAGCATCTGTTTCGTCCTCCTGAGCCTCTCCCAGGAGACCTCCTGTTTGTTGAGGAGCTTAATGCTCCTCAGACATTCAATTTTGCTCCCCGGAGAGACCTGGACCAGGAAGAGGGGAAGCATGCGCACAGGCGGCGTTCTGGAGCGGACAGTGGAAAAGCGACGAACCGCCACAAACTCCACGCCCTCTACCTTCGATTTTTGAAGAGCCTTCAAGATACTCTCCGGCTCAGTTGCAGCAGCTAAGCCCTTGAGAAGGACCGTATGGACCTTCTCGCTTTTTAGGGTGAAAGTGGTAAACTCCACCCCAGCTGTCGTCAACGAAGTTTTAACTTTTTTAAAGCTGCCCTCTGTTAAGCAGTGGACAGCTTGCTTCTCGTTACCTTTATTTTTAATGAAAAAATCGTCCCCCACAGACAACTCACATACCTGAATGGTGACTGCGGTTTCCATGCCGCTGATGTTTATCGGCGGCACCCTTTGTTTCCGATTAGTTTTTTGTTGCTGCTGTTGTTTTTGCTGCTGCTGCTTCTCCGGTTGCTGCTGCTTCTGCTGCTGCTGGTGTTTCTGGTGCTGCTGTTGTTCTTGCTGCTGTTTTTGTTGTTGCTGGTTGTGAGCCCGTTTTGTTTCGAGCTTTTGCTGGAGGGCCTTAATAAACTCCTCCAGCTCATTTTTTTGTTGAATTTTTTCTTCCAGCTCTTTTTCAGCTGCAGCAATTTCGTTAGACGAAGCGAGTTTTGCAAAAGTATTCCCACTTCCGCTGTACGTCACAACGTCGTTGTTCTCTGTTTTTTTAACAGACTCCATATTCCGCAGCCGTCTCTTAAGCTGCGCCTGCGGCTTCATTTTCTTTCTTCTCTTCTTGCTTATGTCTTTGCTGCTTTCCGAGTTGTCACTCGAAAGCAGCTCTTCATCCATTTCAAAACTGTTTTTTTATTTAAATTGATTGTTTTTTTCAATTTGCTTGAATTCTAATTATTTTCGATTTTCTTTTTCAAATATTTTTTTGTTTGTTTATTTGGTTGTCTAGGCAACCGCGCACTTAAGTCGATGTACGTCTTTCCTGTACGGATTTCACGCATTTGCTTCTCGTGATTCGCCTATTGACGAAGCCATTAAGATGGAAATGGGCCATAATGACTTCGTGCATTCCAACAACATTGGTCGTAGACACTCCATACAATGATACTGAACAGATATCAACAAATTAAGGGAATTGGCTGTTTGATGCACACATTCACTGGTTTTGTTAAGCACTTTAATAGGTGGTATATATGAATTTTCATTAGATTGATTTGTTGAAATTATTACGTCCATCTCAGTTAAATCACTATCTGGATCAGTTTCTAAGTCACGCCAGTAATAAGCACTGAAGAGGTCCACTATTTTTACTCATATTTCTAAGTCTTTTATCCAAGGACAAATTATTGTCCTCGGTATCGGTGATCTATCGCGTTTCGGAATTTTGGCAAGTTATTGCGTTTAGTAAAGACTGAGCTGAACGTTTTTTTTTTTCAAAAAAATTCAATGTGGTATATTTTTTATAATAAGCCTTGCTGGAACATGATGTTATATTTATTCAAAAGGACGTATATGTAGCCTTTAAACTGCATCAACAGTTTTTTCATTTTGACTACCAGTTTTCTAGCCCAGGGTTTTTATTAAGGCCATCTTTAGCGAGAGGTACTTCCATGTTTGGTGGAGCATAACAAAAATGCTCCAAGAGGCTTCAACGGAAGACTAGATTTTTCTGAAAGCTTGAAATATTCTCTGTCGATGGTGCAAATATAAAAATGTTCTTTTTTGCACTATATTCCAATCGCAGGAAAACATAAGCCTTACGCTTTTGACCAAATGGGGTGGTGATAGATCTTCGAGGCAAAGTGAATTTGAGCAAACAGTTTCAAATGAAAATTCGAATCCATCCGATTCGTGATTATTCATGACATCGTTGGTACCGCTGCAATTGATGGAATTGGATGCTCGTCTTCTGCAAGTTCATGGTTTATTTGTGGCGCGAGACCAGCAGACTATGAACAAAAACAAGGAATGAAGAATCTCTGAAATTAGGCAATCCCCAACTACGTGCCCGCAATAAGTTCATGGAATACTTACTACAATAATTGAGTGGTACTACCGACCACGAGGGACCAGGGCCTAGCTTCTAGAACAACTACTCGTGCTGCGTGTGCTACTGTTCTCTCACGAGTAGAAGGGACCTACAGTTTTTTGCCGACTCCGAACCGCGAGATTTGAAAAGCTTTTCATATGCAATGAGTCCTCTTTGAGTGTTGTCAGCAACTCGAAAGAGGTGGTGCCGTGAAAAAAATGCTAGGTGTCCCGTCCGGGAATCGAACCTAGACTCTCTGCGCAGCGCGGCGATCGACGCACTTACCCGCTACGGCACGACCACCACGGAATACTTACCATACATAACTTATAATTTGGAGATTAAAGCATGGGAGGAGATTAGAAGTAGATATCTTTAAGCAAGGAACTTTTAAAACTGATTATGGTAACACTTTTCGAAGAAACCTTCATCAACAGCAGAAAGAGATGTGTAACTTATAAAAAGGATTCAGCGTCATCCTAGAGATAATATCGAGCAGTTACTAGACCATCGCGATGAAATTTGGAGTTTATGCCCAGGAAACTGCAGCTATGGCTTTGAATATATATCGCTAGTATTATACGCCAGCAACGATTCATAGAATTCTATTCCACGGAGCAGATACAATATCATCAGCAGGGTTGCCCGTCATTGTCAGAGGAGGGCCAGAATAGCCGAAATAAGGATTATTGGCACTATCGAATTAACAATAGCAGGAAATTTTCCAGTTCGGCTACGAATGAAGATGTAATTCATCAAATATTGGCATTATCTGATCTCTGGTTGACATATTTTAGGCCTGAACCGAAAATGAAGGATTCACTACCACCTACGAGGGGCGTTCAATATATTCTCGATATCGATATGAAGGAAAATTTCAATTTAAATTGTTTTTATTTTTCAATATAATCTCCCCTAACATCAATGCATTTGTTACTTTTTTAATTTTTTTTAAACCGTCAAAAAAATAAATTTCCTCGTTCTCTGCAAAATAGCCATTTAGTGCCGACTTGAGTTGTTCTTCATCATCCGAAAATCTTTTTCCACGAAGACATTTTTTCAAATCCGGAAACAGGAAATAATCACTAGGGGCAAGGTCTGGACTATAGGGTGGGTGTTGGAATTCTCCGAAACCACAATCTCGCGCAGCAGCCTTGGAAACTCGCGCCGTGTGAACAGGAGCGTTGTCATAAAGAGGCAACACAGCCGCTGCGAGTTTACCCCGTCTTTTCTTTTTAATTTCCTCCCGTAAATTATGCAAAGTGGAAGCGTAGGATGTGGCGTTGATGGTTTCACCTTTTTTTTGTACTCAATGAGCAAGATTCCTTTTGGGTACCAAAAAACTGTGGCCATGAGCTTCCCGGCAGACGGAATGACTTTGAACTCCTCGGGGGGTCATGTTTCGTCCCCCGTAACAATTCGATCCATAACACCGTCCGCGTTCTCACTACAAATGCAAATCTCCAAAAGCTCTCTGCAGCATGCGATTCTCACTTTTTTCTGAAGCGCTGTGAGCATTCGTGGCACCCACCTTGAACTGACCCTTGAAAGGTTAAGATGCTCATGAAGAATGGTACCAATTGAATGCTTGGTGATCCCTGCCATCATTTTCATATTTATTCGGGCATCCTCAAGAACAAGTTTTTCCACTTCTTTGATGCTTTCTCCCGTACAAGGGGCGCCAGAGCGGAGGTCATTTTCAATGTTCAATGCTCTCTCTGCCTCTCTTAAGCTCACTTTACCACTTTTGCACAGTTGATAATGAAGGTGCGGAACCCTGGTAAACAGCCACCATCTCTTCATGAATAGTTTCTTGACTTTTTCCTTGCTAAGTGAGAAATTGAATTACAGCGCGATGCTCAATTTTCACCATCATCGCCTCAGTTGCCATTATGATTCTGTTTAACTAGAGATATGTATAATCACATTTATATGAAATTTTACACGAATGCACCAAAATAATAGTGTTACTTGATAAATAAGTCAATTTATATACACAACCACAGCTTCACCCCGATACCGAGAATATATTGAACGCCCCTCGTAGTAGTGAAGCGCAAGTCTTGTTACACCAAATTCCGACTTTACAATTTTTTACAGCGAAAGTGTGTTAGTAAATTGTATTAAATGTAATTTTTCCTAATAGGTACGAATTTCAACTTTGTTTCGAGTCTAAATTTATTATCATCAATTGTTATTAAAAAAAATTTTATGCAATTTAACAAAAAAATTAACTCTCGACCACTAACTTTCTTTTCTCTAGAATCATGCGACGACGAGGCACTTACTCCACATCAGCTGCTATGAGGCTCATCAAGCGGCTACAAACCAAAAAGCCCCGAGGTAACTGACTTACGTCCACGCTGGCGACAAACCCAACAATTTCCGGATCAATTCCGCCGACGATGAATGAGTGACTGCCAACATTGACCAAAAGAAGCAAATGTTTCCAAAAAGCACCACCGTTGCAGGTCGGAGACATTGTCATCATTGTCGATGAAAACCTGCCTAGACATTGTTGGCCGAAAGGAAAAATAATTCATAGTATAAAGGCGAAGGACGGACGTCGTCAGGTACGTCAAGTCACGGTCCAAACGCAAAGTGGGATATTCAAAAGACCACCCGTAAAGATAGCCAAACAAGAACAAAGAGTAATCTCAACCCGTGGACTCAATTACGAGGGGAAGGATGTTGCCGCCGAAATACACAATTATACTAAAACACATTTACTTTTATTAGAAAGCATTCACACACTTATGTATATACTGGGTGCTTTTTCCTTTCATGGGCTTGTTTTTTATTTTGTTTGAATTCCGCAAAATAACTGTCCTTTGTTATACGTCACGTAGGGCAACTAGATTTGAACGAGTGAGTTATGTCCAAGAATTTTTGTCAGTCACTCGGTATATAGGCACGGAACAAGAAATGTTGTTTTCAAAGCGCTTCCTCGCTAAATAAATTGAATAAATGAAGTTTCTCTTAAATGCAACCGTGCACACCGTGACAGTCATCCTTTTGTGTTTTTTTTTTCGAATTCTGATTGGACCAGTTTCTGGAGTCCTTCTTATGATTGAAGTCAATTACTGCAAACCACACAACCGATAAGGAAGGAGATGGTCGACTGAACAGCTAGCTAAACAGCCGATTTCCCCTTCGTCAATCAACCGTTTGAGTGTTATTTACGAATTGTGGTGGATGTAGCCTAATTTTCCGAAAGTTATTTACGTGACATCGAACATTTTCTCATTCTACCCACACAAGTTTACGTTTCCCCTGCAAAAAGGCAACATGGCGGCTAATTCGTGAATGTTTGCCTCTCGTCTCTGGTTTGCGTCACTTTGAAAACTTTGGAACGTCAAATATTTTCGTTAAGGACCGTGCGATCCTTGCCTTTCTACACTGTAAAGGATGCTTACCAACAACTCTCAGAAGATTTGCCATTTGACAGATGTTTCCTTGGAAATTTATTTTCCAACTCTTGCCTGGAGTTGTCTCCCATTACATTCGGAAAAAAATGCTAAAACAGTGAATTCTAAAGTACATTCAATTTGAATCGTTTCAGGGAGTTCGCCAGTTCTTAGAGGGAGTTCCCCAGTGCAACACAATTGGCCTGATAAACTGTATAAGATGTATAAGATGTTACCACTTTGTAAAGCTGCATTGAATTCGAAACTAAACACCGTCTTTCATTGTTAATTAGAATGCTGAACTGGAATCTTTAGCAGATAAGAAAAGTTATAGGAGCAAAAAAATACTTCCCCCACGTCCCCACGTTCCCACGTCCCCACGTCCCCACAACACTGCAATAGGATGTGGAGTTGATGCGAGATTTGATGTATTCCATGTGGCACGTGTGGTTTGCAAGGGGCACCAATACCTCCACGTCACTCCGTCCACGGGCAATGGACGACATCAATCAGACAGAATTGCTATTTGAATTGAACGTTGCGTTTATTCTCTAAATGAATTATAATACATGTATATTTAGAAATAATTACACAGGATTAGAAGAGCTTACTCTCTTTTAGCAATTCCTCCGCTCGAGTTCCGATTCCAAAGACGGAACATTTGGAATTCTTTCAGTCAGTTTAAATTGTCAGATTGACAGTTAGCTTTGTTTGTTTTTGGAATCGGCACCTGAGTCGAGGTTATTTTTAAATTCTATGACAACCTTCTTCATCATTTATCACTTCCCTCGTGCCTCGTACACTGTTGCCTAATCAGAAAAGTTAAACAACTTTAAAGTGACGTACGGCCATAATGGCTTGATGACGGTTTTCAAAGTGACATCAGACATAGCTTATCGCTCATTTCGAAGAGCGTAAGACTTACGATAGGCATCTGTCACTTTTTGGATTTTTGGGACTTCAATTCCGAAGTGTTGCCCCCTTCCCAGTGGAGAAGACTGTGTTCTTAATTTGCCAAAAAACAGCTGCTCTTCATCTCGGGGCGCATTGTAATCCTCCAAACTACAGACGTTTGCATTTGTTACCAAATCTTACAAAATCTAGAACACCTTGTGACTGCTTCTACTTGTGGCTCTACAGTCCGGGGTGGACCTGGACTTTGTGAATGAGTCATTTCGTTAATTTGAGTTAATGTCATTTGCCACGCTTATTGCATTCGTTCCACAGTGTCGTGACAAATAACCAAAGAAAATTTTTAAATCAGCGTCAAAAACACGTTAGATCCCTTTAGGTGACTATAAAAAGAGCATGCTTCTCGGAGGTGTCCATAGTTAGCACAATGAAGTTCATCATTTTAGTAGCCTTGCTTGCAGTCCTTTCCGCGGTAAATTTGTTTTAACTGCAAGTCCACATCTAATTGGAGTTTTTTTTGTAGCACCTTGCAGAATGCGAGGCCAAGCAACCTGAACCAGGGTTAAATCGGCATTTGTCCAAAAGAATCTTTAAAAGGGACACCAAAATTTCAACAACTGCAAAGCCGGACAAAGGAACAACAGGCAACGCAACCATAGAGGTAAGTCGATTCGATATCGTGTCTCATGACACGTCATGTCAAATGAATGTGACAATCAATCGGATGATGAATGTGTTTTTACAGACGACAACAATGTCTTCGTCGAAGAAAAAGAAGTCTACGCCAAAGTAAAAAAAAGTCTTTTCGAAGGTGTTGCTGAAGGGCGCTAACTGTTGGAGAAAATCTTGCCTTTCTGTTTGGTTTTGGTTTGGTTTTCCAAAGTTTATAGCCCCCTTTGTGAATAAATAATTCAGTTGTTGCACATTTACTTCTGCGCTTTGTTGTGGAGCGATGTTTTTATTTTTTTTTTTTGTTTGAGCTTGGGAAACACTGCACAGGAGCGCTCAGACGCAAAAACTGGTCCATTGCACTTCCAAGCTGTAACCTACATCCAATGTAATTTCTTGATATTCCAGAGGGAAATCCGCAAGCGCTTCTGTGATAAAGAGCCTATGCTTTAGCTCCAACCGCAACAAACGGCGGCCACCTGATTCAAGCAAACTTGGGACATTGACAGAGAAAGTGCTCTGAAGTGTCTTCACTTCCTCTACAGGCGTCGCAGAGAGTTTTATTACTAAGCTCGTGTGCTTGAGCTTACGTGCTTAGAGAAGAAGGTTTGTGTGCCACCAAGTCGTTTGCAGTCTTACCTATCTAGAGATCGCAGAAAAGCGTTTGGGATCATGCACTTGGTCTGCCTGCACCCTGCCATCACTGACTGTGCTGTCGAGAGACCCAAACCATCGATGGAAGCCCTAAACAAGAACCCGAACAGTCCCAAGGTGGGCTTGGGCCCATGATCCCGTGGTGTCCCACACAAGTTTAAGCGAATTTAGTCTGCCATTGAAGAAAAAACCTGCATTCCTGTACTATCTTGGTTAGAGGGTGGAGTGTGACGTTAAGTACCACTTAGTTCGTGGCAAAGTTTTCTGTTCAGAATACCGACACAAAGTAACCTTAAGGGACCTGCAGTCTAATGTTGTCGTTTTCCACGAAGACCCAGCTCCAGTTCCCATCATTGTCTTGGAGCCGTCTGTAAATATCTAAGTACATTCTCTTTGTGCCTCAGTTTCTGCCCAGAGCCAGTCAGGGAAACAAGGATAGTCGACCTTGTCTAAGCGGCGCAGCTGGATAATAGGTGTCCTCGCATCAGATGGCGTATCCGTGAGACTGGTGCGCGCGGTGCGCGAGGTCATCAAGGCTTAGCTTATCACTTAATTTAATCGTAGCATGGAATAAAGAAAGTTGTGCGACCTTTGAAAGTTTGAACGCGCTCGTCGCCCAACAAAACTAAAGACAAGAGAAGAACTTGAAATTGTTAACGACTTCGTCGGAGCTAGCAACACTTATTACTTCAACTTGGAAAATTACCGTCGTGGACACATTAAAGTAAATCAAGCTGTATGTGTCCGAAAGAGTTAAGTGCAGCAAACATAAAGCTGGAGTGCTGCTTTCGTCCATGCATTGAGATTTACTCGTATCCTTGCCCGAACTTCATATTGTTCTCAAATGAAAACACAGGAGACGGGGCACTATCAGCGCTTCCATTTACAATCAACTTGTCCTGCCACGAGGTTCTTCAGCTAAATAATTTGTGGTTGCTGCAAAGAAACACAGACGCACGTGAATATCGAATTCCTTCACTTTTTCAGACGGCAGTGAGTAATCCTGCTGACAGACGGGCGCTGTCAGTCTACCGGAAGGTTCCACACACCGCCAACAAGAATTCAAGGTTATGCATGAGTCCTGGGAGTTTCGATGAGAATGAAAGCATTCGCAAGGCAGTCAGAATTTTTCAACTTTGCTCACCATCTTGACGAGGTTTGGTGAAGGTGAAGGTGAAAAAATTGGTGAAAAAGTGAAACAGCGGTTGAGGGAATTCAATCGAAAATGTTGCGCCGCAGATTGACTTCTGCGAATGAAAGAGGCGGCGATGCAGATGCAGACAAGATACATATATAGGAGGTAATATACTCCGGGCAATTATTTTGGTTTCGTTCTGCGCATCTCCCAATATGGCCGCGGTCTGTGACATCGTTGAATGAGAAGAAATTGTTTACATCGGTATTATTAATTTTCGATAAAAAAAGAGTTTAGTTTTAGTTGGATACACAGGAAATTCATAATTTCATAACCGACAAAACAATTAACTACAAAATTGTGAAATTCCTGTGAAAATCAGAAGCAACATTGATCTACACAGTACTTGGAATTGGTTAGAGGATTTCCTGGAACTGATTCGGGCAACAAAATTTTGGTTTTTCCAAGTAAACTGATCGGTTTGAGTTTCTTTGTAGTTTTGATTTTGAATAGAAATATTCATTCTTGTTTTGCTACGCGAAAAGTGCGGATCTGATCGGCTGTGCGAAATTGTTTTAAATAAAGAAAATAATAAATAAAATTGAAAGTTGGTTTTTGATAACATATTCCTGAATTCCAATAGTTTTTAAAATGCGCTGTGCAGTATTTGGGTGTTCTGTGAACAATAACGATAAAAATAAAACTGGGAATGAAGACATATCATATCATGTTGGAAAACTTTTTTGGAACTATAAGATCCAAGGGTGGCCTATATGATCATCTAGACAGGTTGGAATTTATGTACCGGATACGGCCATATATGCTTGGACGAAATGAAGGAAGTTTATCACTGAATGGTATTGTTTTTCGTCAAGCATATACTTTTTCGTATAACTGAATCAAATTTGTATCTTCCAAAGGAAATACTTCAGTTGATGACACACCCGATTTAGATGGTACGAGTTATTTGACTGGCAGCCTTCTTAAGGAACTGGATCCGGAATTTGCAGCAACTGAAGAACAGCCGGATGAACTGGAGTCGTTACAGTATGACGGACTGAAGCATTTGGCTGGAGGCAGTATTCAAACAATTCAACGAAGACGAGATAGTTTACAGTAGAAATTATTTAAAGAAATTAATTAATTTATCTGAAGACATTCCGTCCGAAAAAAAGGTGAAACAAATTTTCTTTCGGTCAAGAATGTATTTTCGCATTAAACACCTCAATAATGTACGCGAGAACTCTTCAATAAGAAAGAAAAGAAAACTAATAAAAACCATTTCATAAAACAACGCACAAAAGCACTTTTATTTACTTTAATGTTTTCCAAACGAGAAACAACTTTCAAAAAATAAATTTCACATCACAATTTTTCAGGCAAAAGAAGTCGTATTTTTATTTCCTGCACATATAAGATGCATGTCAGATACACTGACACTAAATCACAATTATTTGTTATTGAAAATTCTGAATTTAATAACTAAAAATAATGAAAAAATCCACAACGAATCCAAAGTAATTCAAATCACAAACCAAAATCCAATGCGAACAAAAATGTATGTCACTTCGGTCAGCCATTTTTTGTTTTTTTTTTTGGTTTGCATGTGTGCAACATGCGCAAGATACTACCTTGTTTTCTGTATCGTGAGATGCAGATGCCGTTTGTGGTTGACAGGGCATGTGTTCGACTTAACGAATGTTGGGATGCGTTCGTTGAACTCATATGATGGGAGTAATAGATGTCATGTTTCAAATTCGAAAATTTCCGTGAGAAAACTCGTCTTCTCCACCCGATGCATTTATTTCAATATCGCCTGTAGTTACGGCCAAATATGAACTTCGGGGCACATTTATGGAACTTGTTCCACAGGAGCGTTCCGAAGAATGTTCCTCAAACAGCTGCCAACATGAAAGCATTTCAACTTTAGCATTTCTGCTTGTTGTGCTGTCAATTTGAAGTCTCTTCCGTCTTCAAATTTTCTGACATTTTCCCTTGTATTCGAGCCGAAGATTCGAACACCGAGGCATCAGAAGCTTATGAATCTACCTGTTCACTTGAGCGAGAAAATCCGGGTGATTCAGAGGGTGGTGAAGGCAAAGATGACCTTAAGCGCAGGGTCGAGAATCTGCCCTCAATTAGGCTCAATTGAGCTCTGAACACATGCTAAATAGACATGTTCAGTTTTTCGTTATCCAAAATGAATAAAATAAAGAAAATAAAATTGGCATATAATATCTCAAATCGTTGAACTTTTCTCGGAGAGGACAAAAGTACTATTTCATGACCTTCATTATTTCAGAGTTCTATTAAGTACTCTTGAGGTTTGATTGAGAAAATATAAGATATAAAATATACATGTAAAATAAAATTTTGGAACGTCAAATATTTTTAGGTTAGGTCTTTGAAATGGCCCCAACTTTCAAATAGAGTGTGTGGGGAGAATTAATGTTAAAGGACGGGGAGGCAGACTGTTCTATTAGTCAGCCTGAAAGGATCGCGCGCCCCTCCATCATGACTCCGGCATCACTATTCCTCCCATAGCGACCGTGCGATCCTTGCCTTTCTACACTGTAAAGGATGCTTACCAACAACTCTCAGAAGATTTGCCATTTGACAGATGATGAAAAATGCAAAAACTGTGATTCAATTTGGATTGGGATATAACCGTTTCAGAGAGTTCTCCACTTCTGAGAGTCTTGCCAGTGCAACACAATTGGCCTAATGAACTGCCAATTGTAAGGAAAGATGTAAATTTGTAAAAGATACGACAGACGAGAGAAATGGGAAAACAATTAATGCATTTCTCATTTTCGTGAAGTCGTCAAGTTCACCGGGTAGAGCATATCTTAACTCAATTCCTTTGTTTGGAAATCAATTGACAGTGTACTCGTTCACTCACTTCTAACGCTGTCTTCAATTTTTGCCATTTGGCGTACAAGTGAATCAATGACAGATCGCCAGACTTCTTGTAAAAGTATTTTGAGCTCAGTCGAGAAGAACAATAGAAACCCCAGGGGATGGAAGTAGTTCTCTTGTTGTGGGTTTTTTTTTTTTTGGTTTTGAAGTAGATCGTCGTTATTTGGAAATTTTTTTTTGAAGCACTTGAGACGGTAAAGGGCGTTTTCGTAGCTTTCTAGAAGCTGGTGAAATCTTTGCTTCCAAAGAAGGAACACTTCGTAGGGTTGTTGGCATGTGGCATTCAAAATTTCCAAAGAATTGTAGTCCTCCGCGGAAACTAATGACTTCGGTGATGATTCTTCTACATTAAATTATTCCTTCACCATTGGATGTGACTTACTGTACCTCTTTTCACAGTCGCATTGATGAATGTTGAGCCAATCAAGAAGATCACGAAATTACATGGGTGCAATGGATCAGTTTTTGAGTTTGAGCGCTCCTGTGCAGTGTTTCCCAAGCTCAAACAAAAAAAAAAAAAAAAATAAAAACATCGCTCCACAACACAGCGCAGAAGTAAATGTGCAACAACTGAATTATTTATTCACAAAGGGGGCTATAGACTTTTGAATTTTGCTTTTATTCTTCTTAACAATCAAGAACCAACCCAAAACCAAACAGAAAGGCAAGATTTCCTCCCACAGTTAGCGCCGTTCAGCAACACCTTCGAATTAAGACTCTTTTTTCGACTTCGCAGACATTGTTGTCGTCTGTAAAAACACATCCATCATCCGATTGATTGTCACATTAATTTGGCATTAGACACGATATCGAATCGAATTACCTCTATGTCAATGTTCTGCTTTTTAGAAGATGGATGCTTATCTGTGTACTTCTTAAATATTTTAACTATAGCTAATAATGCGCTCCTGACTTTAAGCATTGAATTCACCATAGTCGCATTTAGAGCAATCCCTGGTGTAGATTGTTTGACTTTGCACTCTGCAAGGGGCTACAAAAAAAACTCCAATTAGATGT
The DNA here is from genome assembly GCA_944738645.1 of Eristalinus sepulchralis. Taxonomy (NCBI): domain Eukaryota; kingdom Metazoa; phylum Arthropoda; class Insecta; order Diptera; family Syrphidae; genus Eristalinus; species Eristalinus sepulchralis. The sequence goes on from OX122882.1 coordinate 75,882,070, forward strand.
GGACTTGCAGTTAAAACAAATTTACCGCGGAAAGGACTGCAAGCAAGGCTACTAAAATGATGAACTTCATTGTGCTGACTATGGACACCTCCGAGAAGCATGCTCTTTTTATAGTCACCTAAATGGATCTAACGTGTTTTTGACGCTGATTTAAAAATTTTCTTTGGTTATTTGTCACGACACTGTGGAACGAATGCAATAAGCGTGGCAAATGACATTTACTCAAATTTACGAAATGACTCATTCACAAGGTGTTCTAGTTAATTAGATTATTTTTAAAAAGAAAAAAGCAATTGCTTGCATTGACATTTAAGGGAAATTACACTACCGCACAAAATTGAGCATACACTTAAAGTAAATTCGAGTTACGACTAAAACACAAAACAAAAACAGTTACTGAATCCCTTCCCAAGATGCCTGAATTTAGCTTTTAGCTCCTGCTTATTGGAGCACGTAATTTCTTTAAGCCGCACTTTTATTTCGTGCCATAGATGTTCAATATGGTTAAGATCCGGCGATTGTGGGGGTGTTTTTGGCTGCTTTGGAGCGTTATAAGGCCACCATTCGCGTACTAAATAGGGGGTGTGCATCGGATCTATTTCTTGTTGGAGGTAGAATACCGAAGGTAAACCTAATTTTACTGCGGAACTTCGTAAATTTCGTTTTAAAATATTCAAATACCTAAATTTGTCAATAGAAGAGGTGTCTTCAACTTTGGAACGCTAGATTTTGGATTGGACTTGATTGTCCAACCAATATACCGCTTGATTTGTTCTGAGAGCAAGTTTTTTCTTCCCCTTTCAGGTCTGTTTTTAGTGTCGCTTCATATCTATAATTGCGTATTATTTTTTGTACCGTTGCATGCGATCGCCCTACAGTTTCTGCTATTTTTCGCATCGACTTCCCCTCGCGAAATAGCTTAATTATGAGCATTCTCGTTGACAAGGTAGTCTGTTTTCGCATGTCTTCCATACATGGAAGAGAATATCGGTCTTTTCAGTTCAAAAGCGGGTGCAGAAATGATCATCAGGGACATTTGTTGCTACATTCCTGAACAAATTTGCATGTATCGATTCTGCGAAGCTGGTGTATAACGCACACATGACATCTGTGTGCTCAATTTTGTGTGTCGAGTGCAGGGTTTGTTTCCTTTTTCATCCGAAGAGTACCGGTAGGAAGTCTTTTGTCTGTGAGTTTGGCATTGACTCTCGTTTAAGAGTTATGATTGTATACCAAAAAAATAAAACAAAAAAGTGTTTAGCCTTAAAACAGTACGAGTATGAAGTAATGATAGGTGTAGGTATGCTCAATTTTGTGAGGTACTGTATTTGTCGATGCCGTTAAGGACGCATATTCTGCTGTCTGCTATCTTCGAGTAGTGCATGAAGGTGAGTGTACTATAAAAATGGTGGCCGCGAAGTCAAAAGTGGCTCCGTTGAAACCAATGTCTTTACCAAGGCTAGAGCTTTGGGCTGCAGTTGTGGGCGTGAGGCTTGCTAATAAAATAAGTAATAATAGTAGACTGCACATTACATCTGACATTTTTTGGTCGGATTCCAAAAACTGTCTTACAATGGCTCCGAATGGATTCAGAGAAGTTCCAGCAGTTCGTCATGCATCGTGTAGGAGAAATATTGGAAAGCACAAGCATTACGCAATGGCGGTGGGTGTCCAAACCATCAAGACGTGATGTTTCAATGTGGTTCTCAGGACCCAAGTTCCTATACGAGAAAGAGGATTGGCCAAGTTGTACTGAAATGGGTGAATACGACATCACGTTTTAATTATTGAAAAAGCACAGGACGCAATATCGATTAACTTCCAATATTTTTCAAACTGGACATGACTGTATCGGGCAGTAGCGAGATTCCTACTGTATATGAGATAACTGAAGGCCAGGACTGAAAGAAATCTTTCACTAGAAGCTATTTCATACGCAATGATACTTCACACAAAATCGACACTTTTCAAATGGGCGAACATTCAGAGGAAATCTGCTGCTTAAAGAGGGGAAAGAGTATTCAAAAGACCAGTAAATTACAATCTCTGAGTGCCATTCTAGATGACAAAGGCTTAGAAGCCACGAGCAGGGCATCACATCTTAACCCTCAGGATGCAATAATATTGCCTATCAAGCACCATGTGACTCTTCTGTTAGTTCTTTACACTCACGAAAGATTTCACCATATATCGCATGAGACTGTCATCAAAGTCAGTATTATATACCCAAACTACGAGTTCTGTACAAAAGCGTACGACGATCATGTCAATACTGTAAAAACGCATCTGCCGCTCCAGTAATGCCACAAATGTCTGCACTGCCTCCAGCAAGACTCACAAGCTTTGAGCGATCACGTACGTGGGTACAGACTACTTCGCGCCATTATACGTCACTAGAAGAGAGAAGAAAAGATGGACCGTTCTCTTCACCTGCCTTACCATACGCGCGGTATATATTGAAATCACCTACAGTCTCCAGACACCAGTTCTTGTGTTACGAGTATCAACATTTTTATGGCACCCACCATGTTGAGAGCGGTCAGCAACTTTGCCCTGTGACCACAAACCCTGCCCATTGTTAGTGTTTAAAAAACTTAACAATTCTGGGGCTTTTTTGCGAACAGATCTCGCATTCCAGGTTAAAATGTTCATTGGCCCAGCTATCATACTACTTAACATTATTGTACAAGAACCTAGTAGCTAAATGCGTGATAACATTGAATTGTTCGATTTTAGTTTTACATACTGATAACTTAGCGATCATTTCCACAGCAAGGAGGTTTAACTCGTCCAAAGTAAAAAGTGCATTGTTGCTGACAGCGGGAATGTTGCTAGTCGTGTTGCCTAGAAGGTTGCTGGGTATGTTGCCGGGAATGTTTCTGGGAGAAATGCAATGTGTGTTGCTGGGCGCGGCAATGGAAAAGCGATCGTTGCGACTTGAGCCCACCGGTGAGTGGCCAGTTGTCTCCCACGCATTACGCTGCTGAAAGTTTTGATGTTGGAGCATTTCCAGTCGCTGAGAGATAGGAATTTGTTGTCGTTGAGGTAATGCTGGGAAATCTTGAAGAGAAGCAAGAGAGATTTTCTTGGAGGTTCGTTGGATTGCTTCATCCGAACATGTTGCTTCTGGTTTCTGACTTCAAACGATTGGTACATTCACAATCAGTGGATTTGTGGGAACCATTGCAGTTAGCACACTTTGAAATTGAAACATTTTCGCAGCTTTTCCAGCGAGGTTGGATAAAACAATGCTTTTCACCATGCCCGAACATCTGACAGTTGTGGCATTGTGTAAGTTTGCCTCTTAGTTTTCTTTGGTAATTCCAAGTGGGTATGAAAAATGGATTTATGTTTCTTCTTTAAGTCTTGAAGTTTAATGGATCCATTTTCAGGAAATACGAAATAAAAAGTGTCGCTGTAATTATAATATTTTTTAAAAATTTTCTTCTAATACACTTAAGCCCAATGTTGAGGAGTTCAATTTTCAATAACTCAATGTCACCCATGCCCTAAAGAATAGCTTTAAAAGCTTTTTTCACTTTTCATTTCGTGAGAAAAAAAGTGCGTTTTGACACTTTTTAGTTTTTCAATTATTTTATGGTATGATTCCAGTGAATCACATACAATTTCAATGCCGATTGAAATAATTTTCATGCAATAGTCTGATATATTAAGGGACTTTAAACTGTTTATTGTATTTTTATTTAAATTTAAATTCCTTTACTTATATTCTAGTTAAAAATACTTAAAACTAGCTTGTACTATGTGAACTTTCGCTTTTATATCTATCTTACTGACCCTTCGCAGGTGCTCTAAGTTAATCTACTTTACATTTAATTTGCCTTTCGGCCTACTCTATCTTAATTTAACTTAAATATGTGAAATTCGTTTTTATTTTATTTGTGAAAAAATGTCACTTGACCTTCTTGTCTTTACTTAAACTAACTTATTCTAACTGAAACTTAAACTACTTACAAACTCTTAAATCTACTTATGATATTCTTAACTATGTCCGTTGAATTGCACGGACGCGTTCTCCAGGGCGTATTGCAATTTATATGCTTGACATTTTTTTGATTGATTTTTTTTTAATTTTTTTTTTTTGTTATTAATTTGTTTTTAACTTAACTTAACATAAACCTAGTCTATGTAAGTTCGCCCTCAAGGGTCAACTACCTAGTTTTATTCATTAGAAGTTGATGGCGTCAAAAACCGATTTCGGTGCAGCCACCAATAAAAGTGGCGTTCTTTGGCCGACACTGCTCTGTCTCGAGCAGAAATCGCCCGGCTGAACCGAAGAAGATCCTCGTGGCTGCGAGCAACGTCCGGCTCGTATTGAAGTCGCCTGTCCACTGTTCGGCGTGCGGCATGGAAGATTAGAGGACACCCCTCCGTATCCTGTATCAGGCCCTTTCCATCCAAATAGAGGAAAGCTTCGGGCGGAATGAAGCCGTTAAAACGTACCTTCTCGTGGTACATTATATTCGGGTAGTAAGCCCCAAAGATCAGACTGTTGGCCGAGTTCAAAGCCCGTGCGACGTGACCCCTGATCAACAGGGGTGAAAAGGAAAGAGATGTGTAACTTGTTAAAAAAGATTCAGCGTCATCCTAGAGATAATATCGAGCAGTTACTAGACTATCGCGATGAAATTTGGAGTTTATGCCCAGGAAACTGCAGCTATGGCATTGAATATATATCGCTAGTATTATACGCCAGCAACGATTCATAGAATTCTATTCCACGGAGCAGATACAATATCATCAGCAGGGTTGCCCGTCATTGTCAGAGGAGGGCCAGAATAGCCGAAATAAGGATTATTGGCACTATCGAATTAACAATAGCAGGAAATTTTCCAGTTCGGCTACGAATGAAGATGTAATTCATCAAATATTGGCATTATCTGATCTCTGGTTGACATATTTTAGGCCTGAACCGAAAATGAAGGATTCACTACCACCTACGAGGGGCGTTCAATATATTCTCGATATCGATATGAAGGAAAATTTCAATTTAAACTGTTTTTATTTTTCAATATAATCTCCCCTAACATTTGTTACTTTTTTAATCTTTTTTAAACCGTCAAAAAAATAAATTTCCTCGTTCTCTGCAAAATAGCCATTTAGTGCCGACTTGAGTTGTTCTTCATCATCGGAAAATCTTTTTCCACGAAGACATTTTTTTCAAATCCGGAAACAGGAAATAATCACTCTGGACTATAGGGTGGGTGTTGGATTTCTCCGCAACCACAATCTCGCGCAGCAGCCTTGGAAACTCGCGCCGTGTGAACAGGAACGTTGTCATAAAGAGGCAACACAGCCGCTGCGAGTTTACCCCGTCTTTTCTTTTTGATTTCCTCCCGCAAATTATGCAAAGTGGAAGCGTTGGATGTGGCGTTGATGGTTTCACCTTTTTTTTGTACTCAATGAGCAAGATTCCTTTTGGGTACCAAAAAACTGTGGCCATGAGCTTCCCGGCAGACGGAATGACTTTGAACTCCTCGGGGGGTCATGTTTCGTCCCCCGTAACAATTCGATCCATAACACCGTCCGCGTTCTCACTACAAATGCAAATCTCCAAAAGCTCTCTGCAGCATGCGATTCTCACTTTTTTCTGAAGCGCTGTGAGCATTCGTGGCACCCACCTTGAACTGACCCTTGAAAGGTTAAGATGCTCATGAAGAATGGTACCAATTGAATGCTTGGTGATCCCTGCCATCATTTCCACCTTTATTCGGGCATCCTCAAGAACAAGTTTTTCCACTTCTTTGATGCTTTCTCCCGTACAAGGGGCGCCAGAGCGGAGGTCATCTTCAATGTTCAATGCTCTCTCTGCCTCTCTTAAGCTCACTTTACCACTTTTGCACAGTTGATAATGAAGGTGCGGAACCCTGGTAAACAGCCACCATCTCTTCATGAATAGTTTCTTGACTTTTTCCTTGCTAAGTGAGAAATTGAATTACAGCGCGATGCTCAATTTTCACCATCATCGCCTCAGTTGCCATTATGATTCTGTTTAACTAGAGATAAAACGCGAATGTATAATCACATTTATATGAAATTTTACACGAATGCACCAAAATAATAGTGTTACTTGATAAATAAGTCAATTTATATACACAACCACAGCTTCACCCCGATACCGAGAATATATTGAACGCCCCTCGTAGTAGTGAAGCGCAAGTCTTGTTACACCAAATTCCGACTTTACAATTTTTTACAGCGAAAGTGTGTTAGTAAATTGTATTAAATGTAATTTTTCCTAATAGGTACGAATTTCAACTTTGTTTCGAGTCTAAATTTATTATCATCAATTGTTATTAAAAAAAATTTTATGCAATTTAACAAAAAAATTAACTCTCGACCACTAACTTTCGTTTCTCTAGAATCATGCGACGACGAGGCACTTACTCCACATCAGCTGCTATGAGGCTCATCAAGCGGCTACAAACCAATAAGCCCCGAGGTTACTGACTTACGTCCACGCTGGCGACAAAACCAACAATTTCCGGATCAATTCTGGCGTCGATGGATGAAGGAGTGACTGCCAACATTGACCAAAAGAAGAAAATGTTTCCAAAAAGCACCACTGTTGCAGGTCGGAGACATTGTCATCATTGTCGATGAAAACCTGCATAGACATTGCTGGCCGAAAGGAAAAATAATTTATAGTATAAAGGCGAAGGACGGACGTCGTCAGATACGTCAAGTCAAGGTCCAAACGCAAAGTGGGATATTCAAAAGACCATCCGTTAAGAAAGCCAAACTAGACGTCGGCAAGAACAAAGAATAATCTCAACCCGTGGACTCAATTACGAGGGGAAGGATGTTGCCGCCGAAATACACAATTATACTAAAACACATTTACTTTTATTAGAAAGCATTCACACACTTATGTATATACTGGTTGTTTTTTCCTTCATGGGCTTGTTTTTTATTTTGTTTGAATTCCGCAAAATAACTGTCCTTTGTTATATGTCACGTAGGGCAACTAGATTTGAACGAGTGAGTTATGTCCAAGAATTTTTGTCAGTCACTCGGTATATAGGCACGGAACAAGAAATGTTGTTTTCAAAGCGCTTCCTCGCTAAATAAATTGAATAAATGAAGTTTCTCTTAAATGCAACCGTGCACACCGTGACAGTCATCCTTTTGTGTTTTTTTTTTTCGAATTCTGATTGGACCAGTTTCTGGAGTCCCTCTTATGATTGAAGTCAATTACTGCAAACCACACAACCGATAAGGAAGGAGATGGTCGACTGAACAGCTAGCTAAACAGCCGATTTCCCCTTCGTCAATCAACCGTTTGAGTGTTATTTACGAATTGTGGTGGATGTAGCCTAATTTTCCGAAAGTTATTTACGTGACATCGAACATTTTCTCATTCTACCCACACAAGTTTACGTTTCCCCTGCAAAAAGGCAACATGGCGGCTAATTCGTGAATGTTTGCCTCTGGTCTCTGGTTTGCGTCACTTTGAAAACTTTGGAACGTCAAATATTTTCGTTAAGGACCGTGCGATCCTTGCCTTTCTACACTGTAAAGGATGCTTACCAACAACTCTCAGAAGATTTGCCATTTGACAGATGTTTCCTTGGAAATTTATTTTCCAACTCTTGCCTGGAGTTGTCTCCCATTACATTCGGAAAAAAATGCTAAAACAGTGAATTCTAAAGTACATTCAATTTGAATCGTTTCAGGGAGTTCGCCAGTTCTTAGAGGGAGTTCCCCAGTGCAACACAATTGGCCTGATAAACTGTCAATTGTAAGAAAAGAGATAAATTTGTATAAGATGTTACCACTTTGTAAAACTGCATTGAATTCGAAACTAAACACCGCCTTTCATTGTTAATTAGAATGCTGAACTGGAATCTTTAGCAGATAAGAAAAGTTATAGGAGCAAAAAAATACTTCCCCCACGTCCCCACGTCCCCACGTCCCCACGTCCCCACAACACTGCAATAGGATGTGGAGTTGATGCGAGATGTATTCCATGTGGCACGTGTGGTTTGCAAGGGGCACCAATACCTCCACGTCACTCCGTCCACGGGCAATGGACGACATCAATCAGACAGAATTGCTATTTGAATTGAACGTTGCGTTTATTCTCTAAATGAATTATAATACATGTATATTTAGAAATAATTACACAGGATTAGAAGAGCTTACTCTCTTTTAGCAATTCCTCCGCTCGAGTTCCGATTCCAAAGACGGAACATTTGGAATTCTTTCAGTCAGTTTAAATTGTCAGATTGACAGTTAGCTTTGTTTGTTTTTGGAATCGGCACCTGAGTCGAGGTTATTTTTAAATTCTATGACAACCTTCTTCATCATTTATCACTTCCCTCGTGCCTCGTACACTGTTGCCTAATCAGAAAAGTTAAACAACTTTAAAGTGACATACGGCCATAATGGCTTGATGACGGTTTTCAAAGTGACATCAGACATAGCTTATCGCTCATTTCGAAGAGCGTAAGACTTACGATAGGCATCTGTCACTTTTTGGATTTTTGGGACTTCAATTCCGAAATGTTGCCCCCTTCCCAGTGGAGAAGACTGTGTTCTTAATTTGCAAAAAACAGCTGCTCTTCATCTCGGGACGCATTGTAATCCTCCAAACTACAGACGTTTGCATTTGTTGCCAAATCTTACAAAATCTAGAACACCTTGTGACTGCTTCTACTTGTGGCTCTACAGTCCGGGGTGGACCTGGACTTTGTGAATGAGTCATTTCGTTAATTTGAGTTAATGTCATTTGCCACGCTTATTGCATTCGTTCCACAGTGTCGTGACAAATAACCAAAGAAAATTTTTAAATCAGCGTCAAACACACGTTAGATCCCTTCAGGTGACTATAAAAAGAGCATGCTCCTCGGAGGTGTCCATAGTTAGCACAATGAAGTTCATCATTTTAGTAGCCTTGCTTGCAGTCCTTTCCGCGGTAAATTTGTTTTAACTGCAAGTCCACATCTAATTGGAGTTTTTTTTGTAGCACCTTGCAGAATGCGAGGCCAAGCAACCTGAACCAGGGTTAAATCGGCATTTGTCCAAAAGAATCTTTAAAAGGGACACCAAAATTTCAACAACTGCAAAGCCGGACAAAGGAACAACAGGCAACGCAACCATAGAGGTAAGTCGATTCGATATCGTGTCTCATGACACGTCATGTCAAATGAATGTGACAATCAATCGGATGATGAATGTGTTTTTACAGACGACAACAATGTCTTCGTCGAAGAAAAAAAAGCCTGTGCCAAAGTAAAAAAAAGTCTTTTCGAAGGTGTTGCTGAAGGGCGCTAACTGTTGGAGAAAATCTTGCCTTTCTGTTTGGTTTTGGTTTGGTTTTCCAAAGTTTATAGCCCCCTTTGTGAATAAATAATTCAGTTGTTGCACATTTACTTCTGCGCTTTGTTGTGGAGCGATGTTTTTATTTTTTTGTTTGAGCTTGGGAAACACTGCACAGGAGCGCTCAGACGCAAAAACTGGTCCATTGCACTTCCAAGCAGTAACCTACATCCAATGTAATTTCTTGATATTCCAGAGGAAAATCCGCAAGCGTTTCTGTGATAAAGAGCCTATGCTTTAGCTCCAACCGCAACAAACGGCGGCCACCTGATTCAAGCAAACTTGGGACATTGACAGAGAAAGTGCTCTGAAGTGTCTTCACTTCCTCTACAGGCGTCGCAGAGAGTTTTATTACTAAGCTCGTGTGCTTGAGCTTACGTGCTTAGAGAAGAAGGTTTGTGTGCCACCAAGTCGTTTGCAGTCTTACCTATCTAGAGATCGCAGAAAAGCGTTTGGGATCATGCACTTGGTCAGCCTGCACCCTGCCATCACTGACTGTGCTGTCGAGAGACCCAAACCATCGATGGAAGCCCTAAATAAGAACCCGAACAGTCCCAAGGTGGGCTTGGGCCCCTGATCCCTTGGTGTACCGCGACCCACACGAGTTTAAGCCAATTTAGTCTGCCATTGAAGAAAAAACCTGCATTCCCGTACTATCTTGGTTAGAGAGTGGAGTGTGACGTTAAGTACCACTTAGTTCGTGGCAAAGTTTTCTGTTCAGAATACCGACACAAAGCAACCTTAAGGGACCTGCAGTCTAATGTTGTCGTTTTCCACGAAGACCCAGCTCCAGTTCCCATCATTGTCTTGGAGCCGTCTGTAAATATCTAAGTACATTCTCTTTGTGCCTCAGTTTCTGCCCAGAGCCAGTCAGGGAAACAAGGATAGTCGACCTTGTCTAAGCGGCGCAGCTGGATAATAGGTGTCCTCGCATCAGACGGCGTATCCGTGAGACTGGTGCGCGCGGTGCGCGAGGTCATCAAGGCTTAGCTTATCACTTAATTTAATCGTAGCACGGAATAAAGAACTTTGTGCGACCTTTGAAAGTTTGAACGCGCTCGTCGCCCAACAAAACTAAAGACAAGAGAAGAACTTGAAATTGTTAACGACTTCGTCGGAGCTGGCAACACTTATTACTTCAACTTGGAAAATTACCGTCGTGGACACATTAAAGTAAATCAAGCTGTATGTGTCCGAAAGAGTTAAGTGCAGCAAACATAAAGCTGGAGTGCTGCTTTCGTCCATGCATTGAGATTTACTCGTATCCTTGCCCGAACTTCATATTGTTCTCAAATGAAAACACAGGAGACGGGGCACTATCAGCGCTTCCATTTACAATCAACTTGTCCTGCCACGAGGTTCTTCAGCTAAATAATTTGTGGTTGCTGCAAAGAAACACAGACGCACGTGAATATCGAATTCCTTCACTTTTTCAGACGGCAGTGAGTAATCCTGCTGACAGACGGGCGCTGTCAGTCTACCGGAAGGTTCCACACACCGCCAACAAGAATTCAAGGTTATGCATGAGTCCTGGGAGTTTCGATGAGAATGAAAGCATTCGCAAGGCAGTCAGAATTTTTCAACTTTGCTCACCATCTTGACGAGGTTTGGTGAAGGTGAAGGTGAAAAAATTGGTGAAAAAGTGAAACAGCGGTTGAGGGAATTCAATCGAAAATGTTGCGCCGCAGATTGACTTCTGCGAATGAAAGAGGCGGCGATGCAGATGCAGACAAGATACATATATAGGAGGTAATATACTCCGGGCAATTATTTTGGTTTCGTTCTGCGCATCTCCCAATATGGCCGCGGTCTGTGACATCGTTGAATGAGAAGAAATTGTTTACATCGGTATTATTAATTTTCGATAAAAAAAGAGTTTAGTTTTAGTTGGATACACAGGAAATTCATAATTTCATAACCGACAAAACAATTAACTACAAAATTGGAAATTCCTGTGAAAATCAGAAGCAACATTGATCTACACAGTACTTGGAATTGGTTAGAGGATTTCCTGGAACTGATTCGGGCAACAAAATTTTGGTTTTTCCAAGTAAACTGATCGGTTTGAGTTTCTTTGTAGTTTTGATTTTGAATAGAAATATTCATTCTTGTTTTGCTACACGAAAAGTGCGGATCTGATCGGCTGTGCGAAATTGTTTTAAATAAAGAAAATAATAAATAAAATTGAAAGTTGGTTTTTGATAACATATTCCTGAATTCCAATAGTTTTTAAAATGCGCTGTGCAGTATTTGGGTGTTCTGTGAACAATAACGATAAAAATAAAACTGGGAATGAAGACATATCATATCATGTTGGAAAACTTTTTTGGAACTATAAGATCCAAGGGTGGCCTATATGATCATCTAGACAGGTTGGAATTTATGTACCGGATACGGCCATATATGCTTGGACGAAATGAAGGAAGTTTATCACTGAATGGTATTGTTTTTCGTCAAGCATATACTTTTTCGTATAACTGAATCAAATTTGTATCTTCCAAAGGAAATACTTCAGTTGATGACACACCCGATTTAGATGGTACGAGTTATTTGACTGGCAGCCTTCTTAAGGAACTGGATCCGGAATTTGCAGCAACTGAAGAACAGCCGGATGAACTGGAGTCGTTACAGTATGACGGACTGAAGCATTTGGCCGGCTACATTTGCCAAAGACTAAGGAACCCTGACTCAGGAGTCGAAGATGGGCAGCAAGAATCTTCATTTACTTGGACAAATCAGCTAACGGAGGGATTTCTTCAAGAGCCTATCAGGGATATGATGGCAAACATGGAGAGGATGGAGGCAGTATTCAAACAATTCAACGAAGACGAGATAGTTTACAGTAGAAATTATTTAAAGAAATTAATTAATTTATCTGAAGACATTCCGTCCGAAAAAAAGGTGAAACAAATTTTCTTTCGGTCAAGAATGTATTTTCGCATTAAACACCTCAATAATGTACGCGAGAACTCTTCAATAAGAAAGAAAAGAAAACTAATAAAAACCATTTCATAAAACAACGCACAAAAGCACTTTTATTTACTTTAATGTTTTCCAAACGAGAAACAACTTTCAAAAAATAAATTTCACATCACAATTTTTCAGGCAAAAGAAGTCGTATTTTTATTTCCTGCACATATAAGATGCATGTCAGATACACTGACACTAAATCACAATTATTTGTTATTGAAAATTCTGAATTTAATAACTAAAAATAATGAAAAAATCCACAACGAATCCAAAGTAATTCAAATCACAAACCAAAATCCAATGCGAACAAAAATGTATGTCACTTCGGTTAGCCATTTTTTTTTTTTTTTTTGGTTTGCATGTGTGCAACATGCGCAAGATACTACCTTGTTTTCTGTATCGTGAGATGCAGATGCCGTTTGTGGTTGACAGGGCATGTGTTCGACTTAACGAATGTTGGGATGCGTTCGTTGAACTCATATGATGGGAGTAATAGATGTCATGTTTCAAATTCGAAAATTTCCGTGAGAAAACTCGTCTTCTCCACCCGATGCATTTATTTCAATATCGCCTGTAGTTACGGCCAAATATGAACTTCGGGGCACATTTATTGAACTTGTTCCACAGGAGCGTTCCGAAGAATGTTCCTCAAACAGCTGCCAACATGAAAGCATTTCAACTTTAGCATTTCTGCTTGTTGTGCTGTCAATTTGAAGTCTCTTCCGTCTTCAAATTTTCTGACATTTTCCCTTGTATTCGAGCCGAAGATTCGAACACCGAGGCATCAGAAGCTTATGAATCTACCTGTTCACTTGAGCGAGAAAATCCGGGTGATTCAGAGGGTGGTGAAGGCAAAGATGACCTTAAGCGCAGGGTCGAGAATCTGCCCTCAATTAGGCTCAATTGAGCTCTGAACACATGCTAAATAGACATGTTCAGTTTTTCGTTATCCAAAATGAATAAAATAAAGAAAATAAAATTGGCATATAATATCTCAAATCGTTGAACTTTTCTCGGAGAGGACAAAAGTACTATTTCATGACCTTCATTATTTCAGAGTTCTATTAAGTACTCTTGAGGTTTGATTGAGAAAATATAAGATATAAAATATACATGTAAAATAAAATTTTGGAACGTCAAATATTTTTAGGTTAGGTCTTTGAAATGGCCCCAACTTTCAAATAGAGTGTGTGGGGAGAATTAATGTTAAAGGACGGGGAGGCAGACTGTTCTATTAGTCAGCCAGAAAGGATCGCGCGCCCCTCCATCATGACTCCGGCATCACTATTCCTCCCATAGCGACCGTGCGATCCTTGCCTTTCTACACTGTAAAGGATGCTTACCAACAACTCTCAGAAGATTTGCCATTTGACAGATGATGAAAATGCAAAAACTGTGAATTCTAAAATTCAATTTGAATCGGGGTATAACCGTTTCAGAGAGTTCTCCACTTCTGAGAGCCTTGCCAGTGCAACACAATTGGCCTAATGAACTGTCAATTGCAGGGAAAAAATAAAATTTGTAAAAGATACGACAGACGAGAGAAATGGGAAAACAATTAATGCATTTCCCATTTTCGTGAAGTCGTCAAGTTCACCGGGTAGAGCATATCTTAACTCAATTCCTTTGTTTGGAAATCAATTGACAGTGTACTCGTTCACTTGGATTGCGGTCGTGCAAGCAGCTGCATGGTAATTTGGTATTGGAAAATAAACAACTATTTAAAAAAAATATTACTTAATTATAAGGATTCAAATAAATGTGTTAGTTTTGTACAATCTTGAATGGTGGCAGAGGTTGGGACTTGCTCTGCAACTACGCGGTCAACGCATTGCGCCACAGGAGCCGCATACTTGATGAAAGTTTTCAAGTGATTGGTGCCTTATATACTTAAACAAACAGCGTAAATTTGAGCATACCTACACCTATCATTACTTCATACTCGTGCTGTTTTAAGGCCAAACACTTTTTTGTTTTATTTTTTTGGTATACAATCATAGCTCTTAAACGAGAGTCAATGCCAAACTCACAGACAAAAGACTTTTTAGTTTAGTTTAAAAGGCATTTTTTATTATTTATCTAATGGTATTTTAAAACTAGGTATAAAACGCTTAACCTAGGTACAACTGAAATGAAATCTTATAACTACTTACTGGCTCTATGCGGGCGCTCTAAGCTAAACTATTGATATATTTGTTTTGTTTTTGCCTTTCGGCGTCATTGCTAGTTATTTTTTTTATAAAAACTATTATTTATTTTGTAAAACTAAGAAAACGTGTCTTAAAAAACTTAGCTATCTATGAAATTTTCTACAAAAATATCTTAATCTACCTTAATATATCCTATTCTAACTTAAAAATACTTACGACAAACTTTTTTTTTTGTTTTTTTTTTTTTTAATTTTGTGCAGTTTTTATATGTAATCTTAATTACTAACTTAACCTAACTTAACTTAAACTAAATGTGAGTTGGCCATGGGGGACCAACCCTACCCTACCAGGCTGACGACAGCTGGGGTTCCTGGTGTGGCTCTAACCACCAGTAGAACCCCCGGTCCTTATCCGTGTCCATCCTATCACGGATGGAGATGGATGTGCTGAACCGGAGAGCATCCCGACTAACGACGTTGGCATCGTACAACAGTCGCCTGTCCACTGTCCTTCTCACCACGTGGTAGATAAGTGGACATGCCTCCGCATCCTGGATCAGTCCAATGCGGTCAAGATACAAGAACGCTTCCGGTGGAATAAAACCCCTTCGGCGAGCGTTCTCGTGGTACTCGTCATTTGGGTAGTAGGCCCCAAATATGAGATCATTCTCAGAGGTCATGGCTCGTGCAACATGCCTCCGAATCAGTTTAATAATAAAATTATCAACCCTATTCACGTTTGCTTCGTTATACAAGACCTCATTAGGATAGAACTTCTTGTAGTCAGATTCCGGGGTTCTGTACTTCTTGAAACATGCGCGAAGACATTGTCTCTCGAAGACCCTCATCTTTTCCATTTGGGAAGGACTCACATTGAACCACACAGGACAACCATACACCATGATTGGCCGGATGAGGGCCGTGTAACAGATTCGCTTCACTTTGGCGTCAAGTTGGCTGCTGTAAAACAACCCCCTTGCCATAGCGAAGCCTTTCTTGGCTTTCGTCAGAGCTGTATCTATATGGATACCTCCATACAGATACTGATCCAACATAATGCCAAGATATCTCACTACACTCTTCAGCGCTAGTGGCTGACCCCGTGGGTCCAATATGCCAAACTTTCGCCAATTTTTTTTCGTATCTCTTGAGGCCCTGTATAACGGAGTCCGGAAGAGGATTGTTTCCCACTTCTGGAGGTTGATTTTCAACTTCCAGTCGTCGCAAAATTGCTGGACTTTTTCGAAGTCACGTTGCAGGAGCGTGTTAATGACTGAATAGATCGTGTAAAGCAGCGGTTTGCTTATACCCATCCTTGTCAACTTAAGGAAGAGGCCTTCCAACCATACGGTGTCGAATGCCTTTTCCAAGTCAACGAGACAGGCCCCGGTGCACTGTGTTTTGTGGTTGTTCCACTGAATGTCCGAAACCAGTTTTGACGCGGCATGTACAGTATCATGCCTCGCCCTAAATCCAAACTGGTTGTTCGGTATAATTTTATTGTCCTCAGTCCACTGGATCAGGACCCTGTTAACAATCTTTTCGAAAACCTTGCTTATGCAGGGGAGGAGGCTTATCGACCGAAGATTTTTCGGAAGTGAGGAATCTTTGTCCTTTTTGGGGAGAGGTTGCACTACCGCCGTCTTCCAATGCTCTGGGTAATGTGTATTACTCAGTCATTGTTAAACAGGATTGTGTATATCTCTACCGCCTCGTCAGGGAGATGACGTAACACTATATTTGGTATCCCGTCGATGCCAGTCGACTTTTTGTTCTTCAAACCGTTGAAGATGTCTTTGAGTTGCTCCTTCGAAATGAGGATGGCATTGGAGCCATCTTGGGCGACAGCATTGGTTGCCTGATTTTCGTCATTGAAACTGGTAAAACCAGGATTCTCAGAACGCCACTGCTGTATTTCATTTCTAAGGTGGAAGTGGTTCAGCATGGCTCTGTTCTCCAGGTCGTGGTTCGCCCGACGAGAGTCGTTGACCGTGTACACTTTCTGAAAAACAGCTCCTATTGCCTCTACCTTCTCTTGGGCATCCTCAACAATGAAGAACTCATTGTCAAGCACAGCCTCATCCGGATCTATGCCAACCGAAGTCAGTAGGTTTTCATTGTCAGTTGTCCTGTCAAGTCGAACAGCCTCTAAGTCGTTATGATCCCTCCTTCGGAAGATTCGGTTGATTTGGGGAAACATACCCGGACCGTTAGAACGTACGGCCCGAATCCTATCTCCCCAATACGAATTGACAGCAATTCTATAGTTCATCCGAATCAACTTCTGAATGTTCTTCAACTGCGACTTGAGCGACCGTATTTCCGGTTGTCTGGGTCTGTAAAGCGTCTGTATAGAGTCTTCAGTCTCGACAGCAGTCTGCTTTTTTGCACGTGCAGTGCGTCGATGGTATCATTACGATAAATGTCGCCATCTGTCGTAGGTGATACCTTAGGAAGCGTCCTGTCCATGGTTCGTTGAATTGTGTTGTCGACTTGTATGAGGTACCTGTCAACCTCTTCGTTCGTCAGGTTTCTGTCCGAAGGTGGTGTTATCTCGCTCGAACGTAGTTCCCTGGATAGGACCCTAGAGAAACGCGGCCAACGAGCCCTTCGATAATCGAAAGGGTGCGTCTCGGCGAATTCTTCAAGCTCCACCAGCTCGTTCGGGAATTGAATAACCGCGGCAAGACCACAGTGGTCACTGTCGTACTCCACCGTTGTCATACAATTCCTAGTGCGAGAGTCTACGTCTCGTAACGTCAGTCGTCTATCTATTAGCAGGAGATCCAAATAAGACCCGCTTCTGGGAAACGAAGGTCTATCGGTTGCAAGCAAATTCAGCTTGAACTCAATAGAGTGCCGCGTCATCCACTCAAAGAGTGAATTTCCCCTCGGATTTGGAACAGAATTGCCCTATTCCACGTGCCTCGCGTTCAAATCTCCGGCGATGGCAAAATAATTCTACTCCGAGCAAAGCCGAAGCTTTCGGAAGAGAGTCTCGAGCTCTGAGATGAAGTTTGCAGACTGAGGTGCATCTGATGTATAGACCGCGACTACGTACAGTTTCCTTCCACCTTGGAGAGAAATGCACGCAATCGAAGCCTCTAGTACACCGAAGGTTCGTACCTCACCGCAATACATGACTTTATGGCGTAAGCCTTTTTTAATGAAGAGAGCGACCCCACCCGCTTGTGTGGAACGGGGGCGGTCTCTTCTAATGACTGTGTAGTCTTTGTACCTGAGTACGTGCTTCCGGTTTAGCTTGGTTTCGCTAACCATCAACACATCAGGCTTATGAGACTCCAAAAGGTGAAGCAAAGTCAATCTTCTCTCGATTCTGACGAGTGAATTTACATTCACCGCCTCTCTGCACATTTGCCGCAACGAGGCTGCTTGTTGCAGTTCGTCGCGGCGTGGCCAAAGGTCTGGCATCTTGCGCAGAGAAGCATCTGTTTCGTCCTCCTGAGCCTCTCCCAGGAGACCTCCTGTTTGTTGAGGAGCTTAATGCTCCTCAGACATTCAATTTTGCTCCCCGGAGAGACCTGGACCAGGAAGAGGGGAAGCATGCGCACAGGCGGCGTTCTGGAGCGGACAGTGGAGAAGCGACGAACCGCCACAAACTCCACGCCCTCTACCTTCGATTTTTGAAGAGCCTTCAAGATACTCTCCGGCTCAGTTGCAGCAGCTAAGCCCTTGAGAAGGACCGTATGGACCTTCTCGCTTTTTAGGGTGAAAGTGGTAAACTCCACCCCAGCTGTCGTCAACGAAGTCTTAACTTTTTTAAAGCTGCCCTCTGTTAAGCAGTGGACAGCTTGCTTCTCGTTACCTTTATTTTTAATGAAAAAATCGTCCCCCACAGACAACTCACATACCTGAATGGTGACTGCGGTTTCCATGCCGCTGATGTTTATCGGCGGCACCCTTTGTTTCCGATTAGTTTTTTGTTGCTGCTGTTGTTTTTGCTGCTGCTGCTTCTCCGGTTGCTGCTGCTTCTGCTGCTGCTGGTGTTTCTGGTGCTGCTGTTGTTCTTGCTGCTGTTTTTGTTGTTGCTGGTTGTGAGCCCGTTTTGTTTCGAGCTTTTGCTGGAGGGCCTTAATAAACTCCTCCAGCTCATTTTTTTGTTGAATTTTTTCTTCCAGCTCTTTTTCAGCTGCAGCAATTTCGTTAGACGAAGCGAGTTTTGCAAAAGTATTCCCACTTCCGCTGTACGTCACAACGTCGTTGTTCTCTGTTTTTTTAACAGACTCCATATTCCGCAGCCGTCTCTTAAGCTGCGCCTGCGGCTTCATTTTCTTTCTTCTCTTCTTGCTTATGTCTTTGCTGCTTTCCGAGTTGTCACTCGAAAGCAGCTCTTCATCCATTTCAAAACTGTTTTTTTATTTAAATTGATTGTTTTTTTCAATTTGCTTGAATTCTAATTATTTTCGATTTTCTTTTTCAAATATTTTTTTGTTTGTTTATTTGGTTGTCTAGGCAACCGCGCACTTAAGTCGATGTACGTCTTTCCTGTACGGATTTCACGCATTTGCTTCTCGTGATTCGCCTATTGACGAAGCCATTAAGATGGAAATGGGCCATAATGACTTCGTGCATTCCAACAACATTGGTCGTAGACACTCCATACAATGATACTGAACAGATATCAACAAATTAAGGGAATTGGCTGTTTGATGCACACATTCACTGGTTTTGTTTAGCACTTTAATAGGTGGTATATATGAATTTTCATTAGATTGATTTGTTGAAATTATTACGTCCATCTCAGTTAAATCACTATCTGGATGAGTTTCTAAGTCACGCCAGTAATTAGCACTGAAGAGGTCCACTATTTTTACTCATATTTCTAAGTCTTTTATCCAAGGACAAATTATTGTCCTCGGTATCGGTGATCTATCGCGTTTCGGAATTTTGGCAAGTTATTGCGTTTAGTAAAGACTGAGCTGAACGTTTTTTTTTTTCAAAATATTCAATGTGGTATATTTTTTATAATAAGCCTTGCTGGAACATGATGTTATATTTATTCAAAAGGACGTATATGTAGCCTTTAAACTGCATCAACAGTTTTTTCATTTTGACTACCAGTTTTCTAGCCCAGGGTTTTTATTAAGGCCATCTTTAGCGAGAGGTACTTCCATGTTTGGTGGAGCATAACAAAAATGCTCCAACGGATGACTACATTTTTCTGAAAGCTTGAAATATTCTCGGTCGATGGTGCAAATATAAAAATGTTCTTTTTTGCACTATATTCCAATCGCAGGAAAACCTAAGCCTTACGCTTTTGACCAAATGGGGTGGTGATAGATCTTCGAGGCAAAGTGAATTTGAGCAAACAGTTTCAAATGAAAATTCGAATCCATCCGATTCGTGATTATTCATGACATCGTTGGTACCGCTGTAATTGATGGAATTGGATGTTAACAGTTAAATTTGGAAAAATCTTCAATTCTCTGTGGCACGTACGCCGGTAAAATTACAACTGAAGAAACAATCTATGGACCTAATACCTGAACCGAGATCAGGAATTGAAAACAAAATTCGGAACTTACATGAATTGCACTTTATCATGATTGATGGTAAAGTACCGAAGGCAGTAACAAGCTTGTCTTCTGCAAGTTCATGGTTTATTTGTGGCGCGAGACCAGCAGACTATGAACAAAAACAAGGAATGAAGAATCTCTGAAATTAGGCAATCCCCAACTACGTGCCCGCAATAAGTTCATGGAATACTTACTACAATAATTGAGTGGTACTACCGACCACGAGGGACCAGGGCCTAGCTTCTAGAACAACTACTCGTGCTGCGTGTGCTACTGTTCTCTCACGAGTAGAAGGGACCTACAGTTTTTTGCCGACTCCGAACCGCGAGATTTGAAAAGCTTTTCATATGCAATGAGTCCTCTTTGAGTGTTGTCAGCAACTCGAAAGAGGTGGTGCCGTAAAAAATGCGAGGTGTCCCGTCCAGGAATCGAATATAGACCTTCTTCGTATGGGTCGACGCACTTACCCACTACGCCACTGCGAGCACGGAACACTTCCATACATAACTTATAATTTGGAGATTAAAGCATTGGAGGAGATAAAAAGTAGATATTTTTAAGCAAGGAACTGGTAAAACTGGTTATGGTAACACTTTGCGAAGAAACCTTCATCAACAGCAGAAAGAGATGTGCAACTTATAAAAAGGATTCAGCGTCATCCTAGAGGTAATATCGAGCAGTTACTAGACTATCGCGATGAAATTTGGAGTTTATACTGAACCGAAAATGAAGGATTCACTACCACCTACGAGGGGCGTTCAATATATTCTCGATATCGATATGAAGGAAAATTTCAATTTAAACTGTTTTTATTTTTCAATATAATCTCCCCTAACATCAATGCATTTGTTACTTTTTTAATTTTTTTTAAACCGTCAAAAAAATAAATTTCCTCGTTCTCTGCAAAATAGCCATTTAGTGCCGACTTGAGTTGTTCTTCATCATCCGAAAATCTTTTTCCACGAAGACATTTATTAATTAAAATGCACAAATAAAAAAAAAAAAAAAAAAAGAAAATAAAGAGGCAACACAGCCGCTGCGAGTTTACCCCGTCTTTTCTTTTTAATTTCCTCCCGTAAATTATGCAAAGTGGAAGCGTTGGATGTGGCGTTGATGGTTTCACCTTTTTTTTGTACTCAATGAGCAAGATTCCTTTTGGGTACCAAAAAACTGTGGCCATGAGCTTCCCGGCAGACGGAATGACTTTGAACTCCTCGGGGGGTCATGTTTCGTCCCCCGTAACAATTCGATCCATAACACCGTCCGCGTTCTCACTACGAATACACATCTCCAAAAGCTCTCTGCAGCATGCGATTCTCACTTTTTTCTGAAGCGCTGTGAGCATTCGTGGCACCCACCTTGAACTGACCTTTGAAAGGTTAAGATGCTCATGAAGAATGGTACCAATTGAATGCTTGGTGATCCCTGCCATCATTTTCACATTTATTCGGGCATCCTCAAGAACAAGTTTTTCCACTTCTTTGATGCTTTCTCCCGTACAAGGGGCGCCAGAGCGGAGGTCATCTTCAATGTTCAATGCTCTCTCTGCCTCTCTTAAGCTCACTTTACCACTTTTGCACAGTTGATAATGAAGGTGCGGAACCCTGGTAAACAGCCACCATCTCTTCATGAATAGTTTCTTGACTTTTTCCTTGCTAAGTGAGAAATTGAATTACAGCGCGATGCTCAATTTTCACCATCATCGCCTCAGTTGCCATTATGATTCTGTTTAACTAGAGATATAACGCGAATGTATAATCACATTTATATGAAATTTTACACGAATGCACCAAAATAATAGTGTTACTTGATAAATAAGTCAATTTATATACACAACCACAGCTTCACCCCGATACCGAGAATATATTGAACGCCCCTCGTAGTAGTGAAGCGCAAGTCTTGTTACACCAAATTCCGACTTTACAATTTTTTACAGCGAAAGTGTGTTAGTAAATTGTATTAAATGTAATTTTTCCTAATAGGTACGAATTTCAACTTTGTTTCGAGTCTAAATTTATTATCATCAATTGTTATTAAAAAAAATTTTATGCAATTTAACAAAAAAATTAACTCTCGACCACTAACTTTCGTTTCTCTAGAATCATGCAACGACGAGGCACTTACTCCACATCAGCTGCTATGAGGCTCATCAAGCGGCTACAAACCAAAAAGCCCCGAGGTAACTGACTTACGTCCACGCTGGCGACAAACCCAACAATTTCCGGATCAATTCCGCCGACGATGAATGAGTGACTGCCAACATTGACCAAAAGAAGCAAATGTTTCCAAAAAGCACCACCGTTGCAGGTCGGAGACATTGTCATCATTGTCGATGAAAACCTGCCTAGACATTGTTGGCCGAAAGGAAAAATAATTCATAGTATAAAGGCGAAGGACGGACGTCGTCAGGTACGTCAAGTCACGGTCCAAACGCAAAGTGGGATATTCAAGACCATCCGTTAAGATAGCCAAACTAGACGTCGGCAAGAACAAAGAGTAATCTCAACCCGTGGACTCAATTACGAGGGGAAGGATGTTGCCGCCGAAATACACAATTATACTAAAACACATTTACTTTTATTAGAAAGCATTCACACACTTATGTATATACTGGTTGTTTTTTCCTTCATGGGCTTGTTTTTTATTTTGTTTGAATTCCGCAAAATAACTGTCCTTTGTTATATGTCACGTAGGGCAACTAGATTTGAACGAGTGAGTTATGTCCAAGAATTTTTGTCAGTCACTCGGTATATAGGCACGGAACAAGAAATGTTGTTTTCAAAGCGCTTCCTCGCTAAATAAATTGAATAAATGAAGTTTCTCTTAAATGCAACCGTGCACACCGTGAGAGTCATCCTTTTGTGTTTTTTTTTCGAATTCTGATTGGACCAGTTTCTGGAGTCCCTCTTATGATTGAAGTCAATTACTGCAAACCACACAACCGATAAGGAAGGAGATGGTCGACTGAACAGCTAGCTAAACAGCCGATTTCCCCTTCGTCAATCAACCGTTTGAGTGTTATTTACGAATTGTGGTGGATGTAGCCTAATTTTCCGAAAGTTATTTACGTGACATCGAACATTTTCTCATTCTACCCACACAAGTTTACGTTTCCCCTGCAAAAAGGCAACATGGCGGCTAATTCGTGAATGTTTGCCTCTGGTCTCTGGTTTGCATCACTTTGAAAACTTTGGAACGTCAAATATTTTCGTTAAGTTTTGAAATGTCATCCTGGAAGTAGAAGTAGTAGGCCTCGACTTGCATACAGAGTGTGTGAATTAAAGTTATAGGAGGGGGAGGAAGACTGTTCTATTGGTCAGCCTGAAAGGATCGCGCGCCCCTCCATCATGACTCCGGCATCACTATTCCTCCCATAGCGACCGTGTGATCCTTGCTTTTCTACACTGTAAAGGATGCTTACCAACAACTCTCAGAAGATTTGCCATTTGACAGATGTTTCCTTGCAAATTAATTTCCCAACTCTTGCCGGAAGTTGAGTCCCATTAAATTCGGAAAAAAATGCTAAAACAGTGAATTCTAAAGTACATTAAATTTTAATCGGGACATAACCGTTTCAGGGAGTTCGCCAGTTCTTAGAGGGAGTTCCCCAGTGCAACACAATTGGCCTGATAAACTGTCAATTGTAAGGAATGAGATAAATTTGTATAAGATGTTACCACTTTGTAAAACTGCATTGAATTCGAAACTAAACACCGCCTTTCATTGTTAATTAGAATGCTGAACTGGAATCTTTAGCAGATAAGAAAAGTTATAGGAGCAAAAAAATACTTCCCCCACGTCCCCAGGTTCCCACGTCCCCACGTCCCCACAACACTGCAATAGGATGTGGAGTTGATGCGAGATTTGATGTATTCCATGTGGCACGTGTGGTTTGCAAGGGGCACCAATACCTCCACGTCACTCCGTCCACGGGCAATGGACGACATCAATCAGACAGAATTGCTATTTGAATTGAACGTTGCGTTTATTCTCTAAATGAATTATAATACATGTATATTTAGAAATAATTAGAAGAGCTTACTCTCTTTTAGCAATTCCTCCGCTCGAGTTCCGATTCCAAAGACGGATCTGTCGGCGGAACATTTGGAATTCTTTCAGTCAGTTTAAATTGTCAGATTGACAGTTAGCTTTGTTTGTTTTTGGAATCGGCACCTGAGTCGAGGTTATTTTTAAATTCTATGACAACCTTCTTCATCATTTATCATTTCCCTCGTGCCTCGTACACTGTTGCCTAATCAGAAAAGTTAAACAACTTTAAAGTGACATACGGCCATAATGGCTTGATGACGGTTTTCAAAGTGACATCAGACATAGCTTATCGCTCATTTCGAAGAGCGTAAGACTTACGATAGGCATCTGTCACTTTTTGGATTTTTGGGACTTCAATTCCGGAATGTTGCCCCCTTCCCAGTGGAGAAGACTGTGTTCTTAATTTGCAAAAAACAGCTGCTCTTCATCTCGGGACGCATTGTAATCCTCCAAACTACAGACGTTTGAATTTGTTACCAAATCTTACAAAATCTAGAACACCTTGTGACTGCTTCTACTTGTGGCTCTACAGTCCGGGGTGGACCTGGACTTTGTGAATGAGTCATTTCGTTAATTTGAGTTAATGTCATTTGCCACGCTTATTGCATTCGTTCCACAGTGTTGTGACAAATAACCAAAGAAAATTTTTAAATCAGCGTCAAAAACACGTTAGATCCCTTTAGGTGACTATAAAAAGAGCATGCTCCTCGGAGGTGTCCATAGTTAGCACAATGAAGTTCATCATTTTAGTAGCCTTGCTTGCAGTCCTTTCCGCGGTAAATTTGTTTTAACTGCAAGTCCACATCTAATTGGAGTTTTTTTTGTAGCCCCATGCAGAATGCGCGTTCGATCTAGCTATACCAGAGTTTACCTTAAGCAAGGCAAATATTTGGGGTTTGGTGAAAAAAATCCTCAGTCTTAGCGGCGCTATTAGACATGTAGGTAAATTGTATGACAAATATACAAAAAAGAACCCACCACCAAAGCAGAACATTGTCATAGAGGTAAGTCGATTCGATATCGTGTCTCGTGACACGTCATGCCAAATGAATGTGACAATCAATCGGATGATGGATTTGTTTTTACAGGCGACAACAATGTCTACGCCGAAGAAAAAAGAGTCTTAATTCGAAGGTGTTGCTGAAGGGCGCTAACTGTTGGAGAAAATCTTGCCTTTCTGTTTGGTTTTGGTGTGGTTTTCCAAAGTTTATAGCCCCCTTTGTGAATAAATAATTCAGTTGTTGCACATTTACTTCTGCGCTTTGTTGTGGAGCGATGTTTTTATTTTTTTGTTTGAGCTTGGGAAACACTGCACAGGAGCGCTCAGACGCAAAAACTGGTCCATTGCACTTCCAAGCTGTAACCTACATCCAATGTAATTTCTTGATATTCCAGAGGAAAATCCGCAAGCGCTTCTGTGATAAAGAGCCTATGCTTTAGCTCCAACCGCAACAAACGGCGGCCACCTGATTCAAGCAAACTTGGGACATTGACAGAGAAAGTGCTCTGAAGTGTCTTCACTTCCTCTACAGGCGTCGCAGAGAGTTTTATTACTAAGCTCGTGTGCTTGAGCTTACGTGCTTAGAGAAGAAGGTTTGTGTGCCACCAAGTCGTTTGCAGTCTTACCTATCTAGAGATCGCAGAAAAGCGTTTGGGATCATGCACTTGGTCAGCCTGCACCCTGCCATCACTGACTGTGCTGTCGAGAGACCCAAACCATCGATGGAAGCCCTAAACAAGAACCCGAACAGTCCCAAGGTGGGCTTGGGCCCATGATCCCGTGGTGTCCCGCGACCCACACAAGCTTAAGCGAATTTAGTCTGCCATTGAAGAAAAAACCTGCATTCCTGTACTATCTTGGTTAGAGGGTGGAGTGTGACGTTAAGTACCACTTAGTTCGTGGCAATGTTTTCTGTTCAGAATACCGACACAAAGTGACCTTAAGGGACCTTGGAAATCAATTGACAGCTCTTGCGATTCTCGCTTTCATACATCTAACCGTTAACGAGACAACAGTTAAATTAGGCTTATCGCTCATTTCGCAAGTCCCATAAGGTCATGTAGACTAACTTCACATGGCCTTACGATAGGCATCTGTCACTCGCACACGCCCATCGCTCTTTCGATATCTGGGATTTCAATCCCCAATTAAGAAGACGTGATGCTTCAAACTGCAGACGTTTGAATTTGTTGCCAAATTATACAAAATATAGAACACCTTGTGTGCATTTAGAGACTGGAGTTACACTCCTGTTCCTGAACACTCTTAAAATACATTTCGGTTTTATTTATAAATTGAATGCGATGATGCCGGAAAAAAATCCGAGGTTGGTTACTTAAAACTAGCCTAAGGTATGTGAGTCGGTCATAGTTTCCCGCAGTTAGACCTAAGCCTAGTCCGCTGCACGACAGTGGCCGATAGGGGGGGATACGCACTGCTCTTTCTAACCCGGGTCTAAAGGATTGCAAGGTGGAGTTCCCTCTATCCCCAACTACCAGAATTTTCGATGTTGCATTTTAAAATCCCGAACGCCCCGACTGGATACGTACTGAACCGGTGGAGACCCTCCTCAGCTTGTTGTGCGACGGAACGGTCGTGGTTGCTCGAGTTCGTCGCTCTCACAATATGTCCCCGAATCAACTTCACCAAGAAATTGTCCACTCGTATCAGCTTCGCCCTGTTGTATAAAACCTCATTGGAATAGAATTTTATGTACTGGGACTCACGTGTACTGTAGAGGCGAAGGCAAGCCCTAAGACAAGCCCTCTCAAACACCCATATTTTTCCATCAAGCTTGCACTCACGTTGAACCATACGAGACAGCCATAGGTGAGCATAGGCCGGATGAGGGCCATGTACCAGATCACCTTCACCTTTCCATCGAGCTGGCTGTTGTAAAACAGTCTCTTGCAGTCTCGTCCAACAATTGAGAACTTTCGCCAATTCTTTTTCGTATCCGCCGAAGCCTTATACAACGGCGTCCTGAACAGAATGGTTTTGGACTTCTTGAAGTTGATTCAGTTGAAAATCAAGTCGTTGCAACCTCTCATGAATGAATCGAAGTCACCCTGCGAGAGAGTAGTGATTTCCTCGATACTTTTACCTGATCTGTACAAGATCAAGTCGTCGGCGTATGCAATTACATACGGGAGAGAACTAATAGGATCGCTCAAGTAAATGTTGAACAGGATCGGCGAATTAATGGCACATTTTTGGAGACCATTTTTTATTTTACCTGTGGAGGTCACGTTGCCATTCTTTACGACGAACCTTCTACCGGTGAGCATGTTACACAGCAGGTACAGGAGTGGTTTACTTATGCCTAGCCGATTGAGCTTGTCAAAAAATCCTTCTAACCATACGGTGTCAAAGGCCTTCTTCAGATGGATACATATAAGGTGAAGTATGTCCAAGAATGGGAATCACTAGGATCAGGATCAGTAGTTATAGCTTAAATTTTACACCGAACGAACAATAGGAATTTTTAAAACAAAAAATTAACAGAAATTAACAGAATTAGAAAACTGGTCACAGATTTGTCCCAATTCAGGGCCTACTACCAGCAAAATGAACCACAACCTACAAGAAAGGACCTACTTCTTGAATAGCTACTCGGTAGAAAAAAAATAAGTATGATTTTTAAAATAAGAGGCGAACTTTCT
Organism: Eristalinus sepulchralis; assembly: GCA_944738645.1. Classification (NCBI taxonomy): domain Eukaryota; kingdom Metazoa; phylum Arthropoda; class Insecta; order Diptera; family Syrphidae; genus Eristalinus; species Eristalinus sepulchralis. The sequence continues at coordinate 75,909,781 of OX122882.1, forward strand.
AAGCTTCATTTTATACCGCATCGCCCGGAGCTTACAATCTTGTGCGACCTGTGCAGTCTTAGAGAACGTGGAGATGTGTTGCACTGCATTCCGCAATGCGCCATACTTAAGGAGTTTCGTATTCTTATTTTCGGTAGTCAGACACTTGAGTTGGAGGAAGCAATAGTTGTCCTTGTTTAAGATTACAAGCAATTTTTTTTTACTTTGTTGTTAATTGTTTATCACTGTTAGCCACTGTACCAAAGGACCTTGAAGACACTATCTGCACTAACAATTGTACATCTCTGCATCGAATGCATTAACCGGAAAATCATACGAGCGAACCGCACAAATATTTGTCAGTACTGTAATTGAAAGTGCAATGTTGGTTCTTCCACATGATTTTAAGATGTACTCGTTCACTTGGACTTCGGTCGTGCAAGCAGCTGCATGGTAATTTGGTATTGGAAAATAAACAAATATTTAAAAAAAATTATTACTCAATTATAAGGATTCAAATAAATGTGTCAGTTTTGTACAATCTTGAATGGTGACAGAGGTTGGGACTTGCTCTGCAACTACGCGGTCAACGCATTGCGCTACAGGAGCCGCATACTTGATGAAAGTTTTCAAGTGATTGGTGCCTTATATACTGAAACAAACAGCGTAAATTTATACATACAGTACCTCGCAAAATTGAGCATACCTACACCTATCATTACTTCATACTCGTGCTTTTTTAAGGCCAAACACTTTTTTGTTTTATTTTTTTGGTATACAATCATAACTCTTAAACGAGAGTCAATGCCAAACTCACAGACAAAAGACTTCCTACCGGTACTCTTCGCATGAAAAAGGAAACAAACCCTGCAATCGACACACAAAATTGAGCATACAGATGTCATGTGTGCGTTATACACAAGCTTCGCAGAATCGATACATGCAAATTTGTTCAGGAATGAAGCAACAAATGTCCCTGATGATCATTTCTGCACCCGCTTTTGAACTGAAAAGACCGATATTCTCTTCCATGTATGGAAGACATGCGAAAACAGACTACCTTGTCAACGAGAATGCTCATAATTAAGCTATTTCGCGAGGGGAAGTCGATGCGAAAAATAGCAGAAACTGTGGGGCGATCGCATGCAACGGTACAAAAAATAATACGCAATTATAGATATGAAGCGACACTAAAAACAGACCTGAAAGGGGAAGAAAAAACTTGCTCTCAGAACAAATCAAGCGGTATATTGGTTGGACAATCAAGTCCAATCCAAAATCTAGCGTTCCAAAGTTGAAGACACCTCTTCTATTGACAAATTTAGGTATTTGAATATTTTAAAACGAAATTTACGAAGTTCCGCAGTAAAATTAGGTTTACCTTCGGTATTCTACCTCCAACAAGAAATAGATCCGATGCACACCCCCTATTTAGTACGCGAATGGTGGCTTTATAACGCTCCAAAGCAGCCAAAAACACCCCTCTATGGCACGAAATAAAGGTGCGGCTTTAAGAAAGTACGTGCTCCAATAAGCAGGAGCTAAAAGCTAAATTTAGGCAGCTTGGGAAGGGATTCAGCCATCTTTTACTGAAAAACTAGTAAAATCCATCCATATAGATGCTGAAGGAGGTGCCACGCGTTACTGAAATTTTATTTGTAACTGTTTTTGTTTTGTGCTTTAGTCGTAACTCGAATTTACTTTAAGTGTAAGCTCAATTTTGTGTGTTAAAATGAAGTGCCTCTTTTGCTTTGCTTTTGCAAGTTTTTTTTTTTTTTGGTTTTCATATTTTTGTTTATAGTTTTTAGCAATTGAAATATGTCAATTCGAACTGCATTTAAGTTATATAAATTAACTACTTTTTGCAAGGCGAAAAAGATAAAAATTCGTTTAAGCTGTGAGTGTATGCTCAATTTTGTGCGGTACTGTGATTTCCCTTAAATGTCAATGCAAGCAATTGCTTTTTTCTTTTTAAAAATAGTCTAATTAACTAGAACACCTTGTGAATGAGTCATTTCGTTAATTTGAGTTAATGTCATTTGCCACGCTTATTGCATTCGTTGCACAGTGTCGTGACAAATAACCAAAGAAAATTTTTAAATCAGCGTCAAAAACACGTTAGATCCATTTAGGTGACTATAAAAAGAGCATGCTTCTCGGAGGTGTCCATAGTTAGCACAATGAAGTTCATCATTTTAGTAGCCTTGCTTGCTCTCCTCTCCGTGGTAAATTTGTTTAACTGCAATTGAAGGTTCTTTTAACTAATTGAAGTTTGTTTTGTAGCGCCTTGCAGAATGCGAGGCTCCTAATCGTGAACCAGCGTTTTTTATATTTTTTAGACAAATCTTTAATTTTTTCCGCATATTTAGATGGCATAATGATCCTTTTAAAATTGCGAATCAGAAACACAATCCGTTGGCAGAGAGAGGGAAGGAACAACAAATCACAAAGGTAATTCTATTCGATATCGTATCTAATGCCAAATGAATGTGACAATCAATCGGATGATGGATGTGTTTTTACAGACGACAACAATGTCTACGCCGATGACAACAATGTCTACGCCGATGACAAATATGCCTACGCCGATGACAACAATGTCTACGCCGATGACAGAAATGTCTACTCCGATGACAACAATGTCTACGCCGATGACAGAAATGTCTACGCCAATGACAACAACGTCTTGATTCGAGGGTGTTGCTTAACAGCGCTAACTCTGGGAGGAAATTCAATTAAATTTATTTTAGAATAAAGGTGCAATATGACATGAGTCCTTTATAGGACTAAGTTATCACAATTTCAGAAGGTTATAAAATTTGTATATTACTTAAAACTTATAGTAGTTAAGTATGGATGAAAAGTGTAGAAAAATGGCATGTTTAAAGCGCTTGGCATTAGAAGTTGTTTTTAGGTAATTCGGTAAAGAGTTCCAAAGTTTAATAGCATGAATGTAAAAGTGACGAGTACGAGGTTCTTTAAGAGCATTTTTTCTGATAGATGGAGCAAAATTAAGTTTCTTATAAGAATACGATGGAGACTTGATCACAATTATATTATGCAGAAATATTAAATTTCTCATATCCATGTACAGATCTAGAGAAGAGCCAAGTAAACTTTTACTGTATTGAGATACGTGATCAGATCTTCGTGGGCCATATACATATCTAACCGCATCATTTAATGCCACCTGTAGCTTTTGCTGAGACAGTGACTGTAGACTACTTCAGCATAAGTAAGAATGAGGGCTTAGGCAAGTTTTCTTCGAGTGTCGAGTGTATTTAGAGGTCACCCATAACCTGCGTAGACAGCCATATATTCTCTTAATTACGTGATTTGTGTGATCATATCCAGTCAACCACCACCACCAGCTGTGGATATTGGAAAGCACATGACCAGCATACAGGTCAACACATTGGAATAATTGCACACGAACGGAAGGTCATTAATAAACATAGAGAAAAGAATAGGTCCCAGAATTGAACCCTGGGGTACACCTCCTTTAACTGGTAAGAGAGCAGAAAAATTGAGGGCGTCGACAACTACTCTCTGAAACCTATCGGATAGGAAGCTTGAGATAAAACTTACTGCTCTATCACTAAGCGCAAAGAAATTTCGCGAATTTCAATTTCCAGCAAAGAATTTTGTGATTTACTTTAAACAACAAAGGCCTTAGGGAATCAAGTAAACAGAGAAGTGTAATCTGTTTTTGATCATAATTCTGTCTAATATCTTCCATGATGTTGACCATGGCAGTAGAAGTACCGTGCTTAGCTCTAAAGCCAGATTGTGCTTCATAATAATAATAATTGAATGCACCACAGCCCACAACGAACCAAGGCCTAGCTTCTACAACAACTACTCGTGTTGTGCGTGCTACTGTTCTCTCACGAGGAGAAGGAACCTTCAGGCTTTTTGCCGACTCCGAACGGCGAGATTTGAGAAGCTTTTCATTGACAATTGATACTCTTTGAGTGTTGTCAGCAACTCGGAAGAGGTGGTGCCATGAAAAAATGTGAAGGGCCCCGGCCGGGAATCGAACCCAGACTTTCATACAGAAGATTATTACGTGATTAATGTTTAATCTGTTGCTGAGCCATGATTTTCTCTAATACTTTTGATAAGCACGGAAGAATACTGATGGCTCTGAAGTCTGAAACAGAGGATGGAATTGGTCGTTTAGCGATAGGTGTAACTCGGCCTATTTGTGATAGGAAGGATTCATTTTACAAATTTCAAAGGAACTCCGTCTTCCCCAATAGCATTTGATCTAGTCTCCCTTATTGCATTAATCACCTCAATTTCACTGACCGTTTTCACTTCAAAGGGTCTTAAGGGTTAGTGTGACTTAAATTATTAGCAGAGTTGAAACAATTCTCCTCAGACTGACTTTCAAGAAAGAAGTTGTTCAGAATATTGGGGTCAACCATAAATTTTTCACTGTTCTTGGTATCAGATTCTTCCATGCACTGTAGGTTGTTCCAGAGCTTCTTAGGGGGCAGTGAAGAACTCAGTTAGAGAACTCAGGTATACGAACTCCTTGACTACCATGAAGTTTCTGCTGCCTAGTGTCATGCTCTGTCCGAGACGTCGATGTTGTGCTTCCTTCTTTGAAGTCAGCATATACTTCGTTTTGCCCTCATTCACCACCAGACCCATTTCACCCGCTTCTGCTTCAATGCCAGCAAACGCCTTACTGACGGCTTGCTGTGTTAGCTAGCAGTTGAACTGGCTGTTGGAAGATCGTGCCTCTGGTGTTAACTTGTGAGTAACTCACGATCTTCTCAAGGATGATGTTAAATAAGTCACATGACAGTGCGTGCCCTTGTCTAAAACCTGTTTGGGCATGAAGGTCTCGGTGAGTTCGTTGCCGACCTTGACGGAGCAGCGAGAGTTCTTCATCGTCATCCTACACAATCTGACGATTTTGTTAGGAATGCCAAAACTAGACATGGCACTGTATAGCTCGTCTCTGTGTCATATGCGGCCTTGATATCGACGAATAGGTGGTGAGTGTCGATTTGCACTTCTTGGGTCTTTTCCAGAATCTCCGTAGTGTGATGATTTGGTAGATGGTGGACTTCCCTGGCCTGAAACCACGCTGATAAGGACCTATCAGGTTGTTGACGAATGGTTTCAGGTTTAAAACAATATTAATGACGAACAAGAAGAATTCTCAAATCACAGAACAAAGGAAAGCTGAGACGTCTACGAGGTCTATGAAAAATTAACGTCGCATCCCAATTGAAATTTTAAATCAACTTCAGGGGCTATTTGACGCTTAAGATAACCCAACATCATCGGCAAAAGCAGTTGGTGTGTCTTTAAAGTCTAGATCAGAAAGTGAGTTGATATGAATTAGGAATAGTATTGGCCCCAGAACGAAGCCCTGTGGTACCCCGAGATTTAGAAATCTCACTTCGCTTCTCGTTCCGTTAAATTTTACTTTTTGTGATATGACTCAGGCCAATCCAACATAAGTCCGCGAAGTAGGTTATGGTCAACTCAGTAGTAGGTTATGGTCAACCATGTCGAAAGCTTTGGTTATGTCGACGAATAGAGCAGCTGTGCATTTTTTGTCATCGAGGTGAGACATAATATGCGGGCAAAACTCTAGGAACGCATCTTCTGTCGACTTTTATTTTTGAAATCCGAACTGAAACGGACTGATTTTCTTTAAAAATCTCAATATTCTGTTATTAGTTATTCAAAAACCTTACTTATCGCTGGAAGTAGTGAAATGGGTCGATAGTGTGAGGTTGTCTGCATTAACACATTGCACATATTCGCAATGCCTATTTTGAATGTGCTACTCGCACTCCCACCCTGTGCTATGTCATACTCACTTAATGATCACTAAGTCACAAATCAGTGTACGTATTAAAGAAGAAAACAACTTCGCGATCGGATGATGAAGTTTCGTTAAGACAACATTATCTTGTTATGTACAAATATGATCCAGTTATTTTTGATAATCTCTCCTCAAATGTCTTGGCATGAAACCATTGTAAAGCCACAGTTTCCATAAAGTCTTTGTGAGCGACGGCTCGCTCTTTTAATGTTTCCTTTCACTAAGACTCCTACAATAGTTACCTCTTTCCATTGTAGAACCCTTTTTGAATAAAGGAACCACTGTAACACATTTAAGATCTTCAGGGAAACTCCGATAAATACGCTACGATTAAATATTACTGCCAAGACATCTACAATAAAGCTTGCAATTCTTTTTAGTACTACATTACACAAACTATCGACACCACACGAGTCAGAGTTATGTAAGGTACCAATAGTTTTCAATATTTCCAACGGAGTTATTTGTTCAAAAACGAAGCTATTTTCTTGTATTGGGCAAGTATCTTGAATATGAGAACAACACTGTACCGGTTGATCACATTGGCTGCGTCCAACATTAGAAAAGTATTCATTAAAAGCGTCCGCAATATCACGTTTATCTCTTATTTCTAAACCTTCGGGACATAAAACATTAGACATTTTATTTAATGCATTCTTGAGGAAGTTCCAAGGTTAACTTACTTCTCAGAAAGTCCAAAACTCCAAACGCTTGTATTTTTGTAGAAAACTCGACCACACAATGGGCTCTAAAGAATTGTGCAATAGTCTTAAAAACTTGAGTGTAACCAAAAATAAAAAAACAAACAAATGTACAGACTCGTCATCTAATACTGACCTAGCTTAGAGTATAGCAGTCCCAGAAATGGCTGAAACTTTCTCATTTGAGTGTATGAACGAGTAGGATGGGGCTAAGTCCATCACCACGGGACCAGACGGAGTCAATCCAAAATTCCTACAGATACTTGTTCCACTTATACTCGTACTTCTCTACGTAACGATTATTTTCAATTTTTGTATTTACAGTAGTCAATTCCGAAGCCAAGGGAAAGTAGCAAACGTTATTCTTTTACCGAAAAAGAACTGTGTACTTACGCCTTCAAAATTTCGACCAATAAGTATGTTGTGAGAAGATTCTTGCCAATCAGGTTATTGGGTTCATTAATGAAAACACTTTAATGTCAAGTTGGCAATCTAGTTTCAGAGCTAAACGCAGCTCTGAATCTGCAGTAATGAAGGTAATAACTGATTTTAGGCTTTCGATAGACAGTGGGGGCATTGGAGTCTTAGTTTTCCTTGATTTTTCTAAACCATTCGATTGCATAGATAATTCCTTGCTTATATCGAAACTTAAGCAGAATTTTAATTTTTCTGTATCGTCCCTAAGACTTCTGCTTCTTGAACAACCGGTTCCAAAATGTGGTCGCAGAAATTGGAGCTTCTGACCCATTTACTAGCAATATAGGTGTACCGCAAGGTTCTGTGCTCGGACCCCTTTTATTGTCAATGTTTAATAACCATCTTCCACAGGCAGTCCGCGTTTTAGTTTCTCGCGTCCTATTGGTTTAAGTGGAGGCCGTTTAGTAAGTGTTAATGAAGATCTCGGTAATATTGCAGAATGGTCAGAAATCAATAAATTGAAACTCAACCCATTCACGAGGTACAGTTGATACTGTGTGGTAACGCCATTCCTATCGAAACAAGTTGTAACTATCTTGGATTTTATAGCAATTGCTCTCTTACGTGTTGTAACGCAGTCAGAAAAATATTTATGCTGGCTTGCGATGCCTGCGACATTCAGCGCACCTTCAAACTGAGCAATTGAAAATGCGTCCTTTTAAGAATCTGCTAATTCAGTTCAGTGTATCCTTGTGTTGATTATGAGTGCAACTGACGATTAAATGTAGCTGTGTTCGTTTTGCTTATAATGTCCCCAGATATTGTGGTGTTTCCCATTTACCAACTATTGATCTTGGTCGAAGTTTGGACGTTTTCCTGAAGTATCGTAAAATTCCAAAAATTGTACAAAATTATTCATCACAATTGTCCAACTTTTTTATACGACTGTCTAACATTTGCAAATTCCTCCAGTGGTCTGAAATTAATTTTACCCCGTTTCACCCATATTGTGTTGGAGAACCACCTACCTTATTAGCAATAAAGCAGGGGTCAGCATGCCCCCACAACCACTTGCCATTCAACTTATATTTTTTGGAGCTTCCACAAGCTCTTCTACAGATGGCGCTTATGTAGCTTTGCAAAGTGATATACGACACACCAACGCCAACTTTCCAACAGCTGCCATGACATAAGGACATCTTTCCAAATATGACACCTTTTGTTGCATTCACACTAAGTCTGTTAGGCAGTGTGTCACTTTGCAAAGCGTCATGTACGAGTCAGCCCAGGGAAGGTGGACACACAATTTACTGGTAGTAAGGCGATGGTTCCTCGTGTAGCGCCATCTAAAATTTATTTTGAACATCACGATCCTAGGCAACGTAAACGTTTTGAAATTCTTTTTAAAAGTATTTTTTAGGAACAAACTTTCTAACAGGAGAGTGCATACTTGGGGAATATCTTTGGAAGCTATAGTGAGGAAGTTGTCTTTGCAGGCTCGGAACATGTACTGGGACCTTGTGCGAGACTAACTTGCAACTGATAAGATACCTGGGCAGTTTTTATAACCATCCCATTCTCAGATTCTTAAAAGGATCTGGTGTAGATTCTCTGACCACTTCCAATACCACTCTGAGTAGATTGACTTTTAAAGGAAACTCGTGTACTAGCAAGTTACTGGTGGGGGCGGATAGACAAAGGACGCGGTGGAGCATACTATAGCCATTTTAAAAACGTCGGCTCGACAGGGTGAAGTTGCAAAAATTTAGAAATCCTTGACATCCTACGATGCATCATAGTGGATGTCTGCAAAAGCAAAGTATTTCCTCAATTAAGTGTCGTACTTTGAAAGGGTGAGAGGAACTATTTTTTTGAGTTCTGTTAACTCAGGACCTAGATGACCCTGTTACCACTTTGTAAAACAGCATTGAATTCGAAACTAAGCACCGTCTTTCATTGTTAATTAGAATGCTGAACTGGAATCTTTAGCAGATAAGTAAAATAAGTTAAACTGTCGGTCGGTCTTTTTCTCGGAAAAGTTATAGGAGCAAAAAAATCCTTCCCCACGTCCCCACGTCCCCACGTCCCCACAACACTGCAATAGGATGTGGAGTTGATGCGAGATTTGAGTTTGCAAGGGGCACCAATACCTCCACGTCACTCCGTCCACGGGCAATGGACGACATCAATCAGACAGAATTGCTATTTGAATTGAACGTTGCGTTTATTCTCTAAATGAATTATAATACATGTATATTTAGAAATAATTACACAGGATTAGAAGAGCTTACTCTCTTTTAGCAATTCCTCCGCTCGAGTTCCGATTCCAAAGACGGATCTGTCGGCGGAACATTTGGAATTCTTTCAGTCAGTTTAAATTGTCAGATTGACAGTTAGCTTTGTTTGTTTTTGGAATCGGCACCTGAGTCGAGGTTATTTTTAAGTTCTATGACAACCTTCTTCATCATTTATCATTTCCCTCGTGCCTCGTACACTGTTGCCTAATCAGAAAAGTTAAACAACTTTAAAGTGACATACGGCCATAATGGCTTGATGACGGTTTTCAAAGTGACATCAGACATAGCTTATCGCTCATTTCGAAAATCCCATAAGGTCGTAAGACTTACGGTAGGCAAACAGCTGCTCTTCATCTCCAAACTGCAGACGTTTGCATTTGTTGCCAAATCTTACAAAATCTAGAACACCTTGTGACTGCTTCTACTTGTGGCTCTACAGTCCGGGGTGGACCTGGACTTTGTGAATGAGTCATTTCGTAAATTTGAGTAAATGTCATTTGCCACGCTTATTGCATTCGTTCCACAGTGTCGTGACAAAGAACCAAAGCAAATTTTTAAATCAGCGTCAAAAACACGTTAGATCCCTTTAGGTGACTATAAAAAGAGCATGCTTCTCGGAGGTGTCCATAGTTAGCACAATGAAGTTCATCATTTTAGTAGCCTTGCTTGCAGTCCTTTCCGCGGTAAATTTGTTTTAAAAGCAAGTTCACATCTAATTGGAGTTTGTTTTTTAGCCCCATGCAGAATGCGCGTTCGATCTAGCTATACCAGAGTTTACCTTAAGCAAGGCAAATATTTGGGGTTTGGTGAAAAAAATCCTCAGTCTTAGCGGCGCTATTAGACATGTAGGTAAATTGTATGACAAATATACAAAAAAGAACCCACCACCAAAGCAGAACATTGTCATAGAGGTAAGTCGATTCGATATCGTGTCTCGTGACACGTCATGCCAAATGAATGTGACAATCAATCGGATGATGGATTTGTTTTTACAGGCGACAACAATGTCTACGCCGAAGAAAAAAGAGTCTTAATTCGAAGGTGTTGCTGAAGGGCGCTAACTGTTGGAGAAAATCTTGCCTTTCTGTTTGGTTTTGGTGTGGTTTTCCAAAGTTTATAGCCCCCTTTGTGAATAAATAATTCAGTTGTTGCACATTTACTTCTGCGCTTTGTTGTGGAGCGATGTTTTTATTTTTTTGTTTGAGCTTGGGAAACACTGCACAGGAGCGCTCAGACGCAAAAACTGGTCCATTGCACTTCCAAGCAGTAACCTACATCCAATGTAATTTCTTGATATTCCAGAGGAAAATCCGCAAGCGTTTCTGTGATAAAGAGCCTATGCTTTAGCTCCAACCGCAACAAACGGCGGCCACCTGATTCAAGCAAAGTCGGGACATTGACAGAGAAAATGCTCTGAAGTGTCTTCACCTCCTCTACAGGCGTCGCAGAGCGTTTCATTACTAAGCTCGTGTGCTTGAGCTTACGTGCTTAGAGAAGACGGTTTGAGTGCCACCAAGTCGTTTGCAGTCTTACCTATCTAGAGATCGCAGAAAAGCGTTTGGGATCATGCGCCTGGTCAGTCTGTACCCTGCCATCACTGACTGTGCTGTCGAGAGACCCAAACCATCGATGGAAGCCCTAAACAAGAACCCGAACAGTCCCAAGGTGGGCTTGGGCCCATGATCCCGTGGGGTCCCGCGACCCACACAAGTTTAAGCGAATTTAGCGAATTTAACCTGCATTCCTGTACTATCTTGGTTAGAGGGTGGAGTGTGACGTTAAGTACCACTTAGTTCGTGGCAATGTTTTCTGTTCAGAATACCGACACAAAGTGACCTTAAGGGACCTTGGAAATCAATTGACAGCTCTTGCGATTCTCGCTTTCATACATCTAACCGTTAACGAGACAACAGTTAAATTAGGCTTATCGCTCATTTCGCAAGTCCCATAAGGTCATGTAGACTAACTTCACATGGCCTTACGATAGGCATCTGTCACTCGCACACGCCCATCGCTCTTTGGATATCTGGGATTTCAATCCCCAATTAAGAAAACGTTTGAAGCATCAACTGCAGACGTTTGAATTTGTTGCCAAATTATACAAAATATAGAACACCTTGTGTGCATTTAGAGACTGGAGTTACACTCCTGTTCCTGAACACTCTTAAAATACATTTCGGTTTTATTTATAAATTGAATGCGATGATGCCGGAAAAAATTCCGAGGTTGGTACTTGCCCAAATGCATAGATATAAGGTGAAGTATGTCCAAGAATGGGAATCACCAGGATCAGGATCAGTAGTTATAGCTTAACTTTTACACCGAACGAACAATAGGAATTTTTGAAACAAAAAATTAACAGAAATTAACAGAATTAGAAAACTGGTCACAGATTTGTCCCAATTCAGGGCCTACTACCAGCAAAATGAACCACAACCTACAAGAAAGGACCTACTTCTTGAACAGCTACTCGGTAGAAAAAAAAAATAAGTATGCTTTTTAAAATAAGAGGCGAACTTTCTAAGCTTCATTTTATACCGCATCGCCCGGAGCTTACAATCTTGTGCGACCTGTGCAGTCTTACAGAACGTGGGGATATGTTGCACTGCATTCCGCAATGCCCCATACTTGAGGAATTTCGTATTCTTATTTTCGGTAGTCAGACACTTGAGTTGGAGGAAGCAATAGTTGTCCTTGTTTATGATTACAAGCAATTTTTTTTTACTTTGTTGTTAATTGTTTATCACTGTTAGCCACTGTACCAAAGGACCTTGAAGACACTATCTGCACTAACAATTGTACATCTCTGCATCGAATGTTGCATTGACCGGAAAATCATACGAGCGAACCGCAGAAATATTTGTCAGTACTGTAATTGAAAGTGCAATGTTGGTTCTTCCACATGATTTTAAGATGTACTCGTTCACTTGGACTTCGGTCGTGCAAGCAGCTGCATGGTAATTTGGTATTGGAAAATAAACAAATATTTAAAAAAAATTATTACTCAATTATAAGGATTCAAATAAATGTGTCAGTTTTGTACAATCTTGAATGGTGACAGAGGTTGGGACTTGCTCTGCAACTACGCGGTCAACGCATTGCGCCACAGGAGCCGCATAATTGATGAAAGTTTTTAAGTGATTGGTGACTTATATACTGAAACAAACAGCGTAAATTTGAGCATACCTACACCTATCATTATTTCATACTCGTGCTGTTTTAAGGCCAAACACTTTTTTGTTTTATTTTTTTGGTATACAATCATAACTCTTAAACGAGAGTCAATGCCAAACTCACAGACAAAAGACTTCCTACCGGTACTCTTCGCATGAAAAAGGAAACAAACCCTGCAATCGACACACAAAATTGAGCATACAGATGTCATGTGTGCGTTATACACAAGCTTCGCAGAATCGATACATGCAAATTTGTTCAGGAATGAAGCAACAAATGTCCCTGATGATCATTTCTGCACCCGCTTTTGAACTGAAAAGACCGATATTCTCTTCCATGTATGGAAGACATGCGAAAACAGACTACCTTGTCAACGAGAATGCTCATAATTAAGCTATTTCGCGAGGGGAAGTCGATGCGAAAAATAGCAGAAACTGTAGGGCGATCGCATGCAACGGTACAAAAAATAATACGCAATTATAGATATGAAGCGACACTAAAAACAGACCTGAAAGGGGAAGAAAAAACTTGCTCTCAGAACAAATCAAGCGGTATATTGGTTGGACAATCAAGTCCAATCCAAAATCTAGCGTTCCAAAGTTGACGGCTGAGGTGTCACCCTCTTTCAGTGGGAACCGTTCGAAGAGTCTTGAGAAAGAATAGTTTAAATAGTAGGATCGCCCGAAGAAATCCGTACATTTCCCTAGTTAACAAGAAGAAAAGATTGGAGTTTGCTAGACAATATGTAAACCACCCGGAAAGCTTTGGGAAGGTGTTTTGTTTTCAGATGAAACAAAAATAAATTTATTTGGGTCTGCTGGCAAACAAATTGCTTGGAGGGAACGAAATACAGCTCTCAAAGCTGAAAATATAAAGTCAACCATAAAACACGGGGGAAGGTCTGTGCTGTTGTGGGGTTGTATGGGTTCAAATGACTGTGGAAAGTTCGAAATTTTAGAAACTTCTATGGACAAATTTGGGTATTTGAATATTTTAAAACGAAATTTACGAAGTTCCGCAGTAAAATTAGGTCTACCTTCGGTATTCTACCTCCAACAAGAAAATGATCCGACGCGCACCCCGTATTTAGTACGCGAATGGTGGCTTTATAACGCTCCAAAGCAGCCAAAAACACCCCCACAATCGCCGGATCTTAACCCTATTGAACATCTATGGCACGAAATAAAAGTGCGGCTTTAAGAAAGTACGTGCTCCAATAAGCAGGAGCTAAAAGCTAAATTCAGGCATCTTTGGAAGGGATTCAGCCATCTTTTACTGGAAAACTGGTAAAATCCATGCCACGGCGGTTATAGATGCTGAAGGAGGTGTGGAATTTTATTTGTAACTGTTTTTGTTTTGTGTTTTAGTCGTAACTCGAATTTACTTTAAGTGTATGCTCAATTTTGTGTGTTAAAATGAAGTGCCTTTTTTGCTTTGCTTTTGCAAGTTTTTTTTTTTTGGTTTTCACATTTTTGTTTATGGTTTTTAGCAATTGAAATATGTCAATTCGAACTGCATTTAACTTTTATAAATTAACTACTTTTTGCAAGGCGAAAAAGATAAAAATTCGTTTAAGCTGTGAGTGTATGCTCAATTTTGTGCGGTACTGTAATTTCCCTTAAATGTCAATCTGGTAGATGGCCCCTAGGCGAAACCATATAAAAATGAAAATTGTAAGCAATTGCTTTTTTCTTTTTAAAAATAGTCTAATTAACTAGAACACCTTGTGAATGAGTCATTTCGTTAATTTGAGTTAATGTCATTTGCCACGCTTATTGCATTCGTTCCACAGTGTCGTGACAAATAACCAAAGAAAATTTTTAAATCAGCGTCAAAAACACGTTAGATCCATTTAGGTGACTATAAAAAGAGCATGCTTCTCGGAGGTGTCCATAGTTAGCACAATGAAGTTCATCATTTTAGTAGCCTTGCTTGCAGTCCTTTCCGCGGTAAATTTGTTTTAACTGCAAGTCCACATCTAATTGGAGTTTTTTTTTGTAGCACCTTGCAGAATGCGAGGCCAAGCAACCTGAACCAGGGTTAAATCGGCATTTGTCCAAAAGAATCTTTAAAAGGGACACCAAAATTTCAACAACTGCAAAGCCGGACAGTGCAGGCAAAGGAACAACAGGCAACGCAACCATAGAGGTAAGTCGATTCGATACCGTGTCTCATGACACGTCATGTCAAATGAATGTGACAATCAATCGGATGATGGATTTGTTTTTACAGACGACAACAATGTCTTCGCCGAAGAAAAAGAAGTCTACGCCGAAGAAAAAAAAGTCTTAATTCGAAGGTGTTGCTGAAGGGCGCTAACTGTTGGAGAAAATCTTGCCTTTCTGTTTGGTTTTGGTTTGGTTTTCCAAAGTTTATAGCCCCCTTTGTGAATAAATAATTCAGTTGTTGCACATTTACTTCTGCGCTTTGTTGTGGAGCGATGGTTTTATTTTTTTTTTTGGCTCAGACTCAAAAACACTACCAGGCGGTAGCCTACATCCCATATAATTTCTTGATGTTCTTAATTGGCTCAACATCCATCAATGCGACTGTGAAAAAGGGTACAATGAGTCGTATCAAATGGTAAACGTACAATTGTAGAAGAATCATCACCAAAATCATTAGTTTCCGCGCAGGACTACAATTCTATGGAAATTTTGAAGGCCACATGCCAAAAGAGAGGTGGACTCTACGAAGTGGGCCTTCTTTGGAAACAAAGATTGCAACAGCTTCCAAAAAGCTACGAAAACGCCCTTAAACGTCTCAAGTGCTTCAAAAAGAAATTTCAAAAAGACGACGATCTAAGGGGTCAATTTTTAGCTATTATCTTTTTGGCAACACTGGCTTAAAAAGCTGACGCACGTTTCGCGTTTTGTTTCACTGTCAAACATCTCCAGTTTGGTTTATAATTTAACCATGAATAGTCTTTCAAACGAACAACGCTTGCAAGTTATTGAATTTTTGTATCCAAATGCGCGTTCTGTTAAGAAAGTTCATCGCGCGCTTCTTCCATTGGTCAGTTTAATAGAACGAACCACTGAAGCGTCTATTCGGGCTATTGTGACTAAATTTCGCACCAGATTTACATTGCTGGACATAAAACCACCAACACGCTTCCGTAGAGTGCGAACTGGAGAAAATATCGCAGCTGTATCGGCCAGTGTTAATGATGACCATCAATTATCGATTCGTTGCCGTTCGCAGCAATTGGGCCTCTGTTAGTCAACAACGTGGAAAAATTTGCGGAAGAATTTAGGTGTGATGCCCTTCAAAATACAGCTGGGGCAGGAATTGAAGCCGAACGACCTACCGCAACGTAAAATTTTTGGTGAATGGGCTCTTGGAAAGTTGAACGAAGATCCACTTTATTACCGAAAATTGTGTTCAGCGAAGAAGCTCATTTTTGGCTCAATGGGTACGTAAATAAGCAGAATTTTCGATTTGGGAGTGAGTATCAGCCAGAAGCATTGCAAGAGCTACCAATGCATCCAAAAAAAGTCACAATTTGGTGCGGTTCATGAGCTGGTTGCATCATTCGACTGTACTTCCTCAAAGATGATGCGATTCGTAACGTAAGTGTGAATGGTGAGCGCTACCGTGAGATGATATCCAACTTTTTTTTCCAAAATGCAAGAGCTTGACTTGCATGACATGTGGTTTCAACAAGACGGTGCCACAGGCCACACAGCACGCGCAACAACGGACTTATTGAGAGGCGAGTTCGCTGAACATTTTATTTCACGTTCGGGACCGGTCAATCGGGCGCCTAGATCGTGCGATTTAAAGGCTTTAGACTAGTTTTTGTATGGCTATGTTAAAGCTTAAGACCGCTTCGATTTACGCATTGAAAGACAACATTAAAGCATTTATTCCTTAGATACCGGCGGAAATGTTGACAAGAGTATGCCAAAATTGGACTAAGCGGATGGACCATTTGAGGCGCAGTCAAGGTCAACATTTGCATGACATAATCTTCAAATAGTAATTTATATGGACCGTACTATCGATTTAAATAAAGTTTTCATGCATTTTTCTGAATTTTATGTGTGTTTTCTTTTTTTTTTGAAAAACTTTCCTATAGCTTGTAAAAGCTCGCGTTATTTCGTGCAACTGCAGCAACTATTCTGCTGAACGGGACCTAAATTTGGGGTTATTGTTTTTTTGAGGAAATTGGAAAATTCCTCAGACACTCTGAAGCGATTCTTTCCACTTCCAACAGGTACACAAAACAATATACTGCATTTGGAAACTGGAGTTCCACCTCTTTTTTTAAACACTGTCAAGCTACATGCAGACTAGTAGTGGAGATGGAAGAGCACAGATTGCCGAGGATTTTACTGAAGCACATAATTTCATCAAGAGGGCCCTTGGCTCTAAAATGGGAGGATTTGGCGGTAAATTATGGCGTAAACCCAATTATTTCATCGAACATGGAACTGTCATTGATTAAGCCATGCTTTAGAAAAACTAGGTAATGCCATGTATGACAGTTTTTCAACTGAAGCGCATTCTTCCCATAATAGACTGATCTACAGTAGCCTAAATTACAACCTTATTCAAAGCTCTTCTACATATTTGCTAGACCGCTACTCTAAGCCTACGATAAGAACAGTATTTAAACTTCTATTAAATCTATACTCTATTCCGCATCGACCCGATTTCCCCAGGACTGTCTGCAAAGCCCATTAAGGCTCATAAAGCGCATGTATCAACCCACTTGCGCTCTGCAGATTGTCGATCTGCACCAGCACCTTAAATGCATAGATTGATGAAGTAGGTCGGGAGAAAAAAATGTTCTATCTTCTTCTACTTGGTCAAGAGAGTCTGTCTTGTTCGGAGTTTATAGTTAGATAGTTTTTTTTGATTATATGGTCCTGTCTGTGAGGGAGGTGAATGGAAAAGAAGACACAACCGCTAACACTACGCGCTGTACCAAGATCTGGATGCAGTTCGAAAGGCAAAAATTCGTCGACCACATCGAGTGAATGGACAACAACGCTCCAGCAAAGAGGGTCTTCGAATCCCAGCCTCTGGGTTCGAGAAGGAACGGAAGGCCTTGGGCTTGGTCTTAACAACTGGAAGGAGGAAATGTAAGGAATCCGAAGCAGACCCTTCATGGGTCGTAGACCCTATCAACAAACAACAATTGTTTCACCCGTTGGCACTTTAAGCTCTCAAGAAAATGCTGCCACTTGCCTTGTGGTCATCAGGAAATGCATTTTTTCGCCACCAAAGCCTTCGAACAACGAGTTTTGGATAGCTTGGAGGGTCTGCCTTTTAACGCGCGAAAGGATCTCCTTGATCAGCTCCTCCTTCGGTGATGGCACGATGATGGTAGGGTGAAATTCTTCATGGTGGTCTTACTCTCAGCATGTACCTGACCTACTTGCTCGTGCTTGGGTGGTTATATGTAGTTCCGAGATCGGGACTTTTGCGCTCAAGTTGCACTGGTGGAACTCAAAATGTCTTTCCCTTTCGCCAGATCAGGCAAACGTCACCATTTGGAGCTTCGCCAGGGAAACGTTTTGCAGACGACTAGTCAGATTGACTGGGGCAACGTAACAGATCACTCAATAAGTCCCAGGACATAAACAGGGCGCCACTAACAAAAATTATTCATTTAATATTAATTTTTAGTTTCTTAGAGGCACACCCTGTCCCGGTACTTATTGAGCGATGTGTCAGTTAGCTCAACTGGAAGTTCTGGTTCGATGGGATGTCTGGGACCGCTTGAATTGTGCCGTTGTCCGCCTTGTACATCGTTATGGCTGTGGTTTAAGCCCAATTCGCGAGTGATCGGTGAATTGGGCTTACCAGTCCTGTTGACCAGATTGGGCCTCGAGCTTGTTTTTCTCACACTTGAAGAAGTCGTTCGCCGCGTGCGTCTTAGTCGAATGAGGCAGTAATCCTCGTCTAAAGGCAAGGCTTTCAGAAAATGGATCTTCTTATCGGGTTCGAGACTATGTTGAAAAATAAATCGCTATTTTGCCTACACCTCGAAAATCCTCATTTCAAGTAAAATAGTTGGACCATTACTTAGCACTTATGGGAGCATCGTCATGGGCACCAAGATGACTTGTTAGTCTTACTAACAAGCACCCTTACGGACGCTGGGAAGTGGTTGCAACTTGAAGTCGTGGCTCAAATGAAGTTCGGTTTTAGAGTCTTTTCGAAATCGCAGGAAGTCAATTTAAACATTTTTGTTCAGTTTAGGGGTGACATAAGCACTAAATATTGCACACAGCACACGGATCTCCATGTTAAAAACACCATCTTCTTTTATTTTGCCTTTTGAATGTCCACAGAACTTTTTTCGACTCGTGCCAAGCTGCGTGTTTCCTCGGGCTCAGTCAGTCTCAGCGTCATTCCAGAATGAGCCTCGGTCGCCCATGTGTGATGGCATGACTACTGGCTTGTAGTCTTCTCCGTGCAGCCATTTTGCAAAATTCATCTTTGTAGGCTTGTGTACTCTATTCGGCTGTTGATCGCATACTGCAAAGTACTGAAAAAAAGAAAGTTCCAAGTCAAATCACAAGCAGACTGAGGACAGACAAAATCACACTCACCTTTGAGAGTATCAGCAGCAGAGTTGCTAAAATCCACTGATTCATGTTGACAACTAAAATTTAAGTGCTTCCAGAACGCACCTTAAATAGAAGACCTCTCTTCATATGCCGCTTCAGCAATCGCACAGATCGAACTGATTTTTGACGCCAATTTGAAAATTCGTTCTGATCTTTTAGACATGTACTGGTGAAGAAAATGCTTTAGTCATACTGCAACTTGTTTCTGTGGAGTTCGTACAGTGCACGCAAACAGGCGGAAGATGTAGAACTGCTTCCGGGTAGAAGAGTGAGATATCAACGAAGCTAATCACAACCACTAGACGAATGATGCCGTAGGAAATTTTCCCAGAGGTTATGGAAGTCGCTGACAGATCGTCAGATTGTGAGGAAAAAATACTGTGACCGATTGGAACAAAATTTTCTGTGTTCAGAACTACTGGCGCTGGCATCTGCGCCCAATTTCATTAAAGTTTGAGACACAGATTTGCCTTCAGAGAAAGGAAACTTTATATTCCGGTGTGTCCGTGCATTCGTTCTTCACGTCTGTAACACTTTCGGATAGAGATGCGTTTGACCCTAAGATCAGCGTGTTCCACTCAATGTGTCGCGGGGTAATGGACGCACGAGAGACCTCCAGGGCGCGTCTCCTTCTGTTTTATTGTGCCTCCACTAACATGTAGAGAACATTGGACAGACGTTTTGGAAAGGAATGGTTTTTGGTTCAACCTGCACTGGAACTTTGATGATCTCGCGCACCGCATCCCCCCCTATGACACAAGTCTCATACACATGCCGTCTGATGCGGGGTCAACAATGATCCAGCGGCGTCGCTCATACAAAGTCGACATTCCCCGTGGCCAGGACTGGTTCTGACCAGAAACTGACCCGGGAATGGAATGTATTCCTCGGATTTTTAGTCAGTGATGGCAGGGTGCAGGCTGGCCAAGTGCATGATCCCAAACGTCAACAAGAAAGCCGCGGCTTTTCTGTGATCTCTAGACAGAAAAGAGCGCAGAAACCTTGTAGGCGTACAAACGGGACACTTTTCCTTCTCTGAGCACGTAAGTGTGCTTGAGCTCAGTAATGAAACCCTCTGCGACGCCTGTAGAGGAGGTGATGACACTTCAGAGCACTTTCTCTGTCAATGTCCCGCCTTTGCTTAAATCAGGTGGCCGCCGTTTGTTGCGGTTGGAGCTAAAGCATAGGCTCTAGGGTTTTCCTCCGGGAGATCAAGAAATTACATTGGATGTAGGTTACTGCCTGGTAGTGCAATGGACCAGTTTTTGAATCCAAGCGCTCCAGTCCTCCAGCAGGAAAAATGAAAACTTCAAATTGCAACAACTGAATTATTTATTCACAAAGGGGGCTATAAACTTTGGAAAAGCAAACCAAAACCAAACAGAAAGGCAAGATTTCCTCCCACAGTTAGCGCCGTTCAGCAACACCTTCGAATTAAGACTCTTTTTTCGACTTCGCAGACATTGTTGTCGTCTGTAAAAACACATCCATCATCCGATTGATTGTCACATTAATTTGGCATTAGACACGATATCGAATCGAATTACCTCTATGTCAATGTTATGCTTTCCAATTGTTGTAGGTGGATACTTTTTTTTGTATTCCTTCAATAATTTAGCTACAGTTAATAATGCGCTCCTGAGTTTAACCATTGAATCCACCACAGTCAAAGGTTTAGCAAGCCCTGGTGTAGGTTGTTTGACCTCGCATTCTGCAAGGTGCTACAAAAAAAACTCCAATTAGATGTGGACTTGCAGTTAAAACAAATTTACCGCGGAAAGGACTGCAAGCAAGGCTACTAAAATGATGAACTTCATTGTGCTAACTATGGACACCTCCGAGAAGCATGCTCTTTTTATAGTCACCTAAATGCATCTAACGTGTTTTTGACGCTGATTTAAAAATTTTCTTTGGTTATTTGTCACGACACTGTGGAACGAATGCAATAAGCGTGGCAAATGACATTTACTCAAATTTACGAAATGACTCATTCACAAGGTGTTCTAGTTAATTAGACTATTTTATTTAAAAAAAAAGCAATTGCTTACAATTTTCATTTTTATATGGTTTCGCCTAGGGGCCGTCTACCAGATTGACATTTAAGGGAAATCACAGTACCGCACAAAATTGAGCATACACTCACAGCTTAAACGAATTTTTATCTTTTTCGCCTTGCAAAAAGTAGTTAATTTATATAACTTAAATGCAGTTCGAATTGACATATTTCAATTGCTAAAAACTATAAACAAAAATATGAAAACCAAAAAAAAAAAAACTTGCAAAAGCAAAGCAAAAAAGGCACTTCATTTTAACACACAAAATTGAGCATACACTTAAAGTAAGTTCGAGTTACGACTAAAGCACAAAACAAAAACAGTTACAAATAAAATTTCAGTAACGCGTGGCACCTCCTTCAGCATCTATAACCGCCGTGGCATGGATTTTACCAGTTTTCCAGTAAAAGATGGCTGAATCCCTTCCAAAGTTGCCTGAATTTAGCTTTTAGCTCCTGCTTATTGGAGCACGTACTTTCTTAAAGCCGCACTTTTATTTCGTGCCATAGATGTTCAATAGGGTTAAGATCCGGCGAATATTCAAATACCCAAATTTGTCCATAGAAGTTTCTATAAATTCGAACTTTCCACAGCCATTTGAAGCCATACAACCCCACAACAGCACAGACCTTCCCCCGTGTTTTATGGTTGACTTTATATTTTCAGCTTTGAGAGCTGTATTTGGTTCCCTCCAAGCAATTTGTTTGCCAGCAGACGCAAATAAATTTATTTTTGTTTCATCTGAAAACAAAACACCTTCCCAAAGCTTTCCGGGTGGTTTACATATTGTCTAGCAAACTCCAATCTTTTCTTCTTGTTAACTAGGGAAATGTACGGTTTTCTTCGGGCGATCCTACCATTTAAATTATTCCTTCTCAAGACTCTTCGAACGGTTTCCACTGAAAGAGGATGACACCTCAGCCGTCAACTTTGGAACGCTAGATTTTGGATTGGACTTGATTGTCCAACCAATATACCGCTTGATTTGTTCTGAGAGCAAGTTTTTTCTTCCCCTTTCAGGTCTGTTTTTAGTGTCGCTTCATATCTATAATTGTGTATTATTTTCTGTACCGTTGCATGCGATCGCCCAGCAGTATCTGCTATTTTTCGCATCGACTTTCCCTCGCAATTATGAGCATTTTGAGCATCCTCGTTGACAAAGTAGTCTGTTTTCGCATGTTTTGCATATTTTCGCACAAAGAAGAGAATATCGGTCTTTTCAGTTCAAAAGCGGGTGCAGAAATGATCATCAGGGACATTTGTTGCTTCATTCCTGAACCAATTCGCACGTATCGATTCTGCGAAGCTTGTGTATAACGCACACATGACATCTGTACGCTCAATTTTGTGTGTCGATTGCAGGGTTTGTTTCATTTTTCATGCGAAGAGTACCGGTGGGAAGTCTTTTGTCTGTGAGTTTGGCATTGACTCTCGTTTAAGAGCTATGATTGTATACCAAAAAAATAAAACAAAAAAGTGTTTGGCCTTAAAACAGCACGAGTATGAAGTAATGATAGGTGTAGGTATGCTCAAATTTACGCTGTTTGTTTCAGTATATAAGGCACCAGTCACTTAAAAACTTTCATCAATTATGCGGCTCCTGTGGCGCAATGCGTTGACCGCGTAGTTGCAGAGCAAGTCCCAACCTCTGCCACCATTCAAGATTGTACAAAACTGACACATTTATTTGAATCCTTATAATTGAGTAATAATTTTTTTTAAATATTTGTTTATTTGCCAATACCAAATTACCATGCAGCTGCTTGCACGACCGAAGTCCAAGTGAACGAGTACATCTTAAAATCATGTGGAAGAACCAACATTGCACTTTCAATTACAGTACTGACAAATATTTCTGCGGTTCGCTCGTATGATTTTCCGGTCAATGCAACATTCGATGCAGAGATGTACAATTGTTAGTGCAGATAGTGTCTTCAAGGTCCTTTGGTACAGTCGCTAACAGCTAACTTTTACAAAAATACAGTGATAAACAATTAACAACAAAGTAAAGAAAAGTGTTTGTAACCTTAAACAAAGATTTTTATTGCGTCCTCCAACTCAAGTGTCTGACTACCGAAAATAAGAATACGAAACTCCTTAAGTATGGCGCATTGCGGAATGCAGTGCAACACATCTCCACGTTCTCTAAGACTGCACAGGTCGCACAAGATTGTAAGCTCCGGGCGATGCGGTATAAAATGAAGCTTAGAAAGTTCGCCTCTTATTTTAAAAATCATACTTATTTTTTTCTACCGAGTAGCTATTCAAGAAGTAGGTCCTTTCTTGTAGGTTGTGGTTCATTTTGCTGGTAGTAGGCCCTGAATTTGGACAAATCTGTGACCAGTTTTCTAATTCTGTTAATTTCTGTTAATTTTTTGTTTTAAAAATTCCTATTGTTCGTTCGGTGTAAAATTTAAGCTATAACTACTGATCCTGATCCTAGTGATTCCCATTCTTGGACATACTTCACCTTATATCTATGCATTTGGGCAAGTACCAACCTCGGAATTTTTTCCGGCATCATCACATTCAATTTATAAATAAAACCGAAATGTATTTTAAGAGTGTTCAGGAACAGGAGTGTAACTCCAGTCTCTAAATGCACACAAGGTGTTCTATATTTCGTATAATTTGGCAACAAATTCAAACGTCTGCAGTTTGAAGCATCACGTCTTCTTAATTGGGGATTGAAATCCCCAAAGAGCGATGGGCGTGTGCGAGTGACAGATGCCTATCGTAAGGCCATGTGAAGTTAGTCTACATGACCTTATGGGACTTGCGAAATGAGCGATAAGCCCTATTTAACTGTTGTCTCGTTAACGGTTAGATGTATGAAAGCGAGAATCGCAAGAGCTGTCAATTGATTTCCAAGGTCCCTTAAGGTCACTTTGTGTCGGTATTCTGAACAGAAAACATTGCCACGAACTAAGTGGTACTTAACGTCACACTCCACCCTCTAACCAAGATAGTACAGGAATGCAGGTTAAATTCGCTAATTTCGCTTAAACTTGTGTGGGTCGCGGGACACCACGGGATCATGGGCCCAAGCCCACCTTGGGACTGTTCGGGTTCTTGTTTAGGGCTTCCATCGATGGTTTGGGTCTCTCGACAGCACAGTCAGTGATGGCAGGGTGCAGGCTGACCAAGTGCATGATCCCAAACGCTTTTCTGCGATCTCTAGATAGGTAAGACTGCAAACGACTTGGTGGCACTCAAACCGTCTTCTCTAAGCACGTAAGCTCAAGCACACGAGCTTAGTAATAAAACTCTCTGCGACGCCTGTAGAGGAAGTGAAGACACTTCAGAGCACTTTCTCTGTCCATGTCCCGACTTTGCTTGAATCAGGTGGCCGCCATTTGTTGCGGTTGGAGCTACTAAAGCCTAGGCTCTTTATCACAAAAGCGGGTTTTCTGCCAGAAGATCAAGAAATTACATTGGATGTAGGTTACTGCTTGGAAGTGCAATGGACCAGTTTTTGCGTCTGAGCGCTCCTGTGCAGTGTTTCCTAACCTCCAACAAAAAAAAAAAAAATAAAAACATCGCTCCACAACACAGCGCAGAAGTAAATGTGCAACAACTGAATTATTTATTCACAAAGGGGTCTATAAACTTTGGAAAACCAAACCAAAACCAAACAGAAAGGCAAGATTTTCTCCAACAGTTAGCGCCCTTCGGCATCACCTTCGAATTAAGACTTTTTTTTCTTCGACGAAGACATTGTTGTCGTCTGTAAAAACACATTCATCATCCGATTGATTGTCACATTCATTTGACATGACGTGTCATGAGACACGATATCGAATCGACTTACCTCTATGGTTGCGTTGCCTGTTGTTCCTTTGTCCGGCTTTGCAGTTGTTGAAATTTTGGTGTCCCTTTTAAAGATTCTTTTGGACAAATGCCGATTTAACCCTGGTTCAGGTTGCTTGGCCTCGCATTCTGCAAGGTGCTACAAAAAAAACTCCAATTAGATGTGGACTTGCAGTTAAAACAAATTTACCGCGGAAAGGACTGCAAGCAAGGCTACTAAAATGATGAACTTCATTGTGCTAACTATGGACACCTCCGAGAAGCATGCTCTTTTTATAGTCACCTAAATGGATCTAACGTGTTTTTGACGCTGATTTAAAAATTTTCTTTGGTTATTTGTCACGACACTGTGGAACGAACGCAATAAGCGTGGCAAATGACTCAATTACAAGGTCCAGGTCCACCCCCGACTGTAGAGCCACAAGTAGAAGCAGTCACAAGGTGTTCTAGATTTTGTAAGATTTGGCAACAAATGCAAACGTCTGTAGTTTGGAGGATGACAATGCGTCCCGAGATGAAGAGCAGCTGTTTTTTGGCAAATTAAGAACACAGTCTTCTCCACTGGGAAGGGGGCAACATTTCGGAATTGAAGTCCCAAAAATCCAAAAAGTGACAGATGCCTATCGTAAGTCTTACGCTCTTCGAAATGAGCGATAAGCTATGTCTGATGTCACTTTGAAAACCGTCATCAAGCCATTATGGCCGTATGTCACTTTAAAGTTGTTTAACTTTTCTGATTAGGCAACAGTGTACGAGGCACGAGGGAAGTGATAAATGATGAAGAAGGTTGTCATAGAATTTAAAAATAACCTCGACTCAGGTGCCGATTCCAAAAACAAACAAAGCTAACTGTCAATCTGACAATTTAAACTGACTGAAAGAATTCCAAATGTTCCGCCGACAGATCCGTCTTTGGAATCGGAACTCGAGCGGAGGAATTGCTAAAAGAGAGTAAGCTCTTCTAATTATTTCTAAATATACATGTATTATAATTCATTTAGAGAATAAACGCAACGTTCAATTCAAATAGCAATTCTGTCTGATTGATGTCGTCCATTGCCCGTGGACGGAGTGACGTGGAGGTATTGGTGCCCCATGCAAACCACACGTGCCACATGGAATACATCAAATCTCGCATAAACTCCACATCCTATTGCAGTGTTGTGGGGACGTGGGGACGTGGGGGAAGTATTTTTTTGCTCCTATAACTTTTCTTATCTGCTAAAGATTCCAGTTCAGCATTCTAATTAACAATGAAAGACGGTGCTTAGTTTCGAATTCAATGCTGTTTTACAAAGTGGTAACATCTTATACAAATTTATCTCATTCCTTACAATTGACAGTTTATCAGGCCAATTGTGTTGCACTGGGGAACTCCCTCTAAGAACTGGCGAACTCCCTGAAACGGTTATGTCCCGATTAAAATTTAATGTACTTTAGAATTCACTGTTTTAGCATTTTTTTCCGAATTTAATGGGACTCAACTTCCGGCAAGAGTTGGGAAATTAATTTCCAAGGAAACATCTGTCAAATGGCAAATCTTCTGAGAGTTGTTGCTAAACATCCTTTACAGTGTAGAAAGGCAAGGATCGCACGGTCGCTATGGGAGGAATAGTGATGTCGGAGTCATGATGGAGGGGCGCGCGATCCTTTCAGGCTGACCAATAGAACAGTCTGCCTCCCTCTCCTTTAACTTTAATTCACACACTCTGTATGCAAGTCGAGGCCTACTACTTCTATTTCCAGGATGACATTTTCAAAGTGACGCAAACCAGAGACCAGAGGCAAACATTCACGAATTAGCCGCCATGTTGCCTTTTTTCAGGGGAAACGTAAACTTGTGTGGGTAGAATGAGAAAATGTTCGATGTCACGTAAATAACTTTCGGAAAATTAGGCTACATCCACCACAATTCGTAAATAACACTCAAACGGTTGATTGACGAAGGGGAAATCGGCTGTTTAGCTAGCTGTTCAGTCGACCATCTCCTTCCTTATCGGTTGTGTGGTTTGCAGTAATTGACTTCAATCATCAGAAGGACTCCAGAAACTGATGCAATCAGTATTCAAAGAAAAACAAAACAAAAGGATGACTGTCACGGTGTGCATTTATTCATTTATTCAATTTATTTAGCGAGGAAGCGCTTTGAAAACAACATTTCTTGTTCCGTGCCTATATACCGAGTGACTGACAAAAATTCTTGGACATAACTCACTCGTTCAAATCTAGTTGCCCTACGTGACGTATAACAAAGGACAGTTATTTTGCGGAATTCAAACAAAATAAAAAACAAGCCCATGAAAGGAAAAAGCACCCAGTATATACATAAGTGTGTGAATGCTTTCTAATAAAAGTAAATGTGTTTTAGTATAATTGTGTATTTCGGCGGCAACATCCTTCCCCTCGTAATTGAGTCCACGGGTTGAGATTACTCTTTGTTCTTGTTTGGCTATCTTTACGGGTGGTCTTTTGAATATCCCACTTTGCGTTTGGACCGTGACTTGACGTACCTGACGACGTCCGTCCTTCGCCTTTATACTATGAATTATTTTTCCTTTCGGCCAGCAATGTCTAGGCAGGTTTTCATCGACAATGATGACAATGTCTCCGACCTGCAACGGTGGTGCTTTTTGGAAACATTTGCTTCTTTTGGTCAATGTTGGCAGTCACTCATTCATCGTCGGCGGAATTGATCCGGAAATTGTTGGGTTTGTCGCCAGCGTGGACGTAAGTCAGTTACCTCGGGGCTTTTTGGTTTGTAGCCGCTTGATGAGCCTCATAGCAGCTGATGTGGAGTAAGTGCCTCGTCGTCGCATGATTCTAGAGAAACGAAAGTTAGTGGTCGAGAGTTAATTTTTTTGTTAAATTGCATAAAAATTTTTTTAATAACAATTGATGATAATAAATTTAGACTCGAAACAAAGTTGAAATTCGTACCTATTAGGAAAAATTACATTTAATACAATTTACTAACACACTTTCGCTGTAAAAAATTGTAAAGTCGGAATTTGGTGTAACAAGACTTGCGCTTCACTACTACGAGGGGCGTTCAATATATTCTCGGTATCGGGGTGAAGCTGTGGTTGTGCATATAAATTGACTTATTTATCAAGTAACACTATTATTTTGGTGCATTCGTGTAAAATTTCATATAAATGTGATTATACATTCGCGTTTTATCTCTAGTTGAACAGAATCATAATGGCAACTGAGGCGATGATGGTGAAAATTGAGCATCGCGCTGTAATTCAATTTCTCACTTAGCAAGGAAAAAGTCAAGAAACTATTCATGAAGAGATGGTGGCTGTTTACCAGGGTTCCGCACCTTCATTATCAACTGTGCAAAAGTGGTAAAGTGAGTTTAAGAGAGGCAGAGAGAGTATTTAAGACGACTTCCGCTCTGGCGCCCCGGCTACTGCTTGTACGAGAGAAAGCATCAAAGATGTCGAAAAGCTTGTTCTTGAGGATGCCCGAATAAAGGTGAAAATGATGGCAGAGATCACCAAGCATTCAATTGGTACCATTCTTCATGAGCATCTTAACCTTTCAGCGGTCAGTGCAAGGTGGGTGCCACGAATGCTCACAGCGCTTCAGAAAAAAGTGAGAATCGCATGCTGTAGAGAGCTTTTGGAGATGTGTATTCGTAGTGAGAACGCGGACGGTGTTATGGATCGAATTGTTACGGGGGACGAAACATGACCCCCCGAGGAGTTCAAAGTCATTACGTCTGCCGGGAAGCTCATGGCCACAGTTTTTTGGGACTCAAAAAGAATCTTGCTCATGACTCGTTAGAACACCGACGTAATGTCGCGTCTCTGTCACTGTTTTATCGCTATTTCAATAAGAAATGCTTAAACGAATTAGCCAGAATCACCCGCAATACACGCCTCGCTAGGAAGGCTCATCACTTCACCCTTAAGCCCACCTTCGGACGTACAGTTAAGTATAGAGACTCGTTCTTTAGCCGCACCACTCGAATATGGAATGCTCTTCCCAGCTCAATATTCCCCTCTCACTACAATCCACAGACATTTAAAACCAATGTGCACCGGTACCTCCTCTCCCTCTCTTCCTCTATACCTTCGGCCCGTGCTGTGACTTAAATCCGGTCAGTTAAGGGTAGTCGTAACCCCTTTAGAGCGCGCCAATTATAAAAAAAAAAATTAAATTGAGTACAAAAAAAGGTGATACCATCAACGCCACATCCTACGCTTCCACTTTGCATAATTTGCGGGAGGAAATCAAAAAGAAAAGACGGGGTAAACTCGCAGCGGCTGTGTTGCCTCTTTATGACAACGCTCCTGTTCACACGGCGCGAGTTTCCAAGGCTGCTGCGCGGGATTGTGGTTTCGGAGAAATCCAACACCCACCCTATAGTCCAACCCTTGCCCCTAGTGATTATTTCCTGTTTCCGGATTTGAAAAAATGTCTTCGTGGAAAAAGATTTTCGGATGATGAAGAACTCAAGTCGGCACTAAATGGCTATTTTGCAGAGAACGAGGAAATTTATTTTAAGATTAAAAAAGTAACAAATGCATTGATGTTAGGGGAGATTATATTGAAAAATAAAAACAGTTTAAATTTCCTTCATATCGATATCGAGAATATATTGAACGCCCCTCGTAGGTGGTAGTGAATCCTTCATTTTCGGTTCAGGCCTAAAATATGTCAACCAGAGATCAGATAATGCCAATATTTGATGAATTACATCTTCATTCGTAGCCGAACTGGAAAATTTCCTGCTATTGTTAATTCGATAGTGCCAATAATCCTTACTTCGGCTATTCTGGCCCTCCTCTGACAATGACTTGCAACCCTGCTGATGATATTATATCTGCTCCGTGGAATAGAATTCTATGAATCGTTGCTGGCGTATAATACTAGCGATATATATTCAAAGCCATAGCTGCAGTTTCCTGGGCATAAACTCCAAATTTCATCGCGATAGTCTAGTAACTGCTCGATATTATCTCTAGGATGACGCTGAATCTTTTTTACAAGTTACACATTTCTTTCTGCTGTTAATGAAGGTTTCTTCGCAAAGTGTTACCATAACCAGTTTTACCAGTTCCTTGCTTTAAAATATCTACTTTTAATCTTCTCCAATGCTTTAATCTCCAAATTATAAGTTATGTATGGAAGTGTTCCGTGCTCGCAGTGGCGTAGTGGGTAAGTGCGTCGACCCATACGAAGAAGGTCTAGATTCGATTCCTGGACGGGACACCTCGCATTTTTTACGGCACCACCTCTTTCGAGTTGCTGACAAAACTCAAAGAGGACTCATTGCATATGAAAAGCTTTTCAAATCTCGCGGTTCGGAGTCGGCAAAAAACTGTAGGTCCCTTCTACTCGTGAGAGAACAGTAGCACACGCAGCACGAGTAGTTGTTCTAGAAGCTAGGCCCTGGTCCCTCGTGGCCGGTAGTACCACTCAATTATTGTAGTAAGTATTCCATGAACTTATTGCGGGCACGTAGTTGGGGATTGCCTAATTTCAGAGCTTCTTCATTCCTTGTTTTTGTTCATAGTCTGCTGGTCTCGCGCCACAAATAAACCATGAACTTGCAGAAGACAAGCTTGTTACTGCCTTCGGTACTTTACCATCAATCATGATAAAGTGCAATTCATGTAAGTTCCGAATTTTGTTTTCAATTCTTGATCTCGGTTCACGTATTAGGTCCATAGATTGTTTCTTCAGTTGTAATTTTACCGGCCTACGTGCCACAGGAATTGAAGATTTTTCCAAATTTAACTATTAACATCCAATTCCATCAATTACAGCGGTACCAACGATGTCATGAATAATCACGAATCGGATGGATTCGAATTTTCATTTGAAACTGTTTGCTCAAATTCACTTTGCCCCGAAGATCTATCACCACCCCATTTGGTCAAAAGCGTAAGGCTTAGGTTTTCCTGCGATTGGAATATAGTGCAAAAAAGAACATTTTTATATTTGCACCATCGACAGAGAATATTTCAAGCTTTCAGAAAAATGTAGTCTTCCGTTGAAGCCTCTTGGAGCATTTTTGTTATGCTCCACCAAACATGGAAGTACCTCTCACTAAAGATGGCCTTAATAAAAAGCCTGGTCTAGAAAACTGGTAGTCAAAATGAAAAAACTGTTGATGCAGTTTAAAGGCTACATATACGTCCTTTTGAATAAATATAACATCATGTTCCAACACGGCTTATTATAAAAAATATACCACATTGAATATTTTGAAAAAAAAACGTTCAGCTCAGTCTCTACCAAACGCAATAACTCACCAAAATTGCGAAACGCGATAGATCACCGATACCGAGGACAATAATTTGTCCATGGATAAAAGACTTAGAAATATGAGTAAAAATAGTGGACCTCTTCAGTGCTAATTACTGGCGTGACTTAGAAACTCATCCAGATAGTGATTTAACTGAGATGGACGTAATAATTTCAACAAATCAATCTAATGAAAATTCATATATACCACCTATTAAAGTGCTTAACAAAACCAGTGAATGTGTGCATCAAACAGCCAATTCCCTTAATATATCTATATCTATGTATAAGATAGTCATAAGGGCTCTAAAAGAGTGGGTTGAGCAAAAGGAAATAGTACCCTAAAATCAATTTGGTTTCAGAGCGGGGCATGATACTTCACATGCCGCGACTAAGCTGTGTTCCGATATACAATGGAATAGGAATAAAAAACATTGCACAGGTGCCTGTCTGATCGACATGGAAAAGGCGTTCGACGGCTAGAGGGCCTTTTCCTTAAGTTGGTCAGGCTCGGCATGAATAAATCATTGCTATACATGATCTATGACATGATCACAGGTAGGAAGTTCGTTGTGAAGAATGGCAATGTAACGTCGATACCTGTTTTTTCAACATTAAAAATGGGCTGCAACAAGGGGCGGTTGGATCGCCGATTCTTTTCGCGACATTCACCAGCGATCTTTTGGGTTCAATGCCAAATATAATAGCGTATGCCGACGATATAGTCGCGTACAGATCAGGTCCGAAAGTCGAAATGATCGAAATCGCTTGCTGCAGTGCGATTTCGATAACATTCAGCGTTATTGCGACGACAGGAAGCTACAAATCAACTACCAGAAGTACGAAACTATCCTTTTTAGAACCCCGCTGTCCAGGGCCTCAAGGGACACGAAAAAAAAAACTGGCGCAAGTTCGGCATTGTTGACCCACAGGGGCGACCGTTAACTGTGAAAAGTGTAGTAAGATATCTTGGCGTCTGGCTGGATCAGTACCTATATGGTGATAAACATATTGCTACTGTTCTGGCTAGGGCCAAGAAAACTTTCTTTGGGGCGACTAGGCTTTTTCACAACCGTCAACTCGATACCAAAGTAAAGGTTATCTGCTACACGGCCCTCATCCGGCCGGTCATGGTGTACGGTTGTCCAGTGTGGTTCAACGTGAGTCCTTCCCAGATGGAAAAGATGGGGGTGTTTGAGAGGCAATGTCTTAGGACTTGCCTCAGGTTGTATCGCACTCCCGAATCAGAGTACAAGAGATTCTACCCCAACGAGGTTTTGTACAACGAGGCAAATCTGATCAGGATAGACAACTTTATTATTAAGTTGATCAGGGGTCACGTCGCACGGGCTTTGAACTCGGCCAACAGTCTGATCTTTGGGGCTTACTACCCGAATATAATGTACCACGAGAAGTTACGTTTTAACGGCTTCATTCCGCCCGAAGCTTTCCTCTATTTGGATGGAAAGGGCCTGATACAGGATACGGAGGGGTGTCCTCTAATCTTCCATGCCGCACGCCGAACAGTGGACAGGCGACTTCAATACGAGCCGGACGTTGCTCGCAGCCACGAGGATCTTCTTCGGTTCAGCCGGGCGATTTCTGCTCGAGACAGAGCAGTGTCGGCCAAAGAACGCCACTTTTATTGGTGGCTGCATCGAAATCGGTTTTTGACGCCATCAACTTCTAATGAATAAAACTAGGTACTTGACCCTTGAGGGCGAACCTACATACGCTAAGTTTAGGTTAAGTTAAGTTTAAAAAAAAAAGTTAAAAAAAAAAAATTAAAAAAAAATCAATCAAAAAAATGTCAAGCATATAAATTGCAAAACGCCCTAGAGAACGCGTCCGTACAATTCAACGGACATAGTTAAGAATATCATAAGTAGATTTAAGAGTTTGTAAGTAGTTAAAGTTTTAGTTAGAGTAAGTTAGTTTAAGTAAAGACAAGAAGGTCAAGTGACATTTTTTCACAAATAAAATAAAAACGAATTTCACATATTTAAGTTAAATTAAGATAGAGTAGGCCGAAAGGCAAATTAAATGTAAAGTAAATTAACTTAGAGCACCTGCGAAGGGTCAGTAAGATAGATATAAAAGCGAAAGTTCACATAGTACAAGCTAGTTTTAAGTATTTTTAACTAGAATATAAGTAAAGGAATTTAAATTTAAATAAAAATAGAATAAAAAGTTAAAAGTCCCTTAATATATCAGACTATTGCATGAAAATTATTTCAATCGGCATTAAAATTGTATGTGATTCACTGGAATCATACCATAAAATAATTGAAAAACTGAAAAGTGACAAAACGCAATTTTTTTCTCACGAAATGAAAAGTGAAAAAGCTTTTAAAGCTTTTCTTTATGGCATGGGTGACATTGAGTTATTGAAAATTGAACTCCTCAACATTGGGCTTAAGTGTATTAGAAGAAAATTTTTTAAAAATATGATAATTACAGCGACACTTTTTATTTGGTATTTCCTGAAAATGGATCCATTAAACTTCAAGACTTAAAGAAGAAACATAAATCCATTTTTCATACCCGAATAACTTGCAATTACACAAGAAAATTAAGAGGCAAACTTACACAATGTCACAACTGTCAGATGTTCGGGCATGGTGAAAAGCATTGTTTTGTCCAACTTCGCTGGAAAAGCTGCGAAAATGTTTCAATTTCAAAGTGTGCTAACTGCAATGGTTCCCACAAATCCACTGATTGTGAATGTACCAATCGTTTGAAGTCAGAAACCAGAAGCAACATGTTCGGATGAAGCAATCCAACGAACCTCCAAGAAAATCTCTTTTGCTTCTCTTCAAGATTTCCCAGCATTACCTCAACGACAACAAATTCCTATCTCTCAGCGACTGGAAATGCTCCAACATCAAAACTCTCAGCAGCGTAATGCGTGGGAGACAACTGGCCACTCACCGGTGGGCTCAAGTCGCAACGATCGCTTTTCCATTGCCGCGCCCAGCAACACACATTGCATTTCTCCCAGAAACATTCCCGGCAACATACCCAGCAACCTTCCAGGCAACACGACTAGCAACATTCCCGCTGTCAGCAACAATGCACTTTTTACTGTGGACGAGTTAAACCTCCTTGCTGTGGAAATGATCGCTAAGTTATCAGTATGTAAAACTAAAATCGAACAATTCAATGTTATCACGCATTTAGCTACTAGGTTCTTGTACAATAATGTTAAGTAGTATGATAGATAGACCAATGAACATTTTAACCTGGAATGCGAGATCTGTTCGCAAAAAAGGTCCCAGAATTGTTAAGTTTTTTAAACACTAACAATGGGCAGGGTTTGTGGTCACAGGGCAAAGTTGCTGATCGCTCTCAACATGGTGGGATGCCAACAACGATCCATGGCGATGCGCAAAACATGTTGACATGCAGCCTCCTAGCGGCGCCCCCTGGATAGCTATTACAACACCCGTTGTGAAGTGAACCAACGCATGCAGCGACTCCCTAGCGGTAATGCGGAGGGCTAACAACTCACCCACAGAAAAACTAAACTATTTTTGCTGCGGCGGCAAAGTTGGTGCCATTATCAGTGTATATCTTATTTGGAGTTAATCTTCGTGCCATAAAAATGTTGATACTCGTAACACAAGAACTGGTGTCTGGAGACTGTAGGTGATTTCAATATATACCGCGCGTATGGTAAGGCAGGTGAAGAGAACGGTCCATCTTTTCTCCTCTCTTCTAGTGACGTATAATGGCGCGAAGTAGTCTGTACCCACGTACGTGATCGCTCAAAGCTTGTGAGTCTTGCTGGAGGCAGTGCAGACATTTGTGGCATTACTGGAGCGGCAGATGCGTTTTTACAGTATTGACATGATCGTCGTACGCTTTTGTACAGAACTCGTAGTTTGGGTATATAATACTGACTTTGATGACAGTCTCATGCGATATATGGTGAAATCTTTCGTGAGTGTAAAGAACTAACAGAAGAGTCACATGGTGCTTGATAGGCAATATTATTGCATCCTGAGGGTTAAGATGTGATGCCCCGCTCGTGGCTCCTAAGCCTCTGTCATCTAGAATTGCACTCAGAAATTGTAATTTACTGCTCTTTTGAATACTCTTTCCCCTCTTTAAGCAGCAGATTTCCTCTGAATGTTCGCCCATTTGAAAAGTGTCGATTTTGTGTGAAGTATCATTGCGTATGAAATAGCTTCTAGTGAAAGATTTCTTTCAGTCCTGGCCTTCAGTTATCTCATATACAGTAGGAATCTCGCTACTGCCCGATACAGTCATGTCCAGTTTGAAAAATATTGGAAGTTAATCGATATTGCGTCCTGTGCTTTTTCAAAAATTAAAACGTGATGTCGCATTCACCCATTTCAGTACTACTTGGCCAATCCTCTTTGTCGTATAGGAACTTGGGTCTTGAGAACCACATTGAAACATCACGTCTTGATGGTTTGTTGGTAGATCTGCGGGACTTGAGTTTGTAGATACCCACCGCCATTGCGTAATGCTTGTGCTTTCCAATATTTCTCCTACACGATGCATGACGAACTGCTGGAACTTCTCTGAATCCATTCGGAGCCATTGTAAGACAGTTTTTGGAATCCGACCAAAAAATGTCAGATGTAATGTGCAGTCTACTATTATTACTTATTTTATTAGCAAGCCTCACGCCCACAACTGCAGCTTGAAGCTCTAGCCTTGGCAAAGACATTGGTTTTAACGGATCCACTTTTGACTTTGCGGCCACCATTTTTATAGTACACTCACCTTCATGCACTACTCGAAGATAGCAGACAGCAGAATATGCGTCCTTAACGGCATCGACAAAACAGTATCTCACAAAATTGAGCATACACCTATCATTACTTCATACTCGTGCTGTTTTAAGGCCAAACACTTTTTTGTTTTATTTTTTTGGTATACAATCATAGCTCTTAAACGAGAGTCAATGCCAAACTCACAGACAAAAGACTTCCCACCGGTACTCTTCGCATGAAAAAGGAAACAAACCCTGCAATCGACACACAAAATTGAGCGTACAGATGTCATGTGTGCGTTATACACAAGCTTCGCAGAATCGATACATGCGAATTTGTTCAGGAATGAAGCAACAAATGTCCCTGATGTTCTCTTCTTTGTGCGAAAATATGGAAAACATAATTAAGCTCATAACTAAGCTATTTTGCGAGGGGAAGTCGATGCGAAAAATAGCAGAAACTGCAGGGCGATCGCATGCAACGGTACAGAAAATAATACACAATTATAGATATGAAGCGACACTAAAAACAGACCTGAAAGGGGAAGAAAAAACTTGCTCTCAGAACAAATCAAGCGGTATATTGGTTGGACAATCAAGTCCAATCCAAAATCTAGCGTTCCAAAGTTGACGGCTGAGGTGTCACCCTCTTTCAGTGGAAACCGTTCGAAGAGTCTTGAGAAGGAATAATTTAAATGGTAGGATCGCCCGAAGAAAACCGTACATTTCCCTAGTTAACAAGAAGAAAAGATTGGAGTTTGCTAGACAATATGTAAACCACCCGGAAAGCTTCGGGAAGGTGTTTTGTTTTCAGATGAAACAAAAATAAATTTATTTGGGTCTGCTGGCAAACAAATTGCTTGGAGGGAACCTAATACAGCTCTCAAAGCTGAAAATATAAAGTCAACCATAAAACATGGGGGAAGATCTGTGCTGTTGTGGGGTTGTATGGGTTCAAATGGCTGTGGAAAGTTCGAATTTTTAGAAACTTCTATGGACAAAATTAGGTCTACCTTCGGTATTCTACCTCCAACAAGAAAATGATCCGATGCACACCCCCTATTTAGTACGCGAATGGTGGCTTTATAACGCTCCAAAGCAGCCAAAAACACCCCCACAATCGCCGGATCTTAACCCTATTGAACATCTATGGCACGAAATAAAAGTGCGGCTTTAAGAAAGTACGTGCTCCAATAAGCAGGAGCTAAAAGCTAAATTCAGGCAGCTTGGGAAGAGATTCAGCCATCTTTTACTGGAAAACTGGTAAAATCCATGCCACGGCGGTTATAGATGCTGAAGGAGGTGCCACGCGTTACTGAAATTTTATTTGTAACTGTTTTTGTTTTGTGTTTTAGTCGTAACTCGAATTTACTTTAAGTGTACGCTCAATTTTGTGTGTTAAAATGAAGTGCCTTTTTTGCTTTGCTTTTGCAAGTTTTTTTTTTTTTGGTTTTCATATTTTTGTTTATGGTTTTTAGCAATTGAAATATGTCAATTCGAACTGCATTTAACTTTTATAAATTAACTACTTTTTGCAAGGCGAAGAAGATAAAAATTCGTTTAAGCTGTGAGTGTATGCTCAATTTTGTGAGGTACTGTGATTTCCCTTAAATGTCAATGCAAGCAATTGTTTTTTTCTTTTTAAAAATAGTCTAATTAACTAGAACACCTTGTGAATGAGTCATTTCGTTAATTTGAGTTAATGTCATTTGCCACGCTTATTGCATTCGTTCCACAGTGTCGTGACAAATAACCAAAGCAAATTTTTAAATCAGCGTCAAAAACACGTTAGATCCATTTAGGTGACTATAAAAAGAGCATGCTTCTCGGAGGTGTCCATAGTCAGCACAATGAAGTTCATCATTTTAGTAGCCTTGCTTGCAGTCCTTTCCGCGGTAATATTAATTTAATTGCAAGTCCACATCTAATTGGAGTTTGTTTTGTAGCCCCTTGCAGAGTGCAAAGTCAAACAACCTACACCAGGGCTTGCTAAACCTTTGACTGTGGTGGATTCAATGGTTAAACTCAGGAGCGCATTATTAACTGTAGCTAAATTATTGAAGGAATACAAAAAAAAGTATCCACCTACAACAATTGGAAAGCATAACATTGACATAGAGGTAATTCGATTCGATATCGTGTCTAATGCCAAATTAATGTGACAATCAATCGGATGATGGATGTGTTTTTACAGACGACAACAATGTCTGCGAAGTCGAAAAAAGAGTCTTAATTCGAAGGTGTTGCTGAACGGCGCTAACTGTGGGAGGAAATCTTGCCTTTCTGTTTGGTTTTGGTTTGGTTTTCCAAAGTTTATAGCCCCCTTTGTGAATAAATAATTCAGTTGTTGCACATTTACTTCTGCGCTTTGTTGTGGAGCGATGTTTTTATTTTTTTGTTTGAGCTTGGGAAACACTGTACAGGAGCGCTCAGACGCAAAAACTGGTCCATTGCACTTCCAAGCAGTAACCTACATCCAATGTAATTTCGTGATATTCCAGAGGGAAATCCGCAAGCGCTTCTGTGATAAAGAGCCTATGCTTTAGCTCCAACCGCAACAAACGGCGGCCACCTGATTCAAGCAAAGTCGGGACATGGACAGAGAAAGTGCTCTGAAGTGTCTTCACCTCCTCTACAGGCGTCGCAGAGAGTTTTATTACTAAGCTCGTGTGCTTGAGCTTACGTGCTTAGAGAAGAAGGTTTGAGTGCCACCAAGTCGTTTGCAGTCTTACCTATCTAGAGATCGCAGAAAAGCGTTTGGGATCATGCACTTGGTCAGCCTGCACCCTGCCACCACTGACTGTGCTGTCGAGAGACGCAAACCATCGATGGAAGCCCTAAACAAGAACCCGAACAGTCCCAAGGTGGGCTTGGGCCCATGATCCCGTGGTGTACCGCGACCCAAACAAGTTTAAGCAAAATTAGCGAATTTAACCTGCATTCCTGTACTATCTTGGTTAGAGGGTGGAGTGTGACGTTAAGTACCACTTAGTTCGTGGCAATGTTTTCTGTTCAGAATACCGACACAAAGTGACCTTAAGGGACCTTGGAAATCAATTGACAGCTCTTGCGATTCTCGCTTTCATACATCTAACCGTTAACGAGACAACAGTTAAATTAGGCTTATCGCTCATTTCGCAAGTCCCATAAGGTCATGTAGACTAACTTCACATGGCCTTACGATAGGCATCTGTCACTCGCACACGCCCATCGCTCTTTGGATATCTGGGATTTCAATGCCCAATTAAGAAGACGTGATGCTTCAAACTGCAGACGTTTGAATTTGTTGCCAAATTATACAAAATATAGAACACCTTGTGTGCATTTAGAGACTGGAGTTACACTCCTGTTCCTGAACACTCTTAAAATACATTTCGGTTTTATTTATAAATTGAATGCGATGATGCCGGAAAAAATTCCGAGGTTGGTACTTGCCCAAATGCATAGATATAAGGTGAAGTATGTCCAAGAATGGGAATCACCAGGATCAGGATCAGTAGTTATAGCTTAACTTTTACACCGAACGAACAATAGGAATTTTTAAAACAAAAAATTAACAGAAATTAACAGAATTAGAAAACTGGTCACAGATTTGTCCCAATTCAGGGCCTACTACCAGCAAAATGAACCACAACCTACAAGAAAGGACCTACTTCTTGAACAGCTACTCGGTAGAAAAAAAATAAGTATGATTTTTAAAATAAGAGGCGAACTTTCTAAGCTTCATTTTATACCGCATCGCCCGGAGCTTACAATCTTGTGCGACCTGTGCAGTCTTAGAGAACGTGGAGATGTGGTGCACTGCATTCCGCAATGCGCCATACTTAAGGAGTTTCGTATTCTTATTTTCGGTAGTCAGACACTTGAGTTGGAGGAAGCAATAGTTGTCCTTGTTTAAGATTACAAGCAATTTTTTTTTACTTTGTTGTTAATTGTTTATCACTGTTAGCCACTGTACCAAAGGACCTTGAAGACACTATCTGCACTAACAATACACGGTCAACGCATTGCGCCAGCACCCAGTACCTCACAATATTGAGCATACATACACCTATCATTACTTCATACTCGTGCTGTTTTAAGGCCAAACACTTTTTTGTTTTATTTTTTTGGTATACAATCATAGCTCTTAAACGAGAGTCAATGCCAAACTCACAGACAAAAGACTTCCTACCTACCATGTATGGAAAACATGCGAAAACAGACTACCTTGTCAACGAGAATGCTCATAATTAAGCTATTTTGCGAGGGGAAGTCGATGCGAAAAATAGCAGAAACTGTAGGGCGATCGCATGCAACGGTACAGAAAATAATACACAATTATAGATATGAAGCGACACTAAAAACAGACCTGAAAGGGGAAGAAAAAACTTGCTCTCAGAACAAATCAAGCGGTATATTGTTTGGACAATCAAGTCCAATCCAAAATCTAGCGTTCCAAAGTTGACGGCTGAGGTGTCATCCTCTTTCAGTGGAAACCGTTCGAAGAGTCTTGAGAAGGAATAATTTAAATGGTAGGATCGCCCGAAGAAAACCGTACATTTCCCTAGTTAACAAGAAGAAAAGATTGGAGTTTGCTAGACAATATGTAAACCACCCGGAAAGCTTTGGGAAGGTGTTTTGTTTTCAGGTGAAACAAAAATAAATTTATTTGGGTCTGCTGGCAAACAAATTGCTTGGAGGGAACCAAATACAGCTCTCAAAGCTGAAAATATAAAGTCAACCATAATACACGGGGGAGGGACTGTGCTGTTGTGGGGTTGTATGGCTTCAAATGGCTGTGGAAAGTTCGAATTTTTAGAAAGTTCTATGGACAAATTTGGGTATTTGAATATTTTAAAACAAAATTTACGAAGTTCCGCAGTAAAATTAGGTCTACCTTCGGTATTCTACCTCCAACAAGAAAATGATCCGACGCGCACCCCGTATTTAGTACGCGAATGGTGGCTTTATAACGCTCCAAAGCAGCCAAAAACACCCCCACACTCGCCGGATCTTAACCCTATTGAACATCTATGGCACGAAATAAAAGTGCGGCTTTAAGAAAGTACGTGCTCCAATAAGCAGGAGCTAAAAGCTAAATTCAGGCATCTTTGGAAGGGATTCAGCCATCTTTTACTGGAAAACTGGTAAAATCCATGCCACGGCGGTTATAGATGCTGAAGGAGGTGTGGAATTTTATTTGTAACTGTTTTTGTTTTGTGTTTTAGTCGTAACTCGAATTTACTTTAAGTGTATGCTCAATTTTGTGTGTTAAAATGAAGTGCCTCTTTTGCTTTGCTTTTGCAAGTTTTTTTTTTTTTTGGTTTTCATATTTTTGTTTATGGTTTTTAGCAGTTGAAATATGTCAATTCGAACTGCATTTAACTTTTATAAATTAACTACTTTTTGCAAGGCGAAGAAGATAAAAATGCGTTTAAGCTGTGAGGTACTGTATGTGTAGTTCAACTTCACTAGCTTCATTTAGATGACGAGCGTTACAACGAGGTATTTGTATTGAGGATATTTTTTCTAACGCTGCTTTCAATTTTTGCCAT
The DNA here is from genome assembly GCA_944738645.1 of Eristalinus sepulchralis. NCBI lineage: Eukaryota > Metazoa > Arthropoda > Insecta > Diptera > Syrphidae > Eristalinus > Eristalinus sepulchralis. Next base: position 75,951,190 of record OX122882.1, read on the forward strand.
TTGGCGTACAAGTGAATCAATGACAGATCGCCAGACTTCTTGTAAAAGTATTTTGAGCGCAGTCGAGAAGAACAATAGAAACCCCAGGGGATGGAAGTAGTTCTCTTGTTGTGGGTTTTTTTTTTTTTTGGTTTTGAAGTAGATCGTCGTTATTTGGAAATTTTTTTTTTAAGCACTTGAGACGTTAAAGAGCGTTTTGGTAGCTTTCTAGAAGCTGGTGCAATCTTTGCTTCCAAAGAAGGCCCACTTCGTAGGGTTGTTGGCATGTGGCATTCAAAATTTCCAAAGAATTGTAGTCCTCCGCGGAAACTAATGACTTCGGTGATGATTCTTCTACATTAAATTATTCCTTCACCATTGGATGTGACTTATTGTACCTCTTTTCACAGTCGCATTGATGGATGTTGAGCCAATCAAGAAGATCACGAAATTACATGGGATGTAGGTTACTGCCTGGTAGTGCAATGGATCAGTTTTTGAGTTTGAGCACTCCAGTGCAATGTTTCCCAACCTCCAACAAAAAAAAAAAAATAAAAAAAAATAAAAACATCGCTCCACAACACAGCGCAGAAGTAAATGTGCAACAACTGAATTATTTATTCACAAAGGGGGCTATAGACTTTGGAAATTTGCTTTTATTCTTCTTAACAATCAAAAACCAACCCAAAACCAAACAGAAAGGTAAGATTTCCTCCCACAGTTAGCGCCGTTCAGCAACACCTTCGAATTAAGACTCTTTTTTCGACTTCGCAGACATTGTTGTCGTCTGTAAAAACACATCCATCATCCGATTGATTGTCACATTAATTTGGCATTAGACACGATATCGAATCGAATTACCTCTATGTCAATGTTCTGCTTTTTAGAAAATGGATGCTTATCTGTGTACTCCTTAAATATTTTAACTATAGCTAATAATGCGCTCCTGACTTTAAGCATTGAATTCACCATAGTCGCATTTAGAGCAATCCCTGGTGTAGATTGTTTGACTTTGCACTCTGCAAGGGGCTACAAAAAAAACTCCAATTAGATGTGGACTTGCAGTTAAAACAAATTTACCGCGGAAAGGACTGCAAGCAAGGCTACTAAAATGATGAACTTCATTGTGCTGACTATGGACACCTCCGAGAAGCATGCTCTTTTTATAGTCACCTAAATGGATCTAACGTGTTTTTGACGCTGATTTAAAAATTTTCTTTGGTTATTTGTCACGACACTGTGGAACGAATGCAATAAGCGTGGCAAATGACATTTACTCAAATTTACGAAATGACTCATTCACAAGGTGTTCTAGTTAATTAGACTATTTTTAAAAAGAAAAAAGCAATTGCTTGCATTGACATTTAAAGGAAATCACAGTACCGCACAAAATTGAGCATACACTCACAGCTTAAACGAATTTTTATCTTTTTCGCCTTGCAAAAAGTAGTTAATTTATAAAAGTTAAATGCAGTTCGAATTGACATATTTCAATTGCTAAAAACTACAAACAAAAATATGAAAACCAAAAAAAAAACTTGCAAAAGCAAAGCAAAAGAGGCACTTCATTTTAACACACAAAATTGAGCATACACTTAAAGTAAATTCGAGTTACGACTAAAACACAAAACAAAAACAGTTACTGAATCCCTTCCCAAGATGCCTGAATTTAGCTTTTAGCTCCTGCTTATTGGAGCACGTACTTTCTTAAAGCCGCACTTTTATTTCGTGCCATAGATGTTCAATAGGGTTAAGATCCGGCGAATATTCAAACACCCAAATTTGTCCATAGTAGTTTCTATAAATTCGAACTTTCCACAGCCATTTGAAGCCATACAACCCCACAACAGCACAGATCTTCCCCCGTGTTTTATGGTTGACTTTATATTTTCAGCTTTGAGAGCTGTATTTGGTTCCCTCCAAGCAATTTGTTTGCCAGCAGACGCAAATAAATTTATTTTTGTTTCATCTGAAAACAAAACACCTTCCCAAAGCTTTCCGGGTGGTTTACATATTGTCTAGCAAACTCCAATCTTTTCTTCTTGTTAACTAGGGAAATGTACGGTTTTCTTCGGGCGATCCTACCATTTAAATTATTCCTTCTCAAGACTCTTCGAACGGTTTCCACTGAAAGAGGATGACACCTCAGCCATCAACTTTGGAACGCTAGATTTTGGATTGGACTTGATTGTCCAACCAATATACCGCTTGATTTGTTCTGAGAGCAAGTTTTTTCTTCCCCTTTCAGGTCTGTTTTTAGTGTCGCTTCATATCTATAATTGTGTATTATTTTCTGTACCGTTGCATGCGATCGCCCTACAGTTTCTGCTATTTTTCGCATCGACTTCCCCTCGCAATTATGAGCATTTTGAGCATCCTCGTTGACAAAGTAGTCTGTTTTCGCATGTTTTGCATATTTTCGCACAAAGAAGAGAATATCGGTCTTTTCAGTTCAAAAGCGGGTGCAGAAATGATCATCAGGGACATTTGTTGCTACATTCCTGAACAAATTGGCATGTATCGATTCTGCGAAGCTTGTGTATAACGCACACATGACATCTGTGTGCTCAATTTTGTGTGTCGAGTGCAGGGTTTGTTTCCTTTTTCATGCGAAGAGTACCGGTGGGAAGTCTTTTGTCTGTGAGTTTGGCATTGACTCTCGTTTAAGAGCTATGATTGTATACCAAAAAAATAAAACAAAAAAGTGTTTAGCCTTAAAACAGCACGAGTATGAAGTAATGATAGGTGTATGTATGCTCAATATTGTGTGGTACTGGGTGCTGGCGCAATGCGTTGACCGTGTATTGTTAGTGCAGATAGTGTCTTCAAGGTCCTTTGGTACAGTGGCTAACAGCTAACTTTTACAAAAATACTGTGATTAACAATTAACAACAAAGAAACGAAAAAATGCTTGTAATTTTAAACAAAAATATTTATTGCTTCCTCCAACACAAGTGTCTGACTACCGAAAATAAGAATACAAAACTCCTCAAGTATGGGGCATTGCGGAATGCAGTGCAACACATCTCCACGATCTCTAAGACTGCACAGGTCACACAAGATTGTAAGCTCCGGGCGATGCGGTATAAAATGAAGCTTAGAAAGTTCGCCTCTTAATTTAAAAATCATACTTATTTTTTTTCTACCGAGTAGCTATTCAAGAAATAGGTCCTTTCTTGTAGTTAATTTTGCTGGTAGTAGGCCCTGAATAAAAATTCCTATTGTTCGTTCGGTGTAAAATTTAAGCTATAACTACTGATCCTGATCCTAGTGATTCCCATTCTTGGACATACTTCACCTTATATCTATGCATTTGGGCAAGTACCAACCTCGGAATTTTTTCCGGCATCATCGCATTCAATAAGACCGAAATGTATTTTAAGAGTGTTCAGGAACAGGAGTGTAACTCCAGTCTCCAAATGCACACAAGGTGTTCTATATTTCGTATAATTTGGCAACAAATTCAAACGTCTGCAGTTTGAAGCATCACGTCTTCTTAATTGGGGATTGAAATCCCAGATATCGAAAGAGCGATGGGCGTGTGCGAGTGACAGATGCCTATCGTAAGGCCATGTGAAGTTAGTCTACATGACCTTATGGGACTTGCGAAATGAGCGATAAGCCTAATTTAACTGTTGTCTCGTTAACGGTTAGATGTATGAAAGCGAGAATCGCAAGAGCTGTCAATTGATTTCCAAGGTCCCTTAAGGTCACTTTGTGTCGGTATTCTGAACAGAAAACATTGCCACGAACTAAGTGGTACTTAACGTCACACTCCACCCTCTAACCAAGATAGTACAGGAATGCAGGTTTTTTCTTCAATGGCAGACTAAATTCGCTTAAACTTGTGTGGGTCACGGGACACCACGGGATCATGGGCCGAAGCCCACCTTGGGACTGTTCGGGTTCTTGTTTAGGGCTTCCATCGATGGTTTGCGTCTCTCGACAGCACAGTCAGTGGTGGCAGGGTGCAGGCTGACCAAGTGCATGATCCCAAACGCTTTTCTGCGATCTCTAGATAGGTAAGACTGCAAACGACTTGGTGGCACTCAAACCTTCTTCTCTAAGCACGTAAGCTCAAGCACACGAGCTTAGTAATAAAACTCTCTGCGACGCCTGTAGAGGAGGTGAAGACACTTCAGAGCACTTTCTCTGTCCATGTCCCGACTTTGCTTGAATCAGGTGGCCGCCGTTTGTTGCGGTTGGAGCTAAAGCATAGGCTCTTTATCACAGAAGCGCTTGCGGATTTCCCTCTGGAATATCACGAAATTACATTGGATGTAGGTTACTGCTTGGAAGTGCAATGGACCAGTTTTTGCGTCTGAGCGCTCCTGTACAGTGTTTCCCAAGCTCAAACAAAAAAATAAAAACATCGCTCCACAACAAAGCGCAGAAGTAAATGTGCAACAACTGAATTATTTATTCACAAAGGGGGCTATAAACTTTGGAAAACCACACCAAAACCAAACAGAAAGGCAAGATTTTCTCCAACAGTTAGCGCCCTTCGGCATCACCTTCGAATTAAGACTTTTTTTTCTTCGACGAAGACATTGTTGTCGTCTGTAAAAACACATTCATCATCCGATTGATTGTCACAATCATTTGACATGACGTGTCATGAGACACGATATCGAATCGACTTACCTCTATGGTTGCGTTGCCTGTTGTTCCTTTGCCTGCACTGTCCGGCTTTGCAGTTGTTGAAATTTTGGTGTCCCTTTTAAAGATTCTTTTGGACAAATGCCGATTTAACCCTGGTTCAGGTTGCTTGGCCTCGCATTCTGCAAGGTGCTACAAAAAAAACTCCAATTAGATGTGGACTTGCAGTTAAAACAAATTTACCACGGAGAGGAGAACAAGTAAGGCTACTAAAATTATTAACTTCATTGTGCTAACTATGGACACCTCCGAGGAGCGTACTCTTTTTATAGTCACCTAAGTGGATCTAACGTGTTTTTGACGCTGATTTCAAAATTTTCTTTGGTTATTTGTCACGACACTGTGGAACGAACGCAATAAGCGTGGCAAATGACTCAATTACAAGGTCCAGGTCCACCCCCGACTGTAGAGCCACAAGTAGAAGCAGTCACAAGGTGTTCTAGATTTTGTAAGATTTGCCAACAAATGCAAACGTCTGTAGTTTGGAGGATTACAATGCGTCCCGAGATGAAGAGCAGCTGTTTTTTGCAAATTAAGAACACAGTCTTCTCCACTGGGAAGGGGGCAACATTTCGGAATTGAAGTCCCAAAAATCCAAAAAGTGACAGATGCCTATCGTAAGTCTTACGCTCTTCGAAATGAGCGATAAGCTATGTCTGATGTCACTTTGAAAACCGTCATCAAGCCATTATGGCCGTATGTCACTTTAAAGTTGTTTAACTTTTCTGATTAGGCAACAGTGTACGAGGCACGAGGGAAATGATAAATGATGAAGAAGGTTGTCATAGAATTTAAAAATAACCTCGACTCAGGTGCCGATTCCAAAAACAAACAAAGCTAACTGTCAATCTGACAATTCCAAATGACTGACTGAAAGAATTCCAAATGTTCCGCCGACAGATCCGTCTTTGGAATCGGAACTCGAGCGGAGGAATTGCTAAAAGAGAGTAAGCTCTTCTAATTATTTCTAAATATACATGTATTATAATTCATTTAGAGAATAAACGCAACGTTCAATTCAAATAGCAATTCTGTCTGATTGATGTCGTCCATTGCCCGTGGACGGAGTGACGTGGAGGTATTGGTGCCCCTTGCAAACCACACGTGCCACATGGAATACATCAAATCTCGCATCAACTCCACATCCTATAGCAGTGTTGTGGGGACGTATACGTATACGTGGGGACTATAACTTTTCCGAGAAAAAGACCGACCAACAGTTTAACTTATTTTACTTATCTGCTAAAGATTCCAGTTCAGCATTCTTATTAACAATGAAAGACGGTGCTTAGTTTCGAATTCAATGCTGTTTTACAAAGTGGTAACAGGGTCATCTAGGTCCCGAGTTAACAGAACTCAAAAAAATAGTTTCTCTCACCCTTTCAAAGCACGACACTTAATTGAGGAAATACTTTGCTTTTGCAGACATCCACTATGATGCATCGTAAGATGTCAAGGATTTCTAAATTTTTGCAACTTCACCCTGTCGAGCCGACGTTTTTAAAATGGCTATAGTATGCTCCACCGCGTCCTTTGTCTATCCGCCCCCACCAGTAACTTGCTAGTACACGAGTTTCCTTTAAAAGTCAATCTACTCAGAGTGGTATTGGAAGTGGTCAGAGAATCTACACCAGATCCTTTTAAGAATCTGAGAATGGGATGGTTATAAAAACTGCCCAGGTATCTTATCAGTTGCAAGTTAGTCTCGCACAAGGTCCCAGTACATGTTCCGAGCCTGCAAAGACAACTTCCTCACTATAGCTTCCAAAGATATTCCCCAAGTATGCACTCTCCTGTTAGAAAGTTTGTTCCTAAAAAAATACTTTTAAAAAGAATTTCAAAACGTTTACGTTGCCTAGGATCGTGATGTTAAAAATAAATTTTAGATGGCGCTACACGAGGAACCATCGCCTTACTACCAGTAAATTGTGTGTCCACCTTCCCTGGGCTGACTCGTACATGACGCTTTGCAAAGTGACACACTGCCTAACAGACTTAGTGTGAATGCAACAAAAGGTGTCATATTTGGAAAGATGTCCTTATGTCATGGCAGCTGTTGGAAAGTTGGCGTTGGTGTGTCGTATATCACTTTGCAAAGCTACATAAGCGCCATCTGTAGAAGAGCTTGTGGTTGTGGTGGTTGTGGGGGCATGCTGACCCCTGCTTTATTGCTAATAAGGTAGGTGGTTCTCCAACGCAATATGGGTGAAACGGGGTAAAATTAATTTCAGACCACTGGAGGAATTTGCAAATGTTAGACAGTCGTATAAATAAGTTGGACAATTGTGATGAATAATTTTGTACAATTTTTGGAATTTTACGATACTTCAGGAAAACGTCCAAACTTCGACCAAGATCAATAGTTGGTAAATGGGAAACACCACAATATCTGGGGACATTATAAGCAAAACGAACACAGCTACATTTAATCGTCAGTTGCACTCATAATCAACACAAGGATACACTGAACTGAATTAGCAGATTCTTAAAAGGACGCATTTTCAATTGCTCAGTTTGAAGGTGCGCTGAACGTCGCAGGCATCGCAAGCCAGCATAAATATTTTTCTGACTGCGTTACAACACGTAAGAGAGCAATTGCTATAAAATCCAAGATATTTACAACTTGTTTCGATAGGAATGGCGTTACCACACAGTATCAACTGTACCTCGTAAATGGGTTGAGTTTCAATTTATTGATTTCTGACCATTCTGCAATATTACCGAGATCTTCATTAACACTTACTAAACGGCCTCCACTTAAACCAATAGGACGCGAGAAACTAAAACGCGGACTGCCTGTGGAAGATGGTTATTAAACATTGACAATAAAAGGGGTCCGAGCACAGAACCTTGCGGTACACCTATATTGCTAGTAAATGGGTCAGAAGCTCCAATTTCTGCGACCACATTTTGGAACCGGTTGTTCAAGAAGCAGAAGTCTTAGGGACGATACAGAAAAATTAAAATTCTGCTTAAGTTTCGATATAAGCAAGGAATTATCTATGCAATCGAATGGTTTAGAAAAATCAAGGAAAACTAAGACTCCAATGCCCCCACTGTCTATCGAAAGCCTAAAATCAGTTATTACCTTCATTACTGCAGATTCAGAGCTGCGTTTAGCTCTGAAACCAGATTGCCAACTTGACATTAAAGTGTTTTCATTAATGAACCCAATAACCTGATTGGCAAGAATCTTCTCCACAACTTTGGATAGAAAGCACAACATACTTATTGGTCGAAATTTTGAAGGCGTAAGTGCACAGTTCTTTTTCGGTAAAAGAATAACGTTTGCTACTTTCCCTTGGCTTCGGAATTGACTACTGTAAATACAAAAATTGAAAATAATCGTTACGTAGAGAAGTACGAGTATAAGTGGAACAAGTATCTGTAGGAATTTTGGATTGACTCCGTCTGGTCCCGTGGTGATGGACTTAGCCCCATCCTACTCGTTCATACACTCAAATGAGAAAGTTTCAGCCATTTCTGGGACTGCTATACTCTAAGCTAGGTCAATATTAGATGACGAGTCTGTACATTTGTTTGTTTTTTTATTTTTGGTTACACTCAAGTTTTTAAGACTATTGCACAATTCTTTAGAGCCCATTGTGTGGTCGAGTTTTCTACAAAAATACAAGCGTTTGGAGTTTTTGATAAGTTAGTTAACCTTGTTACGAGGTAAACAGTACTGCTGTTTATTGAGCATTTTAGGATTTCTCTTGTACCGTCCGAAGAATGAATCCCTTTCTTGTATAAGGATCTTAATGTAGTGAGAGTACAAAGGACATTGTTTTGGCTTAATCTGTATAGTTTTAATGGGGACCTACAAATCAAACAAATACCTTACAAGGCTATTGAAAGTCTTTTATATTAAAGTCAGATGTTAGATATATGCTCGTCAAGTTTAATCTACACAATTATTGGATAACGTCAGAGTGATTTAAGTTCTTAAGAGACCTAAAGCTAGAACTACTCTCACAGATGGTGCGTTTTACATTAAAATCTATTGAACGGAAGAAGAAATCTTGGATAAACTCGCTGGTAGGCGTCAATTGATCGATACACAGAACGTTAGATACTTTTTTTTAAGTTAAAAACAGATCTATTGGTGAAGGGTTTGTGGGAGATAGAAAGCATGTGGGGTATCAATTTGGGGTACAGTTTGCTCCAAAAGAGTCCACTGTAAAGCGATTAATGGAAAAATTTGCTGAAACTGGGTGTTGTAAATTATGCTGATTTTAATTGAACGAACGAAGAAAAAAACCTCAAGACAATTAATTTAAGTACTGCAGACAAAATGAAACAAATGATAATTCCAACGTGTACAAACTATAGCTTTATTCCATTGACTTGTTAGTGCTGCGGTTGAAATCCAAGTGGACGAGAGCATAGCTTGCTCCCGACACCCACTCTCAACATGCGGATTTAATTTAACGTACATGTTAAGATTAACATAGAGAAAGAAAGAGATAGAGATAGAGCAATGACAGTACTATGTTAAGAGCAGCATAATTCTATGTTGAGAGCATGTGATCATAAATACAGTGAGTAACAGAAATATTTTAAGATGAATAATGCAATTGAATTTAAAGATTAAACAATGTAAATAGAATAAATAGAAAATAGAAAGTTAATGTAATATAGAGAAAACAACATAAAGTTAAATCCTCAACACTGGGTCTGTAACTGATGTAAAGACAACAACGCGCCTTCGACCAGGTCGATCGACCGCAAATATCGCAGCAGTACGTGATGATGTCGCTCAAACTCCATCCACCTGGCTTCGTCAATAGGCAGAATTGTCGCATTTGGGGCGAGGTAAATCCTCGAGTGATTCACGAGAAGCAAATGCATCCTCAACGTGTCACTGTGTGGAGGCTGGAGGAATCATTGGACCTTTTTTTATGAAAATAAGTCAGGTCAAGCGCAAACAGTGTTCGGTAATGTGAAATGATAACAATGTGGAGGGGATGTGGTTTCAACAAGACGCCGGCAGATCTCATACAGCCAGAGAAACAATTCAATTGCTGCATCAGTCATTTCCCGGTTGTGTTATTTCGCGTTTTGGAGACCAGAATTGGCCGCCTAGATCATGCGATTTAACACAACTGGACTTTTTTCTTTGGGTTTTTTTGAAGTCGTTGCTTTATGCGAATAAGCCGACGACGACTCTAGCCGTAAAAGAGGAAATTGGACGCTGCATTAATGAAATACCGCAGCATTTATGCAAAACGGTCATTGAAAATTCCGGCCATCTGGCGATGTGTTATTCCACACATAACCTCTTCCTCATCCTACTTTACGATATAATAAAGAATTCACGTTTTTTTTTAAATATCTGCGTTTTATTTAAAATTTAAATCTTGCGTTCTTGTTGGGACACCCTTTAGAATAGTGCGAAACCAATCAGCTGTTACTATACGTAATGCTTGAAGAGTATTCCATGGTTCTAAACTGAGTTCTTCACTCCCCCCTAAGAAGCTCTGGAACAACCTACAGTGCATGGAAGAATCTGATACCAAGATCAGTGAAAAATGTATGGTTGACCCCAATATTCTGAACAACTTCTTTCTTGAAAGTCAGTCTGAGGAGAATTGTTTCAACTCTGCTAATAATTTAAGTCACACTAACCCTTAAGACCCTTTGAAGTGAAAACGGCCAGTGAAATTGAGGTGATTAATTCAATAAGGGAGACTAGATCAAATGCTATTGGGGAAGACGGAGTTCCTTTGAAATTTGTAAAATGAATCCTTCCTATCACAAATAGGCCGAGTTACACCTATCGCTAAACGACCATTTCCATCCTCTGTTTCAGACTTCAGAGCCATCAGTATTCTTCCGTGCTTGTCAAAAGTATTAGAGAAAATCATGGCTCAGCAACAGATTAAACATTAATCACGTAATAATCTTCTGTATGAAAGTCTGGGTTCGATTCCCGGCCGGGGCCCTTCACATTTTTTCATGGCACCACCTCTTCCGAGTTGCTGGCAACACTCAAAGAGTATCAATTGTCTATGAAAAGCTTCTCAAATCTCGCCGTTCGGAGTCGGCAAAAAGCCTGAAGGTTTCTTCTCCTCGTGAGAGAACAGTAGCACGCACACCACGAGTAGTTGTTGTAGAAGCTAGACCTTGGTCCGTTGTGGGCTGTGGTGCACTCAATTATTATTATTATGAAGCACAATCTGGTTTTAGAGCTAAGCACGGTACTTCTACTGCCATGGTCAACATCATGGAAGATATTAGACAGAATTATGATCAAAAACAGATTACACTTCTCTGTTTACTTGATTTCTCTAAGGCCTTTGTTGTTTAAAGTAAATCACAAAATTCTTTGCTGGAAATTGAAATTCGCGAAATTTCTTTGCGCTTAGTGATAGAGCAGTAAGTTTTATCTCAAGCTTCCTATCCGATAGGTTTCAGAGAGTAGTTGTCGACGCCCTCAATTTTTCTGCTCTCTTACCAGTTAAAGGAGGTGTACCCCAGGGTTCAATTCTGGGACCTATTCTTTTCTCTATGTTTATTAATGACCTTCCGTTCGTGTGCAATTATTCCAATGTGTTGACCTGTATGCTGGTCATGTGCTTTCCAATATCCACAGCTGGTGGTGGTGGTGGATTACAATTGAATCCGAAAAAATCACAGGTAATTCCTGTTTCGAATTCGATTGTGTCCTTCGATTTGCTGCCGAGCATTATACTGGCTGGAGATAAACTCAATGTCATCAACACTGTTACCAGTTATCAACTCAAAGTTGACTGGATATGATCACACAAATCACGTAATTAAGAGAATATATGGCTGTCTACGCAGGTTATGGGTGACCTCTAAATACACTCGACACTCGAAGAAAACTTGTCTAAGCCCTCATTCTTACTTATGCTGAAGTAGTCTACAGTCACTGTCTCAGCAAAAGCTACAGGTGGCATTTAATGATGCGGTTAGATATGTATATGGCCTACGAAGATCTGATCATGTATCTCAATACAGTAAAAGTTTACTTGGCTCTTCTCTAGATCTGTACATGGATATGAGAAATTTAATATTTCTGCATAATATAATTGTGATCAAGTCTCCATCGTATTCTTATAAGAAACTTAATTTTGCTCCATCTATCAGAAAAAATGCTCTTAAAGAACCTCGTACTCGTCACTTTTACATTCATGCTATTAAACTTTGGAACTCTTTACCGAATTACATAAAAACAACTTCTAATGCCAAGTGCTTTAAACATGCCATTTTTCTACACTTTTCATCCATACTTAACTACTATAAGTTTTAAGTAATATACAAATTTTATAACCTTCTGAAATTGTGATAACTTAGTCCTATAAAGGACTCATGTCATATTGCACCTTTATTCTAAAATTAATTTAATTGAATTTCCTCCCAGAGTTATCGCTGAGCCACACATATAAATAAACTCAAAAAACTTCAAAATACGGCTCTCAAAGTGATAGACCCAAATCACCAACTCAACAATCCAGAGCAATCAAACTTCAAAACACTTTCTGTTGACGACATCTTTAAGATGGCCTTAATTCTGGAGTACTATGATGACAACCGATTTATCGTACCGTACTTAATACCAGAAGACGGGCACAAGGTATGCTTCAAGAATCCCGTTTCCACAACAACTACGGCAAGAGACAGTTGAAATGCATTATTCCTAAAGTATTCAATAATTTACCACAAAACTTAAAAAATATCTTAAACGTAAAAACAAGGAAATCCCTTATAAAAAATTTTCTTATCAATAATCCAAACACTTAAAACTTTAAAGTCAATGTTATTAATCTTGTTTATGAATATCTTAATCTGTTTGTAGATCTTTTGTATAAGAATCAAACTTTATAATGAATTGTACAACTATGCATTTGAGCTTACTTTAATAGATTGCCAATATTAGAGATGCGATCTCCTGCAGAAAAGCCTCCACAAGGCTTCGCAGGAACATACAAAATTTGTAAAATTATTAATTGAACAATAAATAAATAATTGAATTGAATTGAATTGAATTGAACTGTTCAGCAACACCATTGAATCAAGACATTCTTCTCATCAGCGTAGACCTTTTTGTCATCGGCGTAGGCTTTTTTGTCATCGGCGTAGACATTTTTGTCTTCGACATAGACAATGTTTTCCTCGGCATGGACATTGTTGTCATCGGCGTAGGCTTTTTTGTCATCGGCGTAGGCTTTTTTGTCATCGGCGTAGACATTTTTGTCATCGGCGTAGACATTTTTGTCTTCGACATAGACAATGTTTTCCTCGGCATGGACATTGTTGTCATCGGCGTAGGCTTTTTTGTCATCGGCGTAGGCTTCTTTGTCATCGGCGTAGGCTTTTTTGTCATCGGCGTAGGCTTTTTTGTCATCGGCGTAGGCTTTTTTGTCATCGGCGTAGGCTTCTTTGTCATCGGCGTAGGCTTTTTTGTCATCGGCGTAGGCTTTTTTGTCATCGGCGTAGGCTTTTTTGTCATCGGCGTAGGCTTTTTTGTCATCGGCGTAGGCTTTTTTGTCATCGGCGTAGGCTTCTTTGTCATCGGCGTAGGCTTTTTTGTCATCGGCATAGGCTTTTTTGTCATCGGCGTAGGCTTTTTTGTCATCGGCGTAGGCTTCTTTGTCATAGGCGTAGGCTTTTTTGTCATCGGCGTAGGCTTTTTTGTCATCGGCGTAGGCTTTTTTGTCATCGGCGTAGGCTTTTTTGTCATCGGCGTAGGCTTTTTTGTCATCGGCGTAGGCTTTTTTGTCATCGGCGTAGGCTTTTTTGTCATCGGCGTAGGCTTCTTTGTCATAGGCGTAGGCTTTTTTGTCATCGGCGTAGGCTTTTTTGTCATCGGCGTAGGCTTTTTTGTCATCGGCGTAGGCTTTTTTGTCATCGGCGTAGGCTTCTTTGTCATAGGCGTAGGCTTTTTTGTCATCGGCGTAGGCTTTTTTGTCATCGGCGTAGGCTTTTTTGTCATCGGCGTAGGCTTTTTTGACATCGGCGTAGGCTTTTTTGTCATCGGCGTAGGCTTTTTTGTCATCGGCGTAGGCTTTTTTGTCATCGGCGTAGGCTTTTTTGTCATCGGCGTAGGCTTTTTTGTCATCGGCATAGGCTTTTTTGTCATCGGCGTAGGCTTTTTTGTCATCGGCGTAGGCTTCTTTGTCATAGGCGTAGGCTTTTTTGTCATCGGCGTAGACATTTTTGTCTTCGACATAGACAATGTTTTTCTCGGCATGGACATTGTTGTCATTGGCGTAGGCTTTTTTGTCATCGGCGTAGGCTTTTTTGTCATCGGCGTAGGCTTTTTTGTCATCGGCGTAGGCTTTTTTGTCATCGGCGTAGGCTTTTTTGTCATCGGCGTAGGCTTTTTTGTCATCGGCGTAGGCTTTTTTGTCATCGGCGTAGGCTTTTTTGTCATCGGCGTAGGCTTTTTTGTCATCGGCGTAGGCTTTTTTGTCATCGGCGTAGGCTTTTTTGTCATCGGCGTAGGCTTTTTTGTCATCGGCGTAGACATTTTTGTCATCGGCGTAGGCTTTTTTGTCATCGGCGTAGGCTTTTTTGTCATCGGCGTAGACATTTTTGTCTTCGACATAGACAATGTTTTTCTCGGCATGGACATTGTTGTCATTGGCGTAGGCTTTTTTGTCATCGGCGTAGGCTTTTTTGTCATCGGCGTAGGCTTTTTTGTCATCGGCGTAGGCTTTTTTGTCATCGGCGTAGGCTTTTTTGTCATCGGCGTAGGCTTTTTTGTCATCGGCGTAGGCTTTTTTGTCATCGGCGTAGGCTTTTTTGTCATCGGCGTAGACATTTTTGTCATCGGCGTAGGCTTTTTTGTCATCGGCGTAGACATTTTTGTCTTCGACATAGACAATGTTTTTCTCGGCATGGACATTGTTGTCATTGGCGTAGGCTTTTTTGTCATCGGCGTAGGCATTTTTGGCATCGGCGTAGGATTTTTTGTCATCGGCGTAGGCTTTTTTGTCATCGGCGTAGGCTTTTTTGTCATCGGCGTAGACATTTTTGTCATCGGCGTAGGCTTTTTTGTCACCGGCGTAGGCTTTTTTGTCATCGGCGTAGGCTTTTTTGTCATCGGCGTAGGCTTTTTTGTCATCGGCGTAGGCTTTTTTGTCATCGGCGTAGGCTTTTTTGTCATCGGCGTAGACATTTTTGTCATCGGCGTAGAAATTTTTGTCATCGGCGTAGACATTTTTGTCATCGGCGTAGGCTTTTTTGTCATCGGCGTAGGCTTTTTTGTCATCGGCGTAGGCTTTTTTGTCATCGGCGTAGGCTTTTTTGTCATCGGCGTAGGCTTCTTTGTCATAGGCGTAGGCTTTTTTGTCATCGGCGTAGGCTTTTTTGTCATCGGCGTAGGCTTTTTTGTCATCGGCGTAGGCTTTTTTGTCATCGGCGTAGGCTTTTTTGTCATCGGCGTAGGCTTTTTTGTCATCGGCGTAGGCTTTTTTGTCATCGGCGTAGGCTTTTTTGTCATCGGCGTAGGCTTTTTTGTCATCGGCGTAGGCTTTTTTGTCATCGGCGTAGGCTTTTTTGTCACCGGCGTAGGCTTTTTTGTCATCGGCGTAGGCTTTTTTGTCATCGGCGTAGGCTTTTTTGTCATCGGCGTAGGCTTTTTTGTCATCGGCGTAGGCTTTTTTGTCATCGGCGTAGACATTTTTGTCATCGGCGTAGAAATTTTTGTCATCGGCGTAGACATTTTTGTCATCGGCGTAGGCTTTTTTGTCATCGGCGTAGGCTTTTTTGTCATCGGCGTAGGCTTTTTTGTCATCGGCGTAGGCTTCTTTGTCATAGGCGTAGGCTTTTTTGTCATCGGCGTAGGCTTTTTTGTCATCGGCGTAGGCTTTTTTGTCATCGGCGTAGGCTTTTTTGTCATCGGCGTAGGCTTTTTTGTCATCGGCGTAGACATTTTTGTCATCGGCGTAGGCTTTTTTGTCATCGGCGTAGGCTTTTTTGTCATCGGCGTAGGCTTTTTTGTCATCGGCGTAGGCTTTTTTGTCATCGGCGTAGGCTTCTTTGTCATAGGCGTAGGCTTTTTTGTCATCGGCGTAGGCTTTTTTGTCATCGGCGTAGGCTTTTTTGTCATCGGCGTAGGCTTTTTTGTCATCGGCGTAGGCTTTTTTGTCATCGGCGTAGGCTTTTTTGTCATCGGCGTAGGCTTTTTTGTCATCGGCGTAGACATTTTTGTCATCGGCGTAGGCTTTTTTGTCATCGGCGTAGGCTTTTTTGTCATCGGCGTAGACATTTTTGTCTTCGACATAGACAATGTTTTTCTCGGCATGGACATTGTTGTCATTGGCGTAGGCTTTTTTGTCATCGGCGTAGGCTTTTTTGTCATCGGCGTAGGCTTTTTTGTCATCGGCGTAGGCTTTTTTGTCATCGGCGTAGGCTTTTTTGTCATCGGCGTAGGCTTTTTTGTCATCGGCGTAGGCTTTTTTGTCATCGGCGTAGGCTTTTTTGTCATCGGCGTAGACATTTTTGTCATCGGCGTAGGCTTTTTTGTCATCGGCGTAGGCTTTTTTGTCATCGGCGTAGACATTTTTGTCTTCGACATAGACAATGTTTTTCTCGGCATGGACATTGTTGTCATTGGCGTAGGCTTTTTTGTCATCGGCGTAGGCATTTTTGGCATCGGCGTAGGATTTTTTGTCATCGGCGTAGGCTTTTTTGTCATCGGCGTAGGCTTTTTTGTCATCGGCGTAGGCTTTTTTGTCATCGGCGTAGGCTTTTTTGTCATCGGCGTAGGCTTTTTTGTCATCGGCGTAGGCTTTTTTGTCATCGGCGTAGGCTTTTTTGTCATCGGCGTAGGCTTTTTTGTCATCGGCGTAGGCTTTTTTGTCATCGGCGTAGGCTTTTTTGTCATCGGCGTAGGCTTTTTTGTCATCGGCGTAGGCTTTTTTGTCATCGGCGTAGGCTTTTTTGTCATCGGCGTAGGCTTTTTTGTCATCGGCGTAGGCTTTTTTGTCATCGGCGTAGGCTTTTTTGTCATCGGCGTAGGCTTTTTTGTCATCGGCGTAGACATTTTTGTCATCGGCGTAGGCTTTTTTGTCATCGGCGTAGGCTTTTTTGTCATCGGCGTAGACATTTTTGTCTTCGACATAGACAATGTTTTTCTCGGCATGGACATTGTTGTCATTGGCGTAGGCTTTTTTGTCATCGGCGTAGGCTTTTTTGTCATCGGCGTAGGCTTTTTTGTCATCGGCGTAGGCTTTTTTGTCATCGGCGTAGGCTTTTTTGTCATCGGCGTAGGCTTTTTTGTCATCGGCGTAGGCTTTTTTGTCATCGGCGTAGGCTTTTTTGTCATCGGCGTAGGCTTTTTTGTCATCGGCGTAGGCTTTTTTGTCATCGGCGTAGGCTTTTTTGTCATCGTCGTAGGCTTTTTTGTCATCGTCGTAGGCTTTTTTGTCATCGGCGTAGGCTCTTTTGGCATCGTCGTAGGCTTTTTTGTCATCGGCGTAGACTTTTTGGTCATCAGCGTAGGCTCTGTTGGCATCGGCGTAGGCTCTTTTGGCATCGACGTACGATTTTTTGTCATCGGCGTAGACATTTTTGTCATCAGCGTAGGCTCTTTTGGCATCGACGTAATATTTTTTGTCATCGGCGTAGACTTTTTTGTCATCAGCGTAGGCTCTTTTGGCATCGACGTAAGATTTTTTGTCATCGGCGTAGACATTTTTGTCATCAGCGTAGGCTCTTTTGGCATCGACGTAAGATTTTTTGTCATCGGCGTAGAATTCTTTGTCATCAGCGTAGGCTCTTTTGGCATCGACGTAAGATTTTTTGTCATCGGCGTAGACTTTTTTGTCATCAGCGTAGGCTCTTTTGGCAACGACGTAAGATTTTTTGTCATCGGCGTAGAATTCTTTGTCATCAGCGTAGGCTCTTTTGGCATCGACGTAAGATTTTTTGTCATCGGCGTAGACATTTTTGTCATCAGCGTAGGCTCTTTTGGCATCGACGTAAGATTTTTTGTCATCGGCGTAGAATTCTTTGTCATCAGCGTAGGCTCTTTTGGCATCGACGTAAGATTTTTTGTCATCGGCGTAGACATTTTTGTCATCAGCGTAGGCTCTTTTGGCATCGACGTAAGATTTTTTGTCATCGGCGTAGAATTCTTTGTCATCAGCGTAGGCTCTTTTGGCATCGACGTAAGATTTTTTGTCATCGGCGTAGAATTTCTTGTCATCAGCGTAGGCTCTTTTGGCATCGACGTAAGATTTTTTGTCATCGGCGTAGACATTTTTGTCATCAGCGTAGGCTCTTTTGGCATCGACGTAAGATTTTTTGTCATCGGCGTAGACTTTTTTGTCATCAGCGTAGGCTCTTTTGGCATCGACGTAAGATTTTTTGTCATCGGCGTAGACATTTTTGTCATCAGCGTAGGCTCTTTTGGCATCGACGTAATATTTTTTGTCATCGGCGTAGAATTTTTTGTCATCAGCGTAGGCTCTTTTGGCATCGACGTAAGATTTTTTGTCATCGGCGTAGAATTCTTTGTCATCAGCGTAGGGTCTTTTGGCATCGACGTAAGATTTTTTGTCATCGGCGTAGACATTTTTGTCATCAGCGTAGGCTCTTTTGGCATCGACGTAAGATTTTTTGTCATCGGCGTAGAATTCTTTGTCATCAGCGTAGGCTCTTTTGGCATCGACGTAAGATTTTTTGTCATCGGCGTAGAATTCTTTGTCATCAGCGTAGGCTTTTTTGGCATCGACGTAAGATTTTTTGTCATCGGCGTAGACATTTTTGTCATCAGCGTAGGCTCTTTTGGCATCGACGTAAAATTTTTTGTCATCGGCGTAGACTTTTTTGTCATCAGCGTAGGCTCTTTTGGCATCGACGTAAGATTTTTTGTCATCGGCGTAGAATTTTTTGTCATCAGCGTAGGCTCTTTTGGCATCGACGTAAGATTTTTTGTCATCGGCGTAGAATTTTTTGTCATCAGCGTAGGCTCTTTTGGCATCGACGTAAGATTTTTTGTCATCGGCGTAGAATTTTTTGTCATCAGCGTAGGCTCTTTTGGCATCGACGTAAGATTTTTTGTCATCGGCGTAGAATTTTTTGTCATCAGCGTAGGCTCTTTTGGCATCGACGTAAGATTTTTTGTCATCGGCGTAGAATTTTTTGTCATCAGCGTAGGCTCTTTTGGCATCGACGTAAGATTTTTTGTCATCGGCGTAGAATTTTTTGTCATCAGCGTAGGCTCTTTTGGCATCGACGTAAGATTTTTTGTCATCGGCGTAGAATTCTTTGTCATCAGCGTAGGCTCTTTTGGCATCGACGTAAGATTTTTTGTCATCGGCGTAGAATTTTTTGTCATCAGCGTAGGCTCTTTTGGCATCGACGTAAGATTTTTTGTCATCGGCGTAGAATTTTTTGTCATCAGCGTAGGCTCTTTTGGCATCGACGTAAGATTTTTTGTTATCGGCGTAGAATTTTTTGTCATCAGCGTAGGCTCTTTTGGCATCGACGTAAGATTTTTTGTTATCGGCGTAGAATTTTTTGTCATCAGCGTAGGCTCTTTTGGCATCGACGTAAGATTTTTTGTCATCGGCGTAGAATTTTTTGTCATCAGCGTAGGCTCTTTTGGCATCCGCGTAGGCATTTTTAGAATCGTCGTATACATTTTTGGCATCAGCGTAGGCTCTGTTGGCATCCGCGTAGGCATTTTTAGCATCGTCGTATACATTTTTGGCATCAGCGTAGGCTCTGTTGGCATCCGCGTAGGCATTTTTAGCATCGTCGTATACATTTTTGGCATCAGCGTAGGCTCTGTTGGCATCCGCGTAGGCATTTTTAGCAGCGTCGTAGGCATTTTTGGCATCAGCGTAGGCTCTGTTGGCATCCGCGTAGGCATTTTTGTCATCGTCGTAGGCATTTTTGGCATCAGCGTAGGCTCTGTTGGCATCCGCGTAGGCATTTTTAGCATCGTCGTAGGCATTTTTGGCATCAGCGTAGGTTCTGTTGGCATCGGCGTAGGCATTTTTGGCATCGTCGTAGGCATGTTTGTCATCAGCGTAGGCTCTGTTGGCATCGGCGTAGGCATTTTTGTCATCGTCGTAGGCATTTTTGGCATCAGCGTAGGCTCTGTTGGCATCCGCGTAGGCATTTTTGTCATCGTCGTAGGCATGTTTGTCATCAGCGTAGGCTCTGTTGGCATCGGCGTAGGCATTTTTGTCATCGTCGTAGGCATTTTTGGCATCAGCGTAGGCTCTGTTGGCATCCGCGTAGGCATTTTTAGCATCGTCGTATACATTTTTGGCATCAGCGTAGGCTCTGTTGGCATCCGCGTAGGCATTTTTAGCATCGTCGTAGGCATGTTTGTCATCAGCGTAGGCTCTGTTGGCATCGGCGTAGGCATTTTTGTCATCGTCGTAGGCATTTTTGGCATCAGCGTAGGCTCTGTTGGCATCCGCGTAGGCATTTTTAGCATCGTCGTAGGCATTTTTGGCATCAGCGTAGGCTCTGTTGGCATCGGCGTAGGCATTTTTGGCGTCAGCGTATGCTCTGTTGGCATCGGCGTAGGCAATTTTGTCATCGTCGTAGGCATTTTTGGCATCAGCGTAGGCTCTGTTGGCATCCGCGTAGGCTCTGTTGGCATCGGCGTAGGCATTTTTGTCATCGTCGTAGGCATTTTTGGCATCAGCGTAGGCTCTGTTGGCATCCGCGTGGGCATTTTTAGCATCGTCGTAGGCATTTTTGGCATCAGCGTAGGCTCTGTTGGCATCGGCGTAGGCATTTTTGGCATCGTCGTAGGCATGTTTGTCATCAGCGTAGGCTCTGTTGGCATCGGCGTAGGCATTTTTGGCATCAGCGTAGGCTCTGTTGGCATCGGCGTAGGCATTTTTGGCAGCGTCGTAGGCATTTTTGGCATCAACGTAGGCTCTGTTGGCATCGGCGTAGGCATTTTTGGCATCAGCGTAGGCTCTGTTGGCATCGGCGTAGGCATTTTTGGCATCAGCGTAGGCTCTGTTGGCATCGGCGTAGGCATTTTTGGCATCAGCGTAGGCTCTGTTGGCATCGGCGTAGGCATTTTTGGCATCGTCGTAGGCATTTTTGGCATCAGCGTAGGCTCTGTTGGCATCGGCGTAGGCATTTTTGGCATCAGCGTAGGCTCTGTTGGCATCGGCGTAGGCATTTTTGGCATCGTCGTAGGCATTTTTGGCATCAGCGTAGGCTCTGTTGGCATCGGCGTAGGCATTTTTAGCATCGTCGTAGGCATTTTTGGCATCAGCGTAGGCTCTGTTGGCATCGGCGTAGGCATGTTTGTCATCAGCGTAGGCTCTGTTGGCATCGGCGTAGGCATTTTTGGCATCAGCGTAGGCTCTGTTGGCATCGGCGTAGGCATTTTTGGCATCGTCGTAGGCATTTTTGGCATCAGCGTAAGCTCTGTTGGCATCGGCGTAGGCATTTTTGGCATCAGCGTAGGCTCTGTTGGCATCGGCGTAGGAATTTTTGGCATCAGCGTAGGCTCTGTTGGCATCGGCGTAGGCATTTTTGGCATCAGCGTAGGCTCTGTTGGCATCGGCGTAGGCATTTTTGGCATCGTCGTAGGCATTTTTGGCATCAGCGTAGGCTCTGTTGGCATCGGCGTAGGCATTTTTGGCATCAGCGTAGGCTCTGTTGGCATCGGCGTAGGCATTTTTGGCATCAGCGTAGGCTCTGTTGGCATCGGCGTAGGCATATTTGGCATCAGCGTAGGCTCTGTTGGCATCGGCGTAGGCATTTTTGGCGTCAGCGTAGGCTCTGTTGGCATCAGCGTAGGCTCTGTTGGCATCGGCGTAGGCATTTTTGGCATCGTCGTAGGCATTTTTGGCATCAGGGTAGGCTCTGTTGGCATCGGCGTAGGCATTTTTGGCATCGTCGTAGGCATTTTTGGCATCAGCGTAGGCTCTGTTGGCATCGGCGTAGGCATTTTTGGCATCAGCGTAGGCTCTGTTGGCATCGGCGTAGGCATATTTGGCATCAGCGTAGGCTCTGTTGGCATCGGCGTAGGCATTTTTGGCATCGTCGTAGGCATTTTTGGCATCAGCGTAGGCTCTGTTGGCATCGGCGTAGGCATTTTTGGCATCAGCGTAGGCTCTGTTGGCATCAGCGTAGGCTCTGTTGGCATCGGCGTAGGCATTTTTGGCATCGTCGTAGGCATTTTTGGCATCAGCGTAGGCTCTGTTGGCATCCGCGTAGGCATTTTTAGCATCGTCGTAGGCATTTTTAGCATCAGCGTAGGCTCTGTTGGCATCGGCGTAGGCATTTTTGGCATCGTCGTAGGCATTTTTGGCATCAGCGTAGGCTCTGTTGGCATCGGCGTAGGCATTTTTGGCATCAGCGTAGGCTCTGTTGGCATCGGCGTAGGAATTTTTGGCATCAGCGTAGGCTCTGTTGGCATCGGCGTAGGCATTTTTGGCATCAGCGTAGGCTCTGTTGGCATCGGCGTAGGCATTTTTGGCATCGTCGTAGGCATTTTTGGCATCAGCGTAGGCTCTGTTGGCATCGGCGTAGGCATTTTTGGCATCAGCGTAGGCTCTGTTGGCATCGGCGTAGGCATTTTTGGCATCAGCGTAGGCTCTGTTGGCATCGGCGTAGGCATATTTGGCATCAGCGTAGGCTCTGTTGGCATCGGCGTAGGCATTTTTGGCGTCAGCGTAGGCTCTGTTGGCATCAGCGTAGGCTCTGTTGGCATCGGCGTAGGCATTTTTGGCATCGTCGTAGGCATTTTTGGCATCAGGGTAGGCTCTGTTGGCATCGGCGTAGGCATTTTTGGCATCGTCGTAGGCATTTTTGGCATCAGCGTAGGCTCTGTTGGCATCGGCGTAGGCATTTTTGGCATCAGCGTAGGCTCTGTTGGCATCGGCGTAGGCATATTTGGCATCAGCGTAGGCTCTGTTGGCATCGGCGTAGGCATTTTTGGCATCGTCGTAGGCATTTTTGGCATCAGCGTAGGCTCTGTTGGCATCGGCGTAGGCATTTTTGGCATCAGCGTAGGCTCTGTTGGCATCGGCGTAGGCATTTTTGGCATCAGCGTAGGCTCTGTTGGCATCGGCGTAGGCATTTTTGGCATCGTCGTAGGCATTTTTGGCATCAGCGTAGGCTCTGTTTGCATCGGCTCAGGCATTTTTGGCATCGTCGTAGGCATTTTTGGCATCAGCGTAGGCTCTGTTTGCATCGGCTCAGGCATTTTTGGCATCGTCGTAGGCATTTTTGGCATCGTCGTAGGCATTTTTGTCATCAGCGTAGGCATTTTTGTCATCGGCGTAGACAAAGTTGTCCTCGGCATGGACATTGTTGTCATCGACATAGACATTATTGTCATCGGCGTAGGCATTTTTGTCATCGGCGTAGACAATGTTGTCTTCGGCATAGACATTGTTGTCATCGGCGTAGGCATTTTTGTCATCGGCATAGACATTGTTGTCATCGGCGTAGGCATTTTTGTCATCGGCATAGACATTTTTGTCATCGGCGTAGACAAAGTTGTCCTCGGCATGGACATTTTTGTCATCGGCGTAGACAAAGTTGTCCTTGGCATGGGCATTGTTGTCTTCGACGTAGACATTATTGTCATCGGCGTAGGCATTTTTGTCATCGGCGTAGACAATGTTGTCCTCGGCATAGACATTGTTGTCATCGGCGTAGACATTTTTGTCATCGACATAGACAATGTTGTCCTCGGCATAGACATTGTTGTCATCGGCATAGACATTGTTGTCATCGGCGTAGACATTGTTTTCGTCTGTAAAAACACATCCATCATCCGATTGATTGTCACATTCATTTGGCATTAGATACGATATCGAATCGAATTACCTTTGTGATTTGTTGTGGCTTCCCTCTCTCTGCCAACGGATTGTGTTTCTCATTCACAATTTTTAAAGGAACATTCGCGTTGTATTTATTAGAGAAATGTCTAATAATTATAAAAATCTGTGGTCCATGATGATGATCATCCTGGTCATGATGATAATGATGATGATGATAATGATGATGATAATGAGCCTCGCATTCGGTAAGGCGCTACAAAACAAACTTCAATTAGTTAAAAGAACCTTCAATTGCAGTTAAACAAATTTACCACGGAGAGGAGAGCAAGCAGTTCTACTAAATTTATTAACTTCATTGTGCTAACAATGGACACCTCCGAGAAGCATGCTCTTTTTATAGTCACCTAAATGGATCTAACGTGTTTTTGACGCTGATTTCAAAATTTTCTTTGGTTCTTTGTCACGACACTGTGGAACGAATGCAATAAGCGTGGCAAATGACATTTACTCAAATTTACGAAATGACTCAATTACAAGGTCCAGGTCCACCCCCGACTGTAGAGCCACAAGTAGAAGCAGTCACAAGGTGTTCTAGATTTTGTAAGCTTTGGCAACAAATGCAAACGTCTGTAGTTTGGAGGATTACAATGCGTCCCGAGATGAAGAGCAGCTGTTTTTTGGCAAATTAAGAACACAGTCTTCTCCACTGGGAAGGGGGCAACATTTCGGAATTGAAGTCCCAAAAATCCAAAAAGTGACAGATGCCTATCGTAAGTCTTACGCTCTTCGAAATGAGCGATAAGCTATGTCTGATGTCACTTTGAAAACCGTCATCAAGCCATTATGGCCGTATGTCACTTTAAAGTTGTTTAACTTTTCTGATTAGGCAACAGTGTACGAGGCACGAGGGAAGTGATAAATGATGAAGAAGGTTGTCATAGAATTTAAAAATAACCTCGACTCAGGTGCCGATTCCAAAAACAAACAAAGCTAACTGTCAATCTGACAATTTAAACTGACTGAAAGAATTCCAAATGTTCCGCCGACAGATCCGTCTTTGGAATCGGAACTCGAGCGGAGGAATTGCTAAAAGAGAGTAAGCTCTTCTAATCCTGTGTAATTATTTCTAAATATACATGTATTATAATTCATTTAGAGAATAAACGCAACGTTCAATTCAAATAGCAATTCTGTCTGATTGATGTCGTCCATTGCCCGTGGACGGAGTGACGTGGAGGTATTGGTGCCCCTTGCAAACTCAAATCTCGCATCAACTCCACATCCTATTGCAGTGTTGTGGGGACGTGGGGACGTGGGGACGTGGGGAAGGATTTTTTTGCTCCTATAACTTTTCCGAGAAAAAGACCGACCGACAGTTTAACTTATTTTACTTATCTGCTAAAGATTCCAGTTCAGCATTCTAATTAACAATGAAAGACGGTGCTTAGTTTCGAATTCAATGCTGTTTTACAAAGTGGTAACAGGGTCATCTAGGTCCCGAGTTAACAGAACTCAAAAAAATAGTTTCTCTCACCCTTTCAAAGCACGACACTTAATTGAGGAAATACTTTGCTTTTGCAGACATCCACTATGATGCATCGTAAGATGTCAAGGATTTCTAAATTTTTGCAACTTCACCCTGTCGAGCCGACGTTTTTTAAAGTGGCTATAGTATGCTCCACCGCGTCCTTTGTTTCCCCCCCCCCCCCCCACCAGTAACTTGCTAGTACACGAGTTTCCTATCTACTCAGAGTGGTATTGGAAGTGGTCAGAGAATCTACACCAGATCCTTTTAAGAATCTGAGAATTTGATGGTTATAAAAACTGCCCAGGTATCTTATCAGTTGCAAGTTAGTCTCGCACAAGGTCCCAGTACATGTTCCGAGCCTGCAAAGACAACTTCCTCACTATAGCTTCCAAAGATATTCCCCAAGTATGCACTCTCCTGTTAGAAAGTTTGTTCCTAAAAAAATACTTTTAAAAAGAATTTCAAAGCGTTTACGTTGCCTAGGATCGTGATGTTCAAAATAAATTTTAGATGGCGCTACACGAGGAACCATCGCCTTACTACCAGTAAATTGTGTGTCCACCTTCCCTGGGCTGACTCGTACATGACGCTTTGCAAAGTGACACACTGCCTAACAGACTTAGTGTGAATGCAACAAAAGGTGTCATATTTGGAAAGATGTCCTTATGTCATGGCAGCTGTTGGAAAGTTGGCGTTGGTGTGTCGTATATCACTTTGCAAAGCTACATAAGCGCCATCTGTAGAAGAGCTTGTGGAAGCTCCAAAAAATATAAGTTGAATGGCAAGTGGTTGTGGGGGCATGCTGACCCCTGCTTTATTGCTAATAAGGTAGGTGGTTCTCCAACGCAATATGGGTGAAACGGGGTAAAATTAATTTCAGACCACTGGAGGAATTTGCAAATGTTAGACAGTCGTATAAATAAGTTGGACAATTGTGATGAATAATTTTGTACAATTTTTGGAATTTTACGATACTTCAGGAAAACGTCCACACTTCGACCAAGATCAATAGTTGGTAAATGGGAAACACCACAATATCTGGGGACATTATAAGCAAAACGAACACAGCTACATTTAATCGTCAGTTGCACTCATAATCAACACAAGGATACACTGAACTGAATTAGCAGATTCTTAAAAGGACGCATTTTCAATTACTCAGTTTGAAGGTGCGCTGAATGTCGCAGGCATCGCAAGCCAGCATAAATATTTTTCTGACTGCGTTACAACACGTAAGAGAGCAATTGCTATAAAATCCAAGATATTTACAACTTGTTTCGATAGGAATGGCGTTACCACACAGTATCAACTGTACCTCGTAAATGGGTTGAGTTTCAATTTATTGATTTCTGACCATTCTGCAATATTACCGAGATCTTCATTAACACTTACTAAACGGCCTCCACTTAAACCAATAGGACGCGAGAAACTAAAACGCGGACTGCCTGTGGAAGATGGTTATTAAACATTGACAATAAAAGGGGTCCGAGCACAGAACCTTGCGGTACACCTATATTGCTAGTAAATGGGTCAGAAGCTCCAATTTCTGCGACCACATTTTGGAACCGGTTGTTCAAGAAGTAGAAGTCTTAGGGACGATACAGAAAAATTAAAATTCTGCTTAAGTTTCGATATAAGCAAGGAATTATCTATGCAATCGAATGGTTTAGAAAAATCAAGGAAAACTAAGACTCCAATGTCCCCACTATCTATCGAAAGCCTAAAATCAGTTATTACCTTCATTACTGCAGATTCAGAGCTGCGTTTAGCTCTGAAACCAGATTGCCAACTTGACATTAAAGTGTTTTCATTAATGAACCCAATAACCTGATTGGCAAGAATCTTCTCCACAACTTTGGATAGAAAGCACAACATACTTATTGGTCGAAATTTTGAAGGCGTAAGTGCACAGTTCTTTTTCGGTAAAAGAATAACGTTTGCTACTTTCCCTTGGCTTCGGAATTGACTACTGTAAATACAAAAATTGAAAATAATCGTTACGTAGAGAAGTACGAGTATAAGTGGAACAAGCATCTGTAGGAATTTTGGATTGACTCCGTCTGGTCCCGTGGTGATGGACTTAGCCCCATCCTACTCGTTCATACACTCAAATGAGAAAGTTTCAGCCATTTCTGGGACTGCTATACTCTAAGCTAGGTCAATATTAGATGACGAGTCTGTACATTTGTTTGTTTTTTTATTTTTGGTTACACTCAAGTTTTTAAGACTATTGCACAATTCTTTAGAGCCCATTGTGTGGTCGAGTTTTCTACAAAACTACGCGCGCTTGGAGTTTTTGATAAGTTAGTTAACCTTGTTACGAGGTAAACAGTACTGCTGTTTATTGAGCATTTTAGGATTTCTCTTGTACCGTCCGAAGAGTGAATCCCTTTCTTGTATAAGGATCTTAATGTAGTGAGAGTACAAAGGACATTGTTTTGGCTTAACCTGTATGGTTTTAATGGGGACCTACAAATCAAACAAATACCTTACAAGGCTATTGAAAGTCTTTTATATTAAAGTCAGATGTTAGATATATGCTCGTCAAGTTTAATCTACACAATTATTGGATAACGTCAGAGTGATTTAAGTTCTTAAGAGACCTAAAGCTAGAACTACTCTCACAGATGGTGCGTTTTACATTAAAATCTATTGAACGGAAGAAGAAATCTTGGATAAACTCGCTGGTAGGCGTCAATTGATCGATACACAGAGCGTTAGATACTTTTTTTAAGTTAAAAACAAATCTATTGGTGAAGTGTTTGTGGGATATTGAAAGCATGTGGGGTATCAATTTGGGGTACAGTTTGCTTCAAAAGAGTCCACTGTAAAGCGATTAATGGAAAAATTTGCTGAAACTGCGTCTGTAACTGATGTAAAGACAACAACGCGCCTTCGACCAGGTCGATCGACCGCAAATATCGCAGCAGTACGTGATGATGTCGCTCAAACTCCATCCACCTGGCTTCGTCAATAGGCAGAATTGTCGCATTTGGGGCGAGGTAAATCCTCGAGTGATTCACGAGAAGCAAATGCATCCTCAACGTGTCACTGTGTGGTGTGCATTTTAGGCTGGAGGAATCATTGGACTTTTTTTTATGAATTTGAGTCGGGTCAAGCGCAAACAGTCAATGGTGTTCGGTATCGTGAAATGATAACCAATTTGTTCGTGCCTTGAATTAAAGGATTTTTTTTTTTATAGTTGGCGCGCGCTAAAGGGGTTACGACTACCCTTAAGTGACCGGATTTAAGTCACAGCACGGGCCGAAGGTATAGAGGAAGAGAGGGAGAGGAGGTACCGGTGCACATTGGTTTTAAATGTCTGTGGATTGTAGTGAGAGGAGAATATTGAGCTGGGAAGAGCATTCCATATGTGACATTACGTCGGTCTTCTAACGAGTCAATCGACTTCGCAATATTGTTATCTCCTATAAGTTTTATCGCTCGCTTTTGGATTCTATCCAGTAGGTGTAGGGAGGTATTGGGAGCACCAGACCAGATAGGAGCGTTATACTCGAGCTTAGGACGTAAATTGTAGCCAGATCAGAGGGGGTAAAGTATTTTTTGCATCGTTTTAGGAAACCTAGACATTTCGCAGCATTTTTGGCGACCTCATGTATGTGATCGTTCCAACTAAGTGTTGAGTTGATACACATACTGAGGATGGAAAGTTTTTCGCTTTCAACAACGCAGGTGCCGTCCATGAATAACAGCTGGTTATTTTGGGAACGCTTGAGTGACAGTTGACAGCACTGAGTTTTGGAAGCATTAAATTCCACTCTATTTCCTGTACCCCAAGCGCTTATGCTGTCAAGATCGGAATTTAATGTGCTTGACATACGCTGCCGTTCCAAGTCTACGGCCGAAGTACAGGGACGTGAGCCAAGGAACGAATATGAGAAGCTGAGGGTACTGTCATCAGCGAAGGAGTGAATAGGATTAGAAGTAGCAGACAAGAGATCATTTATGAAAATGAGAAAGAGTGTCGGAGACAGAACGGAGCCCTGCGGAACACCAGCATTAATATGGTGGATATCAGACTTGAGCCCATCCAGCACGACTTGTATTGAACGGTTCGAAAGGTAATTTCTAATCCATTGAAGAAGAGACTTATCGATTTCATAAGCACGCATTTTCGACAAGAGAGCCAGAGATGCCAGACTCTGTCAAGAAAAGGGGTATACCATCCGGGCCAGCGGATTTGTGCACGTTTAGATCTTTGAGGACTCTTGCAACTGTACGAGTGCGAAAGTGGATCTGTCCCATGGAAAAATTTACGCTCTCAAGCACAGGTGGAGACAAAGCACAATCTGGAAGCGTTGAGCTAGCTGCGAAGTGAGCAGCAGGCAGACTTGCTTTGTCCAAAGAGTTGACAGCTGGAATGTCATTGTGAATGAGCGTCGGAATTGAAGACGAAGCTGAGTTTCTTATGTTTTTCACAAAAGACCTAAAGTTTTTGCTATCCTTGGGACATTGCACTTTTTGCCTCAACTTTTGGTCGTAGAAAAAATTTCACACGTCTTAATAGTGAATTGCAGTCATTACGGGCCCGTTTAAACTTCTTCCGGTTTTCCTCAGAAGGGTTGGCCTTGTAAATCCGGAAACTCATCTCTCTTAACCTGATAGCCTCCTTGCAGCTCAAGTCATACCATGCATTTGCCTTGGGCTTGATGCTCTTCACTCTGTGGGGAATGAAGGACTTCATACCCAGCAAAATAATATTTGTGATCGTATCAGCAGCGGCATCCACGTCACTATCGAGGAAGCATAGTGACCAGTTAAAATTCCTAAAGAAGTTATTAAGTCCGCTCCAGTCGGCTTTCTCGTAGAGCCATACAGTTCTTTTAGGAATTCGTTCTCTAACTGTGTGGGGTGAATACGAGAAATTAGCTGATACGACACAATGGTCAGACGAGCCTAGAGGCGACAGTATTTCGATTGAGTATTTCTCAGGATGAGAGGTGAGAAACAGGTCCAAGGTGTTAGCGCATTGATCTGCAATGTTGGGTATTCGTGTTGGCTCATTCACAAGCTGAGTCAAATTATTTACTTCAGCAAAGATTTCAACATACCTTCCTTCGGGTGTTGTCTAGCCTGAATGTCGAAGCCAAGTAGAATTGTGTACATTGAAATCGCCCGCAATAGCGATTTCAGTGTGAGGATATAGGGATACAATTCTTGTGATGGAGTCGGACAGCGCATCAAACTCATTATAAGTTGAGTTACTGTCCAGGTTTGGACTTCTATAAATGAAGCAGTGTGGTAGCCGTGGCGCAGTGGTAAGTGCATCGACTGCGGCGCAGAAAGTCTGGGTTCGATTCCCGGACGGGACACCTAGCATTTTTTCACGGCACCACCTCTTTCGAGTTGCAGTAGTGCATTAAATGCTTACGGACATTGAATTTTAACCACAGAAAATTAAATTCCGGATTGGAACAGAGACCGTATTGTGGTTGAAGTTGGTAAGCAACATCACTACGCACATAAATGGCAAAACCGCGCTGAAGAAAAAACAAGGGCAACAGCTAGGCCTTGGTCCGTTGTGGGCTGTGGTGCATTCAATTATTATTATTATGAAGCACAATCTTGTTTTAGAGCTAAGCACGGTACTTCTACTGCCATGGTCAACATCATGGAAGACAGAATTATGATCAAAAACAGATTACACTTCTCTGTTTACTTGATTTCTCTAAGGCCTTTGTTGTTTAAAGTAAATCACAAAATTCTTTGCTGGAAATTGAAATTCGCGAAATTTCTTTGCGCTTAGTGATAGAGCAGTAAGTTTTATCTCAAGCTTCCTATCCGATAGGTTTCAGAGAGTAGTTGTCGACGCCCTCAATTTTTCTGCTCTCTTACCAGTTAAAGGAGGTGTACCCCAGGGTTCAATTCTGGGACCTATTCTTTTCTCTATGTTTATTAATGACCTTCCGTTCGTGTGCAATTATTCCAATGTGTTGACCTGTATGCTGGTCATGTGCTTTCCAATATCCACAGCTGGTGGTGGTGGTGGATTACAATTGAATCCGAAAAAATCACAGGTAATTCCTGTTTCGAATTCGATTGTGTCCTTCGATTTGCTGCCGAGCATTATACTGGCTGGAGATAAACTCAATGTCATCAACACTGTTACCAGTTATCAACTCAAAGTTGACTGGATATGATCACACAAATCACGTAATTAAGAGAATATATGGCTGTCTACGCAGGTTATGGGTGACCTCTAAATACACTCGACACTCGAAGAAAACTTGTCTAAGCCCTCATTCTTACTTATGCTGAAGTAGTCTACAGTCACTGTCTCAGCAAAAGCTACAGGTGGCATTTAATGATGCGGTTAGATATGTATATGGCCTACGAAGATCTGATCATGTATCTCAATACAGTAAAAGTTTACTTGGCTCTTCTCTAGATCTGTACATGGATATGAGAAATTTAATATTTCTGCATAATATAATTGTGAACAAGTCTCCATCGTATCCTTATAAGAAACTTAATTTTGCTCCATGTATCAGAAAAAATGCTCTTAAAGAACCTCGTACTCGTCACTTTTACATTCATGCTATTAAACTTTGGAACTCTTTACCGAATTACCTAAAAACAACTTCTAATGCCAAGTGCTTTAAACATGCCATTTTTCTACACTTTTCATCCATACTTAACTACTATAAGTTTTAAGTAATATACAAATTTTATAACCTTCTGAAATTGTGATAACTTAGTCCTATAAAGGACTCATGTCATGTTGCACCTTTATTCTAAAATAAATTTAATTGAATTTCCTCCCAGAGTTATCGCTGTTCAGCAACACCCTTGAATCAAGACATTCTTCTCATCGGCGTAGACCTTTTTGTCATCGGCGTAGACCTTTTTGTCATCGGCGTAGGCTTTTTCGTCATCGGCGTAGGCTTTTTCGTCATCGGCGTAGACATTTTTGTCTTCGACATAGACAATGTTTTCCTCGGCATGGACATTGTTGTCATCAGCGTTGACATTTTTGTCATCGGCGTAGGTTTTTTTGTCATCGGCGTAGCCATTTTTTGTCATCGGCGTAGGCATGTTTGTCTTCGACATAGACATTGTTGTCATCGGCGTATGCATTTTTGTCTTCGACATAGACAATGTTGTCATCGGCGTAGGCATGTTTGTCTTCGACATAGACATTGTTGTCATCGGCGTAGGCATGTTTGTCTTCGACATAGACATTGTTGTCATCGGCGTATGCATTTTTGTCTTCGACATAGACAATGTTGTCATCGGCGTAGGCATGTTTGTCTTCGACATAGACATTGTTGTCATCGGCATAGGCATGTTTGTCTTCGACATAGACATTGTTGTCATCGGCGTAGGCATTTTTGTCTTCGACATAGACATTGTTGTCATCGGCGTAGGCATGTTTGTCTTCGACATAGACATTGTTGTCATCGGCGTAGGCATGTTTGTCTTCGACATAGACATTGTTGTCATCGGCATAGACTTTGTTGTCATCGGCGTAGGCATTGTTGTCATCGGCGTAGGCGTTTTTGTCATCGGCATAGACATTGTTGTCGTCTGTAAAAACACATCCATCATCCGATTGATTGTCACATTCATTTGGCATTAGATACGATATCGAATCGAATTACCTTTGTGATTTGTTGTGGCTTCTCTCTCTCTGCCAACGGATTGTGTTTCTCATTCACAATTTTTAAAGGAACATTCACGTTGTATTTGTGCCCTCTAAGTATGCGGAAAATATGAGAGAAATGTCTAAAAAATATAAAAATCGGTGGTCCATGATGATGATGATAAAGATGATGACGATACTGGTGATGATAATAATGATGATAATGATAATGATGATGATAATGAGCCTCGCATTCGGCAAGGCGCTACAAAACAAACTTCAATTAGTTAAAAGAACCTTCAATTGCAGTTAAACAAATTTACCGCGTAAAGGACAGCAAGCAAGGCTACTAGAATTATTAACTTCATTGTGCTAACAATGGACACCTCCGAGAAGCATGCTCTTTTTATAGTCACCTAAATGGATCTAACGTGTTTTTGACGCTGATTTCAAAATTTTCTTTGGTTATTTGTCACGACACTGTGCAACGAATGCAATAAGCGTGGCAAATGACATTAACTCAAATTAACGAAATGACTCATTCACAAGGTGTTCTAGTTAATTAGACTATTTTTAAAAAGAAAAAAGCAATTGCTTGCATTGACATTTAAGGGAAATTACAGTACCTCCCAAAATTGAGCATACACTCACAGCTTAAACGCGTTTTTATCTTCTTCGCCTTGCAAAAAGTAGTTAATTTATAAAAGTTAAATGCAGTTCGAATTGACATATTTCAACTGCTAAAAACCATAAACAAAAATATGAAAACTAAAAAAAAAACTTGCTATTTCTAAGCAAAATAAAAAAAGGCACTTCATTTTAACACACAATATTGAGCATACACTTAAAGTAAGTTCGAGTTACGACTAAAACACAAAACGAAAACAGTTACAAATAAAATTTCAGTAACGCGTGGCACCTCCTTCAGCATCTATAACCGCCGTGGCATGGATTTTACTAGTTTTTCAGTAAAAGATGGCTGAATCCCTTCCAAAGTTGCCTGAATTTAGCTTTTAGCTCCTGCTTATTGGAGCACGTACTTTCTTTAAGCCGCACTTTTATTTCGTGCCATAGATGTTCAATAGGGTTAAGATCCGGCGAATATTCAAATACCCAAATTTGTCCATAGAAGTTTCTATAAATTCGAACTTTCCACAGCCATTTGAAGCCATACAACCCCACAACAGCACAGATCTTCCCCCGTGTTTTATGGTTGACTTCATATTTTCAGCTTTGAGAGCTGTATTTGGTTCCCTCCAAGCAATATGTTTGCAATCCGAAATAAATTTATTTTTGTTTCATCTGAAACAAAACACCTTCCCAAAGCTTTCCGGGTGGTTTACATATTGTCTAGCAAACTCCAGTCTTTTCTTCTTGTTAACTAGGGAAATGTAGGGTTTTCTTCGGGCGATCCTACCATTTAAATTATTCTTTCTCAAGACTCTTCGAACGGTTTCCACTGAAAGAGGATGACACCTCAGCCGTCAACTTTGGAACGCTAGATTTTGGATTGGACTTGATTGTCCAACCAATATACCGCTTGATTTGTTCTGAGAGCAAGTTTTTTCTTCCCCTTTCAGGTCTGTTTTTAGAGTCGCTTCATATCTATAATTGTGTATTATTTTCTGTACCGTTGCATGCGATCGCCCTGCAGTTTCTGCTATTTTTCGCATCGACTTCCCCTGGCAAAATAGCTTAGTTATGAGCTTAATTATGTTTTCCATATTTTCGCACAAAGAAGAGAATATCGGCCTTTTCAGTTCAAACGCGTGAGTTATATTCTTTTTGGGAGCTAAGAAATGAAACACGTCTTGTCTAATCATGAGCCAATATTCAAACTGAAACTTGACTGTACTTTATTTCTAACAAAATATGATGTTCCATTTAACCGTTTGATCCACGCTGACGTTCTCTTTCTAACTATTAATACTTTTGTTTGTATATATACAATGTATATATGCAATGTTTAGCTCTATAGTACAAAGTAAGTTAAGTAAATAAAGTAATTACAAATAATTCACTGTTATATTGATTCACAAATACAAAAGATACAGAACAGGAGGCATGTTTTTTTTTATCAGCATAGATCTTACAAATTTTTCGATTAACAAGTAAATGGAATTCACATAAATTGACTCATAAAAATAAATTTACATATGTATATACGTATAACAACAAAATTATGTAATTAAAAAACAGTAACAAGTATGTACACGATTTTCTCTTTAAATTCATTTTATGGTAATCGTATTGTTACTTAATTATTTTATTTACATTATTTAAATTAGATTATAATTTCTTGATATTTTCTTTTAATATTTGAAGGATGTAAATTGTTATTATTGTGAAATTTGTATTAAGGTTCGTATTTATGCCTAAGGGCCTTATAATTTTTGATCAACACCCTTTCTTCAGACCTATTTGGCTCAGTTTGTCTTAGCGTATCAAGTTTATTTACTCTTCTTAATTTCTCTTCTTCTATTTTTACTTTTATTGAAATTTTATCTGACCTAAGATGGCCTAATAAAAAGTTTAATGGTTTCTCTTCCGTAGTAGAGTGAATGGAATTATCATAAAATTCGACCGCCTTAAAACACTTATCCTTTATATTAATATCCTTAAATTCTTTAGAAATGTTTATTATTCTGATTTGGTTATTAAGAGTGCTATGAAGCCTTTCGATATCTGCACTTCCAGTATGATTATTAGGTTTAGTCAAATGCAATAATATACCCTCCTGATTCAAAAATCCTTTCAAGATTAATCCATCAAATTCGTTATCCGCTTTTTTGGTTATTTTTGGTTTTCCTAAGACAGAATGTCGTTTCCTTAAAGCTTATCTTATGGTTATCAAATTTCTATCATTTAAATCGAAAATCATAGCATGTTTTGAAAATCTGTCAATACTAGTCAAGAAGCGTTCTCCTTTCATAGGCCAGGTATCAATATTTACAATTTCGTTTTGTTCAGGAGGAGTCTGTGTGAGCTGAAATTTGATTCTAATGGGCTGTCTATCGTATTTGGCAAGTTGGCAGGTATCGCAATTGTTGATATATCTATTTATTAGTTTCTTTAATTTCGGGAAGTATATTTTGTTTTTTAGGAGTTCATAATTTTCGTTAATTCCACGGTGATTCGATTCTTTTTCGTGGACATTTTTTATGTACGAGTATCTTATAGTTTCATTTTCGTCCCTAAGTTCTTCTGCTAAATATGTGCATTTCCTAAATTTTACTTCTTTGTCGTTTGTAAACATTTCAATTAGCTTGAGCTGTACTTGGTTATACAACCTATCATCCAGTTCGGTATATACTCGTATACCTATTGATCCCTTTATTATATTTCTCCTAAAAATGTCATTTAAGTTACCTCTCTCTATGTCTTCTCTAGATATGTATATTTTCTTGTTTCTGTTAATAATTTCAGTTTCTTTAGTTTTATCTTCAATCAAAATAATTTGTGTTTTATATTTATTTACAATTGTCTCTACAATTGAAAAATGTTCATATAGATTTTCCTCTTGACTGTGAATGGTCTCTACTTCTAAGCTTTCTATTTCATTTACCTCTTCAGTATCTATTTCGTTTTCAATTGGTTGCTTTATTTCATTAGTCGTTAGAATCTCGTTATTGTCAACGTCGATCCTACTGAGAAAGTCTGCCACATTATTATCACTACCTTTTATGTATTCTGTTCTAAATGTGTACTCGCCCAATCGTAAGATCCATCTACATCTACATTATTTTTTTGTTTGTAACCATTTTAATGGTTTATGATCGGTGTACACATCAAATTCCACTCCGTACAAATAAGGCCTGAAATGATGAATTGACCACACAATAGCCAATAATTCTTTCTCAATCGTGCTGTACATAGTTTCATGTTTGTTTGGCGTCCTACTTGCAAAGCAGACAGGGTGGTTATCTTGGCTAAGTACAACACCGAAACCGTTGTTAGTTTAAATTTTTTTCAAAATTGGGGTAATGCAAAACAGGTGGGTTTGTTATTAATTCTTTTAATTTGTCAAATGCTTTAATAAATGTTGAATCGAAAGGGTTGATTTTGGTATTTTTTTTTAAATATTTAATTATAGGTTGAGCCACTTTCGCATAATATTCGGTAATACCCCGTTATTCCAAGGAAGCTTTTTATTTGCTTTACAGTTGTAGGCAATTTCAAATTTGTTATGACCTCAATTTTTTTCGGATTAGGCTTTATGCCTGCGTCCGTTAGTATGTGGCCTAGATATTCAGTTTCTCTGGCAAAGAAATTACATTTATCAACTTGTATTTTGAGGTTGTTTTCTTTAAGTCTTTTGAATATACAATCTATACTTTGCTTGTGTTCTTCTAAACTTGCGCTGAACACAAGTATATCGTCAAGATACACAACGCATATTCTAGTGATGAGTCTCCTCAAGACTTGGTTCATCATCCTCTGAAAAGAGGCAGGTGCATTTTTAAGGCCAAAGGGCATTCTGATATATTCACAATGCCCCTGCGGTGTAGAAAAAGCGGTTTTCATTTGATCATTTTCATCGACCAAAATTTGGTGAAACCCCTTTGCAAGATCAAGGGTGGTAAAATAGTGCGCTCTTCCCAATTTATCGAATATATCTTCTATATTCGGAATTGGGAATTTGTCACTAATAGTGATCTCTAAAAGCTTCCGATAATCGACAACTAGTCTCCATTTCTGTTGACCAGAGTTGTTGATTTTTTTGGGAACTACCCATATCGGACTGCTATAGGGTGAATTGCTTTCCTTGATAATACCCTGATCGAGCATTTCTTTAACTTGCCTTTCTACTTCTTTTTCGTGCACCGGAGCTAATCTGTACGTCCGAGAATAAATCGGCGCATCTGAGGTTGTAACTATTTGATGCTTTATGTTGTTAACATTTGTCAACTGTTGACCTTCTTGTGTCTAGTCTATCAATAATGTTACCTTTATGTGTTATTGCTTCTAATGTACTAATACTTTCATAACTAAATGGAAAAAAAAAACGTTTAAAAAAAAGTCTCTCTCTATTTATCTCTATCACGTTATTCTCAAAATCTATTTTGGCTCTCAGAGGTACTAGAATATTTATCCCTAATATAGCGTTCAACCTTTTGTGATTGAGATCTAATAATTTCCAAGACTTGGTAGCACTTATTTAAATTAACGAAAGTTTTATCTGTAACTGTGCTAATTGGTATTGATGGAATCTTTCTTTTCACCAATTGCGGAAACATAGATTGGTCAAGGACTGAAACGGACGATCCCGTGTCTATTAAACAATCAATCTTTTGTCCATCAATAGTAATATTAATTATTGGAATTTTATTTCATACAAAAAATGAATTAAATTTTTATTTACATTACTTTACCTGCAAAGCAAAGTGCTTATCTGCAGGTGGTTATACATACATTGTTTTATTATTGAAGTGACTTTACATTAAATGAATAAAGTTGTTGATTTAATATTACGTATTTACAACTCTCTAATATACACAATGAAATTGCATTAAGTGCTTTTTTAATTCTTTTTTCCTTTTTTTTGAATTTTGATTGGTTATTAAAAACTGTGGTATCGAATTCATTAACTTTGGGACGGTACATCGTAATTCCCTATCTCCATGGATGTTGTAAGCTTCCGGTACTTCAAGCATTCCTTGGGCTCGTCTTCTTGTGTTTATTATGTGGCTTATAGGTTTCTGGAACCGTTGGTCATTGGAATATTGCAGCAGTGTAGTCATCTTAAAGATTCCCCTGACATCTAAGGCATCAAAATTAGAATTGGTTGGTCTAATAATTTTTAATAGACGATGTTGGATGTTGGATATCTTGTCCAGGTGTGTTTTTGCTGCATTTCCCCAGGCCAGAATTCCGCGTCTGATACGCGACTCTGCTAACGAATAATACACCTGTTTATTCACTTCTAGGTTTGCATGATGCTTAAGGTACACCATTGCAAAAATAATGCTCTTAAGTTGACGACGCAAAACGTTGATGTGCTCATGCCACAAAAAATGCTCGTCAATTGTAATTCCAAGGTATTTAATGCTTCTGGTTACCTCAATTAGGTTCATATTTGTTGATAGTGGGCAGCGTTCATTTCGATGAAAGATTTGAATGATTTCCATTGGCTTTGATGGAGTCCTAATATGCATCACCTTTGTTTTCACACTATTTATTACTAAACCATTATCATGACACCATTCCGATACAGCGTTGAATTCATCTTGCAATATCTTTACAGCAACGTTTAAGTGTTTGTGTTTCACTACGATTGCGATGTCGTCCGCATAAGCATATGCCGTACAGTTTTTGAGTAATCTTAGCAATTCGTTTGTGGAAATAATAAATAAAATTGGACCTAATTTGGAACCCTGTGGCACACCATATTTGTTCACTTTTTCTTGGCTCAGTGTGTCAGATACCTTAACTTGAATTGTTCTGTCAGTCAAGTAACTTTTGAGCCAGTTTGCCAGAACTCCTCTCAATCCCATTCTACTGACACTTTCCACAATTTTTTCGGCTGACAGAGTATCAAACGCTTTGCTAAAATCAATAAATAGCACAAGTACATGATGGTTTTTGTTTAGGCCCATATTGCGTACTCTTGCCTTTTTCAAAGCCATACTGGTTTGGGTGTAGCACCTTATGTTTCGATATAAAAGAATTCACACGATTAACTAGTACCTCTTCCAGGCATTTTTCGACAGCAGACAGAATTGCAATCGGCCTATAGTTTCCTGTATCGTTTTTTACCCCTCCTTTGTAAATTGGCCGAATTATCGACTTTTTCATCAACTTTGGCACATAACATTGACGCATACTACAGTTTACTATTTTAGTGATTATGGGAGTAAGACACTGAGCATTCAATTTGAGATCAACTGGTCTAATATTGTCTGCTCCAGGACCTTTCCTGTCATTTAATTGACACAGTATCTTGCAAATTTCAAGTTCTGTTGCTTCCTCCAAATACATGCTTTGTTGAAGTTGCCCGTTTACATGGTTCGAAGTCTTTATGTCACAGATATGGATGATATTTGCTGCTTGATTCGAAAATTGTTCCGCAAATTTATTCACAGTGTCTTTCAAACTATTATCCCCGTTTAGAAAATTGCTTTTGATGGTTTCGTCAATTGAACATTTCTTTCTTCCAAGTAGTTCATTGACGATACTCCACGTTTTCCTCTGGTCATTTTTGACATTAACAAATTTTTGTTTGTAATATTTAGCTTTCGTTAGTTGTATGTTCTTGTTGACTGTGTTTCGATACTGCTTGTATTCCATTTCAAATGATTTACACTATATAACTCGTCCCTGTGTTTGCACATTGCAATTATTTCGGGCGTGATCCATTGCTCGTGTTTCCGTGTTCTTATGATTAATTTCGTTTTGCATGCTTCATCGTATATTTTATTCATTTCTCCAACAAATTTGTTATACAGTGCTTCAGCTTCATTTTCTTGAAGTATATGTTGACAATTTGTATTCGCTATTAGCTCATTAACCTTTTGTTGATTGTGTTTAACTTGGATTTCACATGGAGTGCTGTTATATTCTTTCGTTGCATATAAGACTGCATAATGGTCAGACAGGTCAGTTTCAATAACTGCGGAGAATATGTCTAGCTTATCAATGTTTACGTATATATGATCAATTAACGTTTCTGTGTTATTTGATATATCAATACGGGTGGGTCGTCTTATAACACTTGTCTATAATAGTTTCATTAAATTCATTAATAAAACCTGTGACACTAGATCCTGGTCTCCGGTATATTGCGTGTATGTACTTTTGTTCACCTTTGTGATTGATTTCCATATGCATACCCTCGTAGTTAATTGGGTTCGCTGGTAATATTTTATAGTTTATATTGTTTTTTATATAAATTGCGACACCTCCTTCATAAATGATCTCTTGTCTGCTACTTCTAATCCTATTCACTCCTTCGCTGATGACAGTACCCTCAGCTTCTTATATTCGTTCCTTGGCTCACGTCCCTGTACTTCGGCCGTAGACTTGGAACGGCAGCGTATGTCAAGCACATTAAATTCCGATCTTGACAGCATAAGCGCTTGGGGTACAAGAAATAGAGTGGAATTTAATGCTTCCAAAACTCAGTGCTGTCAACTGTCACTCAAGCGTTCCCAAAATAACCAGCCGTTATTCATGGACGGCACCTGCGTTGTTGAAAGCGAAAAACTTTCCATCCTCGGTATGTGTATCAACTCAACACTTAGTTGGAACGATCACATACATGAGGTCGCCAAAAATGCTGCGAAATGTCTAGGTTTCCTAAAACGATGCAAAAAATACTTTACCCCCTCTGGCTACAATTTACGTCCTAAGCTCGAGTATAACGCTCCTATCTGGTCTGGTGCTCCCAATACCTCCCTACACCTACTGGATAGAATCCAAAAGCGAGCGATAAAACTTATAGGAGATAACAATATTGCGAAGTCGATTGACTCGTTAGAACACCGACGTAATGTCGCGTCTCTGTCACTGTTTTATCGCTATTTCAAGAATTCACCCGCAATACACGCCTCGCTAGGAATGCTCATCAGTTCACCCTTAAGCCCACCTTCGGACGTACAGTTAAGTATAGAGACTCGTTCTTTAGCCGCACCACTCGAATATGGAATGCTCTTCCCTGCTCAATATTCCCCTCTCATTACAATCTACAGACATTTAAAACCAATGTGCACCGGTACCTCCTCTCCCTCTCTTCCTCTATACCTTCGGCCCGTGCTGTGACTTAAATCCGGTCACTTAAGGGTAGTCGTAACCCCTTTAGCGCGCGCCAATTATAAAAAAAAAAAAAACAACCTCCACCTTTCTTACCCTCGCGGTTACTGAATTCGGATTTAAAACCGTCGATGTTATAAAAATCATTTTTCATTTTTGGGTATATTAATTTCGTTCAATACCAATATATCAACGTAGCATAGTATACTTTCGATTTCTGCTATGAAAGTATTCCTTGTTTTTGTTAGTGACCTTATATTAAAGCTTATACAACAAAAATTCATTTTTTTTTTCAAATATTCTTTCTCTATGCCTCTTATACCATGTATTACCCTAAAGTTCACATCAGTTTCCTCATTTGTGTTTTCCATTTCAATTTCTAATTATTTCAGTTTCCCAATTCAATTCAATTCAATTTTGTACCACCGCTATTCATCATCATCATCATCATCTTATTTACGTCATTACACGTTCCAATATATATTGTTTCACTGTTTTCGTTTTTCTTAGCGAAAATTTTGCCGCTAGTCTCCCATACAAACTTCCAGTTACATTCTCTTGCTTTGTTTTTTGCTAGCCAGAGAAGGTGTTTGTTAGTAGGTGTGAGATGATGTGTTTCATTTTCGGGTATTGCTTTTGAAACTGTCATTGTCAATCACCCCTATTCCGGGAGTCGTTTAGTGACATGTCACTTTATGAGTATGAGAAATCGGTATTCCCATAGTCATTTAAGAATTCATAAAATGACACTAGTCATTTTGCTCCTGTCAGCTTCTGTGGAACGTATTTACCACTCGACATGTGTCATTTTTTGGTATTCCCGGAGTCACTAAACGACAGGAAAAGTGACAAAAACAGTCGATTTCAAATTAGTACATGACACAAAATTAAAAATGTCTAAAGAGTAAGTTTCTTTTGTTTTTTTCTTATTTTTGTGTTTCTTGAGATATATTTGCTTATTATTTGTGGTTTCCAAAGGTTAAAGGTATCAACACCTTCGCAAATCACTAGATTGGTTGAACTCACGGAAGAGAACGTGACTCTTGCCAAAAATTTTAAAAGAGGCGTTACTCAAAGTGACGACATAAGAATTGGCTGGAAGGAGGTTGCGGCAATTTTAAACAATTTAGGACCACCTGTGCGTAATGAGAAAGAATGGCAGAAGGTATGTGCAATTGACTATACGTATACATATGTACATACGAACATTTAAATAATTTGTTTTTAAATACTTCATAGGTTTGGTTCGATTTAAAATCAAAAGTAAAAAAAAATTAACGCACAACAAAAGAGAATCTGAGGCAACCGGAGGAGGACCCTTTAGACAAACATTTTCAACGGAGTTGGACGAAACGGTTGCCAAACTACTCTTAAAGCATGACACAGTGGACCCACCTGGAAGAGTGGTGGAGAGAAGAGGACATACATATGTTGGTTTCAAATGAATCCAACATTTCATTTATTACTTTGCTGATGGTCGGTTGTGCTAATCCTAGTTTGAAGTCGTTGCCAACGCCACATTGGTAACTAACCTTCAGCATAAAATCTCAATAGTGCGGCTAGCTTTATGATGTATGGTATC
This sequence comes from Eristalinus sepulchralis, assembly GCA_944738645.1. Lineage (NCBI taxonomy): Eukaryota > Metazoa > Arthropoda > Insecta > Diptera > Syrphidae > Eristalinus > Eristalinus sepulchralis. The sequence goes on from OX122882.1 coordinate 75,994,041, forward strand.
GACCACGAACGTTTTTCAGGAGATATATGTTGTTGCAGGGTGTTCAGTAAATAAGTGAATGCCTCTTTGTTCAGCCTAAAATTCAATTTGAATCTTCAAAGTACATATAGAATTGAATTGAATATAGTTCCTTGTATTGTTTTCCTAATTACTTACACATTTTCTGGCAAATCTAATGGAGAACAACCAGCTCTGATGCTTTTCCTCAAGTTTATTACAGTTCTTTTTCTTATTTCTTCTTCTTCAATTTCGTTCTCTATATTTACAAACAGAGCTATGCTGTCCATGTTTTCAAATAAAACACTTAAAAATTATTTAAAAGTTATTTTATTGAAGAATTCAAAATATAAACAAAGTGTAAGCATATGACATTTTGCATTTGACAGGCGGCTTTTGTTGTGGAACATATTCCACAAGTCATTTTAGTTTCGGAATACCGATGAAAAAATGAGATGACTTTAAAAATGACAATAGTCACTAAAATGAGATGACTCCCGGAATAGGGGTGAATATGTTCTCTAATTTTTTTTAAAGGAATATTACGGACGGATTTTATTTTTTTAGTCACGTTTGTTTTGACAGTGTGACTTGCAAAAGAAACAACTATTGTTGATTTATTAGAGTTTCTTTTGTTGGTCCGGTATACATCAATCACATCGGTGTTGCAGATATTGTGATCAATTGTTTTGCCTACTGCTTGGACAATTTCCATTAGATTTTCATTTTGTGTTGGTGGTATGTTTTTTATTTCAATGTTGTTTCTTAGTAGTTGCTGCTCAAGTGTATTAACTTTTGCTTCCAATGTAAATATTTGTTGATCTTTTTTCTGGTTACTTTCTTTAAGTTCTTTTATTTCCATTGAAAGTTTCTGCAGTGCTTCATTGTTCATTGTCATGTGTTGTTGTATCTCTTCGTACTTGTTTGCAACAAAATCACAGCTAGTGCTTATGTCCGACATTTCTTTCCTCATTTTACGCAGGTTTCACAGTTGCCCTCCTGCGATGATCTGGACGTTGTTGCTGGTATTGCTGCTTCTGGAGAAATCGTGGTTCTCGTTCGTTTGGCAAGTTGTTGAATTGCGGTGATTTCAATTTGCGCTTTGGGTACGGAAGTTGCTGCAAGTTCTCTCCTGCAGGTTGGACATCTCCATTCCTCCTTTTTGGCAATATTCATTTTGCGGTAGGATTTTTCTGAGATCGAGGTACATCCGTAGTGCATTTTCCTATCACATCTATAGCAAGTCACAAAATCTCCATCGGCGGGTAGGTTAGAGAGGCATTCACTGCATAGATCCATATTGTTCATATGTATGTAATTATAAGGGTGTAGGTTAGTGGGTGTACGGAAACAAATGTTATAAAAACAGTTTTAAAGGGGAAAAGAAATAAATTTTTCTTTGGGTTCACAAGGGCTTACAAGTTTTAATATTGTTAAGGTTTATTTTATTTATTTAAAGCCACTGGCTTTGCAAATTATTGTCAACTTCAAAAAATTGAACTTTAGTAAATACTTTCGCCAAAACTGAGATCACAACCTGAGATAGGAGATAAGACACATCCGTTCACTTCAAAACTCAATATACGAGTATATGCATCTGCATCGCAACATTTTCGATTGAATTCCCTCAACAGCTGTTTCACTTTAATTTTTGTGATCATTAAGTAAATTCTTCACCAAACCTCGTCAAGATGGTAAGCAAAGTTGAAAAATTCTGACTGCCTTGCGAATGCTTTCATTCTCATCGAAACTCCCAGGACTCATTCATAACCTTGAATTCTTGTTGGCGGTGTGTGGAACCCTCCGGTAGACTGACAGCGCCCGTCTGTCAGAAGGATTACTCACTGCCGGCTGTAAAAGTGAAGGAATTCGATATTCACGTGCGTCTGTGTTTCTTTGCAGCAACCACAAATTATTTAGCTGAAGAACCTCGTGGCAGGACAAGTTGATTGTAAATGGAAGCGCTGATAGTGCCCCGTCACCTGTGTTTTCATTTGAGAACAATATGAAGTTCGGGCAAGGATACGAGTAAATCTCAATGCATGGACGAAAGCAGCACTCCAGCTTTATGTTTGCTGCACTTAACTCTTTCGGACACATACAGCTTGATTTTCTTTAATGTGTCCACGATGGTAATTTTCCAAGTTGAAGTAATAAGTGTTGCCAGCTCCGACGAAGTCGTTAACAATTTCAAGTTCTACTCTTGTCTTTAGTTTTGTTGGGCGACGAGCGCGTTCAAACTTTCAAAGGTCGCACAACTTTCTATATTCCGTGCTACGATTAAATTAAGTGATAAGCTAAGCCTTGATGACCTCGCGCACCGCGCGCACCTGTCTCACGGATACGCCGTCTGATGCGAGGACACCTATTATCCAGCTGCGCCGCTTAGACAAGGTCGACTATCCTTGTTTCCCTGACTGGCTCTGGGCAGAAACTGAGGCACAAAGAGAATGTACTTAGATATTTACAGACGGCTCCAAGACAATGATGGGAACTGGAGCTGGGTCTTCGTGGAAAACGACAACATTAGACTGCAGGTCCCTTAAGGTTACTTTGTGTCGGTATTCTGAACAGAAAACTTTGCCACGAACTAAGTGGTACTTAACGTCACACTCCACCCTCTAACCAAGATAGTACAGGAATGCAGGTTTTTTCTTCAATGGCAGACTAAATTCGCTTAAACTTGTGTGGGACACCACGGGATCATGGGCCCAAGCCCACCTTGGGACTGTTCGGGTTCTTGTTTAGGGCTTCCATCGATGGTTTGAGTCTCTCAACAGCACAGTCAGTGATGGCAGGGTACAGACTGACCAGGCGCATGATCCCAAACGTCAGCAAGAAAGCCGCGGCTTATCTGTTATCTCGAGATAGGTAAGACTGCAAACGACTTGGTGGCATACAAACGGGACACTTTTCCTTCTCTAAGCACGTAAGTGTGCTTGAGCTCAGCAATGAAACCCTCTGCGACGCCTGTAGAGGAGGTGAAGACACTTCAGAGCATTTTCTCTGTCAATGTCCCGACTTTGCTTGAATCAGGTGGCCGCCGTTTGTTGCGGTTGGAGCTAAAGCATAGGCTCTTTATCACAGAAACGCTTGCGGATTTTCCTCTGGAATATCAAGAAATTACATTGGATGTAGGTTACTGCTTGGAAGTGCACTGGACCAGTTTTTGCGTCTGAGCGCTCCTGTGCAGTGTTTCCCAAGCTCAAACAAAAAAAAAAAAAAAAATAAAAACATCGCTCCACAATACAGCGCAGAAGTAAATGTGCAACAACTGAATTATTTATTCACAAAGGGGGCTATAAACTTTGGAAAACCAAACCAAAACCAAACAGAAAGGCAAGATTTTCTCCAACAGTTAGCGCCCTTCGGCATCACCTTCGAATTAAGACTTTTTTTTCTTCGGCGTAGACTTCTTTTTCTTCGACGAAGACATTGTTGTCGTCTGTAAAAACACATTCATCATCCGATTGATTGTCACATTCATTTGACATGACGTGTCATGAGACACGGTATCGAATCGACTTACCTCTATGGTTGCGTTGCCTGTTGTTCCTTTGCCTGCACTGTCCGGCTTTGCAGTTGTTGAAATTTTGGTGTCCCTTTTAAAGATTCTTTTGGACAAATGCCGATTTAACCCTGGTTCAGGTTGCTTGGCCTCGCATTCTGCAAGGTGCTACAAAAAAAAAACTCCAATTAGATGTGGACTTGCAGTTAAAACAAATTTACCACAGAGAGGAGAGCAAGCAAGGCTACTAAAATTATTAACTTCATTGTGCTAACTATGGACACCTCCGAGAAGCGTGCTCTTTTTATAGTCACCTAAGTGGATCTAACGTGTTGTTGACGCTGATTTAAAAATTTTCTTTGGTTATTTGTCACGACACTGTGGAACGAATGCAATAAGCGTGGCAAATGACATTTACTCAAATTAACGAAATGACTCATTCACAAAGTCCAGGTCCACCCCGGACTGTAGCGCCACAGGTAGCAGTCACAAGGTGTTCTAGATTTTATAAGATTTGGCAACAAATGCAAACGTCTGCAGTTTGAAGGATCACAAGAACACAGTCTTCTTAATTGGGGATTGAAATCCCAGATATTCAAGAAGCGATGGGCGTGCGCGAGTGACAAATGCCTATCGTAAGGCTATGTGAAGTTAGTCTACATGACCTTATGGGACTTTCGAAATGAGCGATAAGCCTAATTCAACTGTGGTCTCGTTAACGGTTAGATGTATGAAAGCGAGAATCGCAAGAGCTGTCAAATGATTTCCCAACCAAGGAATTGAGTTAAGATATGCCCTACCCGGTGAACTTGACGACTTCACCAAAAAGAGAAATGCATTAATTGTTTTTTCCATTCCTCTCGCCTGTCGTATCTTTTACAAATTTACATTTTTCCTTACAATTGACAGTTCATCTTGGCCTGATGGTTGTGTTTTTATTGTTTGAAAAATTATATTTTAATTAAAACGACACAAAGTGGAAATAGGCACTTGTGGATATTCTAAAAGAAAATACAAGGGTGACAGCACGTAACTTGAAACAATCGAGCATTGTTCATCGCCATTCAATTCGAAACAAATATTTTCTGGCAGCATGTAACTTGAAACGAGCTTCGTATTGACTTAAAAATGTCATTGTGAACTATAAAGTGAAATGTTAAATTCGTTATTTTCAAAATAAACTTCGTTCATCAAGGTAAAGAAAAGGTAAAGGCAAGAATGATATTTTTTTGATTCGGAAAGCGAAGATGAAGAAGAACTTAATGCCAAAATCAAAAGAAGATACTCTAGGTACAACAGCAATCCATTAGAATTGTCTGAAAATGAGTAACTATTCATATATTTATGCAATGAAAAAGAATACCATCGAAAACAAAACCATTTGTTCTTTAGTTTTTTACAGCAGTTTAGAGTGAACAAGGAATGTTTCGCGATAATACTAAGCTACTTGTATCTTAAGCTCTGTGTTAGAAGCACATCGGTTCCACCAGTTCTCCAGCCTTGCGCAACTTTAAGTGCATTGGCCAGTGGGAATGGCAAGCTAATGTAGGAAGATGTGCCACTAGGCATGGCACAAAAAACGGTGTCAAAGTGGACCTTATTCTTCCTGAGTTTGCTCTTTACTTTATATTTCAGGTCACTTCAAGTCTTAAAATGAACCTTTACTTTTTTCTTGATGACGATAACTTTTTTCTATCGACCAAAAAAATTCATATTCGAATTTGTATGCTGCCGACTTTGACGATACAATCGAGGATAGTCGATTGAATCAAAATAGGTGCTACCCATGTTCGATTGTATTGACTCAACTCGATTGTTGAAGTTACGTGCTGGCACCAGCACTTTTGAAAATTAAAAGCCCGGAATATAAAAACAAAATGAAGAAAAGCATGGCGTGGGAATTGCTGTTGCACAAATTTAAAGAGGTCGAACCTGATGGAAATGTAAACACCCTAAAGAATCGAATAACTAACATTAAAACTTTCTACCTCCGCGAATTAAAGGAATATATCGGAAGTGAGGTACCGACTTTATGGTATTTCCATGAACTGGATTTCCTTAAAGACAAGGAGGAAGCAGCAGATAGTGTTTCGTCTCTTGATTTTGATATCCCGGTGAGTACGTATGTATTTTTTTTTTAATATACCTTCAAATCTTATACCTCTGTTCTCATTCCAGAAAACACCAACAAAGCGGGCAAGGAATGATCCAAAGCAAGAATTTTTGCAACAAGCCTGCATGCATCTTGAAAGTATGAGTCGAAAAGAAGAAACACCGGTGATGAAGCCGATGTTTACGCAAAGTCTTGGGCATGTTGAACTGTCATAAAATGGATGCCGAGCAGCAGCTGTATGCCCAGAAAGAAGAGATTCCAATTCTTGGACATCATCACCTTCGACATCAAGCGTTTCATCATTTCGCAGCGTTTCTGGTCGGTCCATACACTTTCTTTCGTCATCGTCGGGGGCTTCAAGGCCATCGACTCTAAGCAGTTCATCTCCTTTGCAGTATATTCAATTCCCTGCATACGCAAGAGTACCTCTCACATACAGTTGTGGCCACATAATTAGAAACAACTGCTGTAATGGCATATAATAAGCCATATCATTAATTTTAAGCCCGACTGTATTGAATTAGTACCGTTCCCTTTCTTGACGGTTGATATTTGTGTTTTAAAAATGTATTTTCCCGAACGCGAGCAATTTATTTTATACCGTTACCTTAAGGCATTTATTAAAAGTCTTCATTTTCGCAGGTCACATAATTAGAGACGACAGTATATCAGTGATTGTGCACTGTTATAAAGTTTTACTACACATGTAAGTTGTATTTTTGTTTTTGTCTATTGTGTGTAATTAATAATTTAATTATTTAAATACACCGGGAGAATGGGTCAAAAGAAGTCATGCACTTCGGAGCTCCGCAGACTTATTGTTGAATACTACCAAAGCGAAAATTTGTCAATGGCTACCATAGCTAGGAGATTTAAATTTATGTATTTAAGTGCAATTCATGTATTTAAGAAGATTGGCTGCTTTAAAACCCCAAATAGGAAGCCCAGATGTAGAAAAACAACCCAAAAAGAGGACAGATTGTTGCATCGAATTAGCAAAACCGACCATTTCCTGACTTCAGTGAAAATAAAAGAGATTGTTTCACCATCATCAGCAAGGACCATAAGGCGCCGCCTTCTTGAAAATAATCTGCGTTGATGCATTGCGCGAAAAAAACCACTTGTGTCAAAAAAAAAATTTGAAAAAGCGTTTAGAGTTCGCTAAACTCCATGCAAATATAGGTTTGGAATTTTAAAAGAAAATACTTTGGAGTGAAGAATCCAAGTTCAATGTGATGGGCTCGTTTCCTAAAATTTACGTAAAATGTTTTTCCAGCAAAACATTGGACCCTCAGTATACAGTCAAAACCGTGAAGCATGGTTTGGGGTGCGTTTTCTTGGCACAATGTTGGCCCATTGCTTAGAATGAGGGGCCGAATGGACCAACACATGTACAAAGACATCTTGAATAAAACAATGGAGCCTTATTCGTTTGCACACATGCCCATTACATGAATTTTTCAGCATGATAATAACCCAAACCACACTTCGCGTCTTGTTAAACAGTGGTTCGTCGATACGAAAACAAATCTTTTAGACTGGCCAGCTCAAAGTCCTGACTTATGGGGAGACGTTCGAAAACAATGCTTAGTACTTTCTTGCGTAACCTTAAGTCAAACTTAATCACATCCTCAAAACGACCGGGCATTGAAGAAACAAGTTTAGAACATTCTCCAGGCTTTATTTTTTGCCAATTTTCTTGGAGATCAGTCTTAAGCTCCTGAATGTTTCTAAAATGTCTTTTGGCTACTTGACGTCCCAATTCATCCCATATATGCTCGATTGCACTAAGGTCAGGTGTTTTAAGCACGTTGGGACAGTTATATAATAACCACGACTTAGCTGAGTGTGACGTGTGCTTCGGATCGTTGTCTTGCATTCCAAGTTTACTGACACTTGGCACCAAATGTTGCTTCAAAATGTTGATGTGTGCAATTTGATCCATATTACCACTCGAAATACATCCCCATACCATGACCGACCCACCACCATGTTTAACAGTAGTTCGGGTATGTTTATGGGAGAATTCTTGATTTGCTTTTCTCCATACATACACTCGGCCGTCTAAAGATTTAAGGTTGAACTTGCTTTCGTCCGTAATTTCACCTTATTCCGAAACGACATATCCTTCGTAAGATGTTCCTTAGCAAATTTAAGCCTTTCATTCTTATTTTTTCTCACTAATGTGTGGCTTCTTTCGAGCTACACGTCCATTCAATTCGTGGTTTCGAAGTACTTTCCGTATTGTTCCATTCCTTACTTCCTTATTTCTCGTCTCCTTCAAGAAAATCTTTAGAGATTCCGAGGATAAGAAAGGACTCTCGTTGATTTGCCGGACAAAAAGCTTCTCAACACACTTGTCATGCTTTTTTTCCTTGCCTTTTTCTGCTTACATTCTGAATTCGATTTTCATTTTTGTACCGTGAAATAATGTCCGGAACTGTGAAATGGCTCCATTTTATAATTTTGGCTATTTCCCGGACGAATTTTCCATCTTGATTATGCGACAAAACTAATTTTCTAATCTTCATTGATGTATGTTTGCCTTTTGGTGCCATTTCAATGCGTCTTTGCAGTTGACCAACTATAAAATTACTGAATTTGTGTAAGGATGTTGCAGTCACTAAACCTTTGCATTCTTGACGGGAAATGCACCTTTACTTAGCAAACTACAGCGTCGTCTTAACAGTGTCCGATTAAACGTAAGAGGTTGAATGTTAAGTTGTTTTGTTTTGTTATTTTTAAGAATACTATCTTCTTCTTGTGGCGCAACAGTCCGGGGTGGACCTGGGCCTCAACCAACATGCCTCTCCAGCCAGCACGATCTTTCGCCAGCTGCCGCCAGTTGCGCACTCCAAGTTGGTTGAGGTCCTTCTCCACTAGTGTGCGCCACCTTATCCTGGGCCGTCCTCTGTTGCGTTGTCCCAATGGCTCAGATTCGAAGACTTTTCGGGCCGGAGCAGTGGTGTCCATACGCTCTACATGGCCTAGCCATCTTAAGCGTAGACGCTTGACTAGGTTCATGCCGCCGTACAGCCCATACAGTTCGTGGTTAAATCTTCTCCTACAGATGCCATCAACGCAAACAGGACCAAAAATCGCACGCAGAACTTTTCTCTCGAAGAGACCAAGGGCATCCTCATCCGCTTTTAGTAGTGTCCAAGTTTCCGCGCCATAAAGTAGGACTGGGATGATCAAGGTGTTATATAAAGCAATCTTAGTCTTTCGAGAGAGGGCTTTATTACTCAATTGCCTCTTGAGCCCAAAGAAGCATCGGTTGGCAAGAGTGATTCTGCGTTTGATTTCGGTACTGGTGTTATTGTCCCTGTTTACTGCGGAGCCGAGGTAGACGAAGTCCTTGACTACCTCGAAGTTTCTGGTGCCTAGTGTGACGCTCTGTCCGAGACGCCGATGTTGTGTGTCCTTCCTTGATGACAGCATGTACTTCGTTTTGCCCTCATTTACCACCAGACCCATTTTAGCCGCTTCCGCTTCAATGCCAGCAAACGCATCATTGACGGCTCGCTGTGTTCGACCAATCACGTCAATGTCGTCGGCGTAAGCTAGCAATTGAGCTGACTTTTGGAAGATCGTACCTCTGGTGTTGACCTGTGAGTTACGCACGATCTTCTCAAGGATGATGTTAAAAAAGTCACATGACAGTGCGTCGCCTTGTCTAAAACCTTTTTTGACATTGAAGGTCTCGGTGAGTTCGTTCCCGACCTTGACGGAGCAGCGAGAGTTCTCCATCGTCATCCTACACAATCTGACGAGTTTGGTAGGGATGCCAAAACTAGACATGGCACTGTATAGCTCGTCTCTATGCACACTGTCATACGCCGCCTTGAAATCGACAAATAGATGGTGAGTGTTGATTTGTACTTCTTGGGACTTCTCCAGGATTTTCCGCAGTGTGAAGATTTGGTCGATGGTGGACTTCCCTGGCCTGAAACCACACTGATAAGGACCAATCAGGTTGTTGACAAACGGTTTCAGGCGTTCACACAATACGGCAGAGAGGATCTTATATGCGATATTAAGGAGACTTATCCCTCGATAGTTGGCGCAGTCGAAGGGGTCTCCTTTCTTGTGGACCGGACAGACGACGCTGAGATTCCACTCATCGGGCATGCTTTCCTCCGACCATATCTTACAGATGAGCTGGTGCATGCACCCAACCAGCTCATCCCCAGCCGCTTTGAACAGCTCTGCGGATAGTCCATCCGCGCCAGCAGCTTTGTTCGACTTCAGTCTCAATATTGCTATCTTGACCTCGTCTAAGTCGGGGGGACGGAATTCTTGTCCATCATCGTCCAAATTAAGTGGAACATTCTGCCTAACAGCGGGATTTGGGCCGCCATCGCCGTTTAAGAGTCTGCAGAAATGATCTCAGCATCGATTGCGACTCTACTACGAATAAGAATATTATGTTAATATATAATGAATTTGTGTTTACCTACAAAATAAAATTCTGATAAAGATTTTAGCTCACAGTACATTTTTTTTCACCGCCTACAGTTAGTTTTTCTGCTTTTGAAATGTTTAGGAAATTTTTCTCCAACATTCTAAAGGGTGATTTTTTAAAAGCTATAGGAAAGTTTTTAAAAAAAAAATACAAAATTCCGAAAAATGCATTGAACTTTCTTTTGAATCGATAGTACGGTGCATATAATTTAATGTTTGAAGATTATTTCATGCAAATGTTGACCTTGACTGCGCCTCAAATGGTCCATCCGCTTAGTCCAATTTTGGCATACTCCTTCCAAAATTTCGGCCGGTATCTCACGAATAAATGCTTCAATGTTGTCTTAAAATGCGTCAATTGAAGGGGGCTTGTCTGTATAGACATGAGCTTTAACATAGCCCCACAAAAAATAGTCTAAGGGCACGATCTAGGCGGCTAATAGACCGGTCCCGAACGTGAAATAAAATGTTTAGCGAACTCTCAGGAAGTCTATTGTTGCGCATGCTGTTTGGGATGTGGTACCGTCTTGTTGAAACCACGTGTCATGCAAGTCAAGCTCTTGCAATTTGGGCAACAAAAAGTTCGGTATCATCTCACGGTAGCGCTCACCATTCACAGTCACGTTACGATTCGCATAATCTTTGAAGAAGTACAGTCCAATGATGCAATCAGCCCATAAACCGCACCAAACTGTGACTTTTCCTGGATGCATTGGTAGCTCTTGCAATGCTTCTGGCTGATAATCACTCCAAAAACGAAAATTCTGCATATTTACTTACCCATTGAGCCAAAAATGAACTGACCACAAAATGGAAGAAGAGTGCGATGAACTTTCTTAACAGAGCACGCATTTTGATGATAAAATTCAATAATTTGCAAGCGTTGTTCGTTTGTAAGACGATGCATGGTTAAATTATGAACCAAGCTGAAGGTGTGAAACAAAACACGAAACGCGCGTCACCGTCAGTTTAAGCCGGTGTTGCCAAAAAAGATAATAAATCACCCTTTACAACAGCTATTAGAACTATGCTGAATGTCTTCTTATAATTGAGCGCCGCGGTTTCTTTATTTCATCGATAGCGCCAAGACAATGTGGGAAACTACTCACATTAAAAAAATTCTCGGACTCAAATTATACCTTTATTTATTCCTTCAATACCGATATTATAGCTTCACAGGTATCAGTCACTATTTTTTCAATAGCCTCAGGCAAAACAGCATACAAAAATTTTAATTCCTCAAAATCATTATCCTTACCGAGGTATCTAACGGTAATCGAAAGTCGTGTTTCCCAAGTTCAAGTTCATGACATGCTTCTGCATTCATTCTCGTAAAATCCGAGAAAACATTCGGCTCATTTATTTTAAGTTCTCTTATTAATTTTTCACCTCATCCCCATTCGTTTTTTACTTCCATTTCTGTGTCAATATCAACACATTCTCTATCAATTCGGTTGACAACTCAGTATTTTTTTTTTTTTTTTTTTAATTGAATAGTGTATGGGCTGCTTATCTACAGGCAATATTGAAAGAAATAAATCTAGTGGAGAAAACGAGTTTCCTCACGGAAATTTTCAAATTAGAAACACCGCCATCTATTAGAAAACTCTTTCCCAACATATGAGACTTCGACGAACACATCCCAACATTCGTTAAGTCGAACACATGCCCTCCTGTCACATGAGCTCGTTTTTTTCTTCTGCTGTCAACCGTAAACGACATCTGCTCGCCGTCTCTTTCATTCGCAAAAGTCACTCTGCGGCGCAACATTTCCAATTGAATTCCCTCGTGAACTTCTCAACCGCTGTTTCATTTTTTCACCAATTTTTGTGATCATTAAGCAAATTCTTCACCAAACCTCGTCAAGATGGTAAGCAAAGTTGAAAAATTAGAACTCCCTTGCGAATGCTTTGTGTGCCTGTAAGAATTCCCCTCTAATCCGTGCTGAAAAAAGTCGCAGCATGCTTGCCGATGAGTCAGTGTTGCGTTCGTGTGGGAGGCAATTTAAACAATTGCCGCCTTTGTACTCCTGCAATTTCCCATGTCCAAGTGAATTCCTTGTCATCGAAACTCCCAGGATGCATTGGTTGAACAAAGCAGTCGACATAACCTTGAATTCTTGCTGGTGGTGTGTGGAACCTTCTGGTAGACTGACAGCGCCCGTCTGTCAGAAGGATTACTCATTGCCGGCTGAAAAAAGTGAAAGAAGTCGACATTCACGTGCGTCTGTGTTTCTTTGCAGCAACCACAAATTATTTTGCTGAAGGAGGGCACCGACACCACTCAGGGAACACCACAGCTGATCTCCAACATCAATGCGTGCCAATCGATTGTTGATGCTGTGCGTACCACACTCGGACCTCGTGGTATGGACAAGCTAATTGTAAATGGAAACGGCAAGGCAACCATTTCCAACGATGGCGCCACCATCATGAAGCTCTTGGACATTGTGCACCCTGCCGCGAAAACCCTCGTGGATATCGCTAAATCTCAAGATGCTGAGGTGAGTGACAGTTTTGCATATTTTCTATACGGTTTCTGAACCATCTGTTACTGTAGGTTGGTGATGGTACCACCAGTGTCGTCCTGTTGGCTGGTGAGTTCCTGAAGCAGATCAAGCCATTCGTTGAAGAAGGCGTACACCCACGCATCATCATCAAAGCCATCCGGAAGGCTTTGGCGCTTTGCATTGAAAAAATCAATGAAATGGCCGTGCACATTGAGAAAAAATCAAAAGAGGAACACCGTGCCCTATTGGAGAAGTGTGCCGCCACTGCCATGAGCTCCAAGCTTATCCATCAACAAAAGGATTTCTTCTCGAAAATGGTTGTCGATGCAGTGCTCGCGTTGGACGCCCTTCTTCCCCTGAACATGATCGGAATCAAGAAAGTCACCGGTGGCTCTCTGGAAGAAAGCGCAATCGTATCCGGGGTCGCGTTCAAGAAGACCTTCTCGTATGCCGGCTTCGAGATGCAACCGAAATCGTATAAGAACTGCAAAATCGCTCTGCTGAACATCGAGTTGGAACTGAAGGCCGAGCGGGACAACGCAGAGATCCGGGTCGACAACGTGAAGGAATACCAGAAGGTCGTGGATGCCGAATGGCAGATTCTCTATAACAAATTGCAAAAAATCCACGACTCCGGGGCCAATGTTGTGCTGTCGAAGCTGCCAATTGGCGATGTTGCCACTCAATGGTTCGCCGATCGGGATATGTTTTGTGCGGGTCGCGTTACCGAGGAGGACTTGAAGCGTACGTTGAAGGCATGTGGTGGCGCGGTTATGACCACTGCCAATGATATCGGTCCTAAGGTCTTGGGTCAATGTGAATACTTTGAGGAGAAGCAGGTTGGCGGGGAGAGATTCAATATCTTCCAAGGTAAGTTTATGTGACCTGAACTGTGGAGGGGAGGTGATGTGTGTTTCTTTTTTGTTTGCAGGCTGCCCCAATGCGAGGACATGTACACTCATTCTTCGCGGAGGTGCTGAACAGTTCCTGGAGGAGACTGAGAGGTCTCTTCATGACGCCATCATGATTGTCAGGCGTACCATCCAGAATGACTTCGTCGTAGCTGGTGAGTTTATTTGAAATGTGTGTTTTCTCTTAAGGTGGTTAACGACTGTAGTAGTTGGCCAAGGGATCAGAAAACAAGCCGATGGTTGTTGAGTAGTGAATTTAAATGTTCTCCTTTCTGGGAGGGTAGGTGGAAATTCTCAACAAACAACTGGCGAGATTTTACTTGAGGAAAATGAAAACTCTTTATAAGTGAAGCTGGCTAGGCGAAGAATTTCTCCATTAGTTTTTTTTTCCTGATTTAGGCACGTTTGGCAGGCAGTTCTCCACTGTGAGTTCTTCTTACGCATCAAATGGAAACGAAAAATGTCCTCCGAAGCTGGCGCAAAATGTTAGATTCCTCTAGGGTGGGATGAACTGCAGAGACCATACGCTTCCTCAGGCTGTGCTGCAAGGTGCAGGTCATTTACAAGATCATAACGAATATCATCTCAACGTACATTAACGGTAATTCGAAGCGCTTTTTTAAAGCCATTTATTTCGTGCTCTTCAGTTGGTAGTGCTGACCTTTTAAATTCAGCTGTCATTTAAAGCGTCACAATAGTAGTTGAATGTCTGCCATTCACGGTAGTGGATCGTTGATGAATCGAACGCGACGCGCTAACGTTTGTAAGATATACTCTTGAAGTGGGCGTTTAAACGTATTCACCTATCTGCACGTTAATTGACCGATTGCGCGAGCAATCCGTTCAATTGTTATAAAATTTGAAGAGGGTGGAAGTGTCATTGATGCCGTAAGGCGTTTGCATCACCGCAATGCACGGTCGGTCGAACGTGTGGTACACATCACAGTAATAATAATTGAGTGGCTCTATAGTCCACAAGGGAGCAGGACCAAGATTCTTCAGCAACTACTCGAGTTTTGCTTGCTGCTCACTAGCCGAGGGTACCTACTGTGTTTTTCCAACTCCGAACGGCGAGATTTGAGAAACTTTTCATAGACAATTATTGCTCTTTGAGGATTGCTCGCAATTCGAAAGAAGCGGTGCCGTGGAAATTCAACCTGAGACCCTCGGCGTGTGAGTCGACGCACTATACTTACCCACTACGCAACAGCGACCACATGTACACATCACTATGGTGTATTGTACTTTGCGTTTGGATTTGCATCTCCATCCTTCGAACCCGGAAACAATTGAAGCCTGTCGACGTGAGGTACATTTTTCACGCACATTTCCCATTCAATGAGCTCACAAACAAACCAAATTGTTCGTTCTAGGGCTTCTGAAAACACAAAAGTAAACGAAGAAGTTCCACTGTCAACAGACAAAATGAGTGTTTGGTGTGCTCTATGCTCGAAATGGTGTCATTGGTCCGTAATTCTTTAAAGATGTCAATGGGCGGAGGGTTTGCAGTCGATTCGGAGCGATAAAGTCGAATAATTTTTTTTTGAGGTGATTGAACGATATGTCGTTCCACCACAACTAGCCACACAATTGCATATTGCGTGAGAAGTTTCGTGGAAAATTTATTTTAAGTTGTGCCGGCTTCAATTGAACACCAAGATCACGCGATTTGACATATTTAGATTCTGTCTGTAATAATAATTGAGTGGCACTACAGCCCACAAGGGACCAGGGCCTACCTTCTACAACAACTACTCGAGTTGTGCGTTCTACAGTTCTCTCAAGAGTAGAAGGGACCGGCAGTTTTTTGCCGATTCCGCAAGACGAGATTTAAGATGTTTTTCAAAGACAATTGACGCTCTTTGAGTGTTGTCAGCGATTCGAAAGAGGTGGTGCCGTGAAAAAATACGAGGTGTCCCGTCCGGGAATCGAACCTTGTTCTTCTGCGTGGCGGTCGACGCACTTACCACTACACCACGTCGACAGATCCTATCTGTATGGCTGCGAAAAAGATGCGAATTATATTCGAACTCTAACTAGTTGAAAATCTAACATTATTCAAATTGTGACTGAGGTACAGGCCAAAATGGACGAAGACGTTTAAAAATACCTCAAAAGATTTTTAGTTGCTCATGTTTCTATGGCGACCATTAGGACGAGGCAATGTCCAAACTGAAAAAAAGAACTGAAATCCTCATCATAAATGTATTGCCAAGTGCATTTTGCTAGCCTTTACTTTCGAAAACGAAATGAATGACTATACGTGTACACAAGCACACGTTTATCAAAATTTGAATTTTAATTCGCTCGCTTTGCCGAAATCGGCTGACCTGACAATGCCGATGCATTCAATGAAATCAAAAGATTTTGCATTTCCTAGATGTCAGGTAATGATTAATTTTTGCCCTCAATCAATGTATGATTTTTTTAACCACACGGAATATTTCGCGATCCTCTTGTAACTTGGTTCTTTAAGGTCTTCCGCCTCTATTGATTATATCAAGACATCCAGAATGGCGAAATCGGCTAATTATACGGTATATTACGGAATGATGTATTCTATATTTTGTTAACCTCTCCGCCTGTATGAAAATCCGTGATAAATACGGTGGAGGACTTGCTACGCGGCATTTTTTAAAATTTGTTAACCCTTTAAATTATAAGCATTCTGTGCCACCTTTAAATTGCAAATTAGAGAAGTTTGCAAAATCCTGTGATCGTTTCAAATTAAACAGTTAAATTATTGCAAAGCAGAAAAAAAATAAGCAAAATGAGCAAGGGGATAATCTGATGCAGCTGGTGCAATATGTTCGTCCTTTTGTTTTGTCGCAGCTGTTTTTATTAAATCCAGGTGTACTGAAGTAGCGTTTTCTAATAATGTAAAGCTTATTTTCTATCTAGGTTCTTGAAATTCATTTCAATCTTTTATGGCTTAGCAATTTTATTTAGCAAAATGTAATCAAGTGCCATTGACTGCTATTGTTTTGTCCGACACTGTAGTCGGAATCGAAACACTGGTGTACACTTCGAAAACGCTCTTTAGAATGACGTTGTGCTTAATTTATTTATTTACTTTTTCTTTATTGAACAATATTTACAATTTTAAATTTTTAGAGCTTAAGACTTTAATAAATATACAGTGATGGACAAAAAAATAAATACACCTGTAACCACTTAAAGACTTGCTCTATTTCAGTTATCTCAACAATATTATATTAATATTTTTTGTATAAGAACTGTTGCAAATAGTAAGCACAATTCTGATATATATGCAATGTATAAAGAAATGTGTTCTTTTTGGGAAAATTGTACACATTTCTTGAATATTGTAGAAAAGTCGGATATAATAATAATTGAGTGGCACTACAGCCCATAACGGACCAGGGCCTAGCTTCTACAACAACTACTCGTGTTGTGCATGCTACTGTTCTTCACGAGTAGAAGGGACCTACAGTTTTTTGCCGATTCCGAACGGCGAGATTTGAGAAGCTTTTCATAGACAATTAATACTCTTTGAGTGTTGTCAGCAACTCGAAAGAGGTGGTGCCGTGAAAAAATGCTAGGTGGCCCGTCCGGGAATCGAACCCAGACTTTCTGCGCCGCAGTCGATGTACCTACCACTGCGCCACGGCGACCACAGAAAAGTCGGATATTAATGTGGACAAAAAAAATAAATACACTTCAATGATTCACCCGTAAATTTACTGGAGTTGTTGAAAATTATAAGTAAAGCAACTAGTATTTTATTTGAATATTAAATACTTTATTGCATGACTAAAAGAATGAGCGCAATTATGAAAAGTAAAGCATAATTGCGCTCATTCTTTTAGGCATAGAATTAACAAATCGCTGGCATGCCTCCAAAGGTTATGACTCCCACGCCATATGCACGGACAGCCACAATCCTTTTTTATTTTTGGGATTTGTGCTGCCAACAACATCTTTTACTTGCTTCCACCGATTCTCAATCGGATTTAAGTCCGGCGACTGAGCAGGCCACTCCAAAAGAGCAACTCCATTATTGGTGAACCATTCTTTGGTTGTTTTGGCGGTGTGCTTCGGATCGTTATCTTGTTGGAACGTCCACACCAACGGCATATTATCCTCGCCATGTGACTACATTATGCTCTGGAGTACGTTAATATAAATTTCCTTGGTCATAATCCCTTCTATAAGATGTATGGGACCAACTCCATACCAAGAGAAACATGCCCATACCATAATTCTGCCACCATCAGCTCCAAACAAATTGAACATGCACTCATCACTCCAAAGAATGTTTCGCCATTTTTTTATGCCTTGATCGCCGAACCACATTTTATGCTCAGAAGCGAACATCTTTCAACGCTTAATATTTTTTTATGCTAAGCATTGGAACTTTCCTTGGTGATCTGGATGGAAGTTTGGACTCCACAAGCATTCTTCTGATTGTTCTTGCGCTGATGTTAATCTTAGTGGCGTTCAAAATCTTTTTGAAAGAGATAAAAGAGTCCTTCTTTGCCTCTAACACTATTAAACGGTCGGTCTTCTTGCTGGTTTTCCGTGACCGCTCCCTAGTTTCTTCTTTAAATTTTTTTTAAATGCATTTTGCACCCTACCTAAAGACTACCTTAGAGTCTTCGCTATATTACGGTACGAAAATCCGTCGCTTTTCATTTTTCTTACGATATTCCTTTTCTCATCCGAACAATGCGTGCTAAGCCCCATTTCTTTCTAGAAAACATTGTTAATCTATTGTTATATTCCAATATAATTATTTCTTTAAGCAATAAAACACACCTTTTTGCTTTTTAATCGGAATTGAATTTCGATACATGTATTTATTATTTTGTCCAGCCAACAAACGACATAAAATGACATTTGATAATTTTCCCGATTACGGTAAACGATTTTGCTGGTTCTTTTTGTGGGATTTTTCTGCATACTACCTACCTACTTCCCAGATAATGGTGGGGTATTTGGTAGAGGGTAAAGGAAGAAAAAATCAGAGTTGCCTGTATTTATTTTTTCGTCCATAACTGTATGTATGTACAGTTGTGTTCATAAATATAGCAATGCTCCTTAAAAGGACGACAAATAATTTTCTATTAATTCAAATTGTTTTATTATTTTTTGAAAAAACGTATACAAAAGTAAAGTACTTCAGTCTTAACAGGTATATCACAAAATAAACGTTGTTCATAACTTTTAACTATTTTTTTTTTGGTCGTAGGGATATTTCGCAGTTGTTCATAAAAATAGCAGTGTTTTGAATTATGCTGTGCCTAGACAACAGAAATCAATGAAACAATATGAAATCAATATTATGTACAGCTCAGCATTAGAACTTTGTAGCAAAGCCTTTGTTTTTTATCACTGCGCTGCATCTTCGTGGCCAGCAGACTCCGACATCTCTCAACTGGTATAGCTTCCCATGAGTCTCGCACTACCTCCCAAAATTTCTTTGGCCTCACGGACAGAATTTTTTACATCGCCCCACAAGTTCTCAATAGGGTTTAGGTCAGTGGATTGTGCTGGCCACTCCATAACGGTTATTCTTTTTTCATCAAACCAATATTTGACCCGTTTTGACGTATGTTTTGGGTCATTATCTTGTTCATATACCCAAGCTAGTGGCGTTTCCTCCTCGGCATATGGATGATAGGATATATAGGCCCAACCCCATTATATGAGGAACAGGCCCAAATCAATAGTTTTACTCCTCCGTGTTTAACAGTTTTAACTGTATAACGGGGATTATTTTCTTCATTCTATGGTCTTACATATTCCCGACGACCCTTGGACCCCAATAAGACTATTTTGCTTTCATCGCTCCACAGAATATTCCTCCATTTCTCCTTAGGCCAATCTTTGTGAAACTTTGCGAATGCCAATCTTTTTGGCACATGCTTTTTTGTCAAAAGCGGTACTTTTCACGGGCTTCGAGCTGGTAGTAGAGCCTCTAGAAGACGTCTTCTAACCGTCACAGCACTCACCGGATGTTGGAGTTCATCCCTTATCTGTCTGGGGCTTATTGAAGGGTTCTCCTTTGCCATGTTGATAATTTTTGGGTCAGTTCGCTTAGCCGTCATTCTTTTTGAACCGCATGTTTCGTGTCTAACTTTCCAGTTTAGCGCATTGCTGACCAGTTTCGCTGAACATACTACGATTTTCTGGATTGAAGCATATGTTTTTCCCTCCGAACGCAATTTTTTGATCAAATTCCGCATATCTTCGGTACAATGTGTTGATCGACACCTATTTCTCACTTTAAAGTATGTTAATAAAAGCCAACATATACAAAAACATTCACTTACCAAACAGGAATACACAAATATTTTTTAAACTCTAAACAACAATTTCTAAGACACTTCATGGTAAAACCAAAAAACACTGCTATTTTTATGAACACGACTGTATAACAAAATGTGATATTAGGTGCTCAAGGAAATGATTTCTTAACAAGATCATTCTTTCACACGTTGTATAGCTCTTAGCGCCGTTTTGTTGCAACCAGAGCTAACCGAGGCCATAGGCTTGAATTTAAGGAAGCTTATTGCTATTGTCTGTAGTCTAACTGTTGGATTATCATCCACTAATGTTAAGTGGTGTTTAAATTTGCGAACTAGTAGTTCCAACAGCTCGATTATGCGCACGCGCAGAACGCTGAACAATTTGGAGACTTCAGAAAAAACAAAAAAAGGGTTTAACAGTTTGATAGGACCCAACGTTTTATCTGTAAGAAAGTTGTCTATTCAAAATAAAAACCCTATCACCCGATAAATGCAAGCTTGCCCTTGTCTACTGTTATCCTGCAAAGCGAAATGATTCTAATGGTTACAGTACTTCGCCAGCGTTTCGTGTATGTTTGAAAGGCTCCTCAAATCTTTCTAATCTTCTTCAACGACGCTTTTATGCGTAAAGGAAACTCTGAAGTATTCCCCACTCGTCCTCGCTAAATATGCCAACTTCCACACAAGCTCGAGTGTTGCCAGATGAATATCACATGTACCAACAAGTTGTGCTTCTTCTTCTTCTTCTTCTTGTGACGTTACAGTCCGGAGTGGACCTGGTCCTCAACCAACATGCCACTCCAGCCAGCACGATCATTCGCTAGTTGCCTCCAACTGCGCACTCCAAGTTGGTTGAGATCCTCCTCCACTTATGTGCGCCACCTTAGCCTAGGCCGTCCTCTGTTTCCATCTGTCTGTTATTGTTTGGTGAATTGTCAACAAACCCGCATCGTGTTGATAAATTGTTCGAAATCGAAGGTATCAAACAGTCTGTATTTCAAGACAACTGCATACTTCTAGGAGCTTGAAGATTGTCTTTGATCATATTTTCAGGCTCCAAAAAATATCCGACCATTCTATTCAGTGAATAAATTCCGCTTAAAATGCAAAATCCACGTCAATTCAATTTAATTGCGAGCGTGAAATTAAATTCCGATACAAAGTCAAGGCAGGCACAGCCACTGACCGCAGCGAAGATAACGTGATCGTCGTATCGTTTTCGCACTTCGGCCGTCACCGCAGGCCGTGTGAAACCAACGCGCACAACATTGAGTCTCTCTGGAACATTCTCGTGGTTTACATAACGCGAGAGGTGGCAAACATGCTGCCGCCTCGCTGTTCTCAAATATTGACCGAGCGATTATCACTGAAAATCAATGACGTTCGCTCCACGATGCGGAAACTGCTAAAGATCTCTCTTTGCAAGCGAGCAAGGCGAGCGTGCACTGCTGACGTACGCTGATGACTGAGGTGAGTCATTGGATTAATCAGCGAGATCGCCTGGAAACTCAATCCGAGAGCGCGTTTGCAAATCTACCCGAAGGCCTATGCAGCCTCTGCGTCGTGTAATCATTTGAACAAGTACTCGAGTGCGATTGAACATAAACTGCCGTGAACTCAATGCCTGCGCTCGGCTGTGTGTGGAAAAAACTCTGCCAGGCGGCTGTGGTTTCTAACTCAAATTAATTGTTGTTTTTTTTTATGTTCGCTGTAATTTGCTGCACGCTCCACCACAATGCTTCTGCGGTCTCTGACAATGGCGCGGGCCTGCGAATGCGAATGAAACGACGACGTCTTGTGTGATTAATTATTTTTGTGTTCATTTTTTTTTTCTGTTGGGGATGCGATTTGGAAATCGCCTATTTATGAAAGTTCACGAATTGTGAACTTCAATGGGGCATTTAATTAGTGACTCACTTCACGATGGGATTTCGCAATCGCTCAACGGAGCGGGGCTTAATGCCATTGTGGGTTTCGTGTGATTGCGTCGGTGAGCGGTGGGAAAAAACCACCGGCTGATGTCACTGATTAGAAAACGTGATTCAATGTAAACTTGATTTATTTCCCGGGTCCGCGATAGGGATCTGGAAATGTGATCAGCATCGAGTTGGCGCTCGTTGCTAAATGCGACCGGATTCTTTGTGTGATTCGGGTTCAAAGATTGATGGGATGTGTGAGCGCGGGAGTGGTGGGGAGTCGCTGCACTTCAAGTGTAATCAATTGCTGATAATCTTAATTGATTTGAGTGGTTGGTTTTTTGTGCGCTAAATGGCTGGAGTCATCAATTTTAGCACAAAAGCGGAGTGAACAAGCTTGTGTTGTTGCTAGGCGCAATGGTTTGGTCTAGTAAATGCTAGACGATGGAATTTTTGTGTTCATTGGGTCAAGTTGAGCTACTTTTAGAGCGGCTTCTAATAGAAAGCAGCAGCGTTTGCAGTCAAACTTGGAAATCAATAGATGTTTACGTAAAAGGAGGAATTATACGTTTTGTTTGGTGCTAACTGGTTTGGATCTTTGACGTCTCTCTAGACCAAACGCCATTTCAAAGATCCGCCTTCGTAATGTGTCGGAGTGCCATGAGTTATGTCTTCTTTTTACATCCATGCTTATTCCAAAAATATTGTTGGACACAACTTGTGAACATAAGCATTTGTGGTAAGAGATGAATTCAACCTAAGAATGGTGTGGCGGTATTTTGCTTTTCACGAATCGAAACAATTTTTGACATTAACTGGAGAAGTGCTTGTCAGCCTCGTCATACTACACAATCTGACCAGTTTTGTAGGAATGCCAAAACTAGACATGGCACTGTATAGCTCGTCTCTATGCACACTGTCATATGCGGCCTTGAAATCGACAAATGGGTGGTGAGTGTCGACTTGCACTTCTTTGATCTTTTTCAGGATCTGCCGTAGTGTGAAGATTTGGTCGATGGTGGACTTCCCTGGCCTGAAACCACACTGATAAGGACTTATCAGGTTGTTGACGAACGGTTTCAGGCGTTCAAACAATACGTCGGAAAGAATCTTGTACGTGATGTTGAGAAGAGTAATCCCTCGATAGGTGGCGCTGTCGAAGGGATCTCCTTTTTTGTGGACCGAACAGACGACGCTGAGATTTCACTCATCGGGCATGCTTTCCTTCGACCATGTCTTACAGATGAGCTGATGCACGTGCCCAACTAGGTCATCTCCAGTTGCTTTAAACAGTTCTACAGACAGTCTATCCGCTCCAGCAGCTTTGTTGGACTTCAGTCTCGAAATTGCTATCTTGACCTCGTCAAAGTCGGGGGGACGGAATTCTTGTCTATCATCGTCCAAATTAAGTGGAACATTCTGCCTAACAGCGGGATTTAGGCCGTCCTCGCGACTCTACTTTCCGTTCTGGTCCTGGCAGGCTTTGGTCTGAACCCTATATCCACCGGATGGCTGTTACACTTTTCGGTAAAACTTTCGGACTTCATTCTTGCCAAAGAACCTCTCCATTTCTTCGACCGCGCGCTTCTCATGCGTTCTCTTTTTCCTTCTGAGAAGCCGGTTCTCTTCCCTTCTTTTCTGTTCGTAGAGCTCACGAACAGCTCATGTTGTCCGATGCAGCGTTGCTGGTAGGCATCCTGTATAGCTGCATTTGCCTGCCTGCACTCGTCGTCAAACCATGGGCTCCTCCTGGGTGGTGGCGTATAACCCAGCACATCAGCGCAACTTCTTTGATGGCTTCATGACAATGTTTCCATTCTTCTTTTAGTGTCTCAGTGCAGGCGGCGTCGAACTTTGGGAGAATTTCAGGGAGATTCGGTCGGCAAAGATCCCAGCGACCTGTTGCGGTTGTAGCTTTCCGACGTCAAACCGTTTTTACCTACCTCGCCTCCGTTGCTCTCTTGATATCCGGGTTCTTACCTTGGCTACAACAAGGTGATGATCCGAGTCGATGTTGGCGCCTCGGAATGTTCGGACATCGAGAATGTTGGAGGAGTGTCTGACGTTGATCGCAACGTTGACTGATCAGGGGATCGCCACGTTCCTTTATGAATGTTCATATGTGGACTCTGCGTGCTGGCCACAAAAAGATTTCGAAGTCAAATAGCCTGAGTCCGTTTCCGGAAGTGGTGTTGTGCGTGCTGTGTTTCCCGATGACGCCAGCAAAGATGTCCTCTTTTCCCAGCTTTTTTTTTGTTTTTGTTGGAGGTTGAGAAACACTGCACTGGAGCGCTCAGACTAAAAAACTGATCCATTGTACTACCAGGCAGTAACCTACATTCAATGTAATTTCTTGAACTTCCGAAGAAATACTAGCAGGCGCTTCTTTGATAAAGAGCCTTGATTTTAAGCTCCAACCGCATCAAATAGTGGTCACCTTATCCAAGCAGAGGCGGGACATTGACAGAGAATGTGCTCTGAAGTGTCTTCACCTTCTCCACAGATTTCGCAAAGGGTGCCATCACTAAGCCCAAGTAGTCTTAGGTGCTTAGCGAAGGCGAAGTGTCCCGTTTGTATGCCACCAAGTCGTTTGCAGTCTTTCCTATCTAGAGATAACAGAAAAGCCGCGGATTTCTTGCTGAGGTTCGCGAACATGCACTTGGTCAGCCTGTATCCTCGGGAGTCATGCCATCTCTGGTTGTGCTGTTGGGAGACTCAACCATCGACGGAAGCCCTAACCAAGGAAGCGGGTAGTTCCAAGGTGGGTTGGGGTCCTACGAATGCCTCGTTAGAACCTTGTCTAGCTTGTTCATCAGCAATCTTGTTTCCCGTGATGTCCCTGGACCTAGACAAGCTTAGCGGTGAAATCTCCTAGAACGATCTTGGGACATCGATCGCATGTTCTTTCTAGGCGATCATCTTTCCTGTTGTCATCCTTCTCCTCTGTCAGGGCGTGAGCGCAAATGAGTCTGATGCTCCCGAATTAAGCCTGATGAGGATTGTCACGAAGCGTTCCCTTACGGGGTCATTGCTTAAGAATCTTCGCCTAAGTCTGCCTCAAGCAACGAATCCGCATCCGCATAAGCGCTGCCTTCTCTCTGTAGCAGTCGCTGTAGTAGATGTCGCAGTTCTTCATCTTCCTTCTGCACGGCCCATCTCACCGCACAACACGAGTAACTGCTGTAGAAGGTAGGCCCTGGTCCCTTGTGAATTTTAGTGTCACTCAAATCCCACCGCGCTTCCTGGACGACGGTGATATCTGCTTTGTAGCAGTCCAGCGCCTCCGTAAGTTCCTCGGCTGCAAGTGGTCTGTTAAGGGCACATTCCACGTGCAGAAATGATTTGCAATACTTCTTCGGTTGTGTATCTTGTTCCAGGTGCAGCGATGAAATTGATTTTATCATCACAAAATTTCGTCCTCCTCCTTCTGACTGAATTCCAACAGCAAATAGAAGTCTCACACCCAAAGGCAACATCAATCACCTGCATGACACAGTTCCATCTCTTGATAACAGCACAAGCAATGAATGTGTGTTTGTGATTAAATTTATTGCCCAACTACTACTCGTAGCCGTGAAATGTGACATACACGCAAAGGCGACAGCTTTTAGTTCAAAGTTAAGCACGCAGTTGTCGTGCTCATTGCTGCACAACAATGACTCTGGGCCAGCTTGCGGGAGGGTATCTGCTTCGATTAGCATATGGAACATGGGGGAGGTGGTGCAGGGGAGTTTTATAAATAATCACGACTACTAGTTGAGTGCTCATATTTATCATTGCTCTGCCCTCTTGCCAGAGGCGAACTGCAACTTGCTGTGTTTGCGTTTTTTTTTTTCTTTTGTCTCGCTTGCCCGCATATCAGTAGTGAAATGTGCTAACAGCTGCAGTGGCGTTTGATCTTCACCCCTTCCATGGAATGCAGAGAACTTGAAGTAGTTCAGCACATTTGTAGGCTGTTCCAAGCGAGTGACTCTCTTAGAGGCGCACACTCGGAGCGCAGCACAAATGTGCCCATGGATTGGGTTTTTTTTTTTCAAATATCACCCACCCGGGAGGAGCGTTCGGTATCAACGTACGCGGTCGTGTTACGATCTCGCATTGCCTTTCAGTTGCTGCCCCCGTTTGTAGTCCGGACCCTGGGGCATTCAATTGAATTCATTTGCGGCAAATTTGTTGTCTACGATTGTCTATCTGCTGCGGTGCATTGTTGTTGCTTTCTAGCACTGACTATGGTGCTGTGTCGAGATCTTTTCCTTATTGTGCTGTGCGAGTGTACCATTCTATTTTTTTTTTTATTTTTTTGTGTCGTTTTGCTTTTGTTTGGCTTGTGCTTGTGCTGGTGCAACTTTCTAAAGTTTGGCTGGGAAGAGCATGGAAGACCCTTGTCTTGAGAGAAATTAATTATTGTTTTGTTTTGACTGAAGAGGAGTTGTCGTTGTTGTTGGCTTTGTCCCCCGGTGGATAATGGGCTTCGTTGCGGGGTAGGCAGACAATGATTGAGGTGGTCAGTTATTGTGTGCAAAACAATGATTTTTCGCTTTCAGGGTGGCTTCGTGGGTATTTGTCATTTTCTCATGCTTCTGATAACCTCGTTCGCGATGCTCTGGTTTCAAGTTGTTAATTTGAAACCAGTTTTTTTTTTCTATTTCTTTTGCGATTGTACGTGAGCTCAGTTCGGTTTAGATGTGTTCTTCCACCGTCTGACAATGAAGAGGAGTCTTGTTAATGAGTGCAGCTCATGGTTACTTTCTGTGGTGACTGAGATCACAATTCATTTGATTTGTGAACGTCTTAAGCAGAACGTTCGATTCCTAAACTGAGAGAATTACTAATTTGTGAGGATCACTAATTTATGAGAATCAATAATTTGAGCGGGTCACTAATTTGTGAGAGTCACTAATTTGTGCATGAAGAGGTTTTTTTTTTTAATTTCGCTACCTTGAATCGTCTCTAAAGTGTGGATTCTTTAGATACAGCACAAGGGATTGCTATGGCCAGGTTCCTTGTGGGCTGAAGTGAAGCCAAATCCCGCCGTATTAAGCCTTCAAAGAACTGTAGATCCGCTCCTCTACTCGTGAGAGAAAAATAGTCCGTCCAACACAAGAGGTTTCTGATGAAGTCAGACCCTAGTTCCTTATGGATTGTAGCGTCCTACAATTCTATCAGATTGAAATTGAAGATTAAACTAGGCTGTGCAATTTGAATTTTATCACACCGCTCTTATTTCGTGCCAAAGGTGTGCAAGGGGGCTTAGATCCACCGGTGGGCTTGTTTTAAGCTGCACGGGAGCGCTTTAAAATCACTTTAAGGAGCTTCTTAATGGGTACGGCCAAACCGAAGGAATCCGAACTTCAGTCGGAGGAAGTTGTACTTCCGTTCATTTATGATTACCTATCCGTCAAGCTATGATCAAGTCGGCACAGCTATTAAAAACTTGAAGGACAAGAAAGCCGCAGCTTCTTACTTGGTATCAGGCTGGCGGTAGTGTTCTGGAAGAGCGCATACACTAGATCGCTGTTTAAGAGGATGAAATCATGCCCGACGATTGGAGCGGCACCTCCATGTACCACACCTACGAAAAAGGCGATCCTACCTCATGCAAGAACTACGGGAGTATCTCCTCGCTTGACGTCGCCAACAAGATTCTGTCCCCGTCTATAGCCATTTTGCACGACTCCGATCGTCGCGTACCAGTGCTGGAATATGCGCCACATTCCGGCAAGAAGATGCTCTGTCACTTGATTTCTGTAATCTTGTACTGAAGAGGAAAGTGCGGAGGCCAGACGTTAACGCAAAAGGAACTTTTTTCTTCAAATCATTACAACTGTTGGACATCGACATCGTTGCGCGTTTCTAACGGGCCGTCATAGAAGCTTTCACGGCAATTGAACAACAGACGTAGAGAGCTGATATCAATGTCAACGGGGGTAAAACCAAATATATGCTTTCGAGCAAAAGTCCAGCCGTCAGACGCCATCTCCGACAAAACGTCAATGTCGACAGCTATAATTGCGAGGTTGGTAGGGAGTTTGTCTACCTCGGGGCTTGGCAGTGATCCGTTATAGGTTTACCCTTAAAAATCGATGTTATATCGGGTTTTCTAAACAGCAAGGGTGCTTATCCTGTCAGTCTTGTTACAGTGAATCGAAAGGTGTATGATAAGCGAAAAAACTGAGTGGGTTTTTGGGAATTTGAAAGGAAATTTCTAGAGCATATGTAGGCGCCTGTCTGCAAGGAGGTCAAATGTAAGAGAAGACACAGCCGCGAACGTGCTGTATCGAGAGGTGGATGTAGTCCAGAAGACAAAGTACCGTCGATTTCACTCATTCGGCCACATCGCGCGAATGGACAACAACGATCCAGCGAAGAGGGTCTTCGAATCCCAGCCTCCAGGTTCAAAGAGCGAATCAAAATATCGACCAAATGCACACCACGAATTCGTAGGCATACTTCTATCCGATGGTCCTTATTGTTAATGATTCTGAGCCATATTTGACACCATTCACCGCAACTGCTTGACTTCGAATTTTTTTTTCGGAATTTTCTGTGATATTTTTCATGTGTTACGTCGGGGAATCGAGCCTAGGACCTTCGACGTGTGGGTCCACGCATTAACCTGCCACAGCGATCACTTCTTCTCATTCTAATATAAATTCAGAAAAATGTGCATTTCAAGCGCAATAACACATCACTCATCAAGTCCCGGGACTAACCAATACGCGGGTTGCCTTTTATATTTCGAGATGAGAGAACAAAAACAAATATTAATCATGGAAAATAGCTTTATTGTTTTTCAAAATATTCCCCATTAAGATCTATACACTTTTGCATGCGCTTGAACCAATCGTCGAAGCACTTTTGCCACTCTGGTTGAGGTATCTCCAAAAGATGCATTCTGAACGCATCAACCGCTTCCTTAGGTGTCGAAAAACGTTGACCTCTCATTTTATTTTTTACGTACGGGAATAAAAAGAAGTCAGTCGGTGCCAAGTCAGGACTATACGGCGGATGACTCATCAAATCGATGTTTTGAGTGCTCAAAAATGCAGTTGTTTGAGCCGATGTATGAGAGCTCGCATTGTCTTTTCCTGATTTCTTGGAAGACAACTGCCAAGAATATGGTTGTGCACCACTCAGAATTGACTGTTCTGCGTTGTTCTATTGGTACGGTTGCGACATGTCCAATTTTTTCGAAAAAACAGGCGACCATTTGCTTGGAAGTGCTTCGTGCGCGAGCAACTTTTGTTGGATTTCGACTGCGGTTTACTTTAGGGCTCATACGCGTAAATCCTCGATTCATCACTTGTCACGAAGTCATAGACGTGTTTCGAAGCACCGCAATCGTATTTTTTGAGCATTTCTTTCGACCTATCGACACGAGCCTTTTTTGAACGATTGACGAATTGTGTGGGTTTCAACGGGAACAATTTTTTTAACGGTCAAATGTTCATGCAATATTGAATGTATGCTGGTTGTCCCAATCTCACGATAGGTCACATGACGATCTTGCAATATCAGTCGGCGCACAGTATCAATGGTTTCCGGAACAACAACCGATTTCGGACGACCTTCACGAAATTCATCTTGGAGTGAACTACGAGCTGGGTTGAGTTCACCATACCATCGGTAAACACTGGTCCTTGATAGAGCTTCATCGCCAAAAATTGAATTAAGTTCATGGATACACTCTTGTTGAGTTAATTCACGTCGAAAGTTGTCAAAAATAATCGCACGAAAATTTTCACGATTTAATTCCATTTTTTGGGCGAGATGAATCTTTTAACACAAACAGCGCTCGTATGTCAGAACGTTCTAAGTACGTATAACCTCAAAAATGTCAAACTTTACGATAGAACTGGCAGTTGCCATATTGCAACACTAGGGTTGCCCAATCCCGAAATATAAAAGGCAACCTTTGTATATGCTTTCGAGCAAAAGTTCAGCCGTCAGACATCATCTCCGACAAAACGTCACTGTCCTCAGCTATAATTTCGATGCAGTTAGGGAGTTTCTCTACCTCGGGGTTTAGCGGAAATCCGTCGTCGTATGATTTCCTTTGGCAATCGATGCTATGTCGGCTATGTCTAAACAGCAAGGGTCGAAACAAGGCACTTATCCTGTCAGTCTTGTTACACTGAATCGAAAGGATGATAAGCGAAAAGACTGATTGAGAAATGATCGGATTCTTGGGCCTTTGAAATTTCTAGAGCTGATGTAGGCGTCTGTTTGTAAAGAGGTCAAATGTAGGATAAGACAGCCATGAACTCTACGTGCTGTATCGAGAGGTGGATGTAGTCCAGAGGACAAAATATCGTCGATTTCACTCATTCGGCCACATCGCGCGAATGGACAACAACGATTCAGCGAAGAGGGTTTACGAATCCCAGTCTTCAGGTTCAAAGAGAAGAGGAAGACCGAAAATGCGGTAGAAAGATAAAGTGTTCGCGGACGTTAGAGAATTTGGTTTAAATGACTGGAAACGGCGTGTCCGAGAAGGCAACATTAGCTCAGGCCTTGACCCTGAGCCTTGCGGAAATATCGGTTTTAAATAATCAAATACCCAATTTTCTACGAATTCGATGTTTCCAGCAGTCACGTGAAGTCATAAAACCCCACAACAGCACTCACCCTCCACCAAGTCTTATGGTTGGTTTGATGGTCTTGTTTTTTCTTTGCTTTGACAGCTTTATTTTGTTTCCTCCAAAAGATCTTATCTGCCATCTGATCCATTTTCTTCGGAAAACAAAATACCATCCCAGAAGTTTTCCAAGTGGTTTAAGTAATGGGTAGTAAGCTTTGAACGCTTTCTATTTATTTTTTTTGGGAAAAGGTCGTCGGGCTATTCTTCCATTGAACTTTTTTTTCCTCAGCACTATCCATAGATAAAGGCGCTTATCGATTACCGATGATGCCTCAGTCATCAACTTTCAAAAGCCGATTTTTGAATTGATCTTGATTGTCTTATCAATTTAATCATCGTTACCCTCCTAGCTCCGTTTGTTAACATCACTTTATATCCAAAATTATTTATTATACCGCTGTATGCGATCGACCTATGGTTTCCCCCCTTTTTGTATCTACTTCCACTCGCGAAATCAGTACCCGCGTTGTTTGTTTTCGAGTGCTTGCCATTATTTTGCACAAAATCAAAAGCATGTGCAAAAGTGATCGTAGAAAACCGTAATAGAGCTGAATATCATTCCATTTAAATATTTCCTACACGCACAATATTTTCATATGCTGCGTCTAGTCCGGCATTCCCCTCCATATGCATTGCGCACTCGATGCAAATTCACTCTGTAACCCGGGAAAGCGGAACTGAACTCACGAAAATTGATTGTTTCCACCGTTAGTATCGCATCTGTCCATCCGCGCATCTGTTTGCCGACTGAAAACTGTTCGCATGCCCTGCCTCTCCTCATCCGGAAGTAACAATAAGTGTGTACCAGCACATACCATCGTCTGCCTTTTTTCCGGCTTCAAAGTGCACTCGCTTCCTTGTGCTGACCGCTCAGGCGCCCCATGCATCGGTGACGGTAGTGGGTGATCCAGACCGGCACCACCAACGCAATTTTTCATTTTCGGATTGAGATATTTATAGTGACGCGGAAAACGCAGCAGTTGGGCTATTTATTAATTTCATGCAGACCCCAATAAGTTCCCCCGGAACCCAGATAAGGAAACACGAACTCGAACGCAGGCCAAACTCTCTAACTCTCTAGTTGGGCAATGGACACAACTGACAGCGACGTAGGTTGTTCGGCTGGTTCATGGCGAGCGTGGACAAAGAAGTCGACTGCTGCGACTGGCTGGCCGGCGGCAGTGTGAGGAGAGGTGACGGCGCAACCGGTCCGGCAACCTTTTTGGGTTGATCTCCATCGATGGCTACAATTATTTTCATTATTTCTAGATTTCGCTTGCAGATAGAGGAACAAAAGGTAATCACCATCGCGGTGACTGCGCATCGACCGTATATCCAAGGGATTTGAATGGTGATTTTCTAATTTTGTCTTGGTGGGTTTTTTTCTGTCTGTCGTGCCCAAGCGTCAATCAGTGGCGGACGACGGGTTAATGAAGTGTGGAGGTACACGACTCGGTCGAAATTCGATTTCTAAGTTCATTCGGCCGCATCATAGGCCATGCGGGCCCCGGATGGAATTGGGAGAGTGCCGTCAATTCAGTCGATGACTTCCGCAACTAACGTTGTTAAGTGGAACTTGGTGTGACTTCTGAAAGGGGGAAAGTAGTCTTTAAGCAAATGACTTGTGCGACTCGGAGGTGCTCCGAGTTTATTGATCTCTAGGTGACACAGCAAAAGGTCACATCTTCCACAGCTGCTACGTGCTTTGTCTTTCTCTTTGCATTCTCCGCTTGATTGGAGGTGGGGCGATGCTTTCGAATAATTTTGGCATCGGGAGTGTTTGTTGTATCTGGGCAAGGTACTGGGATGTCCACCGCTTCTTAACAATTTGTTGGAGTTTCTGCACCGTGAGCCATCGCTGAAGGTGTTCCATTGCAGTTTCGGCTACGTTGCCTTCAGGTATAGAAGTGAGTGCGTCAGAAACAGCTCCTCAACAGATCCTTCTCTTGGCGGAGGAAGAAGTGTCATGAAGGACTGTTAGTTAAGTGACGGAGTCACTCTTTTCAACCGCTGCTTCTTTGGGCTCAAGAGGCAATTGAGTAATAGAGCCCCTTTTTGAAGGACTAAACTGGCTTTGTATAACAGCTTCATCATCCCATTTCTACTTTATGGCGCGGAAAGCTGGACGTTATTAAAAGCGAATTAGTCTTTTCGAGAGTCTAAGGTTCTGTTTACGTTGATGGCATCTGGAGAAGAAGATTTAACGACGAGCTCTATGGACAAGCGCCTGGTCAAGCGTCTTCGGATACAACGCTTAAGGTTGCTAGGCTATGTAGAGCGCTCCAGCCCGAAAAGTCTTCGAATCTTAGTCATTGGGACAACGCAACAGAGGACGGCCTAGGCTAAGGTGGCGCACACGAGTGAAGAAGTACCTCAACCAACTTCGAGTGCGCAACTGGCGGCAGCTGGCGAAAGATCGTGCTGGCTGAAGAGGCATGTTGGTTGAGGCCCAGGCCCACCCCGGACTGTAGCGCCACAAGAAGAAGAGAAGAGACATTTTTCTTGGAAATATTTCATGGTTAGCGTTTGTCTTCTCTGTGTCCGATTAGTCGTGGGAGCCACTATATACCCAATTTTCGGCGCCAAACAGCCGCCACCTGATACGAGCAAAGGCGGAACGTTGACAGAGAAAGTGCTCTGAAGTGTCTTCCCCTTCTCCACAGGCGTCGTAAAGGCTGTCTTCACTAAGCCCAAGTAGACTTAGGTGCTTAGCAAAGGAAAAGTGTCCCGTTTGTATGCCACCAAGTCATTTGCAGACTTTCCTTTCTCGAGATACCAGAAAATCCGCGAATTTTTTGCTGACGTTCGGTGCACTTGGTCAGAGTGCATCCTAGAAAGTCATGCCATATTTGGTTTGCTGTAGGGAGACCCAACCGTCGACGCAAGCCCTAACCAAGGAAGCGGGTAGTCCCAAAGTAGGTTCGGGCCCTACGAATGCCTCTTTAGAACCTTGCCTGGCTAGTTCATCAGTAATCTCATGTCCCGGCACCCAAACAAGTCTTAGCGAATTCAGTCTGCCGACCAAATTAAGAGAGGACTTGCATTCCCGGTAAATTTTCGAAGTCGGTCAAGGGTTGAGTAAGACCTTAAACACAGCTTAGCTTCGCCCCTTCCACCTGTTTTTCACAGTCTACTTCGTGGCCATAAGGATCGCAAAAGTTTCCGCCTAGAAGACCGATGCCAAATTACCTAAAGAGGTGTGAAGTCTAGTCTTGTCGTCTTCCACCCAAAGCACCGTCCCCAGATCCCTCCGTCGTCTTGGAGCCGTCGGTGAAAATCCGACTAAATTCCCTTTCCGGTTGAGTTTCTGGTCAAAGCTAGTCCTGGACGCAGGGAAAGTCGACTTTGTATGAGCGACGCAGTTGGATCGTTGGTGACCCTGCATCAGACGGCATGTCCATGAGACTTGTGTCATAGGAGATGCGGTTCTTCAGTGCGATTTGAACCAAAGACCATTCCTTTTTAGTCGGGAGATGGCCTTAATTTTGCAGCCCATGATGTGGATGTCATGGGGAGGGTGATTTAACAATGCATCGAGAGCAGAGCCAGGCATGTTGGGGAAGGCCCCTGTGCAGCCGAGACTGAACGTTCTTTGAAACTTGGTGAAAGCAGGGTTATACCCAAAAACTTACCGGGAATGGGCCGAAATGACGCAGAGCGGGCGTCTCTTGAAAGGGCTTTCCACCTAAAGCATCCAATTCAACATTTGCTGCTGTTGTATGTTTCTCTGCAGGTTCTGTGCCTAAGCGTTTATAATTTCACTTCGATGGTGGAACGTTTGCTTTCATTGGTTCGTCCGTTTAAGAAATTCAAGAAATGGCTTGATCTTTGTCTAAATGGTCACAACGTTCTGATGACTACATTAAAGAGCAAATGTCCTCAAGTTCCACCTAGAAATGCAACCGCTACCATAACCAAAAGCACAGAAGCAATGCCCCATCCGCACCGTATACGCCATTACTATCCGCAGTGGGCTTGTTAGTCCATGATGAGCACACTCTATCGTCTTCTAACAATTCACTGAATTCAAAACGAATCATAAACTGAACGTAAGGACAATGATCATCTTTATCGCCTCATTCGCCAATAAACATAAATCTTCCCGATAAACAATGACCACGCTGACGAGCAGAATGATCCCTCTCCGTATTCAGTGACTGATTTAAATCAAATTGCCCCCACAAGCCGATGCAGAACGAAGCCACAATTATCCCATTCCCCGCAATCGCCTCCTGATCATTCAATTAATTCAATTTCGCCTCAAGACAGACAACCCAAGAGAGTCCACAAAACAAGTCACACACGTTCACACAAGTCGTCCGGAGCTGCAGCAATCTAGCGCCATTTGAAATAATTAATCGACGAGTGGTTGGTTTCTCGACGATCCGGTCCACGTCTCAAAACGTTTGTTGATATACACGCTCCCCGTACGGACGTCAGCAGCTAGACGTAAATGAGCACACTGGCAAGGAACAAAGCAGAAATTTGCTTTCGAACTCGCACGCGGACAAGCGTAAGCGCATACCATCTGCTGTTGGGTGTAATTACGAGACGAGAAAAATCCACAATCGGTGTCGCCGTGCCATGTTTACGATATTTGTTCATTTTTTCGCCGATATGGGCAGACGAGTTTCCTTAAAAGCTGCCCCAGTCGGTTTGCGTGCGTCGCATTCATAAATTTTTAATAAGAACGGTCTGAGAAAGTTGGCGCACGTTGCCCGCCTGAGACGAGAAGCAGGGACAGAGAATGGAGTCCTGCGGATAGTCACAAAACAAGCATCAGATGCAAATCGAATAGGAATGTCTAGATTTGAAAGTTGGTCGGATTTGTTGGAGCCGCAGAACTGATGGGCATTTGATAAGAGGAGAAACGCTGGGAAAGGCGTGATGGATGTGTGAAGACAGAGATTCGCTTTTCGCTGTTTGCTTAGTAGAGTTCTTGGGTCATCTTCGCTTTGATAGGAATGAGAGGTATCAGGAACAATCAGCGAACTAGCACGGCTCCTTCGGACTTCCTGATTGGAGTGGAGTGGAGTGTCTTTCAAGCAAAGGTTCTAACAATCAATGAAGAGGCCGATAAAACAATTTTAATATTGGCAAGATCATCAACTTATATAAGTTTGTCAAAGATCGCTTTTTTCGTCTTTATTCAATGTTTCATAAAAAGTATTACGGTGATCGGATCGCGCCATTTTGTTCGACAATTTGTTTCCATCTAGACGGCAACTTAATAATACCCCCCTCGTAGAAGCCCCTCTCCTTATTTGCGAAGAACTCGGATAGTCACTTTTCACAAGCCTCCTTTCAGTTCAACTTCACGCCACCAAGGGCATTCGCCATGGACAGGAACAGGTGGTAATCACTTGGCGCTATGTCCGGGCTATATGGTGGATGCGATAAAACCTCCCATCCGAGCTCCCGTAGCTTTTGACTAGTCATCAACGAAGTGTGTGGTTTGGTGTGCGGTCCTGGTAGAACACTACACCCTTCCTGTTGGCCAATTCTGGATGCTTCTGGTCGATCGCCTGCTTCATGCGGTCCCGTTGTTCGCAGAAGATGGTAGAATTAAGCGTCTGGGCATATGGGAGCAACACACAGCAAAACCTTCCTGGCCGTCAATAACGTCTTGGCCACTGTTTGGGATGATTCACCGCCCTTCAACCACGACCGTGATATTTTCGTATGTGATCCATTTTTCGTCGCCAGTCACCATCCGCTCCAAAAATGAGTCGAGTTCGTTCCGTTTCAGCAGCAGCATCGCAGACGTTGATTCGGTCCAGAAGATTTTTTTGCGTCAAATCATGCGGCACCCAAACATCAACCTTCTGCAGATGGTTTAAAATGGTTTGGTGACTAACTCCCATCTCCTGGGCGATGTCGCGAGATGCCACATGCCGGTCTAACTAGATGATTTCCATGATTCGATCGGTATTCGTTGTCACAGGTCTTCCGCCGGCTGCCTTATCCATGGTGTCGTTTTCACCGGCTCTGAATCATCGAAACCATTCCTCCGCGGTTCGAAGTGATAGAGTACCATCCCCAACGTTTGCCTTTAACGAAGAAAAACTTTAAAATAGCGCGAATTTCGGCGTTGGTGAACTCCATGTTTACACGTCTATAACTGTTGAACGCAATATCCAAACTAATCATGCATAGCGTCGTTTTGTAGGTTATGTCAAGACCTTTCAAATGATGTGTAGTATTGCCACGAGCTATGTAGCGCTTTGTACATAGCCGGAAAATTCAAAAGACAAAAAGGCGTAAGGGAGGTATTTGACAACCTTATTTTTTCATTTTGATTGAACAACCGTTGTCCTTACCAGCTGTCGAAAAGAAATCAGAACTCAAGCACACGATTGCTATTGATTCAAGGGCTGAATGACTTAATCGGAAACAAGGTAGCTAAGGGCGATTTCACTCGAGCAGCACTTTGTGTATTTTCTCCTTTCCATTTCCTCCCCTTTCGTTTCGCTCATGTTGAGGGCATCTGGAGGAAACGATTTAACGACGAACTCTAAAAGAAGTACGGTGCACATGCCTTGTCATGCCCGGATACGAATCTCAGTATGACTAGGCCGTGTAGAGCATATGAACATCATCTCTCCCGTCCGGAGAATCTTAGAATTTGATCCATTGGGACAGCGCAACAGATGTTGTCCTCATCTAATATGGCGGACACAGGTGGTGAAGGTCCTCGATCAACCAGGGACGCAAAACAGGAGGCGGCGGGCGAAAGTTAGCGCCAGCTGGGGAAGTATTGTTTTTAGTACTCCAGTTCCACCTCGGACTGTAGGTCCATCCAAAAAGAAATAAATGCCGCTCGGACACACTCTGGCCCAAGAGATTGTACAACAACAGACACTGTCATTCAGATGATGTAAGTCAGAGTAAGGGGGAAATATAGCTATCCACTGTATCATATTACAAAAAAAAAGACTTCAGTAAACGACTGTTGGAACATGAGCTATGGCAATAAAGATGACTTTAAGGGACATCCCTCTATACCTCTGTCAGTGCTCCAATCTAAGCTCTTCTTCTGCGCACTTCTTTCTTGGTTTTAAAACGTCCATTTCAGCCAGACGCACTTACCCATCACGTCAGGACAGCCACAAAGCCTTTTTTTTTTGTTCGAGGTTCAGGGACACTGCACTGGAGCGCTCAGACTAAAAAAATGGTCCATTGCACTATCAGGCAGTAACTTACATCCAATGCAATTTCTTGATCTTCCGAAGAAAGACCAGCAAGCGCTTCTGTGATAAAGAGCGTAGGTTTATAGCTCCAACCACATAACCACCAAAGAGCCGCCACCTGATTCAAGCAAAGGCGGGACATTGACAGAGAAAGTTCTTTAAAGTGTCATCACCTCCTCTACAGGCGTCGTAGAGAGTTTCATTACTAAGCCCAAGCACACTTACGTGCTTGGAGAAGGTGAAGTGTCCCTTTTATATGCCACCAAGTTGTTTGCAGTCTAACCTATATAACAGACAAGCCGCGGCTTTCTTGTTAACGTTTGGGATCATGCACTTGGTCAGCCTGCACCCTGCTATCACTGACTGTGCTGTCGAGAGACCCAAGCCATCGATGGAAACCCTAAACAAGAACCCAAGCAGTTCCAAGGTGGGTTTGGGCCCATGATCGCGTGGTGTCCCGGGACCCACACAAGTCTTAGCGAATTTAGTCTGTCGATCTAATAGAGGGAAGACTTACATTCCTGTACTATCTTGGTTAGAGGATGGAGTGTGGCCTTAAGCACCACTTAGTTCGTGGCAAAGTTTTCTGCTCGAATACCTTAAGGAACTTACAGTCTAATGTTGTCATTTTCCACGAAGACCCAGCTCCAGATCCCTCCATTGTGTTGGAGCGTCTTTGAATGTCCAATACATTCTCTTTCTGCCTTTTTTGTTGTTGGAGGTTGGTATACACTCCACTGAAGCGCTCTGACTTAAAAACTGATCCATTGTACTACCAGGAAGTAACCTTCGTTTACTGTAGTTTTCTGGTTTTCCGAAGAAAGGCCAGCAGGCGCTTCAGTGATAAAGAGCTTAAGTTTTCAGCTCCCACCACATCGGTGTCAAACAGCCGCCACCTTAAATGAGCAAAGGCGGGACATTGACGGTGGAAGTGCTCTAAAGTGTCTTCACCTTCACCACAGGCGTCGCATAGGGTGTCTTCGCTAAGCCCAAGTAGACAGGTGCTGCCTCAGTTTCTGGCCAGAGCCAGTCAGGGAGACAAGGAGAGTCGACTTTGTGTAAGCGGCGCAGCTGGATTATAGGTGTCCTCGCATCAGACGGCGTATCCGTGGTACTAGGGACATACGAGATGCGATGCGAGAGGTCGTCGAAGCTTCAGTGCGAGTTAAGCCAAAGACCATTTGTTTTAGTCGGGAGATGGCCTTGATTGTACAGCTTATGATGTGGATGTCAAGGACAGCGTGATTTGTTGGATCGTGCGTTGTTGCCGTTTGCGTAAGGGTATAACTTGTACTAAAAAGGTATCGTTTTCAACAAGATTTAGCAATCATTCAGAGCAGAGACAGGCGTGCTAGGGAAGGTCCCTTTGCAGCCGAGACAGACCGTTCTTTGAAGCTTGGTGAAAGCAGCAGTCACGTTCCTGCGCAAAAGCTTATTTCACCAAACGACTGATGCATAGGAGAGAAGAGGTCTTATCATTAGATCCACACAGGTCTTAGCGAAAACTCCCTTACACTGCCAGCGGACTAACAGCGCCTTGGAGGTTTTCGTTTCAATGTGACGTGAAGTCCATTGATGCCCCTGCTATCTTCATCTCAGTTGGAAGTTATTGGTTGCAGTCAGTAATGCAGTTTTGTTTAGATAGACTCATTCCACTAAAGAACTGTCACGTTATTATTTTCTCATAACAAGCGTCATCAGAAATGACGCAAAGCGCTTGCATGAACATTCGCCAAACATCACATTTCTAGTATCAACAAGGAAACTACAATTTACGTCAGTCACACAGTCATCAACTGCAAGTCATGCAAAGCACAAATTTTTTCATTTTTTCCCCTCTTTCGCTGCGAAATCATCATCCTCGGCGGGTTTTATTTATGTTTCCACCACACGCCCCGCTCTTGGCATGCACAGCCACACGAGTCTAGTTCGCAATGTCGTGACCATCCCCTAAAATGGTTACGTACACATGTCCGGTACAATATCAACAACGGAGTGGTTGTGTTTGCAGACATGGGAAAACTGCACTCGCTACGCAAATGTTGCCACAGTCCAGCTGCAGTGGGCGCTGGGCGCCGAACGGCACCTCGCATTTCACCGAAGTGTGCCGCCGCCTGCTGCAATTAACCATCTGCAATTGAATTTTCTTCTGTTATTCCTGCATAAAGCGAGGCAGATACAAATCCAAGGACTATTGAATCAGCACTACCGAATGATGATGATGGTGTTTGCGCCGGTGATTGTTTAGAGGAGTATCTTCTCTCTGGGCTTATGTGCTTAGCTGACTGTAAATAGACTTCACGGGTGTTTGTGTGTGTATACCTTTCTCCGCCGGGAGTGGTCCAATGGTTGGCATTTGGTACAGGGTGTCATGAAAATGACTTTCAAAAGTATACGTGTAGGGTCCTGTATGACTTAAATCTCTGTCAATGACAACAACTTGAGTCCTTCCGTGAGGCATGTTGATAAAGTCTTGATTGCATTTCTTTGAATATCTAAAAAGTCGATTTAGAGAGAGAGAGAGATAGAGAGAGTGAGAGAGAGAACGCGTTCGCCTGATCGAACTGAATGATAATTTGCTAATCAAAAAATTTCTGTGAAATTACTCGCGAAACGTCCAAAGCGCTGTGCTCGCGGTATTGTGAATATTTGAATGGAACGTGCTTAAAATTTAGAAAATCTCGGGTGGAGGTGGGTTTCGGTTTTTCAGCAGAACTGATTGATTGATGTTGAAGCGATGTTTCGCATTTTTAGAAGTGGAATTCGATTTTTTCTGTTTAAACTGCGTATGATTTCGGAATAATAAATTTTAAATGTCGATTGATGAATATATTTTTTTTACTGAATGATTGATTTCAAAATTGTAAAGCGGGAATGTGTTGCGAAGTCTTAGCCTTCAAAAGGAAAACGAACATTTTCGAAATGTTTTCTTCCTTAACATAATTTGATACATAAAGCCGGAAACAATTGTCCTTGTCCCGTCCTTTGGACTACCCGATTACTGCATTATGTATTTTCAAAGCAGAAATTATGACAGATCAACTTTCGATGAGGTCAACATCGGCCTAGCGTATGGTGCTCTGAAACAGATAGTCAAGCAGCAATAAATGGACTCGAATCATCTCATATACTTCTTAGATCAAAATTAACAAGACTCTGCTATATGTCTCTAAATGGAATGTCAAAACAATGCAGACTTATGGTGTACAGGTTTGCTGGTTATACCAGGAAACTGTGAAGCAGAGGATGATATGCTCATAAGACATACTGTATCTGTCCCAATTTATACACTGAAAATTAAGACCTCAAAGTTAGCAGTCAGCAAGAGGTCGGCGTAACGTAATGGGTAAGTGCGTCGACCTCCACGCAGAAATTCTAGATTACATTTCCGGACACCTAGCATTTTTTCACTGCACCACATCTTT
The DNA here is from genome assembly GCA_944738645.1 of Eristalinus sepulchralis. Taxonomy (NCBI): domain Eukaryota; kingdom Metazoa; phylum Arthropoda; class Insecta; order Diptera; family Syrphidae; genus Eristalinus; species Eristalinus sepulchralis. The sequence continues at coordinate 76,034,987 of OX122882.1, forward strand.
GGAGATGCTGACAACACTCAAAGAGTATCAATTGTCTACGTAAAGCTTCTCAAATCTCGCCGTTCGGAGTCGGCAAAAAACTGTAGGTCTACTCGTGATAGAACAGCAGCACGAGTAGTTGTTGTAGAAGCTGGGCCCTGGTCCCTTGTGAGCTTAAGAGGAGAAAAGAGATATGTGAACCTACATAAATGGTGATTCATCGTGAAGCACGTCATTTTTAATGTGATCTCAAACTCTATTGTCGTTAAAAAGAACAATTCATGGCATTTTCTTTCTGAATATAATATCGTTCAAATGTTGGTCACGATTACGTCTGATGTGGTCCATTCAGATAGCCCAATCTTGGGCGACTCGGTTGAGCACTGTGCCTGGTAGCTTGGGGACAACATAAGTAATGTTAGCTTCTAAAGCATCAATCGTAGTTGGCTTATACCTGAAAACTTAAGATAAAAAAATTAAAAAGAAACTTACATATCCTCAGAGAAAATAGTCAGAAGATATAAGGTAAAGGTCATATCGCACGATTCAAGCGGTCAATGTACCGTAGCAAAGGGTGAAATTATCTACCAACCAAAATAATTTCTCAACAAATCCAACTCTCCTGCGCTCACAGCGGCGTCTTGCTTAAATGTTCAGAGCTCACCGCGACCAAGTGCCTGCATTTTAAGAAACACATGGTGCGATAAAAGTGCTTCACGTTGTCTGTCTTCAATTCTTGCACAAGTTAAATTTTGATCGCTGTTAGTCCAAGATCCACGTCTGAAATCCGTCTAGTTGTGAAATACGCCAATCGGCGACGAATCGATTCTTCACGGTCTTTGCGTACATTCTCAACTACAACTGATCTAGTCTCTTCACTTCGTGCTGCATATGGTCTAGCCAGGCGAGTGTCATCCACTTAAGTAAATTGAAACTTACACTTGTGAATGGCATTGCCAATAGTGGTTTCAGTAGATCGATTTTGTAGTTTCTTCGTTGTGAACTAAAAACATTTCGCACAGAATAATGATTTTCGTGACATAACTGAACAATTTGGAGACGCTATGAGGACTTGCCAAACGATACTGTACACAAATGACAAAGCACTTTAATAGAAGTCTCGCGTAATCCGTCAAAAAAAGCTTCTTGAAAATCAAATCACACGATGAATCACACTTTAATAAGAGAAAAGCCTATTCAACATCAAACCTCACGATGCATCACCCCTGCTTATAAGCAGGGCAATATATGACCAAAATAGGGCTTTTGGAAAACTCCCTTCATGGAATAAACAGTCTAGTTCTTACAGGACACTGCCCTACATGCAGACTCCCTCCCAGACTAGAGTTATCGCATAATAACTTTGACAGGACTGTGCTTGGACGAAGAAGTGGAGGAGACCCCGAAACATCTTTGCAACTTTTTAGCGATGGCCTCCATTAGGAAAAAAAATTTGTGAGGATTCTACTTTAAGACTGCCAAACATATGCCAAGTGGACGTCAAAGTAGTGCGGAGCTGCGTGTTCGTTCAAAAATTAAATAGTTTCAGTAGCAGTGGATGGACACAGGTTTTGGACCAGACTCGGTTTAGGTGAATCCGACACTTGGTTATGGGTTACCTTATCTACCTAACCACCTACTTAGCAACTAACGTCCCTACCTTCCTTTTTGTCTTCCTTCTTGCCTTACTCCTTACCTTGCTTCCTACCTTTCTTTCTTCCATCCTCCGTACCTTTGTTCCTACCTTCCTACTTAGCTTCCTTCCTTCCTACCTTCCTTTCTATCTTTCTACCTATCTACCTTAACCCGTCTGGAGGTTTGCAGGCCTCCGTGGCGGCTATAAATTTCTGCCCAGTGACTTTTGGAAGTTGTGGACAAAGATATCAAACGGGCCCATAAAGGCAGAATACGGTGGATGGGTCAGCAGTTCCATCAATTTAGGCGCTTCGAAGGCGAATGTGCGACCCGATGCATTGTTATTGTTATTGTTCAGGCAGACGTTTTATTGCCAACTGTGTGCGTTTTCTTCACAATTTGGCGTCAAATCTGCCCCAATCTTTCTCTTTTACCCTTCTGGAGACGATCGAGCAGACCTTGAGACTCCCAGAAAACTATGGTCATCACCTTTCTGGCTGATAGGACTTTGATGGCCTTCTTTCAAGCATGTTTCGTCGGGTGAAGTCAACTGTTTCGACTGATTCATGGTGTGATTCTGTAGATCGACGCTTCGAAGACGGTCATAAAATTACAAGTGTACTCCTTCCAATTAGCCTTTACCAGTAGCAACTATGCTTTGAAGTTGTCTTACAATTGAGCTTGCTGTTCGAAGAAATAAACGCGGCACTCATCGCGCAAACTCTCGTTCTCAGTTTTATAATCCACACGGTCTTTCGAGTTGCCTACTGTCTCAGCTATCTCGCGCACTGGTCTGCAAATGCAAAATCTGTGGAACTTTGTCACTTTATCTTGCCTGACAGTAATTTTTAGGCCACCGGGCCTTGGCTCATTATACACCTTAAAACCTCAAACTAAAGTGTGAGTGTTGCCATCGAGGAAGAACGTCGCACACAACTCTTAAGTTGTGTTTCATTTGAAAGAATACCAAGCTTCCAATCACTGTCTGAGCTAAGACTTCATTTTAGAGTTTCACAGTTCACCTTCCCATACACTCGTAGTCCTTGATTTTGAATCTGCACAGCCTCAAACTTAACGCTGATCCGATGACGCTCTTAGGTTTGTTTTCCTTTTCTCCCCCATCACTTTGTCACCCTGTATCATGGCATTTCCATCCAAAGCACAACATGCAAGAGTATCTGCAACTACAATATTTGCATGTACATACAAACACACGTACACATCGGCATGTAGCTTCAAACGAAGTGCATTATTTATTTTAAGCTCTTGCTGTTGTTCTTGCTTGGCACGTCTGCCTGTGTGTATATGTGTGTTTGTTTTGGTGTTTTTTGTTTTCTTTTCTTGAATATTGTGTCAACCACCTCTGCATCTCCTCCCCCAAATGGACTCATCGCCGTTCGTATTTATGTTATCTTGTTGTTGTGGCCTTCGCCGGTCGTCATTAGTTCAGTGCACTATGCTAACAATAGAGCCGGAGTGATAGTGTATACACTGCCGGATGCATTTAGTCGCAGTTTCAAACATGACACTAACAAGGTGCCCCACGGGTGTCAGGGGGTGAGGCTATTTTTAGTGTTTTTAGCTCATACCTCGAAAGGTGAGGCGTGGAAGCATTCCTGTGTGTCTAAGTGTACGGACAGGTAGAACTGAGCGACCTTTGAAACGTTAACGGAATGCTATCGACAAAGTGTATTTGAGGGAGGAGGATCTCTTCTTGTCTTTTGTTCAAATCGATAGGAATTTGTATTCAAAGTTTTGCATATTTGATGGGGTGCATTTCACAAGACGGCAGGGGGTGGCTCTTTCCTCCATCGATTTGTGTTCAAATAAAGGGTTTTTCAATAGGGACTTGACAACTTTGGAATTTGCGAACGCACCCTTTCACTTATCATCAAACTCCGTCTCTGCCAAATTATTCAGTAAACTCAACACTTTCATCATGGTTAAGTTGACAAGGGAGCAACGTCTGCAAATTATAAAAAATTTCCTATCGAAATTTGAAGTCGAAAACCGTGACTTTAGGAGCGTTACCTCTAATTTTCGGTCGTAATTCTCGGCCTTAGTATACAGGCCACAACAACAAGTTTAGTGCAAAAGTTTGAATCTTCATATTTGTTGTATAATGTTACCGTGTCGGTGAGACAACGGGTCGATTGAGGTGTCACAAATATCGCAGCCTTTCAAGCTTCCTGGCAGACGATCGAAATCAGTCAGTTCCACGGCGTTGGGCATCACTCCGACCACCTTGTGGCGTATTTTGCGTATGGATCTTGGTTTACACGCATACAAGATCACGCTGACTCAAGAATTACAGCCGATGGACCATTTGAACTATTCTCCGATTGGGCTCTAAAGAAGATGCGCCAAGATGATGAATTTCATCGACATGTCACCTCAGTGATAAAGTTGCCTTCTTGGCTCAATGGGTTTGTTCATAGGCCCAATATTCGATATTCTTCGGGTGAAAGGCTACATCTCCTTCATAAGCCGCTTGTAAACAGCGGCATGGACCGCTGTTTACAAGCCGGCGCGCTGCGGCAGTTTTATTGGACGATATCTCTTGGCAACGATGGTACGTAACGATAGACGGTAACGATCGCCTAGTTACAGTGAATCGCTATGATAACCAACTTTTTTTGAACTTGTAGTTTCAAGAAGATGGTGCCACAAGCCACACAGCACGTTACAATCGATTTAGTGAAGAGAACGTATGGTGAGCGTGTAATCTCAAAATATGGACCAGTCGACTGGCCGCCTCATTCACACGATTCAACGCCGCTTGACTATTTTCTGTGAGGCTACGTTATGTCATTGGTTTGTGCCAACAAGTCGAGGTCGTTAAAAGAGCTCAGAGCCAATATTGAACGTGAAATAGCGGCCGCTTTCCTTATTTTTAAATGCCTTAAACCTACCTTAACCTATATGAGTTAACCCCGTAGACTCAACTACCCCGTCTGTTTGTGTAAGAAGTTAAGTAAGTAAGCACCAGTAAAATTGCCGTTCTTTGGCAGAAACTGCTCTGAAATTCTCTTCCACCAAGACAATGCACCTTGTCACAAGTCGTAGGCTGCCATGGGCAAATGGCACGAATTGGGCTTTGAATTGCTTCCGCACCCACCGTGTTCTCCAGATCTGCCTCCCAGCGACTTCTACCACATTTCAGACCTCAAAAAGATGCTCGTTGGCAAAAAATATGGCTCCAATAAGGAGGTAATCGCCGAAAGAGAAGCCTATTTTGAGGGCCAAGGATACATCGTTCTATAAAAATGGTATCGAAATGCTAGAGCGGCGTTGGACTGGTTGTATCACTCTGAATAGAGTCGAATTTTGACTAGAAAATGTGTTTTTTTGGGTTATTCCCGGGACTTATTAAGTGATGTGTTATTGCGCTTGAAACATACATTTTTTGAATTGGTATTAAAATGAGAAGAAGTGGTCGTTGTGGCATACGTAAGTGCGGCGATCCACACGTCGAAGGTTCCATTCCCCGACGGAACACGACGAATTTTTTTCACGGCACCACCTCTTTCGAATTACTGACTTCACTCAAAGACCACTCATTGTCTATGAAGAGCTTCTTAAATCTCTCCCTTTGGAGTCGGTAAAAAGCATACCATCCGTTGTGGGCTGTTGTGCCACTCAATTATTATTAAAATGAATAGAAATGTTTTTAAATTAAATTTTTAAAGGCTTACTTTCTTAGCTCACAGTATTCATCAACTTAAAACTAAACCATTTCTCTTTTCTTCTTCTTTCAGGTGAGTGATAAACTGATTAAATTTAATTTACGTGGTCGTGGTAAGTTCTCGTATACCTATCAATATTTTGAACGTTGGTATACAAGCTTTTAAATATTTCGTACACAACATTATACGAAGAGTACAATTAAGATTGCTTGTATCAGCTTAAAAACGAAACCTTTCATGTGCGAGTGTAACTCACTTTTGTCAAGTTCATCATGGCTTCTTATTAAGACACAAAACCATTACAATTCCAGCAATCCGCGTGTCTGTCAAACTGTCATAGGCTCTACATTCATGAAACGATTTTCACAATATTTTGAAAAGACAAACACTTCACCTAGCCAACAGTGTCTTCAGAAATTTTAGAAGATTTGGGTGTGCGTATTTTCACGGAATAGTCGTAACTTCCTAAATTAAGCTTAGAGAATTCAAATATTGGACCTTACCTTACCTTCTCTTCCCAATACACCTGTTGATGTCCCCTACGGTTCCGCCTTCAGTGGAGACCATGCTCCCAATATATTGGAGACTATCAATTTCCTTACCGGCCATTAAGAAATATTGTATTTACTTGAGACGGTGACTGGGTTTCGAAGCTGCTCATTTCAGTTTTTCCATATTGGACCACTGACTGCCTTTTTGTCACTTGATTGAGGTCTGTGGTCCAATAAGCGAGTGAGCAGGCATCGTCCGTCTATTCAGATTTGATGTCAGAGTCTATGGAACTCCTTCGCTTCCAGTCAAGGCAGCGAGCAGTACATCGCTTTCCACCAATAACAAACAAAATTTGTGACAATTTGCAGCCCTGTCTGAATAAACTTCAAACTGCGAATTCGTCTGACAATCTCCCTGAATGCTAGACGTGTCATTTGGATTTGGATCCGCCATATGTTGTCTTTGTAATTAAAATGAGTTTAACCAGGACACCCCTCCCCCTCAAAGGATTGAAAAACAAACACGAATGAAAACGAAACCATCTATGTGCGAGTGTAACTCGCGTTTGCCCTGTTTATTTAAGTCTCGTATCGCCTTTTCGTTCCGCACTTTAAAGTCTGCTTACATTTTAAAATGCATCCCGTTGCAACTATCTTGTGGACACGTCCTCCTCCTCCTCCACCACTCTGTAACGATTGCAGTTGTCAGTGTAGACCGACATGTGCCCCGTCGGGTACATGCATAAATTGTTTTCCCGTACATTGTATGTTCCATGGAATTTATTTTCTTATTACTCCTCGACTGATACTTCTTCAAGCAAAGCAAGACTTCAGTTCATGACACTTGAAGTTGTTTACATTGCCCAGCAATAATAAAGAGAAAGATGAAAGACAGACTGGAGGAGTGATATCCAAACAGCCTACCATATCGAATGCATAATCTAAGCAAAGACCCCTCCCCTCCCCCGCCGTGGCTCTTGTTGCATCGTGTGTGTAGCACGTACCGAGGCACAAGCACCTTCGATGGTAGATGGTGCCGATGTATCGATATCGATTGCAATCGATTGAACAATGAGTGACTGCATGAGAGGATAGTTTATTGTTTGATGGGGCTATTGAGCGCCTCAAGGGGCGTTTTTCAGGCCAGTAAAGGAGAGCGGAACAAAGATAAGTCGATTTCTATTTCTCTCCCCCCTTCGAGATGATGTGATCTATGACGCGGGCGAATATATGAGATTAGGAGAAGTTCAGATGAACTTTCGAGGAACACCACCCAAGTCACGTTGCCTGCCCACTTTTGGAGTTGATAAGAAAACCGCTGTTGAATGTTTATTTCTGGCGCGACTCCGGTGATTGACGCTGGAGATAGCCCAAATTTCGATGGCAATGGGCGTGAGCAACCTTGGCGGTTGGGGGTTAGATGGTCGCGTGATAGAATTTTTGCGAAGCTCGCAGAATATTTGTTTGTCCTTGTTGATAAGGTTTGTTGTGTGTACGGCGTAGTTTGTCACTTGTGGTGAATGATGTCAAGTGAAAAGATGTACGGGAGTGAGTGGCGCGTTCACAGGTGGATGTGTGGTTTCGTTTCCAAATGTCGCTGCTCCAATTAGATTAAACTGACGAAGATGGCTTTGAAGGACACTCTGCTTAAAGATGTTTGTGCTGTAAGAGAGAGATGTCAAAGTTTTTCAATTGTGACCAAATCGAATGATGGAGGGTCCAGAAAAATATTTTTCGGACTGGAGTATTAGTTGCCTCTTGGGTCCAATGAAAATGCAATTGGTGAGAGTAACATAAATCTCCGCTTGATCACGATCGGTGATGTTCTTCCCAACAGAGTTTAAGACCACCTCAAAATTTTAGCTGTTCGTCGTTAGTGTCTGTCCCAAAGGTGCAAGTTATGCGTTCTTCCTACATAGGTGACATCGTAAACCCCTTAGTCTTCGTTTTCTTCTTTTACTGGCGCTACATCCCGGGGCTGGGCCTCAACCAACATGCTTCTTCAGCTAGCACGATCTCTCGCTAGCTGCCTTCAATTGCACAAATGTGTCCGCCATCTCAACCTAGGCCATCCTCTGTTGCGTTGTTCCAATGGCTCGCATTCGAAGACTTTTCTGGCTTGAGCGATGGTGTCCATACGCCCTATCCGAAGACGCTTGACCAGCGACATGCCATCGTCAAGCCTATAAAGCTCGTCGTTGAATCTTCTTCTCCAGACGCCATCAACACAAACAGGACCAAAAATCGCAAGCAGGACTTTTCACTCGAAAAGACCAAAGGTTTCCTCATCCGATTTTGGTTGCGTCCAGGTTTCTGCGCCGTAAAGGAGGACTGAGATGATCAAACTGTTGTTCGAAGCCAATTTAGTCCTTCGAGAGAGGGCTCTATTACTCAATTGCCCAAAGAAGCAGCAATTGGCAGGAGAGATTCCGCAAAGCCGACGTAGACGAAGTTCTTGACTACCTCGAAGTTTCTCCTGACTTGTGGTACGCTTTGTCCGTGGCGTCGCTACTGTGTGCCCTTCCTCGATGACAACATATACTTCGTCCTGCCCTCATTTCTGCTTCAATGCCAACATACTGGATCATCTGAAGAAGCCCAACAAGCTTTTGAAGTTTGTGAACTAAGCAAAATGCTAGTTTTTGTGCACTATGCTGTCACGGACCTCAAGATTTTGACTAAATAACAAATCCACACTTATGGTAGTTGTAGTAGACTTTCAATTCAGCATCTGAATAAGATTCCCGCCAACATTAAGCCTTTCTTTAGGGGACATTCCTCCTCTCTGTAACAGGTACTAGAAATTGACTGGCGTGTGCATTGTTCATGCGTTTACCTATGGGGTCTAAATTAATGTGACGCTTTTTTAAATGCTTTACAATTTTTTTTAAGTAGAAGTTTAACAGAAGGGGCACTGACCAATCGCCTCAGTCACGCTGTTCGAATAAGGCTCTACAAACATTTGCTTCATCATCAGCAAATTTATAAAAGTTATCGATTACAATTCTTTGAGTGATCCATCTTGCCTCATTTGGAAGCTCTACTTTAGTTCCTTTTTTAAAAGTTATAGTGAAGTTTTTCAAAAAAAAAAAAAAAAACAAAATTCAGAAAAATGCATGAAATCTTTATTTGAATCGATAGTACGGTCCATATTATTTAATGTTTGTTTGATTGCGCCTCAAATGGTCCATTCGCTTAGTCCAATTATGGCATACTCTTTCACAACACTTCGGCCGGTATCTCACGAATAAATGCTTCAATGTTGTCTTCCAATGCGTCTATTGAAGCGGGCTTGTCTGTATAGACATGAGCTTTAACATAGCCCCACAAAAAAATAGTCTAAAGGCGTTAAATCGCACGATCTACGTGGCCAATTGACCGGTCCCGAACGTGATATAAGCTATTCACCGAACTCCCCTCTCAATAAGTCCATTGTTGCGCGTGTTGTGTGGCATGACCTTCTTATTGGCACCACATGTTATGCAAGTCAAGCTCTTGCATTTTGGGCAAAAAAAAAGTTGGATATCATCTCACGGTAGCGCTCACCATTCACAGTTACGTCGATTCGCCTCATCTTTAAAGAACTACGGTCCAATGATACCACCAGCCCATAAACTGCACCAAACTGTGACTTTCTGGATGCACTGGTAGCTCTTGCAATGCTTCTGGCTGATATTCACTCCAAAATCGATAATTCTGCTTATTTACTTACCCATTGAGCCAAAAATGGACTGATCATAAAATGGAAGAAGCGCGCGATGAACTTTCTTAACAGAGCACGCATTTTGATGATAAAATTCAATAATTTGCAAGCGCTGTTCGTTTGTAAGACGATTCAATTTTAAATAATGGATCAAACTGAAGATGCTTGACAGTGAAACAAAACACGAAATGTGTGTCAGCTGTTTAAACCAGTAAAATAGCTAAAATATCTCCCTTTAGTATGCAGCTTAAAAACTTCTCAATTTGTCTGCCTTCCTCTGTTAAATTCAAATGTAGTCTTTTTTCGTACCGTCAAAGTTTACCCAAGCAATCTGTAAAGTTGTGAAGAAATATGAGGAGCGTGAAATTGTTTCTGATGGCATAAGGCCGGTGCGTCAACGTAATGCACGGTCAGTTGAAAATATTGCTGCTCTAAGTGCAGGCTTTGCTTATGATTCGAATTTATCGATCTTCCAGTGTTCGCAGTAGTTGAACGTTTCGTACACCTCACTAGACTGCTTTTTACATCTCCGTCCTCATAAAATTCCAACTTACGCAGAATCCTACAGACCATTCCAGACCGCTCTAGATACGTTTCGTGTATGTTAAAACTACAAACAATAAATTCAGATTTTTCGAACAGCATTTCTCACTCGATGGGTACGTAAGCAAACAAAAGTGATTTATATAGGCTCAGAAAACCCGAATCTGAGCCTGAAAACCCACAAGTGATATAAAAGGTGCACTTATTGCTCGAAACGCCAATGAGCGGGCCATCACAGATTTAAAGGAATGTGGTCGCGTGATAAACGATTTTTTCAGTTGGCGATTGAAGATTATGACTTGGACGATACGTGGCTGACACATGACTGAACAACAAGCGACACAACACTAGCAGTTATGGCTTTAAAGCGTGAGAAGTTTCCCGGTCACGTAATATCATGTTTTGCCGACAATTGGTGCCGACAATTGGCTCCAAGATCATGCGATGAAACACCGTTAAATTTTCTTCCGTGATGCTGTGCAAAAAACTGTGCTGACGTGAATAATGCACCCAACAATAATAACGAATTAGTTATTGTTCGAGATACCGCCCGAAATGTTCAAAAAGTGGTTAAAAACTACGAGTACCTTTTAAGAATCGGATACTGTGAGGTTCCTATTAAAATAGAATTGTTTTTCCCACTTAATGGCAAAGTGCAACCTTTACAAAAAATTTAAATTTTCATCAAAAATGTATTACCGAGTGTGTTGTCTTAGACTTTACTCTGGAAACCGAAATATGAATGACCCTCAATTGTGACTAGAAGTACCAACTGCATGAAGCTTTGTGACGACATTCTTTCTATTGGCAGAAGAACTTGTTCAGTTGTTAATTATCAACATCAAATGCACCACAAGATTCAATGTCTTTCGAAGAGTTTCAGGTGATAACACAAAACGACAGAGATTTTGTGTTATTACGGGCGTTTGTCCAACTTTTCTGTGCTAAACAAACTTGTTTGACAGCCATTATATAATACGTCATCCGGTGCAACTTCAAGGTCCACCAACACGTAGTCGTTCATAAAGTTGTGATCGACTTTTTTTCTCACTCTTTTCCGTCATTTTGTGATAACTGCAATGCCAAGAGATTACACATTTCGTGACAGGAGTACGTCCCACATAAGTTAAATGATCAGTGTCATTTCCTGGTGTCACGTAAATTCTTACACGTCATCTGAAATAACCATTTTTGGCACTCATTTAGGGACATGTCACTAAACAACAACAGTGATATAAGTGAATGTGGCTTTATAAATGAGTATCATACCACAACGCGAACCAAAGGACAAATGTTCGTTTTCTTGAGGAGGCGATACATTTTTAGGGGTTTGGTTCTTTTTCGCAGATATTTTGAGCCACCTAGTGAGCATTTAAATATGCTTTACCAAACTAATGGCTTAACCTATTCGCTTAGAAAATCAATGCTTTTCTCTTAACTAATAAAAATCAATCAAACCGTCGTAAATCACACGCAATTTGAGTATCACCAACCGCTGCCAGCACGCTTTGTGGCATGTTCAATCTTTGTCGTTAAGACCTCGCCTTTTTCAAATCAGTGCCAATTAAGTGGAAGCAAATGTTAGCAATCATAAATAAATCGATGGAAAATATAGCGCTCGTAACATTTAGGCGGGTTTTTCCCTTCAACAAGGACTGTTATTGGAAGTGCATTTAATTTGTGTTGACGGAGGCAGCTGTGCAAATGGAAATGGTATTTCGAACCTGATACTTATGGATAATCATAGAATACGACGCTGGTTGCAATTTAAGACATGAATCGATTTCGATTTCAATAAATTTTTAATTTAAAATTCAATTTCTTAAATGTTAGACAAAATTACATAAAAGTAGCTTAGTAATATAATCTAGTGATATTAATTCTAACTTACTAACTCTTCAATAAGAAATGAATCAGTAAGTGGTAAGTGGACAGATTGCACTTCGGGCTTCAACCAACCAACTATGCAGCACGACCTCTGCAAGTTGATTAAGGTCCTTTTCCACTTGCGTATGCCCTCTCAACCTATGCCGTCCTCTGTTGCATTGTCCCAATGGCTCGGATTCGAAGTCGCAGCAGTGCTTTCCATGCGCTCTACATTACCTAGCCATCTTAAGCTTATAAGAGTCATCGTTAGAACTCTTATAAGAAGAAACAGTGGAACTTGGGTCAGGAGTTATGTAGATTCGGAACTACGCAACCTTTTCCCTTCTGGGAAGAAAAAAGGTGCTCGTCACACTGGTCAGCCTTCTTCTTCTTCTTCTTGTAGCGCTACAGTCCGGGGTGAACCTGGGTCTCAACCAACATGCCTCTCCAGCCACCACGATCTTTCGCCAGTTGCGCACTCTAAGTTGTTTGAGGTCCTTCTCCACTTGTATGCGCCACCTTAGCCTAGGCCATTCTCTGTTGCGTTGTTCCAATGGCTCAGATTCGAAGAGAGCACTGGTGAGCCAGTTACTGAAAAAATCGATGACATTTTGCAAATGATGGAAAAGCTGTCAGCAGATAGCGGACGCACTTAAATCAACTGTCTGACAGTTTTGATTAACCTGAAATGAGTAAGCTACTCAGAAGAGGTCGATTTGGGTTTGGATGCCCCATAAGGAGACGTGCAAGAACATCACTGACACGTTGATAAAAGTGTATGAAATGGGACCATTTTTGAAGCAATTCTTTAATGGACTAATAACTGGTTAACGTCCTGTGACAGACATAAATGACTTTACAGCCTTCAAAGTCTGGGTTATATTAAGTGTTTGGTGGGATTCAAGTGAAATGACGGAACGCTGAATTCGATCCACAATTCGACCGTTTCGATGAAGCAAGCTAGAATGGTTGTTATGATGCATTACATTGCATGATGCAAGCCCAGGGATTTTTCTTACATCATGACAGTCTCAGATCGTCAGTTTTGTTTCTTTTTCTATACAACCCTCGAGATGGGTTAACATTGGCCGGCTGAAGAGCTCATGAACATCACTTGGGCAAGTTTTCCGCTGACAAGAGACAGAACTTCGTCGCCGTTGAATTAAAGACGCCATCACGTAAGTGGCAATGTTTCAGTAAGAAAAAGGGACCTACAGTTTTTTGCCAACTCCGAAGGTTTTCATAGACAATTGACAGTCTTTGAGTGTTGTCAGCAACTGGAGGGAGGTGGTGCTGTGAAAATCGCAGGGTGTTCAGTTCAGGAATCGAACCTGAGGCCTTCGGCGTGTCGGTCGATTCACTTACCCACTACGATGTAGTATGAATGAGGTCGCCGACCTCTACGGCAACCTCTTTCACACAGCATCTGCAAAAGTCATTCGAAGGAACACTTGGTCTAGTAGCGTGCTCTCCAATTAGACAGTGACCGGTCATTCCATCCACAAACAGGCTTTGAGCTGATCTCTTCATCGATAGAAGCGGTTATATAGCGTTGAGGGTCGAGGAATGGAGGAATGGCTAGGTTTGTTTTGAAACGCGGCAAAAAATGCTCTAAGGAGTTAGCCAGTTGTTTTGCTCCCCTTCAAGAATTTACCCGCAATACACGTCTCTCTAGTATCTCTCTATTCGGACGTTCACATAAGTTTAGAGACTTGTTTTTAGCCGCTCCACACGAATATGGAATCCTCTTAAGATCCTAACTTTTCCCCCTCGTTACAATCCACAGGCGTTTAAAACCAATGTGCAACGGTAGCTCCTCTCCCTCTCTTTCTCTATAGCTTTGGTCTGTGCTGTGATTTAATTCCGATCACTTAAGGGTCACCAAATACAAAAAAAGGCATAGTTAGAGCATATTTAGTGTGTAACTTAAGCTAGTATGTGGCGAGGGGTACACTTTGGTGTTCCTACTCCCAAGCGTTGTCGCATTCCCCTCAGTTACCTGGATGTCTCTATGACTGAGCACTCGGTACAGGCAGAGATTGAACTGCACAGTCCTCTCGTCTAGGGATGCGTGGCCATTAATGACGGTTTTAAAGTTTCATGCAGCTTTTAATGCTTCCTCTCTCTTCCTTCTTCTACAATTGCTCATGTCATGCATACGCCTGTTCTCTCCAACTAGAAGAAGGTGGCTTCCTATTTACTGGCCACTCCGAATGGCCCATTTCTGGAAACCTCTTACAGACAGCGATATTCGTCAAGTGTTGTCGGCTACTCGAAAGAGGTGCTGCCGTGGAAAATGCAAAACGAACGTACATTCTAGGAATATGCGTTAGTTACCACTTTGCCTCTGCTCATAAACAAAGCCTTTTAAACTATCTTTGACTTCAGATGAAGTTTGACATTTCAGAAAGTCACCGTCATCAATGTCCCAGACAACTTGTCTACCAGACCGCCCCCATTCGAAAAAAAAACCAACACACCCTCACCAAAACCCTCAACATTCTCGATAACGTATCTCCGGTCCCCATTCCGAGTTTTTAATGAAATCGCCCTGATAACACGACCCCAGACAGACAACTACCCGCAAGACTCGCGCTGTTAGCAGATACGGCTATCTTGTTTGCTTTGTTAAAAACTAAACAGCCTCTACCACCTCTGCCTAAGTCAATAGACAGCCCGCCTGGCGTCTCGTCCCCTCCAAACGAATCCCCGGCCGCCCATATACGGTCAACGTTGCGCTGTCATTATTTTTACCTTGTACAATCCACTGACTTCGGAGCCAGTGCATTGCACTTTGTCTATTTCAGCATTAGATGCACGTTTGCCATTTCGATGGAGCAGCTTGCACGGGTGGCTGTGTGCTTGTGTGCTATGTACACACTCGGCAGGCGCAGTGCCTGGGAAAGCGACGGCCATAGACTCGGTCTGTGCCAGCCTGCCCTCTCCCAGCAACAAATATCAATCTTATTTGTTATTTATTCGCATTTAGTCGTTTTATGCAATTTCCACAATGTTTTCGTCGTTGTTGCCGCTGCTGCCGTCGGTCGTGTGTCGTTGGTGTTGCATTCATTCGGTGGAAACACATTAGTTTCTGTATCCATGACAAGTTTATTGACCCAACCACCAGTTGTGTTGTGGCAGTGGCAGGCTTGATCGTACGCTTGCCTTCGGCCGTCCGTCCGCCCGTCCGCCCCCAGCCAGCATTCATTCTAAATATAGGCATAAAAATGCAATTCTTTCGAAGGAACAACATGCATTAAGATGCAATAATTTTGCATAATTACTCGTCGACCGAGTGAGTGCATGTTGGCTTTGTTGTACTAGTCCCCCCCACCCCGGTCCCCACCGCGGGGCTCCTGGTGTGGAAAAGTGCAATGCCCAGAAAGAATGTCAAGAAGCGAAAAGCGCATTAGACGGGCTAGAGAGTCACCTTCGCGATAACAATTCGCTGAAGGGTGTTGCTTGCACTGTGTACGGCAGCTTACGTCAGACTTGGTGAACCGGCCTTCCTGTGGAGCAGAGTCAGTGCAAACTTGTTTTTCAATCTAATTCTTATCGATTTGGGTTCATTGGAGCGATGCCAATGGGAGAGGAAGGAAACCACCCACGACCTCACGTTGGCTCACCGGCACAGCCATAACTCTGTGATTTCTGGGAAATATTAATTTGCGTCTGCATTTGAGAAACAACTGACAGCTGCTCTGACAGGCGCAGAGCGTTTGCATTGCAAATAGAGCTCACGTTTTGGCTGATATTCAAATGACAGCCAATGGATCGTAAGAGACCTTCGGTGCGCGCTGACAGGCGGAATCCGCTGTGACGGGAGCGTGTTTTTCAATTGTTTCTGGTCGAATTGCGCCGAATGGTTGAGATTTCCATTCGAAGGTCGTCCTTTGGATGAAGAGTGTATTTTTGCTTGCCTCTTGGAAATTGGATTGCTGACAGGTTGTTTCTAACGCACGGCTTGTTGTCTTGACAGTCTTCTCGACCGATTACACATTGTGTTGCTCGCCTTTGTGGTGAGAGGTGCACGTTTCGAATGACGCAATTCGGCGGCTTTAAGGACTTTATTTCGGACATTTTTTGATGGAAATTGTTGACAGCCAACTGGGTAGAGGTATAAATGCTGACAAGGTAGAGAATCCGAGGAATGGACATAGAACCTTCTGAAACCCTGAAATTTCATCAGCTGTCATGTCCAAAAGGCTGTGGATGGACTGGGCAGCAGTAGTAGAGAACATTGGGAGTGCGGCAACATTTTCCAAAAGTGTGCGACGCTTTCTTTGAAACATTTCATTGAAAGAAAATCAAAGTTTGACGACAGTGGTTCAAATTTTCACTCATTTTGAAGTGTAGACAACTTTTCGAAGGAAATTGCGATTTCAATAAGGTCATCCTACAAGGATGTCCATTCCAACACATCAATATTATTGCATGAAGAAAAACAAAAGACGTTCTTGAAGAGGCAACATTTTCTCTTATTAAAGTGTAATTCATCGTGATGTTCGGTTTTCAGGAGGCTTTTTTTGACAGATCACGCTTCTCTTCTGTCAAACTGCTTTGTCATTTTTGTTCAGAATCGTTTGGCAAGTTATCATGAAATGATTCAAACCACAACAGCGTCTCTTGTTAAGATGTGTTGCGGAGTTTAGTTTTCTGTGTGAAATGTTCTTGCCGCGAACTTAATATGTGTATAACCAACTGTCTGAAACCACTATTTATACCATTCGCAAATTTGAATCGCAACTTACATTAGTCAATGATATTCTACCGGTTAAGCCACTATGAGGCTTTAGAAACCGTAGTTGAGAGTGTACGCGAACACGGTGAAGAATCGATTCGTCTTCGATCAGCTTGACCAAGCTAACGAACTATAAATACAACAGTTGAGTGGCACTACAGTCCACAAGGGACCAGGGCCTAGCTTCGACAACAACTTCTCGTGCTGTGCGTGCTACTCGCGAGTAGAAGGGACATACAATTTCTTGCCGACTCCGAACGGCGAGGTTTGTGAAGCTTTTCATAGACAATTAAAACTCTTTGAGTATTGGTAGCAACTCGAAAGAGGTGGTGTCGTGAAACAATGCGACGTGTGCCCCGTCCTGAACCTAGACCTTCGGCGTGTGGGTCGCCGCACTTACCTACTACTCCACGGTGACCACAAACGTACTATGTACATATGTCCTCTCTAAAATTCATGTACAAGATCTCGGTGAGTTCTGGTTTCAACAGGACGGTGCTACAAGCCATACAGCACGTTATTCAATGGACTTGCTGAAAATGTTTGTTGGTAAGCACTTAATTCCACATTTTGCTACACTGTATTGGCCGTCTAAATTGTGTGATACTTGGACTGTTTTCTCTGGGCATATCTGAAGTCATATGTGAAGACTCAGGCCTAGAGAAATAGGCCACTCACGGTCGAGGCTTTGTAATTCGCTCGTGTAATTCGCCAGATACTAGTCGCTATGCTCGAACAAGTCTCCGTTTATTGGAACTTCGGAATGAACTACACGGGGCATAGGTCACACGAGTTAACGTTGTTGATCGCGCTCAACAAGGCGAGCTGCCACCACTATTTTCAATAGGGCACAGGTCAAGTTGACATATAGCCTCCTCGCGGGGCCTCCTTGCTAGCCATCACAACACCCGTTGTGTGGTGAACCAATACAGTGAACCCCTCTGTCAGAGGTTTAAGTAATGGGCCTGGCTCACCAGTCTGTAGGTTGTGCATGAGGCTAACTTCCTCACCACGTAAAAATATATAGTTCGGACTCAGCAACATGCCTTGGATACGGACGGATCAACTGTTGAAGACTCAAGCGAATGGATAAAGGACACCGATTTTCGGTTTTGCAGGTGGAGTGTGAGGTCCCTTGACAGGCCATGCGCAGCCGAACAACTCGCGGTGGCCCTTAACTGCTACAAAGCAGATTCAGGAACTGCAGTGGGATTTGAGTGGCACTAAAGTCCTCAAGGGACCAGGGCCTACCTTCTACAGCAGCTACCCGTGTTGTGTGGTGAGATGGGAAGAGAAGAAAGGAAGATAAAGAACTGCGACATCTTATACATCGACTGCTACAGGGAGAGAAGGCAGCGCCTATTCGTATGCGGATTTGTTGTTCGAGGAAGACTTAGGCGAAAAGTCTTAAGCTATGACCCCGTCAGCGAACGCCTCGTGACAATCCACATTAAGGCTTAATTCGGGAACACCAACCTGATTTGCGATCACGCCCGACAGAGGAGAAGGATGACAACAACAAGGATGAGTTCTATGATCTCCTAGAAAGAACATACGAGCGATGCCCAAGCTACAACACCAAGATCGTTCTAGGAGATTTCACTGCTAAGCTTGTTTTGATCGCTTGATATCACGGGATCACGGTGGGAGTTGAAAACTTAGGCTCTTTATCACAGAAGCACATGCTGGTCTTTTTTCGGAAAACTAGGAAACTACATTAAATGAAGGTTACTGCCTGGTAGCACAATAGATCAGTCTTTGGAGTGTGGGCAGTCCAGTGTAGTGTATCCCAAAGTAAAAAAAAACCAAAAAAAAAACTTGAAAAAGAGGTGTCATCGGAAACAGAGGCTGCACGACACCACTTCCGGAGACGGACTCAGGCTGTTGGACTTCGCCGCTAGGTGGAACCTCTCTGTGGATAGCACGCGGTTCCCACACCTGAACATTCACAAAGGAACCGGGCGAACCCCCGATCAATTCACCGTCAGTCAGATTGATCACGTCAGGCACTCGTTCAATATTTTCGATATCCGAACCTTCCGAGGTGCCACCTTCCTGGATGAAAATTGGTCCCAACCAACAAGCGTCACTAGCCAGCACGATATTTCGCCAGCTGTTGCTCATTTCAAGCCAGTTGCGGTCCTCTTCCTATTGTGTATGCTAATTCGTTCGAGAACGTCCTCTATTATGTTGCCCCAATGAGTCCAAAAGAGACAGAGCTGTGGTGTCCATCCGCTCTACATGACCTAACCGTCTAAAGTGTTCGATCCGAAGACGTCTAACTGGGTGTATGCCGCTTTACGGCCCCTACAGTTAGTAGTTGAATTTTCTCCTCCAGACACCAACTTAAACAAGACCAAAGATCGCACGCGCAAATTTTTTCCACAACGACCAAGAACTTCTTCTCCCACTTTCAATAGAGTCCATGACGCTATGGAGCAGAACGGGGATGGACATCGAGTCTTATATCAAATCAGCTTGGTGTTCCGCGACGTGGCACTGTTGCTTCATTACTCCACTGCCTCTTAAGCCCAAAGAAGCAGCGATTGGCAAGAGTAATTTTGAATTTGGTCTCAGAACTGTTTCTGCTGCCCATTACGACGTTCTGTCCAAGGCGTTGAAGCTTTGCGTCTTCCCGTGATGACAACAGGTACGTTGTTTTGCCCTCAATGACCGCTCGAACCATTTTAGCCGCTCCCGTTTGAATGACAGCAAACGCTTCATCGACGACTGGTCACGATCGTCCAATCCCGTCAATGTCGTTCGCATTAGCAAGCAGTTGAACGAACTTTTGGAAGATCGTGCTTGTTAGCATGACAGCGTGTAGGCTTGTCTGAATCCTTATTCAACATTAAAGGTCTCATTGAGCTCGTTTGCGACGGGTAGCGAGTGCTCTCTCCATCGTCATCCTGCATAGCCTGACTTGTTTAACAGGAATGTCAAAACCAGACAAAGCATTGTATTGCTCGTCTTTATGCACTCTGTCATATGCAGCCTTGAAGTCGAAGAGTAGATGATGGGTTTCGATCTGCATCTCTTGGATCTTTTCCAAGATC
The DNA here is from genome assembly GCA_944738645.1 of Eristalinus sepulchralis. Classification (NCBI taxonomy): domain Eukaryota; kingdom Metazoa; phylum Arthropoda; class Insecta; order Diptera; family Syrphidae; genus Eristalinus; species Eristalinus sepulchralis. The sequence goes on from OX122882.1 coordinate 76,054,687, forward strand.
TGCCGTTGTGCGAAAATTTGGTCGATGGTCGACTTTTCTGGTCTAAAATCGAATCGGAATAAGGACCAATCAGGTTTTATGAGCTGCTTCCTCGCAGCCTTTTTTGCACTGTCCTTGTAGAAACCCCAGCTATTGATAGCCAGTCCATAACCCATGCAATGTCTGTCCTTAACCAAAAAGATTAATTTTGAAAGCCCACCTTAGCGCTCAGACATTCTAAGCCGAGCCCGGGTTGTGTTCTTTTACGACTTTCATGAAATTCCGTCATTTCCTATAAATCGACAAAAAAACAGTCTTAACCATATGGCTGTAGATTATCGAAAGGACCCTTTTGCCGTTGGCGGAAATTGCAAACCATCTGTCAATGACTTCAGAGATTGCCTCGAACATTTCAAAGCAATTCGGGCGGCTATCACGACAACGACCGGCACGTTTTTTCCTACAACCCCATGGAACATTGGAAGGGACTTATGGGCATTCCCGCCCACTCCAAATAATTCAAAAGCCCTCCTAGAGACGGCATATGGATCCATGCAAAAAAAAACGGAACACTCCACTCGGCACAGTTCTTGTCCTCTCCAAAATGACCATCATTAAGCCACAGACATTTGCAATTGAAAACCATTCCGAATGGAAATCGAGCAATTCCCCAACTGTGTGTTATTTTTTTCCCATAATTGGCAGCCCTGCCATGAGAGGGCGAAGGGAAACAATAAAATGGTAATGCTTTCAATTCAGAACACTATCCCGGCCGTCCTAAAATCGATCCACACTTCCTTTTGAGAGTCTATTTCTGGAATGCACCACAAACGAGCTGATTATTCATCCCATGACCTAAAACCCAAGCACTCAAGAGGATATACCACAAAAGTCAGCTAATTGAATTGAAAATAAGTTCCATTCAGTCCCTGCCACCCACACACACACGCACACATGTATGGGCACGTGCAGCGACTCAAGAGTCTCCTTCACTCTGCTGCCGGTCCACGGGTTATGGGTTATGAACACCCCCCCGGTGACCCCCACAGCTAATTTCTGGCTACATACAAACATATTGCTTGCATTCACTTTCCGAAAACGAGGATGAATGCCGATGAAAAAGATGAGATTCCGCCGCTGCTGGAGGCCGCTCTCGGCTTGGCTCCACGAGTGGAGGAGCTCCCCGAGTGGGAGCGAATGAATTTGATATAAAAATAATGCTCAAACGTGACTCGAGTGTACAGAGGCAACGTGCTGCACGACAGAGGATGACAAAATTGAAAATCTCAAGATGCACGAAAGAAGGCGGGTAATGCATGCACATAACTTGAGTTAATGCGTGTTTGGATGCACATGAGAACAGCTACTTGCGAGTGGCTGCTTATACGCAGGAGAATGCCTGAGCTGCAGGATGATGCAAGACCGTGAACGATGTCCCCGGTGACAGAACCAGAAGCGGGTGAACTCTGAAAAAAAATTTGCATTCGCTTAGCGTCCTGCAGCCGTCGGTTACTGCAATTGAATGCAAAATAGTACTAATTGCCGAAGGCGGCGACACTGCAAGAATCAGAATGTCGGTGTTGGACTTTTTTTTTGACGTAAGTTGTGGCAGTCGGATGATACACTTCTGGGTCTTGAAACAATGGATGTGCTAGAGGGTTTGTAGATCTTTGTAACTGTCTCAAGTTTGTCCACGGAAAGCTTGTGAATTTTGTATTGACACACTGTTACGTTCTTCTTTCAGTTGAGGATAAGGATGGGGCTAGGGGTGGTTGACTTGCAAGACAGCGTCTCACGGCAAACATTGGTTTGCGATCATATTTCCTGGCAAATGTATCGTTTGCGGGCCAATAGCCGTTTTTTTTTCAAGTAAAGTAATAGACTGGAGGCTCTATAGTCGCCTTTCATTTAAGAAGAACTCGAGCACCTCATTTTCAATCGACAACACCACTGTTCCTCCATTTGCAAGTTTGGATATTCATCTCCTTCACATATTCTTCAGGCTAAGACTCAAAAACTGTCTAACTGAAGCATTGGTGCTTTTGGGTTACACAATGTGCGCTCTTCATGGTCGTCGTGGCGTAGTGGTAAGTGCGTCGACCGCCACGCAAAAAGTCTAGGTTCGATCCCCGGACGGGACACCTCGCATTTTTTTCACTTCAGTTGTCCATGAAAAGCTTCTCAAATCTCGCTTCGCACGAGTAATTGTTGTAGAAGCTAGGCCCTGGACCCTTATGGGCTGTAGTGCCACTCAATTATTACTAATTTGCGCTCAACGCCGACGCGTAGTGAGTAAGTGCGTTAACCCTTACGCCTATGGGTCCCAAGCTTGAGCACCACCTAAAAACCTCTCAATTTTTTACGGCATGACAGTTCTACGTTTTAATGAAATGCTTCTTAAATTTCGCCTTTGGGATTCGGACAAAATTATAGGTTCCCTCTAGTGTTGGAAGTACACATTCTGATTAATTGTGTTAGAGGTACTGTCCCTCGGAAGCAACTCTTCAAAACTCTTTGGTAATTCGAAGACCATCTCAGTCCACTATGGCATCGATCCAATCATTGAGCCAAGATTCGAACCGGTGAACCCACATATCCTCTATCGAAAAAGCCAGTAGTCGGAAGGAGCATGGTCTGGAGAAAATGGCGGGTGGGGTAAGACCTGCCTTTTCAGCGTTTCCAGATAGATTTTGATGGCTACAACTACGTGGGGTCAAGCGTTATCACGTTGAAAAATCACCTTGTCATGGCTTTCGGTCGTTTCTGGCCGTTTCTCACGCGACGCATGACTCAAGCGCATTGGTTGTAGTCGATAACGTTTCACATCAATGGTTTTGCCTGGTTTTGGCAGCTCATAGTATACCATACCCGTCTGGTCCCACAGTATGCATATCATATCCTTTAATGGACGGTGGGTGTTTTTCTTTGGCGACGGTGTAGACGGTGATGGAATGGGTTTACCAAGCTTTAATAAAATTAATTATTGAGTGGCACTATAGCCCACAAGGGTCCAATTCCTGACTTCTAGACAAACTACTCGTGTTGTGCGTGCTACTGTTCACCAAGCTTTGCATACTATTTTTTCTTCTAGGGGTTATCGTAGTATATCTGCTTTTCATCTCCAGTCACGACCTGCACGAAAATCTCTTTCTTTGGTGTCTTTCAGAAGCGGTTCCGAGGTGAAAAATCGACATGAAACCGACATTTGTCGGTTTCCAGTCGTACGACACCCAATCTCCTGCTTTTGAATAGATCCAAACTTCTTTAACTAAACGTAGTTGTTTGCTGAGTCACTTTCAACCATACTGCGAGTTCGCGTTGAAATTGGCACGGATCTTGATCCACTAAAGCCTCCAATTCCTCATCTTCAAACTGGTCAAAAACCTCTTTGTCTTCGACACTAACATCACCACTTTTGAAGCGTCGAAACTACTCTCTGCATGATTTATTTTTCGGAGCATCTTATGGTGAATCATAATCTTCTACAAGCACTCACTGAGCTTCAGAAAGAAAAAAAGAAAATCAAAACTTCCCGCAAATGCCGTTTATTCAAGATGAATCGAAACATTTTCGTAGAGGCAGAGAAGAGGTTGTTTTCTAAGACAGACGCTGATGCACACTAATTATTGCTGAGAAATGTCACACCTTTCCAATGAATTATGTAATCGTTTCAAACAAAAGCCACAACTTGCAGGTGGAGCCGTCTCTTGAAGACAGCCCAAAGTTGTACCCCTAATAGTACCAACTGAAGCAGCTAGAGGCCGTTCCCTTCTGAGGTGCAGTGTCACTCAATTTAATGTGCTCTCTTCAGGGAAGCCTATGGAACGCAGAGCCTCTTCCGTTTGTCACTTCCATTGCACCGTCTATCGCTTTGTCTTACGTTCGCCACGCATGCTTTTGTCTTGGTTCCCTCCAAGCTTCACCAACTAAAATCTTCAACCTCTGCCGCCTGCTTAGTGTTCCTTTTCATTCGCCATTAGAAAATGTGACGACACTTATCGTAAAAACTTCGCAATAAAATCAATTTTCTTTTACAACTTCCCGCCGCCCGTTTGCGTCCCGGGACGCCGCGCAGTGCCTTTCCGTACGTACGTAACATTTTCATAAACTACAATCCCCACGGTATAGCGAAACAAAGCCGCACCTTTTTTATGTGGCATTTCGAAAAGCACTGACCTTCTCATCGACCCCCGTTATTGCTGCCGTTATGCAAGATCTTCGAACGGGGTTCACTCTCATTCCCTTGCCGTGTGGATTTTTTAGGGGTTCAGTCATTCGTACCTAATTGCTTCCTTTTCCATTAGAAGCACTTTCTTCGTCACAATGTCCTTTACAAAGTCACACACAACCGCCTGACGTCTTCGGAGCGAGACGACGTAACCGTCATTTGCGTAAGAGGCGAAGGCACCCCTAGACCCGTCCCTTGCCATCGCACAACCGAAAACACACATAGTCCAGTCGTTGTGGTAATTGGGACGAAAAGAAAGGGAGGTGGTCTAAAAGGGTGTCCCCCTTTGTTTTGAGGTTCATTCATTCGTTGTACCCCGTTCCCATTCTTGTGGGTCTGTGGCGATGAAAGAGCACGCCAAGAGGTTGAGTGAGAAATTACGTGTGTTCCCAAGGACTCGCTCGGTGTGTTGCGTTTGATATTGTAACCATGTCGCTTAAATTGAAATGCTTTGTTCTTTTGCTTGGCGGGTGGCGGGTTTTTTTTTTGCTTTTAATGCACTGTTCGGCTTTTGTTTGTGAGAATGTCTTACAGCAGAACTGTGGCTTCCTTTGAATGGAAACATGTGTCCATTAGAAGAAGTTTTATGCATGAAGGGTACTCATAATCGAACGAAAAGGGAAGGGACGTCCTTGATTTGGGGGATAAGATGTTTTTATAGCGGATGTAATGTCTTTGAAGGTTCTTGTGTGCATCTGTTAGGTTGTATGCACATTTTTGTGTGAGTTGATGGCGGGGAATGGAATACGATCTGTGTCCTGTGGCTGCCTTTGTTGGTCTCAAAAATTGCTGGCTCGGAGAGAAGTCTAATCTGGAGGTCCAATTTTCCACATTCACTATAAGCTTCTGGCAAGCATCGTTTTTAAAGAAGTACAGACCAATTATTCCACCAACCCATAAAGCAAACCAAGTAGTCAGTTTTTGTGGATGTAACGGTGTCTCAACATACGCTTGAGGATTATCATCGCTTCAAACACGGCAACCAACAAAAAACAAGCGTCGTCGCTAAACAAAACTCGCAAACAAAAATTAGCTTCAACTGCAATCTTGTTTTAAGTCATAATTTGGGAGTGTTGTTCAGCCGTCGGTCTTCTTCTTTTTGTGGCGCTACAGTTCGGGGTGGGCTTGGGCCTCAACCAACATGCCTCTCCAGCCAGCACGGTCTTTCGCCAGCTGCCGCCAGTTGCGCACTCCAAGTTGGTTGAGGTCCTTCTTCACTTGTGTGCGCCACCTTATCCTGGGCCGTTCTCTGTTGCGTTGTCCCAATGGCTCAGATTAGAAGACTTTTCGGGCCGGAGCAGTGGTGTCCCTACGCTCTACATGGCCTAGCCACCTTAAGCGTTGTATCCGTAGACGCTTGACTAGGCGCATGCCGCCGTACAGCCCATACAGTTCGTGGTTGAATCTTCTCCTCCAGATGCCATCTACGCAAAGAGGACCAAAAATCACACGCAGAACTTTTCTCTCGAAGAGACCAAGGGCATCCTGATCCGCTTTTAGTAGTGCCCAGGTTTCCGCGCCATAAAGTAGGACTGGGATGATCAAGGTGTTGTACAAAGTCACTTTGGTCGTTCGGGAGAGGGCTTTATTACTCAATTGCCTCTTGAGCCAAACAGCGATTGGCAAGAGTGATTCTGCGCTTGATTTCGGTACTGATGTTGGGCGTCGGTCTATTCACGTTAGAAATGAGGAATCAAACTGCTGCAGCTTACAAAATGACTGTCAGTTACAAAATTGTTGCCAACTCGGACTTCAGGCCAATTGCCAATCGAACACAACCGTTTTCCTTGATGTTGTCGTTTGTGATCCATTTGGCAGCACCAGTTTTGATCCGCTTTGAAAATGGATCGATTGACTTTAACAAGCGATTGAACAATTGGCTTCTTCTCAGTTTGATTTTTTCTTTTGTTTAAAGGATCGTCTACAGGATGACAATCTTTGACCTGCATGTTGGACTTTCATTCAGTCCTTGTCCATTACATATTTAAGCATAAAGTCTTTAATGCTTTTGACGTGATAGTCTTATTAGAAGCAGCTTTTGGTGGATGTGGAATTTTCTCTTGCGCATGGATTGAACCACAATATGTCGACCATGTGGGTATCAAATCATATGAAATGTCTCAATGTTATTTTTGGCTTTAGCAAAACAAATTCTTCATTTAAAAACACTTTCAATCAATTACATATTGGCCGTTTTTATCAATGACCTGACACTTTTCGGATAGCGTCATAATTCCATCGGTGTACAACTTCTGTTGATTATCAGCGAGAACTTGGCCAAGTGATATTCACTGGCTCTTCGATTTGTCAATTTTACGCCATCAAAGGAGTTTTGCAAAACAAGACATGGCTCGTACTAAATGTCAGGTTCGTCAGAGCTTCTCAACCAATCTCTCTCCTGGCCTAGAATTGTCAAAATGGGGGATTCATTGAAAGGATCGTGGGGTGCACTGCAGTGGATCGAATGGATCATTTCGCCACGTTCTAGCCACACAAATTCACTTCAATTTCGCCAAACACTTAACACAACTTTGTTACGGCAAAGTTTTTAAATTTTCCTCTTCTAGTGATATTTTGAATTTGGAGGTCCAATTGGCTCTTTTACGGTTCGTACCATTCGCTCCTCTCCTCCTCTTCGCATTAATTAAAATAAATGTAACTGCGTCGACCCCAACATTGAAGGTTTAGGTTTGATTCTCGGACGGGACACCTCCTTCGAGTTGCTGACACCACTCAAAGAGTATCAATTGTCTATGAAAAGCTTCTTTAATCTCGCCGTTCCGAGTCGGCAAAAGACTGTAGGTCCCTTCTACTCGTTAGAGAACAGTAACACGCATAACACGAGAAATTGTAAAGGGTGATTTTTTAAAAGCTACAATTCAGAAAAATGCATGAAACCTTTATTTGAATCGATAGTACGGTCCATATAATTTAATGTTTGAAGATTATTTCATGCAAATGTTGACCTTGACTGCTCCTCAAATGGTCCACCCGCTTAGTCCAATTTTGGCATACTCCTTCCAACATTTCAGCCGGTATCTTACGAATAAATGCTTCAATGTTGTCTTCCAATGCGTCAATTGAAGCGGGCTTGTCTGTTGAAATGCTAGGTGTCCCGTCCGGGAATCGAACCCAGACTTTCTGCGCCACAGTCGATGCACTTACCACTGCGCCACGGCGACCACTTTAACATAGCCCCACAAAAAATTGTCTAAAGACGTTTAATCGCACGATCCCGAACGTGAAATAAAATGTCCACCGAACTCGCCTCTCAATAAATCAATTGTTGTGCGTGCTGTGTGGCATGTGGCACCGTCTTATTGAAACCACATGTCATGCAAGTCAAGCTCTTGCATTTTGGGCAAAAGAAATTTGGACATCACCTCACGGTAGCGCTCATCATTCACAGTTACGTTACGATGCTCATCATCTTTGAAGAAGCCACCAGCCCATAAACCGCACCAAACTGTAACTTCTCTTGCAATACTTTTGGCGGATATTCACTCCAAAATCGACAATTCTGTTTATTTACGTACCCATTGAGCCTAAAATGAGCTTCTGACCATGAAATGGAAGAAGCGCGTGGTGAACTTTGTTAACAGAGCACGCATTTTGATAACAAAATTCAATAATTTGCAATCGTTGTTCGTTTGTAAGGCGATTCATGGTTAAATTATAGACCAAACTGAAGATGTAAAGATACAGCCAACGGGCGTAATATCTTCCTTAGATTTACAGCATAAAGCCATTCCCACCTAAGCAATGTACATTTCCTCTACGTCTTAAAATCTGCGGTCACCTTCTTTCGAACTGAGTCCTAATCCACTTTCTAATGAGTCGTTTGAGCCAGACATTTTTACATTTTTTAACCCTCTCCAATCGATCATATTTAATCAGCGGCTGTGCATCTATGTGGGAAGTTAATTAAGATGTCGTGGAAAACAGGCACTAAATCAACACCGCGACTATGCAGGCTTTCCCCGTGCAAACAGAAGCGATATCCGCAACATGTTCGGTCGCTTGAAATGATCGATCGCCGAAATACTCGTTCAATTCGGTTCGATTGCGTGCTGAATATTATTCATCACTTTTTGACGTGTGGTTTGCATGGAAATATGGTTTCATTTGCTGTGAGTGTGGACAATTTGGAAAGCGATCGAAAATTCAAAGGCAACCGTAATATTCTTCAAAGCCCATCACATTGACATCTTGCTCGTGCAACTTTCACACACTCTGTCCGCCTGCATACTTGGCCGAACTCAAAATAGAAAAACAATCGAAAGAAACCATTCGACACACTTTAATGTTTATCTTGAGCCAGCAGCAGCAGCAGCGGCGCGGCGGCAGCAACTGAATCAGAAGCAAAGGAAATACATATCTTGGGTGCTTTATCACAAAAAACAAACACGCCTAAGCAATGTAACCTCAAAAGACTGTATCTGAGTATCTAAAGGAAAATCACACACAAATTATGCATTCAGCCGTTTCTTCTTCGCCACCGACTGCTGGTCGGCCCGCCTGAAAAGTGGTGAAAGAATGAGAAGAAGATGTTAATTTTTATAATTACAAGAAGACGATGTCAGGTTTTTCCTCTTTTATTTTTGTGCTCCGACTATGGGTTCATAAAAAAAAACTGTTACCACAGCAGAAGCACTAATCGACACAGTCATTAAGAAAATACACTAATCTCGATGATGAGGGAGAACAGTGTATGCTGAGAGTTGAACGACAGCGTGTGCTTTAGGATGAAGTAATCATTCTTCGTTTTCGAAATTCTTGACTTTGTTTTCAGCGTTTCAAAAATCAGCTACCACTCAAAATTGTGTCAAAATGTGGCTTATTGTCTGGCAAGGAAAGTTGTGTGAAGAAAGAACACGCCTTCAAGTGACCTGGCCTGGGCGGGGTCTATCTTCCTGTGTGGTGCTGTTCCCTCACGAATAATACATTCTTTTGCCCACTCCGAACGGCGAGATTTGAGAAGCTTTTCATGGGCACTTAGGACTCTTTGAGTGTTGTCAGCAAGTCGAAAAACTCTAGGTGCACAGACTGGGAATCAAATCTGGACCTTTGGGGTGTGGGTCGATGCACTACCCATTGCTCTACGGCAACCACCTGCTGGAAGCTGATCTCTCCTCACACCCATCACACAATCATCATCTTCCCTGAGTGACATTACCGTCTGGGCTTGAGGTGGGTCTCAACGTTCATTCTTCTCCAGCTTCCTTCAGTTTCACATACGATGTTGGTTTGGGGACCAACTGGTGTGAGTTATCTTAGAAGTGGACGTCCACTGTTACCTTGTCCCAATTGTTCGGATTTGAAGCCACTTCGTGCTGGAGATGTGTCGTCTCCGGTCTCTACCTGGCCTAGAAATCCTTAGCGTTGCATCCGTGGACGCATAACTAGGCACATGCCGCTGTTGTCGTCGATTCTTCTCCTTCAGGCGTCATCTTCTGTCCATTCTCTATTACCGCTTCTTACAAAGTGGTGTACTGAAAAGTAGAAACCTACGACTTCGGGTACATCTGCTACGAGCTGGCTGACTTCCTGGGACAGTTGAAGGCCCTGAACGGCTTTGGGATGTGAAAAACTGTTGAAAAGGAGGAGGAGGCGAATTTACAAAAATCGAAATTACCCAAGAGAAGCCTTGAATTAAGCATGAGACAAGTCAGAAACCTTCTAGGTTAACATGGTTTTGACCATATGAAAAAGTTTTCACTCCTGTATCAAGACAAGCTAAATGGAACCGTCATACACTCACTAACAGGTCCCCTAGCAGGTCATTATACGCCTTGGGAAATGGTAAAAAAAACAAAGGCTGACAGGAGGGACTATAGATTCTATAATTAATCAAGTGAATCCCAGGATATGCGTGCTAGAGCTACTACAACCAACTATAAGCCAAAAAAACCGCAGTCTCTGAAAACGTCTTTTATCCAAAGATTATTAAATGCGGTTAGAGAGAATACTCTAGCAGGAATTCCCTCAACCGGGATGTAGCAGGAGTCATACATTTTATTTACTCCCTAAGGATTAGAATACGAGGGCAACTTTTAAGCTAACAAGTTTGAAAAAAGGGGCACAATGTACACATAACGCTAAAGTACTCGTTAAATGTTTTATATTTACTCTTCGTCTTCCAAGTTTGGTTCCACTATTCTTGTTCTCAACCAAAATGCCTCTCCAGACAGTACAGCAACTTGCAGATGGTCACCTATCCAATACGATGGTTATAGTCATTCTACACTTGTGCTCACCATCTTAGGCAAGGATGTCTATTGCTCTGTTCATTTTTGCAAAAGTTTGGATTATAAGACTTTTCGGGTTGAATTTGTCTTCTTGTTCATATTCCTTGCATTGCTTAGCCTTCTTAAGCGTTGTATCCACCGACGTTTGTCTATGCCATCGTACAGCTTATGATGCCCATCGTTGAATCTACTCCTTCAGATGTCATATCGAGACCAAAAAATCACACGTAAACCTTCTCTCTGGCTTTCTCATCCACTTTTGATAATGTCCAAGTGTCTGCGGCATAGAGCAGGACAGGGATGATCAAGGTGCTGTACACAGCACGAGAGGGCACTTTTATTCAAATGCGCGAAAGCAGCGAAGACTTGGCTTTCACGGTTGCTTTCGGTACAGATGTTTTGGTCCTAATTTCCCAAACAGTCGAGGAAGACGAAGTCCACCTCAGAGATGCTGCCGTCCATTATGAGACCCTGCCCAAGACGTCGATGTTTTGCGTCCTTCCTTGATGACACCAAATACTTTGTTTCTATCCCAGCGAACGCCTCATTGAAAGCTTGCTGTGTTCAGCCAATTCATCCGCTCAAGCAGCTCAAAGGAAGGAAGGAAAGGGAGGATTTGTAAGCTCTTTCACGAAGGGTTTTAAGCGTAAAACGGCAAAAAGGATTTGTACGCGATGTTAAGGAGACTGATGCCATGACAATCGGAGGGGTCTCCTTGTATAACTTTTTGAAACTCATTCTCATTAAGAACCTCACCAGTAGTCGATTTTCCATATTACTCAATCAATAAGAAAACCCTATACATCTCTGGTCTTGAGTATACAGCGCTCTATGTGCTTCACTTTTTCGTTCGAAGTAAAGAGTTCCTGATTTCATCAGTGCAATGCCGAGATACGGTATAAAATAATTTTTTTTTTTTCAAAGTGGGCTCCGGGTCCCTCTAACTGATCAGAATAGAGTAACACCACCGCCCAAAGGTATAGAGGAAGAAAGGGAGTTGCGATGAAGAATTGCTCTGCAGCTACGATGAGGTTCGATAAGTACCTTACCTTGCCGTCCGATGGCACCACTATGACCAGAGAAAATATTGCAACCATCGTGTGGCACATAGCCGACCACGGCGCTACTGTTAAAATTTTCATCGAATTGGACTCGTCGTTTTTTTTTTGATGGCAAGTGGGCTTTGAATTTGGAAAAAAAACTGAAAAAGGACAATACCAGGTCAGGAATTAGATTTTTGTGTTTGGCAAGTAAATCGCGCAGGAGCAAAGGGTGCGTGAATGATGTGGGCGGTGACTCTTCTCCTTCTTGCCATCGTCAAAATTCGGTTTAAGGAGTTTTAATGCGATAAGTTGATGAGTAATACCCAGATGGTCCGGACGACAACTATCATGGATGATAACGCTGTATTGGCAGACCGACAATTGAAGATGCACCAGGCAGTAGGCCCCACTAAAGGCTGCCAGAGTCATACCCTGCATGTAAAATTCGGCTAGAGAAAGCTGTCTGCGAAATGGGTGTCACGTTTGCTCACTCCGGACAACAAACACAACCGTGAGACCACTTCAAAGCATTGCTTTACGCCGAGCAATCCTAAGCAGCTCCTGCGTCAGTTTGTGACTGTTGACGAAACATGGGTCCACTCGTGCACATCAGAGACCAAGGAACAGTGGAAAAAGTGAACTTCGGCGAAAACTTCCCGATTGGTGGGACTGTGTTTATCACCGTTTTCTGAGATTCAGAAATTGTGAACTTCATCGACTTCAGGAAGAAGGCAAAACGGGGCAGGGTTGTATTTTGCTCAATTTTTAAACCATTTCGACGTCGAAGTGCAGAAAAGGAAGAAAAAATCTGTTTTTCCGCCCTGCCGACGCAGCAGTTCTCACCTTCGTTGTCGAAGCGGATTGCGAACTTAAGCCCTATCAACCGTATTCGCCATTTTAGGCCTTACTATGCTGATTTGTGGTAACCTTACGACCTAGAGCTGGTAACCTGCCATTGCATAAAATAGTGTTTGGTTCCATATTATTCCGCTAATGGGGTACCCCATCAGTACCGCTGAAGTCGCTCGATTCAAAAAATGTTCATCAGTCAGGACACATTCTGTACAGAGCTTAACCAGCTGAGGTCTTAAAGAAAACAGATTACAGCAAGCCGTCAACTTCAAACCCCAAAATTCATTTGATACTTAGAAAGTCTCTTCTGACAACAAACTCTCATCGGCGACTGTTGCAAGCATAAAGTCTCTTTATTCCACTCATCAGCGCCATTTGGAAAAGCAGAAGGAAACCATGCCAAAGAGAAGAGATGCTACGTCGTCGCATAAACTCGATAAACATGTTTTTTTCCCCGAACGCACTCCATTCTTCCCGTCCTTCGTTGCAGATGAGTTATGCGCATAAATATCCACAGTAGATGTGTGCCATCCATCCAGGCAGCGGACAATCCAACCGACACACTCTACCGCCCCCCGCTACCCGTGCAAACGTTGATAAATCGAGTGAATATAATGTGAAATTAATAGGAAAAATTAATCCGTTCTCTGGTTTCACATGCACACGGAAAGACGACACCGGCACGCAACAGGAGAAGAGGGCAAAATTAATTAACGACCACGTTACGGACGCGGAACGGACGCGTCTCTCTCCGTCGCACGAGTGTGGTGTGATAATTTTGAAAGTTGTTCTTCAGCGCCACTTGTTCGGCTTTTATTCGGTTCAGTGGCGGGGTGGGTGAAGGGGTTTCTGGGAGTGTTTCTTTTCGAATTTTAACCAAATTACCAAGACAGTTCTAATTTAGTCGAAGAGCCGTCATTTGTTGTTTGCTGGTCTATGGGAGACGACGTTGCCGTCTCATTAGGTCGGAGGCACGAAATCGAAGAGCCAACAAAAAAAAAATCGTTATTTGGGGAAGGTGTGTAGGCCGGGTTTACAGTTACTGATGGATACGTCTTGGCTGGCATTTTAATGAGACCAATGAGGCGCGCTGTTAAAATGAGCTGCGGAGGAAGATGCTGTGCAACTGGGTGCTGTGCGAGACCAACTTTTTTTTCGACCGAAATACGGGATATGCACTAAAAAGGTGTTTAAGCCGAAATGCAAATTATTTGATGGATGTAGCTACAGAGCTGTTGAAAAATAGAATAAAGATTGGAATCTAGGCAATGCGGAGAATATGAAGTAACAGGCAAGAGGGTTAAGTTAGGGATGGCGGCTGTACCTCATATAGACAGTATAAGTCAATACAGAACTACAGCAACACTGAATAAACCTAAGTATTGACTTTGGCTTTGTTCTTCTTCTTCTTGTAGCGCTACAGTCAGGGATGGACCTGTGCCTCAACCATCATGCCTCTTCAGCCAGCGCGATCTTTCGCCAGTTGCGCACTCCAAGTTGGTTGAGGTCCTTCTCCGCTTGTGTGCGCCATCTTATCCTAGGCCATCCTCTGTGGAATTGTCCCAGATTCGAAGACTTTTCGGGCCGGAGCAGTGGTGTCCATACGCTCTAAGGGTTTTATGCGAAGACGTTTGACTAGCCGCATGTCGCTGTACGGCCCATAGAGTTCGTCGTTAAATCTTCTCCTGCAGATGCCATCAACGCAAACAGGACCAAAAATCGCACGCAAAACTTTTTTCTCGAAAGGACTAAGGGCTTCCTCATCCGTTTTTAGTAGCGTCCACTTTCCAGCGGCATAGAGTAGGACTGGGATGATCAAGGTGTTGTACAAAGTCACTTTGGTCGTTCGGGAGAGGGCTTTATTACTCAATTAGCTCTTGGGCCCAAAGAAGCAGCGATTGGCAAGAGAGATTCTGCGTTTGATTTCGGTACTGGTGTAGAGCCAGAGTAGACGAAGTCCTTGACTACCACGAAGTTTCTGGTGCCTAGTGGGACGCTCTGTCCGAGACGTCGATGTTGTGCGTCTTTCCTTGATGACAGTATGTACTTCGTTTTGCCCTCATTAACCACCAGACCCATTTTAGCCGCTTCCGCTTCAAAGCCAGCAGATGCCTTATGAAGGGTCCGCTGTGTTTCTTCAGCTCATCACTGTCGTCGGCGTAAGCTAGCAATTGAATTGACTTTTTGAAGATTGTGCCTCTGGTGTTGACTTGTGAGTTATGCATGATCTTCTCAAGGATGATGTTAAAGAAGTCATGACAGGCTTTGTTGCTGAGGCAAAATGATCATGATGCTTGAGCAAGTTGGTGGAATGTACAAGGATGCAAGGCCACGAAATCTTTTAATGAATTTGAGAAGTGTTTACCTAGCTTTGTGTATTTGATCCTGGCACACAGTTTCCTTTACACCTTCCTTAGTGCAGTTCCTTCAGATGTCTGTAGATATTGGTCCATTGGTCTGTAAAACAATGAACCCTTGATATGCTAACAACCATACTGCAAAGCTCTTTCGGTAGTAATAGGATTTAATAGATTTTCAGGGAATCCTGCCAGAGGTACTGGTTGAAATGGAGACTGCGTCTGCCATGGAGGCGACTGTGTCGGCCATGGAGACTGTGTCTGCCTGGACAGAGACACCGTGTTTAACTAACTTATCTGTTGTTTCGTTACGAAGTTCTTTGTGTCTCGGAACTCAAAATAAGGAGGCTGTTGTATTTCTACAGACTTCCTATAGAGCTGTTAGACTCAAGAATAGTTTTCAGTTTTATGATGTTGATTTTAAGATCTCCTTGGCCATTCATGTAAATTTCGCCGTGTAAATTGTGGAAGTAACAGCACTTCTCCCTAAGTGGTGCCTCTTGTTGTGAATTTTCCAATATAAGGTGATTCATCGTGAGGTTTGATTTTAAACAGGCTTTTTCTAACAGATCCCGCTTGACTCCTGTCCACCTGCCTTGACATTTTTGTTGAGTATCGGCGGGCAAGTCATTGTCGGTAAATGCACTCCACAAAAGCCTTTTCGTATTGTCCGACTGTACACCGAAAATCAACGTTTTCTGACAATTTTCTTTCGTGCGATTCGAGGGACTCGCATAGTGGAACAACTGAAACCACTTTTTTTTATACCATTCCCATGTTTGATTCAAAGTCGACGATACTCAACGTGTTGGACCACTTCCAGCATGTCGGTCTTGAAGAGACTATAGCAGCTTGAGCTGAGAGTGTACGCAAATTGGATTGGATTGTGCAAAATAATAGCATCATGTGCAAAAAGTCATAAATATGATGAAAAATATGAAAAGTCAATAGAGTTAGTACTTGGCCGTATAACCTTTATTTTGAAGTACTCGTACAGCGTCACAACGTCGTGGCATCGAGTCGATTAAGGTCTGACATCGCTGAACAGCGATATTCTGCCACCCAACCTGCGCAACATCCCATAGCAGTTTTGTATTTTTGGGTTTTGCTTCAAGCTTACTACAGCTTTCTACAGCTACAGCTTTCTCAACATCTGTCCAAAGGTTTTCCATGAGATCCAGGTCCGGAGACAGAGGCGGCCACTCCATAACTTGAACTCCATTGCTTTGGAAATGTTTCTTTGGACAGTTTGCTCGTGTGTTTGGGGTCATTGTCTTGCTGTGGAATCCATCTAAGCGGCATATTCCACTCTGCGTAAGGTAGCACGGTTTCCCCCATTATGCTGACGTTAACTCCGGTGATCATGATCGGTTTTATCCAAAAAATGGGAGCAGTAACATGCTTACGTGGTCGCCGTGGCGCAGTGGTAAGTGCATCGACTGCGGCGCAGAAAGTCTAGGTTCGATTCCCGGACGGGACACCTAGCATTTTTTCACGGCACCACCTCTTTCGAGTTGCTGACAACACTCAAAGAGTATTACTTGTCTATGGAAAGCTTCTCAAATCTCGCCGTTCGGAATCGGCAAAAAACTGTAGGTCCCTTCTACTCGTGAAGAAAAGTAGCATGCACAACACGAGTAGTTGTTGTAGAAGCTAGGCCCTGGTCCGTTATGGGCTGTAGTGCCACTCAATTATTATTATTATTATTAACGTGCTTTACAGTCATGATAGTGCACTCTTGTTGATACTCTTGTTTTTTTGCCTGTGAACAAATGCCCTGGTCCCAGGAGAATTTTGACAGAAGTGGTACTTTTCTGGGACTTCTGACAGGTAAATTCTTCTTAACCAGCCTTCTTCTTGTTGTCAATGCCGCTACGGGTAAATTAAACTCCTTTTTTATTTCCCTAGCGTTCATAAACGGGCTACGTTTGACTAATCTTACTATTTGTCGTTCATCGGCGGGGGATACTTTCAGTTTTCTTCCTCATTTTTCTTCGTTTTGAACGTATTTTTTGGCATTTGCGATCATTTTATTTTAACACCCAACAATTTCACTTTGTCATTTGTCAGTTTTACCCTCAGAAAGCAACTTTTTTTTTTTTTTTTTTATTAAGGCACGTTTTTTGGGAGTACAATGCACACCACGACCCATTTTAATTTGCTTACAACGTTTCACTTTTGAAATGTTATCTGTAAGTAGTTACAATATGTGTAGATATACGAGGGCTGTCTGATAAATAACCGACCTAACCATGATGCACGCGACTTTTTCAATTTTTTTTTATTTATTTTTCTACATAGTCTCCTTGTAACTCCACACACTTCTCCCAGCGATGCTCCCATCTCTGCAACCCTTCCAAATAGTACTTGGCATCTTTGTCTGCAAAATACGAGTTCATGAAAGAGATTGCCTCCTCATTTGACGAAAATCTCTGGCCGCCGAGCGCGGAAACAAAAAAAAGTCGATTGGTTCTAGATCCGGTGAATAAGGTGGATGGTCAAGCAGTTCGAACCGCAATTCGTGGATTTTCGCCATGGCGACTGTTGTGGTGTGAGATGGTGCGTTGTCTTGGTGGAACAAGACTTTCTTTTTTGCAAATGTGCCCGATTTTTCGAAATTTCTTCCTTTAGCTTGTCCAATAATGATACGTAGTATGCTCCTGTTATAGTTTTTCCTTTTTCAAGATAGTCTATAAAAATAATTCCATGGCTGTCCCAAAAAACACTCGGCATCATTTTCCCAGCCGAATACACAACTTTAGGTTTTTTTGGGGCCGGTTCCCCCTTTTCAATCCACTGTTTAGATTGGATTTTTGTTTCGGGCGTATAATGATGAATCCAAGTTTCGTCTACAGTTATCAATCGGCGCCAAAACTCGGTCTTATTGCCTCTAAACTGAGCCAACAGAGCGCTGGAAATGTTCATGCGCGCACGTTTGTGGTCTAGCGTAAGCAAACGCGGCACCCAACGCGCGGACAGCTTTGTCATGTCCAAATCTTGGTTTAATATATGGCAAACACGTTCTTTTGACATCTTCATAATCTCAGCTATTTCTCTAACTTTAATCCGGCGGTCGTCTAGTACCAATTGATGAACTTTAGCGATGTTATCGTTAGTGGTTACAGTTTTTGGACGCCCAGGACGTTCATCATCTTCCAAGCTCCTGCGACCACGTTTAAATTCAGCTGCCCAAAATTTTACGGTGGTAAACGATGGTGCAGAGTCACCATACACAGAGTCCAACTCATCTTTGATTTGTGAAGGCGTATTGCCTTTCAAAAATAAAAATTTAATTACAGCTCGATATTCAATTTTTTCCATTTTGGGGGAATCACCGAAATACACTCACACAAACGACTGTCAACAGATAATGGTGCAAGATAAATTTCTCAAATTTTGGCGAGTAGCTATTATAGTATGCACAATTTGAAGTAGAAACTTTTTTTTCACTTGTGCCGCTACCTTCACGTTGAGGTCGGTTATTTATCAGACAGCCCTCGTAGTTTAAAGCCAAACAAATTCGAAACACTGGTGTGCACTTCGAAAACTCTCTTCAGAATGACGTGGTGCTGGCGGTTCTAGACACGTTGCTTTCATAAGGCAGTTTTCGGTCCGGTTCGGTCTTTCTCTCCTTCTTAATCAGTAGACTTGGATTCAAAGATGCTTTCTTGCGTTGGGATCCACGAGCTCTATGTAGATGGAACACTCTCCTGAACTAAGTACACATCGTGTTACAGTTAGTCAAGTTTGGGGTTCTGTCTTCTCCTCCATTCAACTTTTTCCTGCAAGGTTGAATTTTTTCTTTCGAAGGCACCAACAATCAGCTCCAATGTTTTGCTTATGGTTTAGCTTAAATGAAGTAAATCAAAATTTTGGTCCTCTTACCCAGAATTTATGAGCCAAGTCGTTTTGAGAAGTCCCTAGGGTAGCTCTGAGGCAGTTCTCGTTTGATTGAAGAGATTGCTTAGGTGGCTTCACTGAATCGGTGTAGGTGAGACTCACTCAACATCCCCTAACATGTCTTAACTTAACCCAACCGCTGATCTACTGTGTCTCAGGTCTTAGATAATCCCAAAGAAAGTGTGCTTTATAAAAGAAACCGCTTCTTTTGTAGTGAAGACCTCTTATTCCACACTTTTCATATCTCACCGAAAAGTGGAACCAATCTTTGCACAATGTGGGAGAAAGCGCGATCGTTGCGCTTGATATTTCAAAAGCATTTGACAGGGTCTGGCATCAGGCTCTCTTGTCGAAAATGCGTGCTTATGGAATCGATAAGTCTCTTCTTCAATGGATTAGAAATTACCTTTCGAACCGTTCAATACAAGTCATGATGGATGGGCTCAAGTCTGATATCCACCATATTAATGCTGGTGTACCCCAGGGCTCAGTTCTGTCTCAGACACTCTTTCTCATTTTCATAAATGATCTCTTGTCTGCTACTTCTAATCCTATTCACTCCTTTGCTGATGACAGTACCCTCAGCTTCTCATATTTGTTTCGTGGCTCACGTCCCTGTACTTCGGCCGTAGACTTGGAACGGCAGCGTATGTCAAGCACATTAAATTCCGATCTTGACAGCATAAGCGCTTGGGGTACAAGAAATAGAGTGGAATTTAATGCTTCCAAAACTCAGTGCTGTCAACTGTCGCTCAAGTGTTCCCAAAATAACCAGCCGTTATCCATGGACGGCACCTGCGTTGTTGAAAGCGAAAAACTTTCCATCGTCGGTATGTGTATCAACTCAACACTTAGTTGGAACGATCACATACATGAGGTCGCCAAAAATGCTGCGAAATGTCTAGGTTTCCTAAAACGATGCAAAAAATACTTTACCCCCTCTGATCTGGCTACAATTTACGTCCTAAGCTCGAGTATAACGCTCCTATCTGGTCTGGTGCTCCCAATACCTCCCTACACCTACTGGATAGAATCCAAAAGCGAGCGATAAAACTTATAGGAGATAACAATATTGCGAAGTCGATTGACTCGTTAGAACACCGACGTAATGTCACATCTCTGTCACTGTTTTATCGCTATTTCAATAAGAAATGCTCGAACGAATTAGCCAGCTGCATTCCTCCCATTCAAGAATTCACCCGCAATACATGCCTCGCAAGGAATGCTCATCAGTTCACCCTTAAGCCCACCTTCGGACGTACAGTTAAGTACACGAATATGGAATGCTCTTCCCAGCTCAATATTCCCCTCTCATTACAATCCACAGACATTTAAAACCAATGTGCAGCGGTACCTCCTCTCCCTCTCTTCCTCTATACCTTCGGCCCGTGCTGTGACTTAAATCCCGTCACTTAGGGTAGTCGTAACCCCTTTAGCGCGCGCCAACTATTAAACCCTATGAAAATATGATTCCTTAACCAAATTCACAGGAAATTTGTTCCATAGACTCGTCATCTTCGCGATGTATGATTGATGGGGAACAAAGTTCGATATCAAAACAAAATTTTGAATTTTTAATTTTCGTGTGTATGTTCTGCCCTTCACACACACAAAATATGTTATATTAAAAAAAACTTCACAACTAACCGAAAAAGTTTTCATTCGAATCACCAGATAAACACAAAGCGCCAGGGCCATCAAAAACCCATTTCCCACAGACTGTCAGACAAAGAACCAATGTCGTCACCGCGCAGACAATAACATCTGTCGATTTAAAGTTATATTTTCCTGCAGTACCCATTCACCGGAAATGGATTCTCATTTGCACGGTGGGTCGCATTGTTTCGCTGAGAATCGCTTGGATACCCAAAATCCTTACCGCGCACAACAGTCAGCACCTTTTTGGCGTCCAAACAATGGAACGCGATAATGCAAATTTATGCACTCTCAATTCTCTGAAAAATAACAAGATGCATATTTTGAAATTCCAAACAGTCTAGCTGCAATGCAAATTGCCACCTCGAAAGACAAGACTCTGGCCACTGTGGACATACTCGTAAATGCATTTCGAAATACAAACCGTAAGTGGAAAGGGTGGAAGACGCAGGGGAGGGGCGGATCCCTCTCTGTGGGTTGGGTTAGTTTTGACGTCTTTGTTTCGTTCGGTGCGATGCGATATCGGTTCACTGAATTTGGGTCAATAGAATACGTCACGGAGAGCAGCGAGTGTGCCTCTGTGGGTGCACCCCGACTTAGTTCTGAAGTTTCATCGTAACAGAAAAATAAAAACACACATGGGAGAATGAATGGATCGTATTTTGTTATGTGAAACATCCTTTTGTCATGCAGACAAATGAAATTACTTGCTACACGTCAAGGGAGAACGTCTCTATGTGATGGGCAGGAATGTCAAAGAAACTACAGTGACGACAAAAAGTTTAGTTTTGGAAAAATTGACTTCTTTTACTGGTGGAGTGGATGAGGGCCCAATTGCCTCCTGAATCCAAAGCAGCGACTGGCAAGAGTGATTCTGCGTTTGATTCTGTCACTGATGTTGTTGTCTGTATTTAACGCGAAACCGGGGTTGACGAAGTCTTTGACTACCTCGAAATATTTGCTGTCTAGTGGGACGCCGAAAAGTCTTCGAATCCTTCCTTGCCTTCGCAACAGAGGACAGCCTAGACTGAGATGGCGCACACGTCTGGTAAAGGACCTTAACCAACTTGGAGTGCACAATTGGAGACAGCTGGCGAGGGATCGTACTAGCTGGAGAGGCATGTTGGTTGAGGCCCGGGCCCACGCCGGACTGTAGGGACACAAGAAGAAGAACAACTGTCCGAGACGTCGATGTTGTGTGTCCTTCCTTGATGTCAGCAGTCAGTTTACTTTGAAACCAGTTAGGTTTAAAATCAGAAGCCTCTTGCGAAGGCAAGAGGTCATCCCGAAATTGGAAAATCTTTAGCCTAAGTGTAGACCGGAAGTTAGGCACTTGAGTAAAATCACAGTAAAGCCACCAGCTGGGGTGTGGCTACTGCCTAAGAGACTGATGTTCTTCCTGGTCTATTAGGAATTTGTGAAGATTTTCAAATATTTATTAACGGCCTGTATACTTTAAACTAACGACTGTCGTCATGTCGTGGCCTCTTTCAAACACAAATTGCTTTTTTAACATTTTTTTTTTTTAATTTGGCAGAAATTCCATGAAAATGTTCTAGACTGTTTTAAACTTACCTACTTCAAAAACCGGCGTAAAGAGGTTGTAACCTGCTTAAAAGACCGGTTATGGGGGATCCGAGCTTGAGAAATGGCTGCCTTTCGTCGTTAAAGATTCTGCTTGTAGTCAGAAGAAGAAGAAGTCGGAAGCACTCTGTCCTACATCCGGGATGACTTGGTCGCCACACCTCAGGTTCCGTCGTAATTTAATTCTCGAATCAGGAGGCTCTCTGGTGGAACATCGGTGTTCATGCACTCCATGTGACCGAGGCAGGGCAATCGTCGGATTTACATTGTTGTCGTTACAGCTCGTAGAGTTCGCTATTATGTCTTCTCCTTTATTCGATTTTCTCGCAGACAGGACCGTATATCCAACGTCGAATTTTTCTCTCAAAGGCACCAGGAATTAGTTCTGCGTCTAACTCTTGGCTCCACATAGCAGGGCTGGTAGAATAATTCTTTTTTAGAGCATAATGTTGATCCTTTGAGTCAAAAGCTTTGATACCACTGTTTTAAAGTGGCATGAAAATTGTGTCGCTGGAATTGTATTCACTGGGGAAAAACATTGCTCAAGTGAGCAATAAATTCACTCTAAGAAATTAAGCAAATCACTGTAAAAAAGTGAGCGGTAGTGTCACAAAAAAATTATGAAACTATTTCCCACTCGCCTGATTGATGAATGTTCGAAGGATCTACATAAATCTGGTGCTAGTAAACACGTTTACTGATATTCGGCCTTATTCTGACATTCGAACGATTATTCGAATCTATTTATTCGAATGAATTTTTTCGTATTCTGACTTTCGAATGAAAAGTATTCATTATCGAATGAACACTTCAATGAATTTGACATTTACCATATCAGCTGTTTAAAATTTCATACACAATTGGAATAAAATCGTAACCACAGTAAAATACAATATTCATTAATAATGAAAACGCTGCTCCTGTTTGGTCCAATTTGAATGCGATTGCGACCTACATACGTTAATAAAGTCACGATACAATTCATACAATTTAAAGATGCAACAAAATATCCCTACTTACATGTTTAGCGAAAGTAAACGAAGGGAAAATAACAAATGAAAGAATTTTCGAATCATTCGAATGTCAGAATAGCCTAAAAAATTACTTCCGAATCGTTCGAATGTCAGAATAAGGCTGATTAACTCCACCAAAGCAATTACCCCAAATAAGTGAACAAGTCCATTTAAAAGTGAATTTATTTCCTTGCCCTCCTAGGAGGTCGGGAAGTTGTTGCACACTAAAATTCACTCGGGCTGTAACTTCACACAAGTGGGTAATTTCTTCACTTTTGAAAAGTGAAATTATAGTTAACACGCAAAACAATGACACCACTGATGAAAGTGCTTCTTCAAAGGGTGCTTATCCAGAGGAACAAATTAAGTGAATCGGTATGGGGATGCGCAACCTCTTAACATGGCTTCAGAAATTTGTTGGAATTAGTTCCCCCATTCGTACGTTTCAATTTGTATGCTCCCCATGGAAACCTTATTCACTTGCTTACCGTCCTAAAGATCGTCTAGAAACCAAGAATTGAGTGGCACTACAGCCAACAACGGTCTACATCAACTACTCGTGTTGTGCATGCTACTGTTCTTCTAGAGTAGAAGCGACCTACAGTTTTTTGCCGACTCCGAACGGCGAGAATTGAGACAATAGACAATTGATACTCTTTGACTGTTGTCAGAAACTCGAATGAGGTGGTGCCGTGAAAAAAAAATGCGCGGTCGATGCAATTACCACTACGCCACGGCAATCACAGAAACCAAGAAACTGCAATGAAATTACAAGTGAAACTCTTCTTGTGGATTTACGATCCGCGATCGCCCTGGGTCTAAACCACAAAGCCATCCCAGCTGGCACAATTTTTAGTCAGCTGCCACCGAGACGACCCGACGTCGTTCTCCACTTGAAACAGGGCCAACGATTCAACGCAGAACTTTTCTCTGGCAAGGCCTTCTTCTGCTTCAACTACTCTTGAGATTGTCCAGGGTTCTGTGCCATAGAGTAGGACTGGGAGGATCGAAATGTGATCCAAAGGTGGTAAGTTTTGCCCTTCGAGTGAGGGTTCTGCAACTCAATTGCTTCTTGAGCCCAAAGAAACAGAGATTGGCAGGAATTATTCTTCGTTTGATCTCGATACTGATTATGTTCGTATTGTTTACATGGGAGCCGTAGTGGACGAGGTCAATCGCTACCTCGAAGTTAAAGCTGCCGATCGTGACGTTTTGACCGAGTCGTCGATGTTGTGCAACACTCTTCCGTCACCGCTATACAAATTTTGGCCGCCACCGCTTCAATATCAGCAAATGCTTAATTGACGGCTGTACTGTCTGTGTATCACCAATCAATTCTTAGTCGTCGGCGCATGCTAGCAACTATACGGATCCTTGGAATATGTTGCCTCTTGTGTTGACTAGTGGGTCTTGCAAAACCTTCTGAACATGACAGACAGTGCGTCGCTGCGTCTAAAATCTCTTTTGACATGGAATGTCTCGGTGAGTTTTCGACTTTGTTAGAGCAGCGAGAGTTTTCCATCGGCATTCTACACAATCTGACGAGTTTGGTAAGAATGCCAAAACTAGACATGGCACTGTATAGCTTGTCTCTATGAACGCTGTCATATGCGGCCTTGACATCGATGAATTGGTGGTGCGTGTCGATTTTTATTTCTTGGGTCTTTTCCAGGATCTGTTGTAAAGTGAAGATCTAGTCTATTGTGGACTTTCCTGACCAGAAATCACACTGAAAAGGACCTTTCAGGTTATTGACTGACTGACTAACAGATTCAGGCGTTTGCACAATACGGCAGAGAGGATCTAGTACGCAATGTAGAGGAAATTGATCGCTCGGTAGTAAGCCAAGTTGAAGGGGTCTCTTTTCTTGGACCGGGCAAACGACGCTGAAACTCCACTCATCGGGCATGCTTTTCTCCGACAATATCTTACAGATGAGCTGGTGCATGCGCTCAACCAGATCATCTCCAGCTGCTTTAAATAGTTCTGCCTGCAGTCCGTCCGTCTCTGAGCAGTCATCGGCATTTGAGAGTCTGCAGAAATGATCTTGTCCCTGGTGGTCGCTTATTCGCTCCGTCTTCCACTTGGGATAGTCCGATAGAAATCTATTTTTCCATTAAAACAACATTGCAGCAAAATTCTTGGAGACAAGAACTAAATTGAACCAACACAACAGTTCCAAATAAGACTTTTCGACACAACTGTATCTGCTTCATACCCACGTTACATTGTCAGTGTCTGTGAATGCCTGCACAGAAATAATAGTTTATTGTCCCTCTTCCGCAGTCGACGCGCGGTATTCAAGTTCTCGACCTAAGAAGGGGTTACGTGAGAACAATGCGCAGTAGGAAAACGTTTTCGGTTTTATGACGCATAGAACTTTTACGATATCAACCCATAATTGGTAGTAAATCACAAATGGGACGCTTTGGAGGTTGTTGCACTTCCTCTACTTCATTTTTTCTAGACAATGATAGACAAGAAAAATTGTTTCATTTCGCTTCAAGTTTGCAACTAAATTTTGTTTTCTCTCTCCCGAAGCTCCGTAAGCACTTAAATCCTCCTCTCAGCCATCAGCCCACGTGTGACCGCCATATCCATGATATATGCCTCGACAAACGTGTGAAATTGCAATTTTCATTTCATTGCACGGTCCCCGAAAATTAACTTCATAAATTTCCCGCAATAAACCCCACATTCAGCAGGCAAGAAGACCTTGTCGTCAGTGCACGCCCCCTGGTCGTCGGTCGTTTCCCGTTGATTTGCATAAATGCTGTCTTGTCAGACGATCCATTTGACCTTGTGTGCATATCTCTCCCGTTCGCCAATCGAATTGTTTCCTCTTGGCCAATGGGCGGATATAGTTTGCAAACTCAAACAGGACAAACGATACTTCTTCCTCGGTTGCGAGTTTCCCATTTAAAGTTTTGCCACAATCCTATCGATCTAACTTTGCCGCCCTCATCCCGAGCGAGCGTCAAAATGAAATATAACTCCACAGAGTGCAGAGTTGTGAGGAAAAACTTATTAATTTGCGCTTACGAGCGAAAAAAGCCGAAAACTTTTTTTTTTGTTCGCAAACAAATTGGATGCGAGAGGGTATCTCAATCTCAATCGGACTCTGGTTGGCTGCGTGTATGTGCGGGAAACAAAAGGCATTTTCGGAGTTTTTTCCCAGGACCTTTCCCGGGTCGTTCTTCTCTGTGCCTGAGAGCAACTTTTGATTTATGCCAAGAAGTATCCAGGATACGAGAGCAGATATAAATCTCTCTCCCGTTCACTTCACTTAGCCGGTGATGTTTGAGTTCTGGCAATCTTTTGTTTCCTTTTTTTTATGCTCTTTTCCAAACTTTTTCTTTGTCTTTATCCTTACTTTATATTGCTGTTTTGTGTGTTTGTGTGTGTAACAGAGTATTGGAATATTTTTTACTGATTCCTGCGTTTTTTCTTTTTTCTTTAGGGGGAGGCGCCATTGAAATGGAATTGTCGAAAATGTTGCGTGACTACTCGAGGACAATTGCTGGCAAGGAACAATTGCTAATTTCTGCAATTGCCAAGGCGCTGGAAATTATCCCTCGTCAACTTTGCGACAATGCCGGTTTCGATGCAACTAACATTTTGAACAAATTGCGTCAGAAGCATGCACAAGGTAAGTGAAAAATTTGATTTTTTTTCATTTCTTTTGGGGCGGTAGTGTCAAAAGAAGAACAGTTTGATGCGAGAATAGGAGAATATTTAATAAGACGGTTTGGCAAACTTTAGTCTTTAGAAACTTTAGTTCCCGATATTTATTCAAAACTTATTGTTAATGTTGTGTCCCTCTTCTTTGAGTTGCAGCCCGGAAACCTAACCTAGGTTGAGGTCCAGGTCCAACCCGCGAACCATAGCGCCACAAGAAGTCCGAAAACCTTTACCACTTGTGTCCAGTTCTATACATCAAGGTGACTGAAGTCTTATTTTGTGTCAATCGTTCATTTTCGACGACCATATCGTTCAGGTTTTGATATGAAAATTGCTTCACTCTTCCCAATGAAACGCTCAAATAGTCTCGTTAGTCAAATTTGTTTCGGTCTTGATAGTTCGCTCTCCGTTTAACACTGATCGAATCGAAAGTATAGAAGAAAAGGTTCTAAGAGAGGCAGTATACCAACGTAAAGGAACGAACAGGATTACTGTTGTCCAGTAATGTTCCCCAAGTGTAAGAGAGTTTAACATACTAAAGGGTGATTTTTTAAAAGCTATAGGAAAGTTTAAAAAGAAACACACAAATTTCAGAAAAATGCATGAAATCTTTATTTGAATCGATAGTACGGTTCATATAATTGAATGTTTGAAGATTTTTTCATGCAAATGTTGACCTTGACTGCGCCTCAAATGGTCCATCCGCTTAGTCCACTTTGGGCATACTCTTTCCAACATTTCGGCCGCTATCTCACGAATAAATGCTTTAATGTTGTCTTCCAATGCGTCAAATGAAGCGGGCTTGTCTATATAGACATGAACTTTAACATAGCCCCACAAAAACAGGCTAAAGGCACGATCTAGGTGGCCAATTAACCGGTCCCGAACGTGAAATAAAATGTTCCCAGAACTCGCCTCTCAATAAGTCCATTGTTGCGCGTGCTGTGTGACATGTGGCACCGTCTTGTTGAAACCACATGTCATGCTTTTGCATTTTGGGCAAAAAAAGTTGGATATCATCTCACAGTAGCGCTCACCATTCACAGTTACGTTACGATTCGCATCATCTTTGAAGAAGTACGGTCCATTGCTGCCACCAGCCCATAAACCGCACCAAACTGGATGCAGTGATAGCTCTTGCAGTGCTTCTGGCTGATATTCATTCATTGCTTATTTACTTACCCAATGAGCCAAAAATGAGCTTCTTCGCTGAACACAATTTTCGGTAAAAAAGTGGATCTTCGGCCAAATTTTCAAGAGGCCATTCACCAAAAATTTTACGTTGCGGTAGGTCGTTCGGTTTCAATTTTTGTTCCAGCTGTATTTTGAAGGGCATCACACCTAAATCCTTCCGCAAAATTTTCCACGTTGTTGAGTAACAGAGGCCCAATTGCTGCGAACGGCGACGAATCGATAATTGATGGTCATCATTAAAACTGGCCGATACAGCTGCGATATGGAAGCGTGTTGGTGGTTTAATGTCCAGCAATGTAAATCTGGTGCGAAATTCAGTCACAATAGCCCGAGTAGCCGCTTCAGTGGGTCGATATAACTGACCAATGGAAGAAGCGCGCGATGAACTTTCTTAACAGAGGGCGCATTTTGATAAAAAAAATCAATAATTTGCAAGCGTTGTTCGTTTGTAAGACGATTCATGGTTAAATTATAGACCACTGTTTGACAGTGAAACAAAACACAAAATGTGCGTGAGCTATTTAAACCAGTGTTGCCAAAAAGATAATAACTAAAAAATCACCCTTTGGGTGCTATTACCAGAGACACATCACTCTCAGTAATGGAGAAGAATTTTAAAAGCAAAAGCAAAATCAAACAACGAAAATGATTTTGCCTGTCTTTAAATAGTTGGATACATCCTCTTACTATAACAATCCAACAACTTGTCGAAACGTTCGCCTTTTTGCCAGATATAGAACAACAATTCCCTATCGGTTTTGGAATTCAATGTTTGTTTTCTGAAATAATATATTATAATTAGATACAATAAGTTTTTTAAATTCTTACCTTTTGGCAACTTAACCGGCTTGCAAACGTTTTCAACGATACTGTGATGAAATTGAGCAGAAAATGTGTATTTATACTCATTTCTTACTATGGCTACGTCGAAAACGCCTACTTGCAAACCAATTAAACAACCAATCACAATGTAGTTGCTATTGTAGGTTACTTTTTTACTTTCAAATTCAAATATTTTTTCACAAGTGATTTTTTTCAAAAAGACATTATTCAACACAACTGGCATCCGTATGCATAAGCGAGTCACTTCATGGCACCCACTCAGATGCGCTGGATGTCGTTCTCCCTCTCTTAGATCACCCTTAGATCTTGGATTACGCCGCCCAACCGCAGTCCTTAAATTGATCTCCTCCTCACAAAGGATACTGTCCTATGAACAGCCTAAAATCCTTCGCATAGCCTTCGCTTCTTTAATTTGGACCACTCAGCTCAAAACTTCACTTTAGAGCAAAACTTCACCACTATGCTTAACGAGAGTGATTTCTGGTCAACGGTGTGGATCGACGGTAATGTCCCCAAAACTAAAGAAGGTGTAGGATGTGACACTTACTCTGACTGTCTCAATCTAAGTCTGTCCGTGCAGACATATTCCTCACATCGTTGTCTGTTCCGCGCCGAAGTGCTGATCTTTCGTAAAGCATTGTTCTGGCTGACGTGGAGCAAGTCATGAATAGGCAGGCAGCATTAAAGGCCTTGGAATCAGTATAACTAAACTAGAAGATGATCATTGTCAAATTGCGATGATGGAGCAATTTAATATCTACCGGTGCCATGTACCATGTCATACAGACGTTCTAGATAACTGTGGAGGTGATGAATTAGAAAGGTAGGCGATGACGCTCACCTCCTACTTAAGGATCACGAACATCCAGATATATCCCTCGCCACATGTGAGCTAAAACTACACACAGACGCAATCAACTTGATCAAAGAATGAGGGACTAACCATGCCTTCTGCCGCATTTCAAAAGCGATCTGACCACTTCTGGCAGTTGATTTTCAACTTCCAGTTCCGCAAAAACTCTTAATAGAGTGGACTGTAGCGCCAACCAATTTATTTAGTCTCATAACATATCAGAGCCATATGATTTCCATCATCCAATATTAACAGTCTCTTCTTACACTTGGCTACTTTTTCTCAATACTACGACTTCTTGGAAGGGCGTCACAAACCTCAATGCCTGTGTGTCTCCAGCTGATGCCGTTTTTTGCCGGCTGTTGTCCAGAGTTGGGTTAAGTCCCTCTTGACTTGCGTGCTCCATTTCAAACAATTGCTGTGTTAACTGAAATACGAGTGAACTCATGCATGTGTGTGAATGAATCATATATCGGGACACATATTGATTTCATTCTCAGATTTGGACAATTGCAAAGTTTCAACATTACACACGGTGTGTTCTAAAGAACTCTAGGAGATCCATTGCTTGTTCTGGTAAACGGTGATGTGTCTGCTAACAGACCTCACATTCCATTTAATAGTAATAATAAGTGAATCACACTACAGCACAAGGGACCAGGGCCTAGTTTCTACAACAACATTGCGTTTACAGAACTGAAAACCGCTGTCCTTTCATTGGTTGCTAGAGTCTTAAGCATTTATTTTTTCCGTATCCGGAGGCTTATTTGAGTCTCCTAACGTTAACTCCACCCAAAACCTAAAATGTACAAATGTTTGGCCAGAACTAAAATAGTGTCCATCGTAAGATTTAATTTTCAAAAACCTTTTTTTGACAGATCACGTGTGACTTCTAGCAAACTGCTTTGACAATGTTGTTCAGTATCGTTTGGCAATTCATCACGGAATGGCTCACTACAATAGCATCCCTGAATTGAATCTAGCACTGAAAACTCCATTTGCAAATTTGAATCCCAGTTTACTTAAGTGCTTGAACCCCAACTGATTACGCCACATTCAGCACGCAGTGACGAGGCTATAGCAGCCGTAGATGAGAGTCTATGCAAAGAATAAAATGGGGCAAAGCTGAATGGTATCATTAATGGTAACCACAGCTTGTTAACGGACTATGTGCTTCCTGAAATCTTAACATTTGCTCTTAGTTAGCGCGCGCCAATTATAAAAAAAAAAAAAAAAAAGTGGGTTCTGGCTTCAATAAGACGGCGCTAAGAGCCATACAACGCTTAAAAGAATGAACTTGTAGGGAAATTACTTTGCTGAGCACTTAATTCCACCTTTTGTTGCTGTCAATTGGTCTCCTAGATCGTAGAATATCGTGGGCTATCACACTACTTTCTATGGGAATATGTAATGCCTCAGGTTTTCAGGAATAGCTTGCTAGCTAGCCAGCTACGATTGACGCTTTGAAAGCCAATATTAGTAGTGTTATCCGCGACATATCAGTTGAATGTGTCTTCTAAAATTTAAGCTTCACTGTTAAGTCGAACGTGTCTTCTAAAATTTAACTTTTCGAATGGACCACCTCAATCGTAGTTATGGCCACCATTTTCAGAAAACCAGTTGCTAAAAGTAAACGCCATGAATTGTTCCTTTAATCGATGGTAAACATTTGAAAATCATTCTCAAATTTATGTGTTTTGTTTTACATTTAAAATGAAACCTCACTGTGAATCACCCTTTATTATTTAAAAAGTGAGCCGGAGGGGAATCGTTGCATGAATTATTTTACTACTGTTGTTGTGACGGTTATTCAGAGGGCGCCACAAGGAGCTTCTTTGTCAACTGAGAGAGGCTCACATATTGCTCAAGGTCCTCTTAGAACTTCCACGATTTCAGTGAGGTGGTGAATGTTTTTCTTTTTCCAGTCTCACTTCATCTTTTTCTCCATTCCAATCTGAGAATATTCGATCGTTTTTTTTTACCAAAACTTAAGCCACTGTGTTCCAAAATTAACAAAGTTCCATAAATGTACCGCCTTTCTCTCAAGTGACAACCTCTGACTCATTGTCGCTTTATCTTCAATTTCATTGCACAGCATTGTCTGACATAAATAGTCGCCCTGTCCTTGTTTATAAACGACTATCCCCGGCTTTATGGAAACTTCTAGGCGTATGTACGTCCACAAGCATTAATTCCCGTCCGTCATTGCGGGGCTTAAGAAAACTTATAAAATATAATTGGCCTTCGTCAAGATAACAAAACAAAGAGGAACGTGACAGTACCGACGAGCGTCAAACAAAAAGAACGAACAAAACAAAAAAACCAAAAAAAAGAAAAAAAGAGAAAACCGAACAAAGGAAAATCGTACAATCCACAGCCATGAATGCCCACCATTTGTTATCGTTAGCGAACGTCAGAGCGTTCTCACACAACTTTTGCTCCTTCGGTCTCCTCTCATTTCTAGTCGCATTACACATCGTCGTCGTTGACGCGGCTCTTGGCACAAACTAGCTGCATGCATGCGTCCATTGGAAAATGTAAATTTCCTCCGCCCCGCCCCGCATGGCGGAAAATTTCAACTTAGACCATTAATCAATCGAGTAATCTTGAAATTTATTTGCATCCAGCTCTTGTGCGCAAAATTTCGTACCATAATATCTCAGTTTAGATCCTGAGCTTGTCTTGAAACGTATGCAGGACCCGGTGCAGTCGTAAATTACGGTAATTTCAATCGTAGTCTCAAACCAATCGACCAACTGGCGGACCGTGGAGGTTAAACGAATTGAGTCTAGCAGAAGACCGATTTCCCAATTTCCCTAATTGCCTGGCATTTGTATTCCCGCGGATGGCTACATCCCGAAAAAAGGAGCAGCCTTTGGTGAGGGGAACGTGTGCGAAATGAATTTCTTCGTTTCTTCCGTCTCGCCAAGCGCATCATTGATTCATTTCACGTTCCCCACTGCAGTGAGCGGGACAAAGGTGGACGGACCTCTGCAGCAGGATGCACGGAGTAGGAGTCGTACGACTACCGCATGGGAGTCGTGATTAACCCCATAATCATTCAATTTGCTGGAAATTGGTATCTATTTAAATTCTCCCGGGGAGGCAAACTCACGACGACGGCAGTAAAGCGATAAAATATTTGATTAGATAATGCAACTTTAATGCGTCAAATTGTTTCAAACGGAAAACAGCATAGACTGTGCGGCGGTCGCTTCCAAGTGAACGGACGGCTGGTTGCCTCTTCCAGAAGGGTAATCAAAAGAAATTGAGCGTTGAAGATGAGCTGCAGCAGATGAATTGTCATCTAGATGAGTGAGTTCGTGGTGGAACCTCGGTCTGCACAGAAGGAGAGGGTTAAGTGGTTGCCATGTGACAATTGGCTGTCTTTAAACCAATTTAACTGAAATGTCGTTGTTGAATACAATCAGAACACCAGCACGCCATCAACTTCAATCAGGAACACTATTGACCATCATCCGGGCAATTTCCCCCCACCGGTGTGCGAGTGCAATTAGTCCTCCGCTGTGATTAGCCACTAATCACAGGCTCCGGCAATTGCCGTCTGATGGATCGTCAATTATTTACCAGAGAATAAGGACGCAGAATTGTTTCTAATTAGCCATTCGCTTCAACTTAATTGGGTGGTCGTTTGGGATTAATTTCTGGGGAGGGAGAGACTGAAACAAGGTTCAACTAAGTGGAACTCAAACAGAATGATTCGCGGGTCCATACTAATCTCTCTTGCTGGAAACTCTCAGAGGAAATTAATGATTCAGACAAGTATCCGAAATTGAAGAAAAAAATAAACAAATTGGAGTGGAATTTTGAACATTTTTGAATTTTTTTCTGAAACCCAACTGTAGCCAGGCGCTGAGGGGGCGCCGGGCGGTTTTTCACTTTTTCCGGTTCATGCTAATTTTGCTAGAAAAAATGTATTGGAGGTAACAGCAAGAAGGGGATGCTTTAAGACTAATCGGTATACTGCTGACTGCCCACCTTTGATTGAGCCAGTAGCGCAACAATTAGGTGCGGGATGAAGTGGCTGCTCTACCTCCTCACAGTCGTCCCTGGTAACTAATTTTATAAGCCCCTTTACATCGGCTTAAATTGCAAGTGCGACCGGTCGAGACAAAGTATCCTAGGCCAGCGTTTTACGTGACAAAAATTAGCAAGCTATCGAAACTTACACTTCGCCGCGGACTTTAGATAAAGCAACTGGATTTATAAATCGCTTGATTCAAAATCACATCCCTAGCACTATCATTAGTGTAGACGGAATCACTGATGGAGCCAAAGTCCATTTGGTGACGGAATGGCGACTGCTAGACCCAGGTTTTGAGGGACAGTAGTGACAGCTTGACCAAAGGCTACGTTCTGGTACCACGGGCGGTCAGGGGCCCCTGGAACTTCAGTTTCAGCCTGACTATGTGGTAGGCCCCCTTTTGGGAGTATCGTGGTGGCTGTGGTTTAATATCCATATCGCGGGCAGAGCTCTGGTTAGTGTACCGTGCTGACAAGTCTGACTCAGGCTGTCTGCGCCACTGATTCAGGCCAGCGGTTTGAGGACTTTCCGGGCTGAGTGTGGAGTTGCATTCTTAACCGGGTGCTGCGACCCATAGAACGACAGAGGTTTTAGAAAGGCCTCCATATCAAGTTGCGGTGATTGTCCCTCAAGCATGGTCTCATTTGGTACTTGGGTAACTAAGGCTTCTAGTCCAGCGTTATCAATGACTTATGGGAAAAATGGACCCCGTAATATAAGCCGCATGCAGGTGATCGCGTAAAACGAAATCTCACATCTGTAGTAAGAATGTGGTCTCTTCAACAAATACGGTGAATTTTCAATATTCTCGAAAAATAGCACTTTTTGGTATGCTCTTGAGCTATCTCAGCGTTTCGGTTTGTTTCTCCTTAATCTTCGCAAAACGCTTCCTTCCATGGGTCTCTTCCATCTTTAAAACAGGAACAAGTTGCAGGGGGCCATATCCAGAGCATACGATGGCTGAGGCAATACGGTGTTGTTTTTGGCCAAAATGTTGCGTAAAAATTCAGTGATTTTGGTACGAACTTTGATACCACACGCTTCATGCCCAAAATTTCCGATTAAATTCCGTGGCATGAGCCAACCGATATGCCGACATCTTCAGCAACTTCTCTAATAGTGATTCGACGGTTCTTTGTGACAATTTTCTTCACTTTTGAACATTTTCATCGGCTGTTGATGTGCTGGGGCGTCCAAGGCTAGCGTCGTCATTCACATCTTCTTGACCGTCTTTAAAAAGCTTGTACCACTTCTTAATGTATTTTTGACTCAGGGTACACTCACTGTATGCCACTGTCAACATTTCAAGTGTTTTTGAGCACTTTATCCTATTTTTCACAAAAGATTGAATGCAAATCCATTTTCTTTGACAGCGGGAAATCGTCGAATACGCAACAAACTTCTAACTTGTATGCCTCTCACAAACGAAAAAAATATACTACATAACTGAACCTTAAAACATATATTCAAGACGAGTGTGCCAACATAAAAAAATAAAAAAGAAAAATACATAAAATCGATAGTCGAATGAACGTAGCCCGCGAAATTTAAAAACGCACCTTTTTTTTAAGAGACATCGTATACCCCACAAGGAACCAGGGCTAGCTTTCTCGGCCACTCTTTGTGTTGTACGACGGGAACTACAGCTTATTACGGAGTCCGAAGGGCGTAATTTAAGAGGCCTTTCATAGGCAAGTAGAACAAGAACTCTTTGTTGTCAGCAACTTAAAAGAGGTGGTGCCGTCATAAAAAATATGATTTGTTCAGACCAAGAATCGAAACTGGGATCATCGGCACGCTAGTTGTATTTTTCTTTTTTCGTTTTCATTATTTTCTACTTCATATGGCGGCACACTCCGAAGTAGACGTGGGCCTCAACCAACAAGCCCCTTCAGCCAACACATTTTTTCTATAGCTGCTTCCAGTTGAGCACTCTACGTTGGTTGAGGTCCTCCTCTACTTGTGTATTCTATCGTTGTTAGAGAACATCCTCTGTTACCATGTCCCAATAATTTCTAATCGATGACTTTTCGTGCCAGACCTGTGTTGTTCATCCGCTCTACAAGACTTAGCCGTCTGTATTAAGCGTTGGATCCGAAAACACTTGACTAGGTGCATGTCAATATACAGCCCACATAGTTACTACTTAAATCTTCTCCTTCAGGCGCCATCAACGCCAACAGGACGAAAGGTTGCACAATTCTCACAAAAGGCCATCCACCATCCACTTTCGATAGGAGGCCAGGTTTCCGCGCCTTGGAATAGGACGAAGATGTTCAAAGTGTCGAAAATGGCTATGTTACTCAACTGTTACTCTTGAGCCCATAAAAGCAGGGATTGGTATGAGTAGTTCTGCGCTTGATCTTAGTACTGGTCTTGTTGTCCCTATTCATGCCAGAGCCGAAGAAGACGGAATCCTTGACTACCTCAAAGTTTCAGCTGTCCATTATGACGTTTTGTCCGAGACGTCGATGTTGTGCGTCGCTCCGTGATGACACCATGCACTTGGTGGGTGTCTGCCTGAGTCCCTTGAGTCTTTTCCAGGATCGGCCGTTGCGTGAAGATTTGGTCGATAGTGGACTTCCCTGACTTGAGCCAGGATCTCTCAGATCATTGACGAATATTTTCAGGCGGTCAAAGAAAACGGCAGAGAACATTGATCCCTTGGTAATTGTAGTGCAGTCAACTATCGAGTGTGAGCTCTTCCTTATGAACCAGACTGACAACACTGAGATTCCACTCATCGGGCATGCTTTCCTCCGACGATATCTTAGCGATGAGCTGGTGCACGCGCTCAGCCAAATCATCTCTAGCCTGCCCAGTTGACACCACCATAAAACAGGTGCCTCCAATTTTTAACCACAATTTGGCTCAATTTGTCCTCTTCTTTTGTGTGGGCGTCGTCTTTTGCATTTTCCTTCTCACTTCCAGTTGAAGACTTCTCAGCCTGGTGTTATCGATGAGTTCTACATAGTGTAGCTAGTTTAGGCGTTAAATTAATCGACGCCTGGCTGGACCTATGACGCGGTACAGACCCCAACCTGAATCTTCTTCTCCAAAAACGCTCAACGCACGCAAGGTCAAAGTTTGAACGCTGTACTGTTACGATTGTAAATCTTCTGAATCATTGAATATGGTCGGATCCAAATAAAATAAAGTTCGATGTCTGGGTGTCACACGGAGTAACACAGAAAAATCTCATGAACCGAATTTCTGCTACTGAAACGCGACAGAACTGATCTATTGTTGAAGCGAGTGCTAAGTGGGGATGAAAAATGGATCACCTACGACAGCAAGAAGCGAAGACTGTCCTGGGGTCAAATGGCAACCAGCCGGCGCAAGTGGTTTTCAATGGTCAATGTATGGTGGGTTTGGCAGGGCTTCATGGACTAAGGGCTACTCCCCCCCTACTCGACCCTCCTCAATCCTTTACTGTCAACAGCACTTCGGCCAGACTCCCTTCTTCGATCGATTACTGTGAGCAGCTTACAAATACATGAGACCGTCTGAAGGAAGCATTCGCTTGGAAGCGGTCTTCTTTGTCTAATAGAAGATGCGCTGTCTTTCATCAGGATCACGTCGTTAGTTACTAGTCAGAAACTGCGAGAGTTCGGTGCGGAATTTAGCGACTCTGATGCATCCACGTCGAATGCTTTTCAAAACCACTTGATTTCAAGCCTTCCTTCCTTTCCTTCCTTTCAGGAAAGGACTGACCAAATCAAACGGTAATCAAACACATACTCTGTACCATCCCTGACATGAGAGTAATCAACAGAGTGACCGATCCCAATTGAGTGGCACTACAGTCCACAAGGGACCAGGGTCCAGCTTCTACAACAGCTACTCGTGTTGTGCGTGCTACTGTTCTCTCACGAGTAGAAGGGACCTACAGTTTTTTGCCGCCTTCGAACGGCGAGATTTGTGAAGCTTATGAGTCCTCTTCGAGTGTTGTCAGCAAATCGAAAGGGGTGGTACCGTCAAAAAATGCGAGGTGTCCCGTCCGAGAATCGAACCTAGACGTGGCGGTAGACGCACTTACCACTACGCCACGGCGACCACAAAGGATACAAGCGTGCAATCTCGGTATTTTGAAGATCAAAGCTTAATCCACCATCATTTCCAATTTTTTTGTGTTTCTCATTTCAAGTCCAAATTGTTGTAAATTTTCAAGTTGCATCAATATTTGCCCCCTTTCCATAGACAAATTGATTTCAATATGAATGCTTAGCACACTCAGCAAATATCTAAGTCCGTTCACCAATCACAAATCATCGAACAGCTTCCCCATCAGTTCCTCAAAATTGTCGACACCCATTCAGAAGTGTACCTCCACAGTGAACGCATGTGTTCGACCATTGCTTGACCAAGTGCGGGTAGAGTGCCCTCCCTAAGCCAAAGCAATTCGATATGAATTTCATTTAAAACCACTCCAATTCACCCCCGATCCACCCCCTACCCAGCGCATCAGTTACATATTTCCGAGTACCTTCAATAATTTCGTTCTCTGTTTTGCCATCAATTGTAACCCCTATGTGCTGCTGGCCCCAAACTTACATAACAACCGTCCGTCGACACAATGGGAGTCCGCCCTCATACAGCAGTGTGGGGGGAAGGGAGAAAACACCACCCATCCCCCGCCCCACCCCCCCTGCGCTTACATAATGACAACAAAGTAAATAATCCAAATATTCTCGGCACCCACTCCGCACACAGTGTGCACACCGAAAGTGTGCTTATTTCTCCTCTTTCTTCCGTCCGTCTTTCTCTGTGTGTATCTATTCAAATGTTTTGCAGTTAGAAGAGGTGTGATTGCGTAAAAGGATTTTCCACGCAAATACCTGAATAGACACCAGGCCCAGTGACTGTGTCTCTTCTCAAAAAACTTTTGGGTGGTTGGGGGGGGGGTGTGGGAGGTTGGCATCGATCGGGCTGTGATGGCACGGCGGTCATTCACACCGCGAAAAGCTTAAACATACACACAGTTGTTGTCGTCTTTCCTTCTTTCCACCACCAACCGAAAAGATACTTTCGTGGCTGGCTAAAAAGTTTTCCGTTCCGTTTTTTTCGTCTCTTTGAGGTTTTTTTTTTTTTTTTGTACAGCGGCTCTCCCTGGATTGAGGTGACTTTGCACCCGATTGAAATCCGCTTCAGACGAGGCAGGCTATCACCCTTGGACGGTGGGACAAAGAGGAAGAAGGCACCGGGGCATGAAATAAATGTATCTGAGTTTCGTTTATGAGTGGGCAGCCGGACACCCGTCGGGGCATTTATCAGAATCTCATTTATCGATCAAAACACTCATCCATGCGACGATTGCATTTACCTATAGTCGATGAGCACGTAGTCCGGGCACACGAATAGTTGACATTCAGTGGAGTGCACCGCTCTGCAGGTAGCCGGTTCGAAGGAGTGTCGCCTCCCTCCTTCCGACGCAGTGGTGTAGTCATTTGTTTGCACGGTGCTTTGTGGTTCTATGTGAATGAATTGATTCAATCGATTACTGCTCGAATTTGCTGAAACATGCGAATGTGTTCATATGCACACATGGAGCACTCTGAAAGGTGTTTCTGACGGTGCTCGACTGAGTTTTGTGTAAACATCGGTGGGCGAGTGCCAATTGAATGTAAATATAGGCGGGATTTTGAAATTTCAATATTTTCTGAATTTATCTGCCGCCTAGCCTATGGTGGCGGTTTTGTTCCACTTTTCCATCGCAGTGGGACGTACCGGGGGATTTTTGTGTGAAGGCGATATTTCTGGAAAAAGTCACGTAGGATGGTTGCGGCGGTTGTCTGACGGTGTGATGGGAATAAAATTAGAATTCAATTAAAAAAATGGGAAAGAAGTGAATTTCATGAATGGGAATGAATACATACATTTGGGCTCAGTCTTAGGGCAGGGCTGATTTTTTCTAGGAGGTTGGCAATCCCCAACGAAATTGCATTTATCTGCTGCGAGCGTTGTTTTTGAAACATAGAACTCCGAAAACTCATTGCTGTCATTGGTCAGTTAATGACACAAGCCCTCAAAGGCTTTGAAACTGCCTTCAGTAAGAAAGTAAGTCGACTTTAAAGCATGTTGGTTCCAGTCATCTCTTACTCTATCTGCAGTTTCGCGTCTTCTTCTATTTCTAAGGTCGAAAGTTAATATTGAAAGACTCTTTGAGGACGTTAGGAAGTCAATCTTCGTTTCTTTTGTATATCACAGCTGTGTCTTCTCTTTCAATCAACTTTCTCATAGTCCTAAAAATATACCTACATATTCGACAAACCTCTTGGAATCTAAAACTCGGTCTGTTGCTCCTCCAAAACACGTTTTCCAAAATTTGTTATTTTGTTTTTCTTGAGGTTGAAGTCATTTGTCTTGCGCCCTAACTCAATGCCATCTTCATAGCCAAACCCTTGAACCGAATTGTACAATGTCCTCCCCCTCCACCAACACTCTGTACAATTGGTCCAGTACAAGATTTAGGAACTGACACAACAGCGCATCTACTTCCAAAGATACACCTATTGCTTCAAATTTGTTTTTAAAACTCTTTCACGGCACTTTTTTGACATATAGCCCCACTAAACCAACATTCTCGGAACTCCAAATTTGAGTGTCGTTTCTTTCTAGAAACAGTTCTATGAGGAAGCTCCAATTAGTACCTTATCCCACCGCCCAATGACCCCACTGTCGAACGATAAATTAAAAATAAGCACATTCTCGTTGACAGCTAATGTCACAACTTCAGTGGAATCGGACTCGTAGTTATGTTTCTACCGCGTCGGACTTATCTCTGGAATTCAGAAAATCAAAATGAGAGCAATATTGGTCACTGATTCGATTCTTGGTTTTGGAAGTCGCACTGTGAAATCAAAGAGCGCTTGGTTACTGTCTACGAGAGCTCTTCCTCTTAGGTATCAAAAATTAAAGGAACAAGTGGTCACACGTGGGTTTTGAATAAAGCACGGCTAACTGCCTCGAGTATCTTGGAGGATAATGTGAAAAAATCCACGATTTCTCGTCAGTACACCGCAGCTTACAGGCGACATTGCTGAGACAATACGATTTTTAGAAATTTTAAAAGCCCTCTTGACCAAATAGATAAATTGCGTCGGACTGCAGCTCACAGGAGAACAAAGACTTCACTTCTTCAGAAATTACTCCCATTTTGAGAGCTACAGTTTTTTGCCAACTTCGATCGGCGATAGCAAGATGGGAACGTATGCATGAAGAATCAAAGCTTGAATTGCCTTTCATCTTTGACAGTTGCGGGCATGCAGTTTCTAATCAACAACATCAAGTTCCCATGCATCAGAACTCGCTGAGTGATGCCAGCAATTCTAAAGAGGTGGTGTCGTACAAAAAATAGAAAATGTTTAGTCCGGAACCTGTGAATCGATGCACTTTTCCGCTTAGCTACAACAGCCACGTAAACTGTGTCATCCTCTTTTTCTTCTTTTTTCCAAGGCTCTTCAGTCCGGGGTTGACCTGGGCCTTAACCAACATGCCTCTCCAACTAGTACGATCGACACCTGCCCCCGTAGTGCACTCCAAGTTGGTTGAGGTCTGTCTCCAATCGTGTGCAACTCAACCTAGGCCTTCCTTTGTTGCGTCGCCCCAATGGCCCTGATTCGAAGATTTTTCGGGCCGGAGCAGTGGTGTCCCTACGTTCTACATTGCCCAGCAATCTTAAGCGTTGTATATGAAGACATTTGGCCGCACGCATGTCGCTGTACAGTCCATAAAGTTCGTAACGGAATCGTCTCCTTCAAACACCATCAACGCAAACAGGACCAAAATTTGCACGCAGAATTTTTCTCTCAAAAAGACTTAAGGCTTCCTTTTCCGCTCTTAGTAATGACGTGGATCAGGCCCAGCATAAAGTACTGGGCTTCAGAGAGCTGTTTGCGCGATGTGTGCAGCGTTTGTTCACTTTAGACAACAAGTGCATCAGTGAAACCATGTCGAAGCAGGGTTTGACGCTGTTGAAACTCATGTCAAAGGAGTCTACGTCGTTTCGTAACAATTGACGAAACATGGATCCACTGTTACACATCAGAGACCAAGGGTCAGTCGAAAGAATGGATTTCACTCGGTGAAGACCGTTCTGAAGATGTCTCTCGTCCGGAAAGTTGATGACCACCATTTTCGTGGATTGACAAGGTATGG
Organism: Eristalinus sepulchralis; assembly: GCA_944738645.1. Taxonomy (NCBI): domain Eukaryota; kingdom Metazoa; phylum Arthropoda; class Insecta; order Diptera; family Syrphidae; genus Eristalinus; species Eristalinus sepulchralis. The sequence continues at coordinate 76,096,320 of OX122882.1, forward strand.
TCTTCATCGACAGTCTGCAGAAGAGCAAAACGGCAAACTGAGGTCTACTATACGAAATAATGGGTCCACTTCAACTCCGAAAAACTAAAACTGATATATTTGCAAAGAAAAGAAAGATCTTTGCTTTTCCACGACGACTACCAACTGGCACTATTCAGATTATTCTCCAGAATTGGCCGGCAGCATCTTCTTGTTTTCAAACTTGAAACAAATGCATTTGCCTGTCTGAAATTTGAGTCAAATAAGTGGTAGTCGAACCCAGACTTACCGGCGCGCAGAAAGTAGGTCCCTTCTACTCGTGAAGAACAGTAGCACACACAACACGAGTAGTTGTTGTAGAAGCTAGGCCCTGGTCCGTTGTGGGCTGTAGTGCCACTCAATTATTAAGTGGTAGTCGTTCCCACTTATAAGATCTCCAGACGGATTGAAGAAGTCAGAATATCACAGGGTCGGATACCTGAATCGAGCTAAAAGGATACTTTGTTGAGAACTGTTGTAGATCGCCAATCAAAAATATTTCCTTGCTACCCATTCGCTCTCTCTCTGTCTCTCTTTCTCGCTCTCTCTCCCTCTCTTTTATATCGAAACTGCCCTTATTGCCTAATCCTATTGATGATTGAAATTGATGCCACAACCTTAAAATAAAAGATCGCAGTCTAAGTGGTCCAACATTTATAAAACTTCTGCCGTTCCACTTCGTATATAAGAAGGGCAATGTGTTTTTGCCAGTTTTGACTGGCCAAATGTTGGAATTACTAAGGGCGGTAGCAACGGTTCTATAATTAAAAAAAGGATCTTGTCTTATCCATTTGCAATCGTCTATTACCTTACCAAATGTAGGCACTCCATTCCGAGATGGACCAGGGTCTCAACCATCATTGGTCCCCAGTTGCCAATAGACCGTGCCTCTTGGTTCAAACACCTAGTTGCTTCCTAACACCTAACGCTTCTCCCCTTTTGTGTGCCATCTAAGGCAACGACGTTCTCTGTTCTGTTATGCCTGTAGCTCGAATTCTAAGACTCTTCATGGTGAGAATATGTTGTCCATCCGATCTACATGGAGTAGCCATCATATTTGTTGTATACGTAGACACTTGTCTAGGATATTCCACACCGCAGTCTGCAGAGCTCTCCGGTGAATATCTGTCTCCATGTGTCGCCAAGGCAAATACGACCAAAAATCGCACGTAGACCTTTTCATTCCCAACTGATCAAGTATTTCCTCATCCGCTCTAACCAAACACCCATTTTTTTAATCGCCATAAGTGAGAAACTTATGCTTCTAAGAAAAGTCCAAACTAAGGCATTTGAAGGCGTATACTTAACAAAATACAAGAATGTTCGTTTCTTTTAACTCACCAGCCCTAATTGAACAGAAATAACTGGAACCACAAACCAAGCATAAAAGGCGGCAGCTTCTCCGAAATATATTCGAATTAGCGGCTCTATCCATTCATCATAAATATTTTAATACGTTCCCGCCAGAAACGATTACAATTCCGAAGGCACTGTCCCACCTAGAACAGCCAGGCAGTCATAAAACCAATGAAATTAGTCCCCATAAAAACCCAAAGTGGTACTAAATAGTCTTTTATATGATAATGAAACATTTGTCTGGTTTGGCATTCATCCCACAGAGTGATAACCGCGCGCTGGACGTTTCGAAAACATTCCGACTGCCGTCTTCGTCTCTTGACAAGGTACGGTTTGGATGAGGAACATGACAGGACTTTGTTTTTAATTTATGTATCTGCTTACTTATGTCTTTAATGTTTCGAACTCCAAATTTTTAAAAACGCTTTTATTTTTTTATTTTTTTATAAATTTGTTTCTTCCAAAGAAAAAAAATTTGAGAAGGATATCGACTTTCAAATTTTATCAATAGTTTTCGATGTTCCGTCCACCTTTGGCGGTAATAATTGTCTAGAGACGGTCGAAGAATGTAGTTCTGCTGTAAAGCGGCCCATTCCCACCGCAATGCTTGCTTGAGTTGGTCCCAACTTTGGCATTTTCTAGTGTCAACCTTTGCTTCGAGATGGCGCACACAAGTGATGAAAGACCTCATCCAACATGGAGTGCGCTATTAAAGGCAGCTGGTGAGAGATCGTGCAACCTGAAGGGGCATGTTGGTTGAGGCCCAGGTCCACTCCGGACTATAGCGCCATGAAAAGAAGAAGAACCTTTGCCTTCAAAATACCCCAGACACAGAAATCCAATGGATCTGTATCCGTAGAATTTGCGATCTTTCGGTCGAAGAAATGAAGTGTGGAGCATTGTTGGTTGTCGCGCGGCCAGTGAGACAGTGCCGGTCTTCGACCGAAATATTTGCTTGCCCAAGGCTTCAATTCTGCCTCTAAGACAGTTTCACGGTCACATTAGATTGCAAGCCACTGTCCAAAAATACGAGCGGAAAGTAACCATCGGTGGTTATGGCGCCCCAAATCATCACGATCATCAGGCGGTACTGCCTGCATTCTGGTGGCCATCCGAAAGTGTACATTTTCGCAGGTACTCTCTGGTAAGTAGACTCGGTCATGTTGTTTGTTAGCACAACGCTCGTTAACAAATGGCGCCGACATCGGAGAACAACAAATTCGGCAACTTCCCACTTTCATGCAAGCTCAGCAACTCCTTCACCCTTTCGATTCTAACTTTCGTCTGTTGCGGTGTAAGATCGTGTGTTTTTTAAGACTTCAATGACTTGAGCTTAAGCTAATTTTTCAGAATGCGTTGCATCCGCTCCAACGATATGTTGACCTCACCAGCCATTTTTCTTCTTCACTTCGACGCGGATTTCACTAAATTCGAGCCTTCACATTCCGAACCATTTCTGCCGATGTTGCTGTTTTTTTATGACCACCCTAATGGCGTTTTGGAACGCTGCTAGTATCACGGTAACGAGCTATGGTTTGAGACACAAATGATTTATTCACGTTGAAGTGCTGGAGGGCTCTAACGATACCTTCTGGTGAGTTTTCCAGCCAAATATAAGGCAATCGAACGTTCGTCACGTTCGGATTCCATCGCGGATACACAGTTTTCAACGCAATTGCGACGCAAATCGCTTAAAGGTTTTGTAAACAATAAAATCTTCTGTCATGTGTCAAAATTGTAAGCACACTGTCATGAACGGTTTGGAATATGCAGCAGTTTGAAGTTGGATGCAGTCCTAGTCTGTCAGGATTAATTAAGTGGCACTACAGCCCAAAACGGACCAGTGCCTAGCTTCTCACGAGTAGAAACGACCTACAGTTTTTTGCCGACTACGAACGGCTAGATTTGAGAAGCTTTCCATAGACAATTGATACTCTTTGAGTGTTGTCAGCATTTCGAAAGAGGTGGTGGAGTGAAAAAAATGCGAGATGTCCCGTCCGGGAATCGAACCCAGACTTTCTGCGCGGCTGTCGACGCACTTACCACTACGCCACGGCTACCTCTAGTCTGTCAGGATGGAATCTGAAAAAAGTGCTTATAAGAAACTTATCAGAAGCTAGCTACCTCCATTCAATGGGAAGATGACAGCACTTCGAAGATGGCTTAGTGCAAAGTGATCACGTACTTCAATGCCTGAGATGAAGGGGCGGAGATTATGGTCGTCGTGGCATAGTTGGTAAGTGCGTCGATTCACACGCCAAGGTTTCAGGAACGGAGCATCTTGCATTTCTTGACGGTACCACCTCCTTCGAGTTGCTGACAACACTCAAAGGGAACTTATTGTCTATGAGAAGCTTCGCGAATCTCGCCGTTCGGAGTCGGCAACAAACTGTTGGTCTCCTCTACTTGTACGCTCAACACGAGTAGTTGCTGTAGAAGGTAGGTTCTGGTCCTTCGTGGGCTGTAGAGCCACTAAATTTTTATAATTATTAGAAGGCGGAGATTTACAATATAGAACTCCCACATCCCTTAGGGACCCTTAGGGCACTCCTCAAATGCGTACTCTGCAAAGAGAATAGGCATTCTGCAACCTATCGGTGATGCCTGCGTATTGACGACCATAGATAAAGCCTAGAGCAACGACAAGTAGAAAAGGGAACCTGTGCTATAACTATAATTGTTAAGCTGGCCATTTCTTACACCCGAATGATATGCTCGCCCAACTGTCACCACATCCCACAGAATTATTCTTCTGCTGACAGGTCGTTGCATATGCTTTGAAAACGTTCTCAGTCTATAAAAACAACCATCTACGCCGTTCAATTTTGCGCCCGTTCACCATCCATCGTCCTTCCTTCAAAAAATGATCAAAATTCCCCTTTTTTGTCACATTCCTTCTTCATTTTCCAAGAACTCCTTATCTCCTCCTCAGAAATCTGAATGAAGTCTCCAAAAAAAAAAAACGAGTTAAGTCTAATCTTAGCGGCAGACATCACATACGAGTACAGGAATTCAAATTAGGCCACATAAACAGAACGCGCTGTGCTTCCTAATCAGTTCCCTTCGTTTCTTTCGCTCTCTTATCCCACTTAACTCTTGATTGAGTCCCCCAAACCAAAAATCCCCAGTAGCCAGATATTATTCCCCCGAGCAGAAAATGAAAACATCAGATCAGCAGATTCACGTCTATATGTATGGGCCTCCGGGTACTTTTCAATCAAAGGTGTCAATGCTGCTGATTGCGTGCACGTAAACCGTATTTTCTAATCGTCAAATTGACAAACAAACAAAGCCCGTGTGCACATCTACATGGTTGTGCAGAGCGTGTGTGTGTGTGTGTGTTTGTAAACAAAAATAATAAACAAAAAATAAATGTACCCCCAAAAGTTGATTACTTCTCCCTCTCTCGCGTCGTCTCGTCACTTCACACTGCTCGCACTAAATAATTTTTTTCTTCGTTCTCTTCGGTCGGATTTATTCATCGTCTTGCTGGAAGTCACGTAGGCTTCATTTAGTAGTCGTCATCGTTTCCGATAAAAGAAGGAGGAGGAGTGCTCGTTGCAGTCGCACCACACAGAAGTGATGAGGTGGGGGGGAGAATAAATTGTTATATTTATGACATCACATTTCGTCACTGAAGGGGATCACTTTCGGGTTAAATTCATGATATTTTCGGATAATTACCGAGTGTCTGGAACATGATGTTGGTTCAATGTCTTTTTTTTAAGGATGAGCTGAGGACTTTGAGTGCGTGACATCATCTTGAACTCATGTATGGCTTTGAGGCTTAAGTGGCCCGCGCCAATATGATGCAAGTCTCAGCCGTGGGAAATACAAGCTTTTTTGCCATTCACAGACGCTAATAAGACTGCAAGTGTTTTCGTGAACAAAAGGACGCGGAACGGGATTGTTTACTGTAGAAGTAGGACTGTCCACGACTGTAGCGCTGGCAATTATTTTTAAATGGTCTGTGTAGTGGTGCCAAATTGGGCAAAATTTGAAATTACCTTGAGGCCGGCGAGCGTCGTCCTTGACACTGTCAGTGGAGTTTTCATGTATCATATAATATGTTCAAATCCGAATGCCTTGCGTTGATGTCGGGAGTACAAGACTCGGCCCGTTTTTTGTGTTGAAACATTTTTTTTCTTGAAAAGAACGTAAAACGTCGGAAGCAACTATTTTGTCCCATCTCTCCGTTAATTTTCGAATACGATCTCTAAAACATGAGGCCTCTCCGACATCGATCCAATCATTGAGCTATTCTTCCATATCTTCAAAAGATCCACACCGGTGACCCCCTAAAATTAATTTGCATCCGTCAAAATAGCCAGTAGTGGAAAGAAGCAAGGTCTGGAGAATACGGCGGGTGGGGTAAGACCTCCCATTTGAGCGTTTCCAGGTAGTTTTTGACCGCTGTAGACATGTGGTACCGAGTGTTTTCATGTTCCAAAATCATCTTGTCATGGCTTTCGATCATTTCTGGCTGTTTTTCACACAATGCACGGCTCGAACGCTTTAGTTGGTGTTAAGGACGTTTCCCATCAAAGGTTTCGCCTGGTTTTTGCGTCTCATAGAAAACTACAGCCGTCTGGCCCCTGCAAATGCAGAGCATGACCCGCAGATGATTTTCTTAAGCGTCGACATACACGATGTTGGCACGGGTTCACCAGCCCTTACATAGCACTTTTTTTTTCTTGGGGCTATCGTAGCATATCCGCTTTTCACCTTCAGTCACAACCCGGTGCAAAAATCTCTACCTTTTATGTCCCTCAAGACGCAGTTCCGTGGTGAAAAATCGCCTTTCGACATCTCTTGGTTTCAATTTAAAAAAAAATTCAAATGGAACGGAAATTGTTTGCTGAGTCACTCCCAACGATTCAGTGACTTCACTTTACGTTTGGCACGGATCTTGATCGAGGAAAGTCCTCAATTCCTCATCTTCAACCTTTTGGCGCTGGCCAGAGCGCTCTTTGTCTTCGAAGCTAAAGTCACTACTTTTGAAGCGTCGAAACCAGTTTTTGCCGGTCGGGGCAGATTCACCATAAACTTCTATAAGCATTCGATGTGCTTCAGTTGCACTTTTCTTCCAATTAAAAAAGAAAATCAAAACGGCCCGCAAACACTGCCTATTTTTTTTATTATTGTCGCGCGCTAAGAGGATTGATACCGGAATTAAGTCACAGCACGGGCCGAAGGTATAGAGGAAGAGAGGGAAAGGAGTTCCGGTGCACATTGGAATAAAATGTCTGTGGATTGTAACGAGGGGGAAAAGTTGAGCTGGGAAGAGCATTTCACCTTCGTGTGGTGTGGCTGAAGAACGAGTCTCTAAACTTAACTGTACGTTCCGAAAGTGGGCTTATTTGTGAACGAGTGGGCATTCCTAGTGAGGCGAGTATTGCTGTTTATTTAACTCCAATATACACATTTTTGAAGAGGAAAACAATCTTGGTTTCTAAGACAGGCGCCGATGCGCACTGATTATTGCTGACAAATGTCACACATTTTCAATGAAGTAGGTAATCGCTTCCAAGATCAAACACTTCGCTCAGGTGGTGCCATCTGTTGGTCACAGAACGAACTATTTTAAACGCCCAATAATAATAATAATTGAGTGGCACTACAGCCCACAAGGGACCAGAACCTGGCTTCTACAGCAATTACTCGTGTTGAGCGTACTATTGTTCTCCAACGAGTAGAGGAGACCAACAGTTTGTTGCCGACTCCGAACGGCGAGATTTGGAAAGCTTTTCACAAACAATAAGTAGCCATTGAGTATTGTCTGCAACTCGATAGAGGTGGTACTGTCAAAAAATGCGAGCTGTTCCGTTCCTGGAATCTTGGCGCGTGAGTCGATGCACTTACCCACTACGCCACGGCGACCACTGACATATCTTCTGATAAAAAGAAAAAAAAAACTCGTATGAAAGTCAGCGATTGCCGAACCACTCCTTTTCCAATTATTCCTACAAGCCCTATAACTTCCCATCTCACAGATAGTAACTGAAATTAGAAAATACATGTCACATACGTTCATACACGAGGCCAATCACCGAACTTCCTGCCACAGCTACCTTCTGGATTCACTCAGTTTAATTGATGGCAAATATAATTTTTTTCGTTCGACTAAAGTGGCTATCGCTTATTAGATAAGTCAATAAACAGTGGCAGTTGTGACACCTGTGTAAATTATTGGCTTTTTTTTAGAATGGCCGTAAATGCTGGAAGCGTCCGAGTACTTGGTTTAATCGAAAATTACTCATTATGATTGATGAAAGTAATTGGGGAACTGTGGAGTAGAGTATTTATTTTGTAAACAGAAAATAAAACTTAAAAATAAATGTACATTTCTCTAGTGGGCTTAGCGTGCTTGTTGGGTTGTCAGTTATGTTTTGTTCATTCCAAAGCAAAATTTTAACACGAAATTGTGGTGCATTGTGGTGGCTAGAGGCAAGTAACATGCCTCTAGCCACACCCGCTTTAAATTTAAATAAAGCATTTTGCAGACGTGATACAAATCTCATCTATGAAGTGAAATTTAACCACCTGGCCATGTGTTGTTATAAGTTTCAGTCACTGTATTCTTCCTCGCCGCATTAATAGCATTAGTCAAAGCCGCTGAGATATGTTTAAAAAATTGTCAATATTCAAAGGTTTAGGTCGTACTTGTTGCATCTCACTTTTGGATTAATACATTGTTTTGGAAATGATGAGGAAAACATGAATGCCTCTCTACATCCGTCGTGAATGTCTAAGTGCTTAATTAAATTGGCGACACTACAGTCCACAAGAAACCCAGGATTTGTTTCTGCATCAATTAATGTTGTGCGTACTACTGTTCCATCCAAGTAAAGGGGACCTCCAGTTTTTTCCGACTCCGAACGGCCAGACTTGAGAAGATTCTCGGTGACACTTAGTGCTTTTTGAGTGCTGTTAGCAAGGCGAAAGAAAGGAAAATCCTAAGTGCTCAGACCAGGAATCAAACTTTGTACATTCGGCGTGTGATTCGACGAACCCACTACGCCACGCCACAATCACAGAAGACGTTGAAATAGCTTTTCAACAACTGAATACTGAATATTAACTTATAAACACAAGAGACTCAATCAAACATGGCGGCGGATCAGTAATACTGTCGGGGCAGTTCCTCAGCAGCTCGAGGGAATAATTGGTCCATAATAATATATTTGAGCACTAAAACAACACCTTAGATAAAGTGCTGCGGCTAGAACATGAATGAATCTATTACTTAGAAACTATGACATATTTTAGTTACCCATCACGACACGCTAGCCACCAGAAATGGTTATGTCCCCGCCAAATATGTACATATGTACGTCTTTACGTGTTGACAGCATGTTCTTTTGTTTTGCCTTCATGTCCATCTTAGCCTCTTCCATATCAATGCATTACTACTGCACATCCAATGTTCACATATTTGAAAACGTCTGATGCCTATTGTAATCCGTGATGACAGTTTTTGACAATAAGACCGATTTTGCTCACCTCCGCCTTTGCGGGAACAAAACAATCATTGGCAGCTTGCTCTATGTGTTGTTTTCAGGTTTAACTTGTTTTTCGGAAGAATGAACTCGCAGTCCATTTCATGATGCACTATGGCACATTTAAACAGGCTCAATGGACACTCTGCAATCTTATATCTTGTTGTACTGAAATTCGCCCTCTTTAAATGTCGACAACCTTATTTGTTTGGAAAGTGTTTCTTATTGCGTTCTATTTTTAAAACCTCCTTGACCATCCTATGAACCATAACCGTCAAACAGTGGGACTTGTGGACTGATGGGTGCTATATGAAAAATAAACCCAAATTGTTTCATTCATTGAAGTTGACGTAACTTGTGAGCACAGATTACTTGACTTGATTTATTAAAAAATTCATGACGCCTGGGCCTCAACCAGCATGCCTCTTCAGCTAGCACGATCTTTCACCAATCTTCCTTCAATTGCGCACTCCAAGTTTGTTTAGGTCCTTCTCCACTTGTGTGCGCCATCTCAACCTAGGCCGTCCTCTGTTGCGTTATGCCAAGGGCTCGGATTCGAAGACTTTTCATGTCGGAGTAGTGCTGTCCATACGCTTTACATACTCTAGCCATCTCAAGCGTTTTATCCAAAAACGTTTGACCAGTCGCATGTTGCCATACAGCCTTTAAAGTTCGTTGTTCAATCTTCCCCTCCCGATAACATCAACACCAACAGGGCCAAAAATCGAACTTATCTCTCGAAAAGACTAAGGGATTCCTTATCACCTTTTTGTAACATCCACGTCACCGCGCTATAAAGGAGGACTGTGATGATCAATCTGTTGTACAAAGCTAGTTTAGTGCGTCGAGAGAGGGCTTTTTTACTCAATTGCCTCTTGAGCCCAAAGAAGCATCGATTGGCAGGAGAGATTCTGTCTTGTTGTTGTCCCTGTTAACCGCAGAGTCGAGGTTTACGAAATCATTGACGACATCGAAGTTTCTGTTGCCTAGTGGTACATACAGCCACCCATCTGATGGTTATACCAAGTTTCAGTTTAAAATTTTTGAACTGAGAAAGTGTAAATTTCACTTGCACGAATAAGGTATCGTTTGGTTTTTCAATTCTAGGGTATATAGCAATAAACTCAAATTGACTACGGTTTGAATTTGAATATGCAGAAATTAGTTCCTAATTAGATTCCAATTAGCGTATAGCGTGGAGAGGTATAGCTTCGACTATTTCCGAATTATAGAGAAAAATCTTAAAGAAACTGCATCTTTCGACAAATTTTGAAGATATTGAGAAAGTAATTAAACCCGACCTTGAAATATAATGTCATTTGTGAATTCCTTCCGGCAATCAGTTTGACGAGTCGTGGTTCTTATCTTCTCTGTTAGTCATAGACAAATTCCGAATAATCCTTATCCAACAGAAAACTTAATTTTTTAAATTTTTAACACAATTTTCTTAAAATTTAAGATATTCTGATCAACGTAAGGTCGGTAAGAAATTCAAACTGCACCTCAAAAATGTATAATTTGTCCTTAAAAAAGAAAGAAAAACAAAATAAAAGTATATTAACAAACAAGAGGTTTACAAATGGCACTGGTAAAACAAAACATTAATTTTTCGGTTTTGAGAGTTAACCTTTAAATTACACACTGTGCGATAAATTTTTGATAAAAGTTTCACTTCTTTTTAAATTTTGAACATTGCCATTACGTGTGAAAAAACGATATCGTTCAATTCGTTCGGGAAAATTTGCCGTCAATTTTATTGAGTAATAACTTTTTCGCACTTGTAGGGCAAAATCTCCGAATCTAGTCACTTATTTACATTGTTTCAGTGTCATATTGAGTGAACTTCTTTAGGACAAATATTTCAATCATAGTCTGATGCAAGTTGGAAGCCTTTCCCTTTACAGTCCTCCTCTGTGGACACCACTTTTATTGACGAACGTGTCTCTCAGATGGACAATTCTTTGACTTGAATGCTAAACTTCATGAAAGATGTTTAATAAGTTGTGGATACACAAACATTGTGACATATGAAAATATAAAGGATATGTTTAAAAAGTAAACGAAACCTTAAAAGTGCGAATTAGTGGCGATATGCGGTCATTTAGGCATTATTGCGATATTCGGGTATATCGTCTTTCAACTGTGCAAACGAACAAGTTCGGCACCCACACATCCCAGTTGGTCATTTGAAAATGTTAGCTTTTCCAGATTTTGAATTCGGAATTTATTTTTGGCTCCACGGAAAAGGCAGGCAGGAGTTCTTTAGTGCAAAAACGAAGTAAACACCCATGTTCAATCTCTTACGCAATGTAGTCCTTCACCACCTAATTAGAATATATCCAAAAGTTGCCGAAGTGAGACTTTCAACAGTCACTGTGATGATGCGAAAAAAATAAACACATTTCTAGAGAGATAAAAGCAACACACGCTAAAAAAACTAACAAACCAAATCAGAATAAAGAAAGAGAAACAAAAAATTGTGATTTTTGTTTACGCTTTCTTATCAAATTTGAATAAAATACATAAATGCATATATCACAGTCGTGTGCGCCTGTGTGTGCTCACATGTGCCATGGTTTGTTGTATAATTATCTGAACATGCATTTTTTTTTCTGTGTTCTCCTGTCTCATGTTGTTGCTTTGACATTTTTATGACTTTGTGTACATATGTATGGATGTGCGAGTGAAGTTCGTATTTCTGTTTTTTTTTTGTTGTATGTTTTCTATTTCTGTACGAGTGGTTCGTTGATAACCGATGAGTGTTTGTCTGGAATAAGAGATTAAAGTTTTTGTTTTTTTTTATAGAGCTTAGTTTGTGGCTCTGGGTGTATTCATTGGACCGTCTTTTTTACGGTTCTCATTAATAATTGCACAAGAGGCAAACGGTGTGTGTAGAGCCCCTCCATGGTGGCGACATGTTTTCATTGAACTTTTAAAGTGCTCTCGTACATCTGTTAGTGGGAATGGAAAGTATTTCGTGATAAGGCGAAATGCGGGTCAGTAATTGCTATTGCTGGCGTTTTTTTTTATCTCTGCGTAGGGACGAGGTCATTCAGATAGGAGTAATCGACAGAAGGGTGAAATGCAACGATGAATTTAAAAAAGTTGCTAAAATCTTTTTCCTCTCCAGCGAGTGTCTCACCTCTGGGGGATGAATCCCAGGTCCACCTCCTGGCTCCTCTTCTCTGGTGGCTGAAGCCCAGGTCCACCTCCTGGCTCCTCTCCTCTGGTGGCTAAAGCCCAGGTCCACCTCGGGCTGTAGCGCCACATGTCAAAGAAAAAGGATCCGATAGAAAATGTCTTCTGTCGTTGTCAGAAAGCTGACCTAGGCGAGTTTAGTTGCCGCAACCATGAGTTCAACTCCAAAAGGAGTGGCTGTGTCAAGTTTCATAATGAAAACAATTCACAAAAATAATTTCCATTTCATCATGAAAATGACGCAACAGCAAGCACACTCAGTTGCAAATCAAATCGGGCGTGGTTAAGAGCACGCAATTGTTTCCAATCAATTGCACACGATTAAGTCGATGTGTGCGCTTTGTGTGTGGGGTGTGCCTACCTGTCCGTCAATCGATAAAACCGTCAGGCAAGTGCTGCACACAGGCAACTAGCTCAAATTACTTCGTTAGCACTCATCATCAACTCCAGTTGATCCTAGTTAATCTACCTTGAAATTGCCGGAGTTTTCTCATTCCGTTTCAAAAGTCACTTCTCTAAACTGTGGACGTTGCCTCACACATGTGCATGTCCACGCCTCATTAGGGGGCTTTGCAGGCGGCGCGGTGGAGACGGCCACCATCGAGGAGAGCGTTGAACTCTCCTTCAGTTATCTGATTTTTATTGCAGCAAGGTGATTTTCACAATTAGTGTGGATCACAACACTCCTCCCCAAGCAAGTCTCGGCTTCCTGGTGTTTGCACACATCGCCGTTCGCCCTTGTGTGCGTGCGCCTGAAAGCTTTTCGGTAGTTTTCCATGTTTGTGCAAAGGGGGGCTTTTGCTCCTGTTGCCTTGTCGGTGGTGTAAGCCCTGGGAAAATGACGAAACCACGGTTCTTATGTAAAAGCCCGGGCGATGGTCACAGGGGGAGTGTGCAAGGTAAACAGAGGCAAATCGACCCAACAAGGGGCAGAGCTTTTGGCAGGATACCAGACACCGGAAAATCGATGAAGCTATTTTCCAACTTTTCGTGTTCTGCCCCCAACCGTCAACTGAAATATAGCAACAATCTCTCTCGTTCTCTCTCTCTCACTCTGTGCAGACCTAGAACTGGTGGGTCGTGCTGTGATTTCTAAAGATACTCCAGCTCAGCCAAAGCTAAATGCGTATTTTCATCCCTGGAAGGCGAGTAAGAAATAAAACAGAGTCCCCCAACCCAGTGAGAGGGGGGGGAGAAACGGCGGGACGAGACCCATGCCCGGATTCATGGCACTCCGTTCCCAGAGCCGAATGAACTCACCACACAGCTCGGCACGTAGCACAGCGCTCTGGCTATATTCAGCCACATTCACCGACTGCGACAAGTTTGCTGTGGATGAGGGAGGGGGTGACCGGGAGAGGGAGACATGGGAGCGGTGGGCATAGAATCCCAGCAAAAGACCACCACCCCACCCCCAGACCATGTCGTCTTTGGCTCTCCCGCTTTGCTGCTGCTGTGACAGGTTCTGCTTCCACTCCTTCGTTGCGGGCCGTCGGGCGGGGAACTTTATTTTCCTGATGCGCAAAAAGCAACCATACACACACACACCCAAGCAGATATCTCGTAATAGCTTGGATACGGATGGTATTTGCTCTCGGTGTGTGCACTGGGTTTCGGTACATATGCGGGCACGGTTTGTTTTGCTCAATGGTCGGTTCTATGTCGAGCACACGTTCCGTGTGCTCGTGGGTGAGCGAGAGAGATGGAGGGAAATGGAGGGGAAGAGAAAACAGGATAGACGCGAAGCGGGTGTACATAGCCGCCATCCCGGCTATCCGTCTTCGTTCGCGTTGTTTATCTCTTTACATAAGGCCGTGTGACGGGTGTATACAGGCGATAAAATGTGCCTGTGTATCTCGCTCTCGCTGAAGATTGTACAATAATGTTTTTTTTTTTTTTGTTTGCAAACAAACACGGATTTTGCAGAATGAAGGCGCAACGTAGCTGTGAATCGCTCTACGTACGTAAGCACGTAACAGGCGGACTTTATCGATTTTTTGTTTCTTACGCAGAAACTGCAGGAGTTGGAGACGTTGCAGGAGTCTTTGGATTTTTTTTACGACTTCACGCTTCACATGCGTTCTTAGAGGAAAATCGAACACGACCCTGAAGTGCAATCGCGCTTAAGTGCTGATGTTAGCTGAGGAGTCGGTGCAGAGATGATGTCTTTAATTTCAACTAGAGTGTTTAGTGAATCTAAGGAGTCAAGGAATCAAGTTGAAAAGTCATCAAAGATTTTACTGTGACGCGATGCTTTGTCAATATGACGTCTTTGGGTACCAGGTTAACCGACATAGAGGGACTGTTAAAAACTGACTAGTATCATTCTGACGATGCCAACCTGAGTCGATAAGACTTCACTCTAATAGGCGCTCTAGATGATGGTCTGATATTGACATATTCCTGGCATCAAGACAATTTTTGTGTGCGAATATGTTATGATCGAACAGGGTGCCCGATCTTAATTGTTGTAAAAAATTGTAAAGTCGTGATTGAGTGTACTAAGGCTTGCCCTTCACTACTTAGTGGGAATAAATCCTTTGGTTTGATTCGGGCCTCAAATATGTTATATATCCAGTGATCAGACGATTCCAACGTTTGAGGAATTACATCTTCAATAGAAGTCTATGTTTAATGGCTGGCATATAATGCCAGGGATATAAATTTATAGCCATATCTGCTGTTTCCTGGGCATAAGCTCCAAATTGTCCGCATCAATTTAGTAATTGCTCGATATTATCTCCTTTATTAAAGGGTGATTTTTTAGCTATTATCTTTTTGGCAACACTGGTTTAAACAACTGACGCACGTTTCGTGTTTTCTTTCACTTTCAACCATCTTCAGTTTGGTCTATAATTTAACCATGAATCGTCCTACAAACGAACAAGGCTTGCAAGTTATTGAATTTTATTATCAAAATGCGTGCTCTGTTAAAGTTCATCGAGCGCTTCTTCCATTTTATGGTCAGAAGCTCATTTCTGGCTCAATGGGTACGTTAATAAGCAGGATTGTCGATTTTGGAGTAAATATCAGCCAGAAGCATTGCAAGAGCTATCAATGCATCCAGAAAAAGTCACAGTTTGGTGCGGTTTATGGGCTGGTGACATCATTAGACCCTACTTCTGCAAAGATGATGCGAATCGTAACGTAACTGTGAATGGTGAGCGCTACCGTGAGATGCTATCCAATTTTTCTTTGTTCAAAATGCAAGAGCTTGACTTGCATGACGTTTGGTTCCAACAAGAAGTTGCCACATGCCACACAGCACGCGCAACAATGGACTTACTGAGAGACGAGTTCGGTGAACATTTTATTTCACGTTCGGGATCAGTCGATTTTCCGCCTAGATCGTGCGATTTAACGCATTTAGAATATTTTTTGTGGGGCTATGTTAAAGCTCATGTCTATACAGACAAGTCCGCTTCAATTAATGCATTGGAAGAAAACATTGAAGAACTTATTCGTGAGATACCGGCCGAAATGTTGGAAAGAGTATGCCAAAGTTGGACTAAGCGAATGGACCATTTGAGGTGCAGTCAAGATCAACATTTGCATGAAATAATCTTCAAACATTAAATTATATGGACCGTACTATCGATTCAAATAACGATTTTCTGAATTTTATGTGTTTTTTTTTTTACAAAACTTTCCTATAACTTTTAAAAAATCATGCTGTAGAACAATCTATAGTCTTTCTAATCCTATTTACATTGTAATCAGGTACTTGTTGAAATAGAATCTTGGCTTCAATTTCAGTTATTTCTATATTTATCTACTATTTTTGAATATTCCACTATGTAAACCCGTCGTATATTTTACGACATTGCAATAAAACGGTAAAAAAATAATGAACTTATTATTACAACACTTTCATAACCTAAATATTACATTAAGCAATAATAAAAACTGGTGGTCGCCGTGGCGTAGTGGTAAGTGCATCGACCGTGGCGAAAAAGCTTCTCAAATCTCGCCGTTCGGAGTCGGCAAAAAATTGTAGGTCCCTTCTACTCGTGAAGGACAGTAGCATGCACAACACGAGTTGTTGAAAGTTGTTGTAGAAGCTAGGTCCTTGTCCGTTGTGGGCTGAAGTGCCACTCAATTATTATTATTAATAATAAAAACTTCCTGGTTTATGCCCATGATATTTGCACAATACTAGCATTCAAAGGGAAATCATAGGAAAATTTAAAAAATGCCGAAAAATGCCTGACATTGCTTCACTTAAACGATCCGTTCTTTCAAAGTGCAGAAAAGTGAATTTTTGTATTTGCGTCATAGATAGAGAATATTTCGAGCTTTCAGAAATATGTAGTTTTCCGTTGGAGCCTTTTGTTTTGCTTTTTGCTTTTTATTATGCTCCACCAAACATGAAAGTACTTCCCGCAATAGGTGGTGGTCAAAATGAAAATAAACTGTTGATGCAGTTTCAAGGTTTAATGTAACGCCCTTTCAAATAAATAGAACGTATTGTTCCACTGTTGCTTACTTAAAAACATATGCGATATCGTACTTTCTTAAAAAAAATTTTTTTTTAATTATAATGTTCCAACTTTGAGCTAGCCGTACACCAAAACGTTTCATTAGAAGTCAACAAAATGTTGTCTTTCTATGTTCCAAAGTATGTAGAATCGAAAAACCAGTACCACTTGGCCAACAATTATTTTATTTTACGTGTTTTTTTCTGCTGTGCACCACTGTGCGTCGCTTCTTAAAACATATTTATGATCTCTTAGTATCACTGTTTTATTTACATCAATTGTCGCTGATCCAACATTAGAATAGCTCACCAAGATTAATCCACAAACGGACGCACAAACATATGCAGATGTCAGCAAATTGTCTTTATGGTCTTTATGATGATAGAAGGATCTATTACAATTTTGTGTGAAGCCCGTCACGGCTTCGGTGGCATACCTCCTACCGAAGGTCCATATTTTCAATGACTCTGAGACGTAACTGAGATTCAATGTCGTTAATGTACCGAATGATCTCATCCTTTAGTTATTTAACTGCTCCTAGCTTACTTAATTATACCTTTTCTTTTCAATTTCCCCAAAGAACGAAGTCCAACGGTGTCAAGTCACATGATTGTAGGTCAATTAACATTGCCACTACGTAAAATAACACGCCTATTGAATTTCACGTTTAAAGAGACACTGTTTCGTTGATTGTGTGGCAAATGGGGCATCCTCTTGGAAGGACATATCGGCCAGGTTTATATCCTCAGTTTCTGACCACAAGGCCCATTATAAACTTGTGATAGTGAACTGCGTCTGGCAATAGTGAACACCATTCACTGCTTGGACAAATTTTATTTTCAATAAAATTTTGGCGGATGATGACGCCAGCTCATAAACCCTGGTCGAGCATGCAGGCGTTTTAACATTTCCTCGAATTTGCGCACAATTCTACCGATTGCGGATACATTTGTTCGATTCCGATGACCTAGATGCGGAAATTTAGCTTTTTCACAAATCCACAGAGGTAAAAGTGTGCCTCTTCAAAATCACGAAGTACACGAAATTCATTCTGATTTGAATGCCCGTTTTCATAAAGGGTTCCAGAAATGTCAACGCGGTCCTCAATTGCGAACCTCGCCATGGTTGAATTTTTCAAACACTGAAGCAAAGAAGTGACAAATTAAGTTGGGGAAAAGCACTTGACTTTCAGGTGTAACTCACAATTAGCATCATGCATTACTGGTGGATCATCCTTTAGATACGCCGTCCAGATTTATGATTTTTTTTTTTTTAAGTTGGAACTATAGGCTGAAGCGCTCAGACTCTTAAGCCAGCCCATTGCACTACCAGGCAGTAACCCATAACTTATGTCATTTGTTCGTATTGGTGTTCCGGAAGCAATCGCTTCAGTGGTCAAGAGCCTAGGTTTTCAGTTCCAATAACAACAAGGCCAAACAGCCACCAGCAGATCTAAGTAAAGGCGGGACATTGACAGAGAAAGTGCTCTTATGAATTGCTTTCAGACCAAAACATGATCTAAGGCTGTTGTTTCACACTGATTTTGTTGCAGCCGATGATTTTACCTCCGCATGCAGCTTTCCCATATATTACTTAACTCGTGAACCAGTCCGCCTTTTCCCCTTTTGGATACTAGCTCTTTTGACAAACCATTGTGTAGAAGGCCTTAACACAAAAAACAAAATGTTAATAATTTTTTTTACATTTAAAATATTACAATGAACTAACACGCCTTTTTTTCTTTCTTGCAGGTAAGATAAATGTTTTGTGAAGTCCGTCAAATGACGATTACCTTCTTCGTGATGTGAGTAAACTTTTGCATAAGTCTTCTCTATAAACTGAATATGTAGTCATATGCTATGAGTATTAAAAATGTTGATGACAAATAAGACGAAGCTAAATGAGTTTAAAAAAAAACATTTTTGGGTTTATTGGGTTTTAAAAAAGTTGTGTTGATCATAAGATAAAGTTCTCTTTACATTTAAAAATGTGACCTTATTTATTTTTCGGTTTCTAAGGCACTAAACCTGGTCAAATGATCTCCACCAAAATCTCTCTTAAACGCATCCTATACGAGGGTTGCCTTTTATATTAGAGAACAAAAGCAAATATTAATCATCGAAAATAGCTTGACTGTTTTTCAAAATATTCCCCATTAAGATCTATACACTTTTGCATGCGTTTGAACCAATTGTCGAAGCACGTTTACCACTCTGATTGAGGTATCTCCAAACATGCATTCTCAACGCATCAACCGCTTCTTCAGGTGTTGGAAAACATTGATCTCGCGTTTTATTTTTTATGTGCAGGAATTAGAACAAGTCATTCTGTGCCAAGTCAGGACTATACGGCGGATGACTCATCAAATCGATGTTTTGAGTGCTCAAAAAATGCTGTTGTTTGAGCCGATGTGTGAGAGCTCGCATTGTCTTTTCCTGATTTCTTGAAAGACAACTGGCAAACAAATGGTTGTGTACTACTCAGAATTGACTGTTCTGCGTTGTTCTAGTGGTACGGTTGCGACATGTTCAGTTTTTCCGAAAAAACAGGCGACCATTTGCTTGGAAGTGCTTCGTGCTCGAGCAACTTTTGTTGGATTTGGCTCGTTTTGAAACACCCATACAGTCAACTGCTGTTTACTTTCGGGCTCATACGCCTTAATCCACGATTCATCACCTGTGTTTCAAAGCACCGCTATCGTATTTTTTGAGCGTTTCATTCGACCAATCGACACGAGCCTTTTTTTGAGTGATTGACGAATTGTGTGGGATTCAACGCGAACGAAATTGTTTGACGGTCAAATGCAATATTGAATGTATGCTGATCCCACTAATGCCTAAGGTTGTCTCAATCTCACGATAGGTCACACAACAAACTTGCAATATCAGTTGGCGCACAGCATCAATGGTTTCCGGAACAACAACTGATTTTTACGACTTTCACGAAATTCGTCTTGGAGTAAACTACGACCTCGGTTGAATTCACCATACCATCGATATACACTGGTCCTTGAAGGAGCTTCATCACCAAAAATTGAAAAAAAGTTCATCGATGCACTCTTGTTAAGTTAATCCATGTGGAAAGTTGTAAAAAATAATCGCACGAAAATTTTTACGATTTATTTCCATTTTTTTGGACGAGATGAATCTTTTAAGTTACTGTGAACAACACAAATAGCGCTAGTATGTCAAAATGTTCTGAGTACGTATAACCTCAAAAATGTCAAACTTTACGATAGAGCTGTCAGTTGCCAGATTGCAATACTAGGGTTGCCCAATCTCGAAATATTAAAGACAACCTTCGTATTACGCACATTATAAACACACACAATTTGTTATAAATTCTGTTAAGGGCAAGTGTACCAAAAATAGTTACTGACTCAATCTCAAGCCAACAACTCGTGTTTTATTCTTCACGCCTGACTCCCTCCCCGTACAATTATTTCCTCTAAATCGGGTTTAATTCATACTGCAAAACGAAGTATCACCAAAAAATCCACAATTTGATCTTCGACTTTTAAATAAGACCGGTATTGGAATTTGGGTGCATTCCGTTGCGAAAACCCTAGTGTTCTAGTTCCTAGTGTGATGATGTTCCACAGCCTACCACGAGAAGACTTTTCTGCTCCACTTAATACAGAATTGAACAAAACCAACATTTTAGTAAAAACACCCACTACCAGACGCAATCTCAATGTCGACATTGATAAAAAGAAAATTGACCTTATCCTTACATCACCAGATTGGGCTTCGGAAAAGAAGAAGTAATTGATTGAATTGTATACATGTGTAAAGTGAAATCCAACAAAAAACATTTCATTCCAAAAATAATCTCATTACGGGTGCAAATGATCGTGCCACTTTGAAAATATTTCCTAAAATGTATTCAAGGACAAAGACTGTGTTCGTTTGGGCAACAAGTTTCAAGGTTGATGTGGGACTTATTTTTACAAAAATTGTAGTTCAAGGACAAACAGCGGAAAGGGATGTTTGTTTTGAAATTTTAAAAATTTTTCCGTGGAAATTACGCATTTAGAGATTTCAATTATTTTAATTGTTTCGGGTTCACTTATGTTCTCACTTTTACTTTAATGAATTTAAGAACGCGAAGCATTGATGGTGGTTTCTCGATCTACATGCAGTGGATCACAGCTTATTTGATGTGAACGTTTATTTAAACTTCAAAATGCTGTAACTTAGAAATTAGGAGGGATATAAAAAAATAGAAAACTTTTTGTTTTTTTTATTTACTAGCAACAAATTTGTGTCAATTGTGAACTTAAGTTCTAGCACAGTTCAACACATTATTAAGCGATTTATTCAAGAAAATCGAGTTACGGATCGGGTCAAAAAATTTTAACGGAAGCGGATGAACGGTTTATCATCCGCAAAATTAAGGTAAACCCGAAATTATCGGCTCCCAAATTGGCTGTCATGGTAGAGGAGGAATTGAAGAAGAAATGCAGTGCCGAAACCATCCGCCGACTACTCCGCAACCATGGGTTTAATGGTCGAGTTACTCGAAAAAAAAAAATTTATCAGCAATAAAAAACGTATCTCCCGTTTGAATTTCGCAAAAGAACACGTTTCTAAGCCAAGAACTTTTTGAAATGATGTGATCTTCGCAGATGAGTCCACGTTCAACATCTTTGGAACAGACGGGATGCAATATCTATGGCCAAAGGCAAACAGTGAGCTTGATAAAAAACACCTCAGGACAACTGTTAAGCATGGCGGTGGTGGTGTTATAGTTTGGGCCTGCATGTCTGCCTCCGGCGTGGGTAACCTTGTTTTTATTGAAGAAACTATGGACAAGACAGTTAATTTAAACATATTAAAAGAAAATTTAATTCAAACTGCTGTAGCATTGGGTACTACCAAGATAACGATCCCAAGCACAAATCCGCTTTGGTTCAATCTTGGTTAATGTGGAACTGTCCACATGTGGTTAACAACACGCCGGCGCAGTCACCGGACCTTAATGTAATTGAAAATTTGTATGACCTTAAACTGGCCTTTTTGGAAGAATGGAAAAAAAATCTCCAGTGAAGCGATTTCTAAATTAATGGATTCTATGGAAAATTGCCCAGAAGAAGTAGTACAACAAAAATGTGGTCATACAAAACATGAATTTTTTTTTTAATTTTTTCGATATCTAAATTAATTTTAGAGTTATAGCAATTTGAAGTTTAAAAAAATGTTCACATCAAATAAGCTGTGATCCACTGTATGTCATAAAAGATTTTTTAAATTTTTGTGTACGAATATTGAACAATCGAGTACAATAATTCGCTGTCATTTGTTTCCATTGCTCTTGCGCTCGCTCCAATAGCATGGTTAAAGATGATAGTGGCGAGTTGTTGTCCTTCACAATACCAATTGTGTGATAGGCCCAAAGATTTGCGATTAAGTTAAGATCTGGGCTTACAGCTGGTCAACCAAGCACATCGAACGGCTTTGTTTGGACTTTCGTGATCAATTGCTTCGGATCCCTATCAAGCTGACAAGAAGGATAGGGCATGTTGTTCACTGATGCTGTGAGTTTTGAATATGAATGTTCTGGTACATTTTCCCTTCTTGAGGTGCAAATTTCCAGTACCAAATAAATCATGCAGCCCCACATTATCGACCAATCTCCGTACTTTAGTGTTTCCTTAACATTATGTTGCTTCAACGAATCGTCTTGTCTTTTTCAAGTCCATGATCTCCTGTCCGTACAGTTACGGTTTCATTTTTGTCACCTTACCCCAATCTTCAGTTCAACTCTTATACTTTTCACAAAACATAGTCCTGCCTTGACTGGCTTCTTTTTTATTTTTGATGGGTATTGTGCTTGCGCAATATCCTTTTGACCGTCCACGGACTTATATCGTTTCCTTAAGAAACAATGGTCCAACGTCAATTCAGGGTGTCAAAATTACCTATTTAAAGCACCCCAGGCAATCTGGGATCCGGCCACACGACCACCTAGTATTAATTCACAGAGAACGAGTTCGAGCTTTTCGCTTCGTCGAGAAGTGTTTCTCACTTAAACCCTACGCATGGTTCTCCTTCTGAAACTCTTCTGACTCAGTTCAGAATAAATTCCAATGAAGTATCAAACCCTGCAGACTTCATGACATTTACCTGGAAAATTCTCTCCGCTATTTCTACCTTCTCTCCCCTAATTCCTTCGCTAATGGATGGCCATCATGCAAGCCATTTTGAATAATGAAAGCTATCTGGCATTTTCCAGAGAACGACACGTTTCTTTTTTTTACCATTTATTCGGAGTACAAACATGTACCTGTCTTGGTTTAGTTCAACAATCATGTGAATTTCCATCAATTCAGAGTTGCGTGCCGTCCTATCGTGTGGTGTATAGTTATTTATCACGCAAAAGGTCACCAGGTCAACGTTGTCACCATGAGCTTGGACGTTTATTGACTTTTATCATATCAACAAGTTTTTTCTTCTATGAAAGCAAAGTCCGCAAAGGGTGGTTTTAGTCATTCATTTATTGGTTTCAAAAGTAAAGCCTCAAAAAAACCGAAAGCGATACTTTGTTGACGAAAATTTCAATTTTTTATAAAGTCTGGACTTTGGCATTAAGAGATAAAGAGAATATCATCAGCATGTGATTCTTTTGAGGCAATTTTGAACCAATTTTTTGGGCGGTGCCTCGGCCAAAACTTAAATAATATTGGACTGATTTGTGACTAGAGTCACATATCGACTTTTGCATATCCCCACAGAAAACAATTAGGCAGTGTGATTTCGCATAAATCGCATGATTTTGGCTGCCAATTGTCGTTCCCAAGACGTAAAATTACGAGATCACGAAACTTCTCACGCAATAGAGCCATAATCGATCGTGTTGTGCGGCTTATTGGCCCGTCTTGTATCGTCCGTGTCGTAGCCTTCAATCGTCGTTGATTATTCGAACATATATGTCCGAATTGACTGAAACCGTTCGGCCATTCGCATCTTCGGGAAAATACGGACCAATACTTCCTTTTCATACAGTACACCGGAAAGTCCCTTTGTTCCTTTGTTTCACCATCACTTGTGGGTCTTTTAAGTCCCATATACGGCAACTTTACTAATAACAACAATTGAGTGGCACTACAGCCCACAACGGACCAGGGCCCAGCTTCTACAACAACTACTCGTGTTGAGCGTGCTATTGTTCTCTCACGAGTAGAAAGGACCTACAGTTTTTTGCCGACTCCGAACGGCGAGTTTTGAGAAGCTTTTCATAGACAATGAGTAGTCTTTGAGTGTTGTCAACAACGCGAAAGAGGTGGTGCCATGAAATGAGGTGTCCCGTCCGGGAATTGAATATAGACTTGGCGGTCGACGCACTTACCACTACACCACGGCGACCACATAGGGCAACTTTGTCTGCTTAAATATTTGTCTTTATTCCATGGCGCTACAGTCCGGGGTGGACCTGGGCTTCAACTGACATGACTCTCCAGTTAGCACGATGTCTCCCCAGCTGCCTTCAGTTGCTCACTCCAACCTATGTTGCGTTGTTGGTTCGGATTCAAAGACTTTTCGGGACGGGACGGTGGCGCCCATGCCCTCTACATGAATCAGCCATATTTAGCGTTGAATCGAACATGCTTGACCAGGTGCATGCCGCCGTACAGTCTATAAAGTTCGTCGTGGAATCTTCTCCTTCAAACGCCATCAAAGCAAACAGGACCACATATCGCACTCAGAATTTTTCTCCCAAAAACACTTAGGGCTTTCTCGTCCGCTTTTAATAATGCCCAAGTTTCCGCGCCATAGAGAAGGACTGGGATGATCAAGCTGTTCTACAAAGCCAGTTTCGTCCTTAAAGAGAGGCCTCTATTACTCAATTGCGTCTTGAGCTCAAAGAAACAGCGTTTCTTGCGTTATTTTGGGTTTGTTTTCGGTACTTATGATATTGTCCTAATGAATCCAGAGCTGTGGTACGCTCTTTCCGAGACGTCGGTGTTGTGCGTCATTCCTTGATGACAGCATATACTTCGTTTTGCCCCCATTAGCCTCCAGACTCATTTTAGCCGCTTCCGTTTCAATGCCAGCAAACGCCTTATCGACGGCTCGCTGCGGTTGTACAATGACATCAACGTCGTCGGCGTAAGCTAGCGGTTGAACGGGCTTTAGGAAGATCGTGCCTCTGGTGTTGACTTGTAAGTTACGCACCATATTCCCAAAAATGATGTTAAAGAAGTCACATGACAGTGCGTTGCCTCGTCTAAAACCTTTTTTGACATTTGAGATCTCGGCGAGTTCGTTACCGACCTTGACGGAGCAGCGAGAGTTCTCCATCTTCATCCTACACAAATCAACGAATTTGATTGGAATGCCAAAACTAGACATGGCACTGTATGGCTCGTCTCTATACACACTGTCATACGCGGCCTTGCAATCGACAAATGGTTGGTGAGTGTCGATTTGAACTTCTTTGGTCTTTTCCAGGATCTGCCGTAGTGTGAAGATTTGGTTGATGATGGAATTCCCTGGTCTGAAACCACACTGATAAAAAACCTATCAGGCTGTAGACGAACGGTTTCAGGTGTTCACACAACACGGCAGAGAGGATCTTATACGCGATGTTAAGGAGACTAATCCCTCGATAGTTAGGGCAGTCATAGAGGTCTTCTTTCTTGTGGACCTGACAGACGACGCTGAGATTCCACTCATGGGGCATACTTTCCTCCGACCACATCTTACAGATGAGGTGGTGTATGCGTCCAACCAGATCATCTCCAGCTGCTTTAAATAGTTCTGCGTGCAGTCCGTCCGCTCCGGCAGCTTAGTTCGACTTCAGTCTCGATATTGCTATCTTGACATCGTCTAACTCGGCTGGACGGAATTCCTGTCCATTGGCATCCAAGATGAGTAGAACATTCTGCCCAACAGCGGAATTTTGGCCGTTATCTCCGTTAAGGAGTCTATTGAAATGATCCTTCCATATTCTCAGCACAAACTGCGACTCTACCATAAGTTGTCCGTTTTGGACCCTGTAGGCTTCGGACATTTCAAAGAAGCATGCGTTGAGAGGGGCGTCGCACTGGCCTCTGATTCTCCTGCTTGGGGTCAATGGTGAATATGGGGTAGAGTAAATAATTTCTAGTTGTCTAGATATTCTATCCAATTCCAAGGTATGTTACCGAAGGCTTCTTACAAAAGCCTTCGCAGAAGTTTCACAACATCTCTGCTTAATGTGGAGCGGCATTCGTCTTTGTTCTCACGAACTTGAACTAAAATTGGTAAAAATTCAGCGGACAGCGTAAACAAATTGAAGAAATAAGTCAACACCATCAACACGTAGGCCTTCCGATAGCAAACAGAAACTGACCGCAGCTTGCTCGCCGACAGCACAGTGACCCGCGTAAACACCAAAGAAATAGGCACGCCTGTTCCAATTAGTCCGCACGTCGTAATTCGTGTTTAAATACAACAGATGTGATGCAATGCCACGGCGACTTGAGAAGTCTAGAAATTACATAAAACCGCACCGTCTCCGCTTAAGGTGAGGAACAAGAGAACAGGTTCAGGGTGTTGGAGTTGGTCGAACAACCACAAATCAGAGTGCGGGTAATTGGCTCAGTTTTGGAATCGATCGAGGCATACAGGCGCAACGCATCCTTGTTAGCAGCTTGCGCAGTTCAAACAGAAGCTGAGTCGAACAAATTGCATCAGATTTGTCAACACATTCCGTCCGCAAACCGGCTTGGGGTGACTTTTTTGTTTCGTTTTCCAGTTAAAGACCAGTTCTCGGCTAGAGTCCATTCATGTTGCCTAATAACTCTTAAAACGATCAAATTACACGCCAGAGTGGAGTGGACTTGAAGCGAAGCAGGTTGCCCTGCTACGGCGACATCTATGCAAATCGTGCGTTGAAAACCTGCTGAATCGTGCAGATTTTAGAACACAACCCCCCCTCCCCCTCCGCACACGGGGGTGGAACATTAACTGAAATATGAGAGGGGAACCTAAATGGACTTGCCATTTACGGTGTTTTATCGCTTGGGTCAACGAGTTAATTTGAATTAACAAAATCCACACCGGAGTGGTGCGCTCTGTGTTCTGCTTCCTGGTTCGTCCCATTACCGCTAAATCGCACGTAATTTCCCTCCAAATGGGTGTATTTTTGCATTTTCGGCTCGACGGGGCACAGGGAACAACCAAAAAACTACGAATTCAGCGTTTAATTGTCGAAAAGGTGTGCAGTCAAGAGTCAAACGACACCGCATATGCTCGGCCAAGTTGCGCGATCTCTGCGGTTTGTGCACGCTCACCCCGGCGGCTTTCGGAATTTTTGTCTAATTTTCGCGGTAAACGCTGTTAATTTGCGGTTGATTGCCATAAAAGCAAAAAAAGACACAAAGCAGGAAGAGAAGAAGCAGAACATTTTAATTGTTCGCCGAAGGAACCACGACAGCTGCTTGTGACATGTCTTGCATTCACTCACACAGCGCCGGCGTGGTACATACCCGCAGAAGAGGCTGCCAAAAGAGGCTATTAACAGCAAAATGTTATGACTGTAGATATTACACAAGTGCGGTCACACATAAGACACTTGACGTCGTCGTCGGCCGTGCGACGTGACAGGCAAACAATTTTATTGTCTCTTGTGTGTTGTTTGGCAGTGGCTTCGTTTTGGCAGCAGGGAAAGGAATAATTGTTTGTCTCATTCGTCGAGTGTTCGAGTGTGATGGGACGTGAAGGACACTTTCATCATTCTGTCGTGTGCTTGAGTGCACATCAGTTGAAGATGATTCTTTGGTTTATGAGTATCGTCAACTTAATGCTTCGTGCTTACGACATGTACTTCTAATAAGATTCGTTGTGTAGATTTGTGGTAAAGTTTCGTCTATGTGGTAACATATATCAGAGGTAGCTGGGTAGGGGACAGAGGCTCATTCTGGATCATTTCCCAATTGTTCTCATTAGAGTCCAAGAAACGAGCCATTACTTCTTTTTATTTTCATTTCCTGGTCTGGCGTCCGCAAGTATATACTTCTTTATTAGAGAAATAATTTCGTACTTCATTAAAACGCGGCATTTTATTGAAACTCTCTTAAGTACTAATTTTCGTGCCGTACGACACAGCAAAACTGACGATCGTTAGAACGGGCAAAATGGTCAACACTCAGTTACTCCCATTTTTATCATTATCTGTCACAGGGCGTTCGTAACATAGCGACGAAATTATGATTAAAATGAATAAAGAACAGTGAAAGATGAAGGAAGGCTTAGGCGAGGAAAGAGAAGTAAGCGTGTTTGGCGTCGACTCAGTGGTGTCCATACGCTCTACATGGCCTTGCCATCTTGTCTATCTACAGCCCATAGAGTTCGTCGTTAAATCTTCTCTCCAGATGCCATCAACGCAAACAGGACCACCAAAATCGCACGTTAAACTTTTCTCTCGAAAAAAGTATGGATTTCTGCAAGAGTGACTCTGCGCCTAATTTCGGTACTGGTGTCTGCCCCTATTTATCGCTTGAGCCGAGGTAGACGACGTCCTTGACTACATCGAAGTTTCTGCCGCCAAGTGTGACGCTCTGTCCGACACGTCACTGTTGTGTGTCCTTCCGCTTCAATGCCAGAAAACGCCTCATTTACGGCTCGCTGTGTTCGTCCAATCACGTCAATGTCGTCGGCGTAAGCTAGCAATTGAGCTGACTTTTGGAAGATCGTGCCTTTGGTGTTGACTTGTGAGTTACGCACGATCTTCCCAAGAATGATGTTGAAAAAGTAACATGACAGTGCGTCGCCTTGCCTAAAACATCTTTAGACATTTGAGATCTCGGTGAGTTCGTTACCGACCGGACGAGAGTTCTCCATTGTCATCTAACACGATCTGACAAGTTCGGTATGAATTCCAAAATAAGACATGGCACTGCATAGCTCGTCTCCGCACAGTCAAATCCCGCCTTCAATTCGACGAATGGCATGTTTATTAACATGCAAATAAATAAATTAAGAAAGCACGAGTTACACTAACTTATAGAGGGTGTCGTTTTTACCTTTAACTCAAACAACTGCATAGCAGATTCCAAATCTAGGACTGAGTCTGTAAATCCTTGAAATATATGAAATCCAGATTGAAGTAAAAACACGCATTGCGATTTTCCACCTTTTATGCTCTTAAACTTATGTTTTGAACATTACTTCACAACAAAAAGTTGTTATCTGAACCTGTCATTTTAAAATGTAAATTGCTTTTTGTGTCGTGTATGGGTATAGGGCAAAACAACTTCACGTATAGGGAATACAAATTAAGTCCGCCATTTTTGTGTGTTCCAAACATTTTTTTTTTTCATGAAAAAAAACGTAAAAAAACATCACCCAAAATATTGTCCGTCGGAAGTGACTACTTTTTCCCATGTTTCTGATAATTTTCGAATACCATCTCTAAAAAGTGAGTCCTCTGGCATCGACCCAATCATTGGGCCATTCTTCGATTTCTTCAAAAGACCCGAACCGGTGACCTCATCAAATTCATTTACATTCATCAAAAAGGCAGTAGTGGGAAGGAGCAAAGTCTGGAGAATATGGCAGGTGGGGGAGACCTCCCATTTCAGCGTTTCGAGATGGTTTTTGACCGCTGTAGCCACGTGGAGCCGAGCGGTATCATGTTGCAAAATCATCTTGGCATGCATTTCGTTCGTTTCTGGCTGTTTTTCACACAAGGCACGGCTCAAACGCATAAGTGCTCTCGATAACGTTTCTCATGAACGGTTTCGCCTGATTTTAGAAACTCCTAGTACACCACACTCGTCTGGTCCCCCTACACATGCAAAGCGCATGTCCTTTGAGCCATGAAAGTTTTTTTTTTTTGACGTCAATGTAGACGAGGATGAAACGGGCTCACCAGATATTGGATATTATTTTTTCTTCTTGGGGTTTTTAGAGAGACATTCGGTCATTTTCGAAGAGGCCAAAAAAAATGTTGGTGTCTATAACAGACGCTGATGCACACTAATCATTATTGACAAATGTCAAACCTTTCCAATGAAGTTTGTTATCGCTTCCACGCTCAATTACAACTTGCAGGTGGCGCCATCTTTTGACAACCGAAATAATTTGCACCCCAATAGTTGCTTTTTTTGTGTTACTCTAATTTCTTGCTTTTTGAACGACTGCGTTATTCTGTTGAAAACTCTAACGTTGATCTTGTAGAAATTGACTATCTTTGACTGTATAACGTTCCAAGAAGATCGATGTAATCCTCTGAGGGAACAAAAGTGCAGTCCATACAATTACTGAACCAACAACCTGACGACTTGATAGCGACATCTCTGATTTTTTTCAAATTTTCATCATTTAAGTGATCATCATCAAAGACATCAAAATTAAATGACCTCCTGTCTAAAAAAAATTAAGGATTTCCATTCTTTCTTCAAGCTTTGGTGGCAAAACTCAAATCTATGTTCCTAATGGAACTGAATTAAATTTGTTTTCGAAATGTGGACGCGTTTACTTCACTTCTCGATTTCCAACGCATATGCTTCGCTCAGTGACTTGAGTGACCAACATGTCTTCGAATTTTATGAAGTCAAAAATTGTAAGAATTCGACGGGGGACTCCTCCCCTACCAGAGGCGTTTCTTGATCTTCCACTTAAAAGAGGTATCCACCATTAGAGAACTTACTGTATTTCTAAAATTCAGGTGTGCATATAATGTAGCCTTAAAGTGTTTCCTGCTCGTCAAAGTGAATTGATACCCGTCCAGGAGGTTCCTTTTTACCAAAGACAAGCCAATGGTCTTCAAAATTGCTCTGTAAAACCTATATTCCACTCAATTCATACTCTACCCGTACACAGAGCATGAATTCCCCTTAAAGCCAGTCAATCACAATCCACCGCCGAAGCCGCCAAGTGTTCCTTTTAATTTTTTATCAGAATCCCTTGTCGTCACTAATTGACAAAACTCAATAATTCAACGAGAAGCAGTACAGTACGAAAAAGCAGATTGTAGGCGGCACATGTTATTCGGCGCTTCCCTCCCATGGTGCACTCGTCCATGCTTTCAGGCATAATCAGGGAGAAAGAACAGCCGGTGGCATGGATGATGAATACAAGGTTACCGCAAGATACACGATCCACATCCGATGCGGCTGCAGACACTTGCGTACATACTGCTGGTATCTTCTGCGCGTCGCATGACATCGGGAGTGTCGCAGAGATGTGTACACAGAGAATAAATTGGACTGACTGTCATTTGCTTACCGAAGATTATTACCGAATTCGAGCGGATGTTGATATGGAAGCGTCTCTTCGGGGGGCTTTCGTGTGGAATCTGTTTATTTTTCGGGAACTGACGCAATGCTTGTGATTAGCTGAGACTAATTAAGTCTGCGCCAGAAAGATTGAATTCATTTTCAAGGAGACGCGTCAACATTGGCTGAAGTAAACAGAGAAGAAAAGTTGTCTGCGTTCCCTTCATCAAACATTTTTCAGGAGAAGCGGGAGTGGGTCAATTGTTTATTTGTAAGTGCCTGAAAAAGAGGTTGAAAGCAGTCAGTTTTGAAGCAATTAGAAGAGACATAGGAGTTCATTCGAATTCCTACGTTCTGTGGTCAGGGAATGCAATAGAGTCTGAAAGGCAGTGTTGTGGTAAGCAACGGTTTCACGACAGTAGCAAAGGGTGGTCCAACGAAAACGCACGATGACAATTGTAAATGAAACAAAAAAGTTTTCAGCGAATATTTTCAGCTAATAATTTTTTTAAAATTGAAGGACTTTTGACAAGTATGTGTGAAACGAAATATCGCCCAAATGCTCGCCACGGTTTAAGTGGCATACTGCTACCCGATGGTCCATATTTGCAATGGTTCTGAGATATAATTGAGGTTCAATGTCGTTACTGTGACGAATTTTCTCATCCTTTAGCTCTTTAAGTAAGGCTGGCTTATTGTAGGACACGGTTTCCTTTAAAAATCCCCAAAAAAAAAGAAGTCCAACGGTGTCAAATCACATGATCGTGACCGTAAATTAACATCGCCACGACGTGAGATATCACGGGCATTGAATTTCTCGTGCAAAGGGGTCTTTGCTTCATCGGGTATCTGGCAAGTGGAACCAGGTCCAGGTCCATATCCTCAATTTCTGACGACCAAAAGACCGTCATCAGCTTGGGATAGGGAACACCATTCACGGCAACTGCTTGGCCGACCTCATTTTCGAAGAAATACGGCCCGATGTCGCCACAAACCTATAAACCACACCAAACGGTCACTCTTTGTGAATGCATTGGCTATTCAACGATTACTCGTGGGCATCTCATTTGTCTACATGCGGTCAATTCACTTTGTTAACAAATCCACTGAGGTGTGTGAGGAAGTGTGCCTTTTTTAAAATCACGCAGTGCACGAAATGCATTTATGTAGATTTAAGCGCCTTCTTCGTAAAAGGTTTCAACAATCTTAACGCGCTGCTCAACCGGGTACCTCTCCATGGTTGTGTTTGTTAAACACTGAAATAATGAAGAGTCAAATGAAGTTGGGGAAAAACACTGGACTTTAAGGTGTGACTGTGGTCGGGCTGGCTTAGTGGGTAAGTGCGTCGACCCGCACGCAGAAGGTCTAGGTTAGATTTTCGGACACCTCGCTGCTGACAACACTCAAAGAGTATCAATTGCTTATGGAAGGCTTCTCAAATCTCGGCGTTCAGAGTCGACAAAAAATGTAGGACCCCCTACTCGTGAGAGAACATAAGCACCACAATACGAGTAATAGTTCTAGAAGCTTGGCTCTGGTCCCTTGTGGGTTATAGTGAAACTTAATCGTTATTAAGCTTACGCCGGAATAACGCTTCCATTGCCGTTGATCACAATTTTCATAAACGAATTTTGTGTAGCGACAAAGCTCCTTTCTGTTTGGTTGCCTCACTTGAAGTGATGAAAGTTCCCAAGTGGATGTTTCGACACCGTTACATCCACAAAAAGTGACTCTTTAGTATACTTTATGGGTTGGTGGAATAATACTTGGTACTTTTTTAAACTAATGATGGGCAGAAGGTTATAGTCAGTGGTGACCGCTATAGAGTCATGACTACTGATTCTTCTGCTTTTAAACTTAACAACCGTAATCCAACAACAAGACGAGGCAACATGTCGTACAGCTCGGGCCACGGCTGATTTATTGAAGAAAGCTTTTGGTAAATGCATAGTGTTATGTTAAAAATAATAATTGAGTGGCACTACAGCCTACAAGGGACCAAACCCGAGCTTCTGCAACAATGTGTGCGTGCTACTCTTCTCTCACGAGTAGAATTTCCCTTTCGGGAATCGAACCCAGATTTTCTGCGCGGCGGTCGATGCACTTATTACTGCGCCACGTCGACCACATATAGTCTTACGTTACCGACACGTGAATTACTAAGAGCGTACCATTTAGGGCCGCTAAGCTATTTTCTGTGGAAACATGTAAACTCGCTGATGTACTCCAATAAGCCCGAAACAATTGACCACTGAAGGACACCGTTTGTCGTAGCTTTGCCGATATATGGTCACAAATGTTGGAAGAAGTAATCGAAAATTTGAACTCCAGACTGGATTACGTCTGAGCCAGCAGTGGCGGTCATATTTCAGAAATCTAGAATCAGAAATATAAATCCAGAAGATTGTATTTCATATAAAGTAAATTTTATTTCAATTTAAAAAAATTAAAAATCTATTCCATTTCAAACTTCTGAACCTCCAAAAAACCACCCTTTACAACACGGCCATATTCTGGTAGCCCATATTTGTGGAAGATTCAACTGCAAATAAGTTAGAAGAGTTACGGAGAGTTGCCTGTCCCGGTATAACAGGTGCAATGCACACTTGCCCCGTAACAAGTCTAAAAAAGTGATTGTTGGGGCCTCACCCTTATCGGGTTTCATTTGGAAGACCACTGCAACGTGAGTAGACATTTAAATCAAGCGATCTAGTTGGTCACTTAATACCAAATTTTGTACAGGCTGGTCACACTATTAAGGGAACGCTGTTTTTGACTGTACGCACTAGTCCAATGGTGTTCTAAATCTAAACCTCAGAAGTTTTGTATGGTCCACGAAAGAATCGAAAATGGCATTTGGAGTTGAAGTCAGAGTCATTTGATACATTGATGTGAGATGAGATGAAGGGGCCAAGTCTTACCAGTTTTCCAAGGTGAAATCCAAACCATCGAGATGTACGCTAGGCATAACTTAGCTAGGGGTATCAAGGACCCTGGAAGATTAATCCATTCGGATAACCAAACAGCTTATCATCCAAAACTGTTGACTCGCAAAAGTTAAAATGTTGGTACCCCTAGTCAAATAGAATACAGTCAAAATTCTGACATTTTGTGTAAAAAAAAACTTTTCCAAGTAACTTTCAGTGGCTTTTCTGTCCGCCACGAATTTTTTCCATCATGAGAGTTGTCTAGAGACCAAAACAGTCGTGAGTCAGAGCTCTACCGTGGATACCGGAAAGTTTCCCAACTAAGTTTGGCCGATTTGGACTTCAAAGATGTACATGTGGACTCATTGTCAATCATGGAAGACGATTCTCCTTCTGTTGGCTAATTCTAGCCTCTTTTTCCTGATTGCTTTACGACCGAGTCGTGTACAGTAGGGGATCGAATTGGCTGCTTCACCACATTCTATCGGCTCATACGAGACAATTCTCCTTCAATCCAATCTCTTTCACTCAACACTCAACATATCCTTGTTTGCCATCAATCCAGGCTTTAAAGTCGCTCGTTTTTTTGTTTACCATGACCGCCGGACTTGGATGTTCTCATATTTAGCACGTTCTTCATCGCCCATAATGATTCACTTTAGAAATTGTTTCCATTCACTGCGTTTCAACAGCACTTCACTGGTGGCCAAGTCAATTTTTTTGCGTTTATTCATGTTGCACCCAAACATCGAGATTCTTTGAGTAGCCTGCTTGTTTTAAATGATTCCAAACCGCCGTCTGTTTGATGGGCTGTTCCTCATCTATCTCCTGACAGCTTCCCATGCCCGCTTTGACCCACCACTTGCAAAATGTAGTCGACTTTCTCACTGATAGGTAGATTTTAAGAACTTAACCGCAAAGGACATACATTCGTTCATTTGTTCGTAGCCACATGGAAGCTTCGATGTTATCGAATCAATATGAGCAAATCTATATCATTTCCGCTTTTTTCTAAGCACTAAATGTGCCACAGGAGGTTTCAGTATGTCCTTCAGCGAAGGCATATACAAACGCCTTATAACTCGAAATGATGTTAACCTTGAACATAAATTCAACGAGATGCGAGAAAAGTAAGAACTTCCGCTTACATCTATAAAACTCTCGTTCAAAAACCACGCTTTAATTTGCAGAGATTTATTTTTGGAAACTATTTGCAGTAAAAAGTGTCCTCGACGTCGTTAAATTTTGCAAAAGCCATACTTTTGAGTTACGCTCTCATTGATGGCATGTGTATCACATTAACTCAACCTCCCGTCTTCCTTTCGCCATCAGCCCCTTTCATAAATAAGCACACACACACACACACAAATGCACATGCAAACACCCTTATCCGCCCCTAAAGCAGCACATTCATTCAAAATGAAAGTAAGCACCCTTATTGAGTCCAAAAATGCTGTGTTAGTACTAAAACGACGTTCAAGGTCGTGCCCTTGAAACAAAAAAGTGAAAAACGACAAACCAACCAACAACCACAACAGCAGAGAAAAAACCCTGTAAAACGCAATTCATTCTCGTAGCACCCCCCGCGCCAGCACCACCCACTCGCACACACTCACACATTCACTCCCCAGACGACAGGAAAACCCAAACATAGGCATAAGCAGCACTTAACACCGCACAACCCTGCGCAGCATAGACAACAGAGCAGAGCTGGCTGTTGGTGCGTCCACCCCAGGCAGAACCGGCACAGCAGACGACCATAGCAAGGATAAACGACGGCGCGTGTATTTACATGGTTGTTGCGACCATGCGCACTGCGAAGTCCTGTGCCGTTCCCTTTTCTATTTTGCGTCGTCTATTTTGAAGTACTGGCTCGGTGTGTAAGCAATTTTCCCGGGGCTCGATTTTCCCAGCCGGGATTTTCACCAGCGCATATTCCATGATTCTCGGTTTATTTTTGTCTGCTACGGTTGGTGCTGGTGTGCCGCGTTGCCCTCACCATGATTTTCACATTAATTGCACCCCCACCCACAATCACGTAACGAGGCGACGGATGTGAGCATGGCCCGGATGGGATGGTGGTGATGATGATATCATCGCGTCGCGGAGGTAATTTTGAAACTGCGACGTAAAAAATAGCGCGGCTGAAGCGTTGCCACCCCACTGCACTACCCCAATGAAAGCGACGCGACGGTATACATACACAGCGGTCGCATTGGCTTTTGTTTTTGGCTTGTACATGGATTTTCCTTGGGGACGCTTGTAGAAATGTTATTTACGACCTGAGACGTGATTTATTCTCCGCGATATCCTGCTCCTATGTACGTCCACATGCGGTTGATCAGCTTTTAGGTTCAGGCGTCTTCTGATAGTTCCTGATGATGTTTTATGAATGAGGACCGTCGTGGTGGTGGGGGTGGGAAAATCGTCTGTCTGTTTGAAACACTTTTGAATGTTCAAACTAAATGTTTTCGTTTTTTTCTTCTCCTTTCAGGTGAGTCACAAACGAACTTAAACCTCATTTATCTAGATTTTGGTAAGTTTTTGGTTAAGTTTCTGAATATGAAAAAAAAATTAAGGAGGTCATCGATTGCAAGAACAAAACTTCTTTAAAGCGAGAGATCCCCTTCTTGGTCCTTTCAACGAAATTACAAAACCACAAGCCTCCTTTTGAATTATGCATGATGTGGCAATGCTTTTAGAGCTGAATAAAATATCTCCGTCTGGCCAGCGACTTAAGGAGAAACCTAATGAAACCTCTGACCCTTCCATTTGCCACACAATTTAATCAGCCTCCACTGTGACTTTCATGAGTTACTGCTCATTAATTTTTATGACTCTGTGTGCCATTAAGAACAGGAAAAATTTGCCATACCCCAACTCGGTCTATACATGAAGCAAATGAACGTCCTACAAACACAAAGAGGATGTTATTTTTTCATTCTCCGGTTTTTGTTTAATTTGTTTCGGTATTTTGGCAAATATCTAAAACCCATGTTGAGTGGAGATTTGGGTGCGAGAAAGTATGTCATTAAAATTTAAGCCAATCGATATCTCCGCAAGCGAAATAACAGGAAAGGGCCAGCGATGCTTGCACGCCAAGGGTTTCGTGTACTTAACAATTATTGAAAACATGTAACTATGAATTGAATAGAGGAATAGATGTACAAGACGTTAAATACAAAACAAACAATATTAAACAAACAATATTAAGAAAAGGAAACTTAAAAAAAAAAAGAAGAAAGTTGACGTGATTTACAAACTGTCCTCCGCCCTCATAGAAACTGCGTAGATCGAGTCAACACTCTGCGCATAAAAGGTAATCATTGCAGAGGGCCTTTGAATCAATGAAAAGATTTATAAAATGGAGAACACTCACTTAAAAAGTGAGTGACAAAATTTGATTTTATTCATCACCATAAAGGGTGATTTTTTAAAAGCTGCAGGGAAGTTTAAAAAAACATAAAATTCAGAAAAATTCATGAAATCTTTATTTGAATCGATAGTAGGGTGCATATAATTTAATGTTTGAAGATTATTTCATGCAAATGTTGACCTTGACTGCCCCTCAAATGGTCCATCCGCTTAGTCCAATTTTGGCATACTCTTTCCAACATTTCGGCCGCTATCTCACGAATAAATGCTTCAATGTTTTCTTCCAATGCATCAATTTAAGCGGGCTTGTCTGTATAGTCATGAGCTTTAACAAAGCCCCACAAAAAATATTCTAAAGACGTTAAATCGCACGATCTAGGCGGCCAATTGACCGGTCCCGAACATGAAATAAAATGTTCACCGAACTCGAATTTCAATAAGTCCACTGTTGCGCGTGCTGTGTGGCATGTGGTACCGTCTTGTTGAAACCACATGTCGTGCAAATCAAGCTATTGAATTTTGGGCAAAAAAAAGTTTGATATCATCTCACGGTTGCGCTCACCATTCACAGTTACGTTACGATTCACATCATCTTTGAAAAAGTTCGGTCCAATGATGCCGCCAGCCCATAAACGGCACCAAACTGTGACTTTTTCTGGATGCATTGGTAGCTCTTGCAATGCTTCTGACTGATATTCACTCCAAGATCGACAATTCTGCTTATATACGTACCCATTGAGCCAAAAATGAACTGACCATAAAATGGAAGAAGCGCGCGACGAACTATCTTAACAGAGCACGCATTTTGATTATAAAATTCAATAATTTGCAAGCGTTGTTCGTTTGTAAGACGATTTATGGTTAAATTATAGACCAAACTGAAGATGTTTGACAGTGAAACAAAACACGAAACGTGCGTCAGCTGTTTAAACCGGTGCGATACTATCAGTCAAACGCCACCCTAACATTTCGATACAGTTTTGCGAACGATTTATCTTTGGCTTCAAAAAAGACTTCAGTTTCGGCGATCACCTCCTCATTCGAGCCATTTTTTTTCTGCGAGCATATTTTTGAGGTCTGAAAAGAGGTAGAAGTCGCAGGAGGGCAGACCTGGAGAATACGGTGGGTGTGGAAGCAATTCAAAGCCCAGTTTGACCATGGTAGCCAAGGACCAATTTTTCTTCTTCAAATGGGACCGTCCTTCGAATGCATCATGCACCATGCCATGTAGTATTCGCTGCTGATCCTTTTGCATATCTCAAGATATTCTATGATAAAAATTCTGTGCGCATCTCAAAATCCGGATGCCATAACCTCGCCAGCCTACGTTTGTGTTTTTGGACGCTTTGGGTGTGGTTCACCGGCTGCTGTCCACTCCGCTGATGGCCGATTTGACTCTGTAATGCATTGATGGATCCATGTTTCATCCATTGTGACATACCGATGCAAAAAGTGAAACAGCTTCAAACAGCTCTCAGAATCATCGATACGCTCTTATTTTCGGTCCACTGTTGGCAAACGCGGCACCAATTTCGAAAACAACTTTCTCATGGACAACTGTTGCTATAAAATAGTGTACACACTGCCTTCTGATATCTTTAAGTTGTCAGCTATTTCACGCGATTTTACTTTGCGGTTTTCCAAAACGATTTTGTGTATTCTTTTGGCGTTATCTCGGTTCCGAAAGCAATCAAGAGGCGGCTGAGTCTCTTGCCTTAGTCCGTCTCCTCTACCTATGAGTGATCTACCTCTTCAATCGCTAGTCCCAGGCTATAGTGAATACTCGTTTACAGAAATACAAATAGCAATTCACTTGCTTGCCTCTATTTTTTCATTCATTAAGTCTTATCATTGAGTCATGCGTCGCGACATTGTTGACAAGCATCGCTTAGAGTATCTCCGGGCAGAAATAATTTCTCCAAAAAATAATTCTGTCTCTCCCCCAAATCCATGAAACATAAAATTTTCCTGCGTAGGAACAACATCTCCTTAACCTGCTCACCAAACCGTGCACTAGCAAATGTCTAACCCTCGCAACATTTAATTACTTTAATAACTCACAACAGAATTAGCGTTAGCAAGCCAATTGGATGCGTGCTTGTCACTCACATGTCAGCAGTTTGCTCCAAATAATTGCAGTGCCCGACCAACTGCCAGGCTTTCTGAAGCAACTCGAAAAACCGGTCAGACGCTGAGGCGGCGTGTCGCCTTTCGCACAAAGTCTGCAGCGATTTTCACCAAACCGAGAGAAAATTAGTTCGAGAATCTGTGACAAAAGTACACGCTGTCGTCGCTTGGCCAGCACCGCTGAAAGTAGGTACAGTACACAGGCAATCGGTGACAACGTGATGAATGTCGTGTGTGGGTATTAATTGAACACACTTGACCTTTTCTGCTTGAAAATCTTGTTTTAGTTGGGAAAATTGGCTGACGCCATCGATAGCAAATGGAATTGGATGCAATTCATTGCTTGCGAATGGATTTTGATGAAAAGGAAAGGTTTCTTATGTTTTTTCGCTTTAGAGCTGTTTATGCGATGGAGGGCAATAGAAATATAGGAGTGGGCCAAAGAGAAGCACCCGTTCTGAGACGTTCTGAGATAAGGGACAGATCTCGCTTACAGCGGATGTCAGAGCTGTGTTTCAAATAATAGGAGCTCAACGTTAAAATGGTATAAAGAGCTTGGCTAGGGACAACTTGTTTGTCACGACTGTGAAAACTGATTGCAGTAGGGAGAGGAAAGCATACGAATTGGGAAAAGCGAGAACTTATTTGCAAACTACGGGGAAATGGGGAAATCAAACAAAGAAATCTAAAAAACATTTGGATGTCCGTTCCCAACAATTGTTAATCCCTTAAGGTGCACAGAAAAGCCGGAAACCACGCGGACGAAAACGCAATAAGTCCAAGGCTGATGACAACTTGATAGTACACTATTCTGAAAACAACCCAGCGACATCTTCCAAAGTCATACTCGTTAGTGATGTTGCATTTCACATGTTTTCTGTTTTCCTGTGTGCGACCAATACATCTGATGTATGGTAATGTGAAGGCCACTTTCAGTCAGTGTCACATGCCGAGTTCTAGTTCAAGTATTGCTCGCTAATTCCTTGCTAGCTAATCATCTCGGGTTCACAGCTTAAAACTCCAACAGACTCGCGGTGTCCAGTTTGACAGATTCAACCAATCTGGCCTTTCAATCATCATCAGCCCACGAGTAAGCAGCAGCCGTTTGGTGAAATAAGCTCTTACACAAGTACTTGACTGCTGCTTTCACCAATTTTCAAGGAACCGTCTGTCTTGATGCACTTCTAAATCTCCCTCTCCTTGACATCCACATCTAGGTATACACAATCAAGGCCATTTTACGACTAAAAAGACCTTGGTTCAACTCGCACTGGAGCTTTGATGACCATCCGCCTTTGGTCGGATCAGGTGGCGGCTGTTTGGCGCAGATTTGGTGGGAGCTTAAAACTTAAGCTCTTTATCACAGAAGCGCCTGCTGGTCTTTCTTCCGAAAACCAGGAAACTACAGTAAACGAAGGTTACTGCCTGGTAGTACAATGGACCACTCTCTGAGTCTGAGCGCTCTAGTGAAGTGTCTTCCAGAGACTTTCATAAGCATATAAATTCACTCAACAGGAAATGGCTAACAAAATTGATTGGGTGCGTCTTTTATTCCCAGTAAAGAGGACAATTTTCACTCAAAAAAGATGTTCAACACCTTTACCGTCCTTTCACTGAAATGTAATTTATTTTTGAGTCTCTAGCACATAATTGTACGATAGACTTTATCAAAGGCCTTCGAGATATCCAGGAAACAAAGAAGTGACACATACTCTCTATTGTAGTCCCGCCCTATTTCTTGTAAGAGATTAACCGTATTTATAAAATAGCTGGGTTTAGCCCGGAAATTTGATTGCTAACTGATAGATATTTCGTGACATGTTAGACAATTATTTCCTCGACAACCTTTGGTTTGATATCAGAAGTACATGTGGGATTTTTTTTCTTGGCAGCATTCACGCAGTTTTCCAGCTGTGTTGAAGAACTAATGTTGCTATACACAATTTAATTACTTGGGTAAGATGTGCGACAATTTGTGAGAAAATAAGATTCATGAAGCAGATTGGTATATCGTCCTCGGCTATAGGTTCACTTAAGGCATTGAATAGTGGCCGCCGTGGTGTAGGGGGCAAGTGCGTCGAACCCCACGCCGTCCAGATTCGATTCCCGGACTGAACACCACAGCACCACCTCTTTCGAATTGCTGACAACACTCATATGGTACTAATTGTCCATGAAAAGTTTCTGAAATACCGGCGATCAGAGTTGGCAAAAAACTGTAGGCCTTTTCTACTCGTGTGAAAACAATACCACGCACAAGTCAAGTTCAAGAAGCTAGGCCCTGGTCCCTAGTGGGCTGTAGTGCCACCCAATTATTAAATTTCGTCTTCGGCATCAACAGGGAAACCATCATAATTTGGGCAAGATCAAAATTATCAGCTATCGGCAGTGCTACCTAGAAGCAAGCAAAAATCAGTCTGTTCTCAGATGAACAACTCATCCTAAGCTGAAAAGCTGGTTATTGCCCGAAAAACCATCGTAAGTGACCACTTCTTTGTGCCTAAGCCAACTAGCCCCTCGCACGATCTTTCGCGGCTGCCTACACTTCCGCACACCAAGTTGATTGACATCCATCTCCGCTTGTTTGCACCATTTCGTTCGAAAAGGTCCTCTATGACTTTGTCCCCGATTCGCTCTACATGACATAGCCACCTGAGGCGTTAGATCAGAAGACGCTTAACTAGGCTCATGCCGCTGTAAAGCCCGTACAGTTACACTCTTAGATTTAAACAGCACGAAAGGTCCCACGAAGAACTTTTGTCTCAAAATGATCAAGGACTTCTTCATCAACTTTCAATAGAGTTCAGGTCTTTACACCGAAGTGTAATGTAGAGTCAGCTTGATGTTTCCAGAGCTGGCTCTGTTATTCAATTACCTCTTGAGTCCAAAGGAGCAGCAGTAGTTCTGCGCTTGATCACTGCACTGGTGTTATTGTCCCTTTTTACTCCAGCGCCAAAGTAGACCAAATCCATGACTACCCCAAAGTTTCTGCTACCCATTATGATGCTCTGTTCTTGACGTTGATATTGAACCTCCTTCCTTGACGACAGCACATACTTCGCCTTGCCCTTATTTACCACCAAACCCGTTCTAGGCGCCTCTGCTTCCATGTCAACAAACCCCTCATTAACAGCTCGCTTTGATCGTCCAATTACGTCAATGTAGTCCGCGTAAGCTAGCATTTGGTCGGACTTTTAAAAGATCGTATCTCTGGAGAATTCAGTTTTACCCGATCTTCTCAAGGATTACGTTGAGACAGGTCGTCGCCTTGTCTAAAACAGTTTCTGACAGGTCTTGGTGACTTCGTTACCGCCTTTGTATGAGCAACGAGAGTTCTCTACCGTCACCCCAATCAATTTGACGACTTTGGCAGGAATGTCAAAACTAGACATGGCATTGTACGGCTCGTCTCTATGCACACTGTCATATGCGGCTTTGAAATCGAAGGTTAAGTCTTGAGTGTCAATTTGCACATCTTGGGTCCTTTCCAGGATCTGCTGTAGTGTGAGGATTTGGTCCATGGTGGACTTCCCTGGTCAGAAACCACACTTATGAGAACCTATCAGGTTGCTGACGAACGGTTTTAGGCATTTGCACAATAAGACAGATGCGACGTTGAGGAGACTGCTCCCTCTGTAGTTGGGGCAGTCAAAGTCTTCACCTTTCTTGTGGACCGGTGAGATTCCACTCATCGGACATACTGCGGCCTACGCCCAACCAGGTCATCTCCAACTGCTTTGAAAAGTTCCACTGAAAATCCGTCTGCTTCAGCAGCTTCAATCTGGATATCCCCTATATCCTCGTCTATTTTGGGGGAATGGAGTTCTTGTTCATCCTTGCCGAAATAAGTGGACCCGATGGACAGTCTGCATAAGGGATTTTTTCCATTACAGCGTACATTTGTATCCCGCCTGCAACCGCACACAAAGTCTGCCTTTTTGGCTCCCAACTGAGTTAGATAATCGACTTCTGTGAAACACAGCCATTACCATCTTATCGGCGGCAACCCATCATCGATCGGGCCTTGATTGCTCCACGGGGAGCCACTGCAGTGTCTGTCGCTACCAAATTACAAATTCTGTTTGTAATTCGATAAC
This sequence comes from Eristalinus sepulchralis, assembly GCA_944738645.1. Lineage (NCBI taxonomy): Eukaryota > Metazoa > Arthropoda > Insecta > Diptera > Syrphidae > Eristalinus > Eristalinus sepulchralis. Next base: position 76,139,598 of record OX122882.1, read on the forward strand.
CAATCGAATGATGACGTGTGTAGGCTTTGACAGAACGACGACGAGGAGAAGGGCCGGGCCGTCTCATATTTATGTCTTCCTATTCGCAGCTGAACGCCATTAGTAATGCGATTCACTCGCTCGGGGTATATTAATTTGAATAATTTCGAGCCCCCATAATGGAGCGCACCGTGTCGCCGTCGCCGCTGCAGAGACATGTCATGTTCGAATGAATTGACACATGTTGGCTTTTATGGCGACTTTCGTGTGTGGGCGCAATGATAAGAGAGCTGCTCTGAAGTCTTGTCCTCCGCTCCATCTCGCTTTGACTTACAAAACACCTTGACGAGCGTGAGTTTGTCTTTTTGTTGGTTTTTGTGTCCGCCTTCGATGCGGTGACGTTACGATTGATGTGCAGATGGCACATGGGGGGTTTCTAGTTTCACTTTCTTTGTTCGAAAATTTCACTCAGCGATCGGATTTTTTTCCAGCGTTGCAACCGCAGCCACCCAAGAGTGGCCAGACGATTTGGTGTCAAATGATGTCTGCCAAAAAATGCGCGTTAAGGACACAAGCAGTAACCAACTGCCGAGTGTTCGATTTCACAACGTGTTTGCTGTGAGCGAGCGGGAGGAGCAGGACAGGCGGACACCACCTCCTTAGCTCACTGGAGCAGAATAACAACGTTGACAGGCGATGGTGGCCGACCTTACATGCTAGGCCCAAAGAAATAAATCACGCTTGACGGAACATGCCAGACGATGGATAAAAACACTTCTGTCAAACCATAAAAGTATTACATTGCTGCGTAAAGTGTTGCGAGCAGAAAACATGGAAGAGAAAAATAAAAATGAGGGGAACATCAATTAAGGCCACCGCTGGCTTCCATTTTTATGTGCTGTGGCAGCGCGTTGCTCTGCGTGTGTGTGTGCTGCATGGAACTCGTTTCACAATCTCTGCCTGTGCGGCTGTGGAAACCAAGCAGACACTTCAAAGAGGACCAAACAAGTGCTGGATGCTGGCGGAGGCATCTTCTTTTTTCTTTTCGATGCTGCTGCTCACCCGGAGACGAGGGAATCGCCCTCATGCTGGGGTGAAAATGATTATGCATTGACAAAGGGAAGTTCGGTCTGTGCGCTGTGCTCAAGTGCTCCGGATAATCCTGCCTTACAGGCGGCATACAATGGTTATGTTGCTGCGGGTTTTCCTTTGATATCCAGGTCCATGATTGCGAAGCCTCTCCCGATCGTTTCCTTTGCACTCCGTGGATGTATTGAATTTCAGGATTCCGTTTTTTTTTTCCTCCATCTGTTCGGGGATGTTGCGATGGCGATGGAATTTTCCATTCCTCTCGATTTCGATTCAAAATATAATCTTGTGTTATATTCCCCGAGAGAGAGAGAGACGTTGTGTAGGCGGCTGAGAAGTGAAAGTATTGGATGCGGCAGACGGACAAAGTGGTGTGTCACTTTGTGTGAGAATGGGACTGAATTGAATGTGAAGGAAATCAATTCGATTAGGTTTTCTTTTCGTTGCAAATGGAGAAACCCTTTGCTCTTCGGTGGTGGGAGGTATTCTTTGGCAATTTTTCTTTACGCGTGTTCTGAAATGATACGAGTTTGGAGATTGTCACGAGAAAAGGGTTCACAGGGTTCCGATCTTTTGAAAAGAAATCCAAATGATGGTTATTTTGAATGAAATTTGAGGCTGTTTTAGATTGATCAGCAGGGGATCTCGTTTAACGAGGGCAAGCTCAATTTTCGCCACCTTTCAACACCCACTAAAAAAATTTAACAATTTTGCTGCTGTATTGTACTGATTGGTAGCTGAAATTTTGGTCCATAAAGTTGTCAAAGGTGGGTGCATAGGGGCTTCCCATACAAACTTTCGAATCATGCACTATGGATACCTACCCGCTTCTTTGGTAAGGGCTTCCGACGACGGTTAGGTCCTCCAACAGCACAATCAGAGATAGCATGACTCTCCAGGATGCAGGTTGACCAAGTGCATACTCCCGAACGTCAACAAGAAATCCGCGACTTTTCTGTTATCTCAGGACAGAAAGAGTGCAGAAAATTTTTCGGCGTACAAAAGGGGCACTTTTCCTTCGCTAAGCACCTAAGTCTGCTTGTGGCGCAGGTGAAGACACTTCAGACCACTTTCTCTGTCAATGTCCCGCCTTTGCTCGTATCAGGTGGCGGCTGTTTGGCGCCGATGTGATGGGAGCTGAAAACTCTTCCGACTTCCGAAAACCAGAAAACTAAAGTAAACGAAGGTTACTGCCTGGTATTGCAATGGATCAGTTTTTAAGTATGAACGCTGCAGTGCAGTGTTTTCCAACCTCCAACAAAAAAAATCCTGATGGAACCCAATTCATCCCACAATGTCAGAGACTCGCCATTTTTAAGCGCACTTTCTAATTGTTCATGACAATACCGGAGCGAATTCCGTGTTTAATCGTATAGTAGAGACCACTGTCAACAAATTCGCCAAGAAGACCTTTCTGATTGTCAATCTTATCTGGACCACCATTTGAGCGGACTTTTCTGGGAGTGGATCTCAAGGTTTCTATTGCATCACAGTCTACGTTTAGTCTTCAACCACCACCACTTCGGAAATGGATCGATGTTGCTACGATTTAAGAGTGACTCCCTGTTCCACAAGGTCCTGTTGTGTCAATTCGAGTGGTACCAATACGTATATCCAGTTTTTTTTATATCTTTTTCAACTGATCATGTTGTGCGTACTGTTGCTCCTGGAATGACCAGAAGTTTTTTTTTTTGTTCTGCCAATTTCGTATGTCGTAATTTTCTTGCAAGACTGCCCAATATTGTTCCCGGCTTTGGGGACAATTGGCTACCCAAAGGGTGATTCATCTGCCTCTTGCTCTGTTTTTTCTACGTATTCAACTTCTTTTTTTCTTTTCTTTTTCTTCTTCTTTCAATTCTTCTTCTTCTTCTTCTTCTTCTTCATTTTCTTCTTCGTCTTCCTCTTCCCCTTCTACTTTTACGCCTTCTTCCTTTTTTCTTAGTTCCTGTATCCCCTTGCGGAGCCAACTGCTCCTACACGCCATCGTTTCTCCAACTCTCCGTCAGTCAGTAGGCACTCCTCCTCTATATGAAGAAATCTGGCGTTCTGAAGGTCTTCACTCTGCGAGTCAAGGAGCGTCTTCACATTCCGGAAACCAATCTCTGGTCAAATACAATAGCCAAAGGTCGTCAAGGGGTAATCATTCCTTATCCGGGGTGTAGTGAGATTTGGTTTTAGGTGACCACCTGCCTTCCGGCTTATATCACGGGGTTAATTTTCCCAAGAGTCGTAGATAAGACGCCTTAGTTTCCCAAGAACCAAATGAGATAATGCTTGAGGGACAATCACCCCATCTTGGTAGGGAGCGAGGCCTTTCTCAAAACTTCAGCTGGTCGCACCCGTTTGAGAATGCAACTCCACACTGAGCCTGGAAAGTCCCCTAACCGTCTGGCCTGAATCAGTAGGGTGAACAACCTGAAACAGACCAGTCAGCACGGTAAATAACCACGGCTCTGTCGCGAACCACAGCCACCACGATACTCCCACAAGGGGACCTACGTCACGTTCAGGCTGAAACCGAAGTTCCAGGGGTCCCTAACCTCCCGGGGCACCAGAATATAGCCCCTGGTCAAGCTGTCACTACTGTCCCTCAAAACCTGGGTCTAGTAGTCGCCATTCCGCCACCAATTTTACTTTGGCTCTATCAGTGATTCCGTCTACACTAATAATGGTGCTACGGATGTGATTTTGAATCAAGTGATTCACGCGCGGAAGGCAACACTCAGATGTAGAAGTTGTGTCTCAGGCTCCCACTCCAGAATCGAACCCTCATTCGTTGCAATCATGGTTGTCCTAGACACTACTTTCAATTGTTTATAGGGCAGACATTTGACAGTTCTGTAGTAAGCAAATTATCTAGAGTTCAATCGTAGTTTCCATCTCCTAGAACATCGCTTGGTTTTAGCCTAAGCCTTATAAAGGGTGTCCCAACAAGAACGCAAGATTTAAATTTGGCGCTATTCGAATTATAATTGCTTGACATTTGAACAATTATTATTGTTTGTTAGTAGAAAGTATAAGATTAATAAAACTGGAGCGCTACACGAATGAACAATGCATGCTCATCCAAAATGGTGAAAGTTTTGCGGCTACAGTTCGCAAATTGCGATCAATTTGGGGATACAATAATGCTCCAAAAGAGTCAACTGTAAAGCGATTAATGGAAAAATTTGCTGAAACTGGGTCTGTAACTGATGCAAAGACAACAACGCACCTTCCACCAGGTCGATCGACCGAAAATATTGCGGCAGTACGTGATGATGTCGCTCAAACTCCATCTACCTCAATTCGACACCGAGCTGAGCAAATTGGTGTTTCCAAATCCACTATGCAGCCAATTTTGACGAAAGATTTCCATCTTCATGCATAAAAAGTTCAATTGACTTAGGAACTGAAGCTGACCGTGCACAGCGAAGGGAGTTCGTTAATTGGGTATTGGAGAGACAAGAGACATTTACCCGATAAAATCATCTTCAGTGGCGAGACTCATTTCCATCTTGTTGGCGGCAGAATTGTCGCATTTGGGGCGAGGAAAATCCTCGAGTGATTCACGAGAAGCAAATACATCCTCAACGAGTCACTGTGTGGTGTGGATCTTGGGCTGGCGGAATCATTGGACCTTTTTTTTATGAAAATGAGTCAGGTCAAGCGCAAACAGTCAATGGTGTTCGGTATCGTGAAATGATAACCAATTTTTTCGTGCCTAGAATTAAAGAAATGAATGTGGACGGGATGTGGTTTCAACAAGACGGCGCCACATCTCATACAGCCAGAGAAACAATTCAATTGCTGCATCAGTCATTTCCCGGTCGTGTTATTTCGCGTTTTGGAGAACAGAATTGGCCGCCTAGATAGTGCGATTCAAACACCGTTGGACTTTTTTCTTTGGGGTTTCTTGAAGTCGAAGGTATATGCGAATAAGCCGACGACGACTCAAGCCTTTTAAGAGGAAATTGGACGCTGCATTAATGAAATACCGCAGCATTTATGCAAAACGGTCATTGAATGTGCCAGCAACGCCGCGGCGGCCAACTGGCCGATGTGTTATTCCACACATAACCTCATCCTGTCTACTTTACGATATAATAAAGAATTCATGATTTTTTTTAAATATCTGCGTTTAATTTAAAATTCAAATCTTGCGTTCTTGTTGGGACACCCTTAGCATTAGCTTTAGAATTACCACAGTTCCCCAAGCAACGAACTATTGAACTATAACCGATATAATGAGCTATTTGCTGTTTAAACCGATTGCTGAATCGGAAGCGATTTTTCTTGTCGCATCAAAAGAAGAGTAAAGTTACGTTTGTACTGGGTTTCGAATATATTTCTAAGATAATATGAAAAATGAGCCGATATCCCAGTTCCCAGAAGTTCCCCAATAATCAACACGTAATCCATCTTTGCGAGTGATCTTAGTCAGTGAAGCCTCTCCTCTCTTTATTTTGAGTAAACTCACCCCACGTGTTCCAAAAAAAGTAAACAAAACAACACTTGCTTTATTCAAAAACTTGTCCAAAAATATGTCAAAAAATGAAGCACATCCGTCTCGTTAAGCGGCTGACTCCTGAAAGACCGCCGATCCCAAGCCAAAATAAGAAAAAAAGAAAAACAATCCCAACAAGATAAACGTGTCCCCCTTCCTAGCCTCAAAACAAAGAACTTGTCCCGATGTTGTTCCACGCCGCAGCGGTGTCCATTAAAAATATTCCTTTTAATTATGCCATTAAGTAGAATTATTCACGCAGTGTGTGTGTGCAATTTCAAAAAAGCCATTACAACCTCTGACCACTGGCCGGCACTCGTCTTCGTCTCGTGTGTGTGACATTCCCAAAATAGAATCCTTTTGTTCTCTGGCCATCGTCGGACCACAGAAGAGGGCCGAGCAGCACATCTTTGACATTTACGTGCAGTGCATAGATTATTTTGTTTTTTTTTTTTCTCTCGACATTCCCTCGCCAATCCTCTGTGTATAGCGGTCGTTTCGTGTATTTCTTCACACCTAAACACACCTCGGTCATAAACATGCAACCTCACAATGAATTCTGTGTGATTGTTGACGGCGTTAAGGGGAGGGAGCGGCGGCGACCAATTAAAGATTCGATAAAATCATAAATTTCCTAAATTGAACGTCAAAAATGCCACAACTATCAATTTGTTGAAAATTTAACATGTCTTCGTGGTGCGGAGGGTTTTGTGACTTTTTATAGATCCAAAGTGCGTTCTTGTGACTTGTCACTATGTGTGTGCACATTTCCCAGAGAAAGTGTCGCATGCTTCTTAAATATTCGACAACCTAGTGGTGTGACGGTCTAAATGTCAACTGAGGCGTGCCAAAAATGTTCGTTTATGAAAAGACTTTAACAGACACACGACTTGTTATGTCTGTCAGAAAGAAAATTAAATGGAGGCAAGCTGTTTTTACTGTTTTTACAAGGCTGGTGTGGCATTCTCGTGTTTTTCTCTTGAAATCAAGAGGAATGACCGGGCGTGCTGGAAACTGTCTGGAAAGTTGTGTGAGCCATTGGTGTCTTAAATATTGCAAGGAAAAGTTTGATGAAGTCCCTAATTTCCACCTGCTGACAGAAGGCATGTTTAGCCCTAATTTGCAAGCCTGGCCCGTTTTTAAAAACCTTTGGTAGAAGGAAAAAAAAGTCAATGAAAGAATTCTTGTGCCTCGTTCTGGCTTAGAAAATTGCAAACCAACTGATCAGTTGAACAACCCGAAGTCTCCAAAGACGACGATTGTAACAGTCAATGGCAGTTAGTTGAATTTTATTTGAAATTTTCCTACACTACACTTTCATTGCCAACAAATGACTGAAAACGGCACAGGCGCCTAGATGTCTTGCCTGTGAGCATGTGTGTCCATTAGGTTTTAGAGGGTTTGCCTAAAAGCCTTCCACCAAATTAACGAATCTATTAGAAATTTGTGTGCACCTCCTTTGTGTCCTAACAATCTCTCTCAGTAACATGACAAAATGTTTGCAGTTTACAATACGTTCCAACCACTCTTTGGCCATCGTGGTATAATCTTCGACTTACACGCCAACAATGGACTCCAGGCTTGCATTCCTAGACTGAATGTTTTGCATTTTTTGACGGCATAACTGACAACACCAACTTTCTATGAAAAGCTTCTTAAATTTCGCCGTTCGAGGTCGGCATTAAATTGTAGGTCTCCTCCACTCGTAAGACAACAATATCACGCGTAGCACGAGAATTTCCTGAAGATAGTTCTTGGTTCTTGGGGTTTGTAGCAGCATTCACTTTGCTTACATTCAATCGCTCTCTCTCTCCTTCTTTTATTCTTCCCCTCTCACTTGGTCCGTCTCTCCCTCTCGTTCAAGTTTGAAAGTTGTTAGTTAATGACACTTCAAATTTTTTAATAAAACAAAAACAAATCAAGACATTATTATGTGTCCAAGGACATTAAGTTGACAATTATGAATGAAGTCCCATGTCCTTCGCATGACCAAAATGGGCACTTCTGGAGAGTCTAGTCGTTGAATCCAATTTTGGACTACTTTTTCGCATAAGTTAACAGAATTTCCAGCTCAGATTCGACAATAACGATTCAGATTCAGTATTGTTTGAGCTCATCTATCGTTGTCGGCTTGTTGATATAGACAAACGACTCCTCGTAGCCCCCACAAATTGTATAAAGGCGTTAAATCACATGAACAAGGGGGCCATGCGACCGATCCATTTCTTGAAATAACGCTGTTCTCAAACTTACTCTTCAGTAAATCGATTGTAGCATATGCTGTGTGGCTTCCTGTTGAAAGCACATATTGTCCAATTTCTTACTTTTCACTTATCATGGTGCCACAGCGACTTCCATTCACAGAAATGTGGCGGCTAGAGTCATCAACAAAAAAAAAACAAAGGTTCAATGACACCTCTGGCATCTCACAAACAGTGATTTCAGGACGTGGTACTTCGCGACGGACGTGTGGATTGTTGACAAACCAATTCAGCCAGAAATAAGCCTCGTCGCTAAAGACGATTCTTCGATTACAATCAGCATCATTTTTAAGCTCTTCTTCAGCCCAATTTACGATGTGGCGACGCTTCAACATGACCATGTGCAGATGCAGGGCAAGATCTTTTTGCAAAATTCTGCACAATGGCGACACGGAGATGACCAAAAGTTGAGAATGTCATCTTCTTGAACGGAAGCTCCAGTGGTGGCGATATTATCTTCACTGCGAGCACTTCTTTGTCTCACCGGCGCAAAAGTGAAAAGTGTGTAGCGATAGGGTTTATTAAAATTTTTTTTACTTGTTTATGTGGCTAGCAAATGATGGCGCCAAAAACTTGGTCTCATGGTCACAAAGATGCGTTGACCGAAGGCGAGTCACATTGTTAAAGTCTGTACTGCTCCTTAATGATTTGCCAACTACTATGAGCACAGTTGTTAAAAAATCTTTAAACAATATGGCGCAGTTAGCGGTTGCTAAAGATAGAAAGGTTGAGTGTTCCAATTGAATTACCATTTACACAAGGACACCACAAGTATTGGACAGGTCTGTTTGATACAACATATGCCTGGATTACAATACTTCATCTCTGAAACTTCAGCTAACCGTATTGATAGAAAAGTGATTAAAAAAAAAAAAAAACGAAGGAAGTCCGATAAATACCAAGCCTCACCACCCAAAGGCGCCAATGCGAGATAAATTCTTGTAGATGGCTAGTGTCAAACTTTCCGCCGAGTCTGACATATAGAAGTTTTGCTTTGCCTGTGCTTCGAAGTGTGTTTTAACTGGTGGTGTTATAAGGGGCAGACTGACTAAACGTCGAGCTGTACAGCGATATCAATCTGATCAAACGAGCTTGAATCATTTGCGTCGGACGGCAAAGTCATCGTTATTGTCGTTGGTTCGAGTCTTTCGCATCACATGACTTAGCCATTTATGAAAGACTCGAAGCAACGCTCCAACCCGAAAGGTCTTTAACTCCAACCATAAAGGACTAGGCGGTGAAGGCTGAGACTCAGTTCCATCCCGGGCCGTAGCGTCAGCCAAAAATTAAGTGTAAAAATTATACAACAGCAATATCGGCCGGTAATTCGATTCTTTTTCTTAGGATATAATAGTAAGACCTTGCTTCTACAACAACTACTCGTGTTGTACGTGCTAATGTAATCTCAAGAGTAGAAGAGTTTTTTTGCCGACTTCGAACGGCGAGATTTCAGAAGCGTTTCATAGACAATTCGTGCTCTTTGAGTGATGTCAGAAACTCGAAAGAGGTGACGCCGTGAAAAAATGCTAGGTGTTCCGTCCGGGATTCGAACATAGATCTACAGCGTGTGGGTCGACGCACTTACCCACTTCGCCACGGCGACCACAGGATAGGAAATAGGGCATCGAAATAAATTGACATTTTGATGCTGTGCACGGTGTCTCATTGATGGCAACCGTCAAAAAATTTAGTTTAACGAGGTAAAAAGGGTTTGTTTCGACACATCCACTTGACCGAAAACTGTCTACAAGAGAGGATGTGTCGAAAATCCACGATTGGCAGGTCGCCGATTGATACTGTAGGCATCTCAAAAACCGGGGAGGACCATGTCCTACACGAAATGTTGGGTGCGAGATGAGTGCTCACTCCGCACAATCACTGCTCGATGCTGTTTCATCGCAACCTGAATGAATTTTTGTGTGGTTTTGTGATCGTCGACGAGACTCATGCTCTCCCAGAAACCAAGGATCCATGAAAACAGTATTCCAGCGAACTTGATCCAAAGAAAACGAAGTTACAGAAAAAAAATGCAGAACTAACGGCCTCATATGGCAAAGAGAGAACTTATAGGCTAGCCTTCAAAATGTTCGTGCAAAACTTTTTTCCCCAATTTCCCAAACTTGATCCAACGCCTTTTTCTCTTTAGGCTTTAGACTTCAATGCCTTCTTTTTGCCTCGACTGATGCATTTGCACATTCTGTCACCACCAAACTCCAAAGCCATTGCTAGGGCTTTAGTTTCTTGATAATTGGAACGATATTGACATCAAGCCCTTAAATCACTTCCCAATCGTTCACATTATATCAGTCCTTCACTGTTTTCCACCAAAAAAAAAGTGCAAAGTGGTGAAACTGCAGCTGCAAGAAGGTCAATTGAGATCGCCAAGATGGCTAATAACACGATTCGGTAGTGGGCTGCGTTGTATGTCGCTTCATTCACCTTGAATCAAAGATCGGCCAATGTCCTATCGGCTATCGTCGGTCGTCTAGTGCGTGAAATGTTGCGATGTTGAAATCTATTGGAAGTTGGTGTTCTTCAACCGTTTTGCTCCAAAGACTACAAATCAGACATTGTTAATTTTACCAAATGTAGCGTGACGCATGGTCGTTACGGAACGTTTTCCGAAAATCGTATGTACCGAACAAAATGCTGTTTGATATGCATACATATGTACATATTTCAATTTTTTTTTACACAGGACTGCAAAAAAAAGTCCCTTCTTTCATTGTGACGAAATGTGACGTCACACGTGGTGGTAATAAGCAAACATTTTTCACACCGAAATAATGCTCGTTTGAATTCTTTCAAAACTTTATGAGGAAAACCAATACAATTTTATCATAATTACTTAATGTAACAAAGCGTCACGTGACGTGTAAGTCTTATGATTGTGACAATATTGGAAAGTTGGCTATACCAACGGTCTTTTACACAGCATTATCCTAAAGTTGCATCAATTCTCTCTTTCAATATTTCTAACCAAAAATTTTCGTGACGCATAACACAAATCGTGAAAAAAGTTTAATGAAGCGGACATCAGTAACTTGTTTTTGTCCCTTATATGAGAAGATACAAGGCTTGACGTATTTATGAATACAAGAAACATATGAAGGCGACTCTGTGACGAAGCTCACGTCACGAAACTTAACTCAAATTTCAAATTCAGGTACTCTATGTTATGCCACATTTGACGATCTTGGTGGGCATAGGGGAAGGTTTTTTAAAAAAATTTTGTTATTTCTTCAATTTGAAACTATGTTTTCGTCACGTCACGAAACGCAAAAAAACTGACGACATTGATAGATTCTGAAGATGATTATTTCCTTCTCTCAAATCTGCTTGAAAGTGATAAAGTAAACAATTTTAATGTTTCACGTGTTGTACACCAGTCTAGTGAACTTTTTACACAAACTTGTGTTTAACAGTCGCGATGGGTGCTTCATTTTAGCCACAACTTTGGTTAAAAAAGGGCACTTTTCGGGGTACCTACCACTGACTGCGGAATGGAAAATTTCAATATTTCAAATTCAAAGTGGACACGGACACTCTGTCAAGACTTCAAGAGAGAAGCACAACTGTGTCAGCCCTTTTGAAAATCGGTCGCTGGTCATTGCCTTCCCCAGCTCTTACATCCAATTCCTAACAGACACCAATTTACATCTGTTTACTTAATTTCATTCCACGATCACTTATAGAGAAGACAAACGCAACGCAACGCCATGCCTCCTCCACGCATAAAATGTCTCGCTCGTAACACATGTTGCCAAAAAAAACCTCAAATCTCCAAAAAAAAAACCATCGTTATGACAGTGCGTTTTAGAGACAATATATTTTATTACCCTGAAGGGGGCGGTGGCGGGTGGTCAACGCCATCTCCACTCATCACCACACGCATTGGGAAATTCAAAAAATTACGCACCAACGCACAGCCGCGACCATAGACAGGCAGCGCCAAAAAAGAAGCAAGCGAAAGAAAAAATGATTTCTTTCTCGAATGGGGTGGAGGGCGGTGCGCCTCTATTTATAGATACACTCTTTTTATGTCTTGTTTTTGTTTTGTCTTTCGTAATGAAAGCGAGCAAAACAGCCCAGCGCACGACTGAGCGAGGCGTTGTCAAGTTTCTGGTTGTCTCTCGGTTGGAGGCTTATGTAAATTTTTGGGGGCAGCGAAAAAAGAGCTGTTTAGCATGTGAAACGCGTTTAATTTGTCTTCTTCTGTCTGTCTGTCTAACATCTTAGTTGTGCGTTTTTTTTTTAATTGCTTATGCGAGTAATTAGCATTTTATGGGGGATTTTGTTTCGCCCTTTGGTTTAATTGGATTGGGCAGTGTGTGTGTGTGCTTTTTGCGGATATTTGATTTTATGGAGCCCTCATCGGTAGCATGTATTTATCTCCTCCATTCAGAGTCCTCTCGACACACAAGGTTAAATGGCATCTCTTGTTTGAAAAGCACTCCGTGACTCGAACAGAAGAAATAACACATTTCTGTCGATACACTCAACGAGTACAGTGCTCGGCGGTGTTTGCCATTGCGTCCTATTGAGTGCAACTTGAGAGAATAATTGCTATAATTAAACCTGTGTTCTGCTGACTGGGTAATACGAAATGTTTGTTTGATGTTTGCAGTCGTCAATGGGTCTGCTTCACGTCTGGCTGGAAGGGGCTTCGCAAATTACTTCAACTTGACGTTCGGTAATAATTTCCGAGTTTACGGTTCGAATGCTAATGGGCTGAGTGTAAGCGGTGACTTTACGATTTTACAGTTTCTTTGTGCTCACGTTTAGCAGAGTTGAGTAATGTCTAACCTTTGCATCCGCCTCATGGCTTCTGCTTTGTGTGACGTTTCTGTCGGCATGCTTTACAGCAGTCGTTTGCTTCTTTAAACTGAAAAAAAAAAGTTGGCGGCGTAAGAGTCCAGATCGTAATGTCTTAAGTAACGTCTCGTAATATTCTTGCTCTCCCATTGTTAGAAAAACGTGAAGGGTTTTCCAATAAGGACTTGGGCAGCTTTGATTTGTGAACGCACTCTTTAACAGGTCATCAATCTGTGACTGTCAACTTATTCAGTAAAATCAACATTTTCATCATGGTCAGGTATACGAAAGAACTGGCAATTATTGAGATTTTGTTTAAACAAGAAGTTATCCTTGCCCTTTACAGGGATTCAATTTTTTTTTTTCAACATGTTCACCAGGCTTTACGAGCTTATATCGGGGAGTTCATTTTTTCAAGAGCTCCAAGCAACGCAAGACTAGAAGCCTCAGTGTCATAACTTTCAAGTGAAGTCGACTTTCAGAGACAGTCACTCTACCTAGGTGGAAACCAAGGGTTTTCTAACACCTCTTTCATTTTATGGGTCACAGCGCCCGGTCGAAGTGCAACTTCACACTAAGCCGGGACAGTTCTCACCACCTTGTTTGTTTAGAAGGTTGAACAAGCAGTATCAAACCAGTCAACACGGTCCACTTATATCGGATCTGCCCTCGCGTTTCGGCATTAGACCACAGCCACTGCAAGTGGACCTACCACGCTGTCAAGCTGAAGCGAAGTTTCAGTGGTTTCTGACCACCCATGGGAGCACAATATAGCCCCTGGTCAATATGTCAGATTGCTTCTAAACCTGGATTTGATAGTTGCCATCGTAGCAAATGGTTTTAAGGGCCACAAGTGACTCCGTTGTCACAAATTACAGTGCAACAGATGTGAACATCTGGTGAGACCCCGACAGTTTGCTTCTGACACTGAACTACTCACTAACACTCAATTGTTCTTCATAGACAATCAATCTCGCTTCTGTACTGTACTTTACTGTACGCTGCTGTACACAGGGAGATTATGGGGGATTGATGAGATGGAGGTTTGGGTCTCTGGAGTCAGCCGCCAACCCATCGTTCATCGTAGTTAATTTTTGACCCATCCTTCAATATAGAGAGTGGATCCTCCAGCAACGTTGGATACAGAGTCTAAGTCTGGACTTCCTGGTGTGCTGGTTCTTTCCTTCCCTAGAAGATCTAATGGAGAATGTAGTAAGGGATTCAGTTATTTAATTCAAAACTCACTTCTGGTGGAATTTTATTCCATTCAACCCTGGACCGCAATTCGTTCAGCGTTTTAGTCACAGAATCATACTTGGACAACTTATTGTAGCCTCAAAGGTTTTAAAGAAATTTGGGAGACCAGTCTAGATCTTTAAACAATGATGACGGTCTCAATCCCGCTGTTAGGCAGAATCTTAGTTCCATTTGCGTTAATGGCGTCTGGATGTGAAGATTCCACGGTGAATTTTGAATATACTGTACGGTGCCATGCGCCTGGTCAAACGTCTTCGGAAACAATGCTTAAGATGGCTAGACCATGTAAAGCGTATGGATACCTCTGCTCCAGCCCGAAAAGTCTTCGAATCCGAGCCATTGGGACAGCGCAACAGAGGATGGCCTAGGTTGAGATGGCTCACAAAAGTGAAGAAGGACCTCAAACAACTAGGAGTGCGCAGCTAGAGGCAGCAAGCGAAAGATCGTGCTGACTGAAGAGGCTGTTGGTTGAGACACAGGTCCACACCGAACAGTAACGCCAGTATAAGAAGAGGAAGCAGAAGTTCAGATCTTTATACAGGCAGTCTGTTTTCACTTTGGCTGTATGTATTGAGTCATTTTCATGTTTGAAGGTAACGTTCGATGCCATTTACCCCATTTTTTCAAGTTGGGTTCAATGCGATTCGACGTTTGTTCAAAAAAAAAATGGTGAACTTTCAAATTTTGTGGCCTACGTACATTCGATTATCGATTTTTGTTTTCTTTATGTTGGTACACATTTTTGTTTATTTCTTGTGAGTGCCATACGGTGAGTGTACTCTGAGTCAAAAAATGTTTACAACTGGTACAAACTTTTCAAAAAAGGTCGAGAAAATGTGATTGGCGACGTTAGCCTTGGACGCTCCAGCACATCAACAAACGATGAAAAATGTTCAGAAAGTGAAGAAAATTGTGAGGGAGCGAATCTCCGAGTCACTGTTAGAGAAGTTGCTGAAGATGTCGGCATATTGGTTGGCTCAAGCCATGCAATTTTTTTCGAAAATGTTGAACTTAAGAAGAAGATTGCTGAATTTTTTACTCAATTTTAGCCAAAAGCAACACCGTAATCATGCCTCAGCCACCGTCTTCACTAGATTTGCGACTTTTGCTGTTCCCAAGATTTAAGAGGCCCATGACAGAACGGTATTTTGCGACGATAAATGTGATACAAACCAAATCGATGACAGAGCTTAGAAGCATACAAAAAGTGCATATCAGAATTGCTTAGAGGATTGGAAAAAAACAGAAATTGACGAATAAGTGTATATTTTAGAAAAAAACAAAAATTCATCAATTTTTTTTAACAGACCTCGTACATACACCCCCAAAGCATGAAACTGCCTTCACCAGAAAAGTTTCCTTAGACAGCCTCTGTGACAGCTGTTGTTCCTTCTTCTTCCAAACCCATTCACGACCCTTTGCCCTTTGCCACAAATCGATTTAGTTTAATCTCATCTCAGTAAATCACCCAGTCTTCAGTGTATTTTGTGGTAAACGCTTTACGGAGACAGATTTTCGTAGGGCTCACCATAAAGTAATTTCTGTTCAGAGACGGACAACAATATTTCTTTAACTATTAATGCGTTTTTCACACTTTTTTTTTTCTTAATTTGCTGAATCAAACCCAGAGAGTATTTGTTCCTTTTGGCTACTAGCCGGTGGCTTAAAACTTTTTCAAATTTTCTTTAATCACCTTTTTCACATCGATGTGTAAAGCCCTTATCCGGCTAATAATCCCGTCGACCACTTTTTTAATCTCTAAGAAATTGGAATCTATTAAATTTTAGTGCATTGGCAGAAGTAGTATTTTAATATTGAACTCAGCACTTACTTACACTTTGTCGGAAAACGCAGGATCCACCAAACCGACAACAAAACTTCTCCTCAGCAATGTATTTTCCACGAAACTACACGGACATTAGTACCGGGAACTTTATGCTGGTAACACTGTTTAAATAATAATAAAAAAAACACTGTTTAAAGTAGCGACCATTTGGTCATCTGTCAAGTGAATTTTATTTTCTTTGGTTAGCAATTTTTACATGACTAGGCTAACGCCAGAAAACCGTTTCCAAGTTGTAAAATTTGGCCCAAAACACGATTGCCGTTGAACCCAATTTTTAAAAGGGACTTTAGTTGAGCTTTGAAACCCACTTTTGTCTGGTTTGCGCATTAGAAATGATGATAATCCTCAAGTGTATGTTGAGACGTCGTTACATCCACAAAAAGTGTGTGTTCAGTGTGCTTTGAGTTGGTGGAATTATTGGTCTGTACTTCCTTAAGACTGATGCTGGTCAGAAGGTTGCAGTCAATGGTGACCACTACAAAGCCATGATTATTGATCAACCATGATGTGCAGGATCAGTGCTTTTAACAAGACGTCACAACATGTCACACAGCTTGTACCACAAATGATTTACTGAAGGAAACGTTTGGCAAACGCATAGTTATATATTACCGACCCGTGAATTGGCCACCAAGAGTGTGTAATTTAATGCCGCTTGACTATACTCTGTGGGGAAGTTTGAACTTCCTAATCTACTCTGATGAGTTCGAAACGATTGACCGCTCAGAGGACAACATTCGCCTTGTCATTGTCGATATACGGTCAAAAATGTTGAAAAAAAGTCATCGAAAATTCTTGCTCCCATTTTCAGTTTGGACTGTGTCTGAGCCAGCGGTGGCGTCATACGCATGAAATTATATTCAAATTAAGATGCCAGAAGACTAGCTTTTCGAATAAAGTAGGTTTCTTGTCAATTTAAAGAAAATACGTCTTTTTTTATTCATTCAAAGTCCTTCACCTCTAAAACAACACCCTATACTTTTATCCAGAGCTGTCCACCAGATAGCAATGCCGTAAGGAAACCGAACTGCTGTTGTGTAAAAACAGGCAGTGGGCTGCAGTCCCAATTTGCATGCCATCGCATTCTAGCAGCAGTTCAACTCTGTAGAAGTCTATGAGCCATCTAAAGCCCAATTTGGAGACCTTCCTTCCCCCTCTAGCAAGTCATGCACGTCACATATATCAATGGACACACATGTTGTCGACACAGACCAAATAGAGTAACCTTTGCAATCATTCTGTCATCTAAACTGAAACAAACGTCAATTAAAACTTAATTCATGGCTGAAAGCAATTGTATGCGAGATGACGGTGTAATAACAGTTATCGCACAATCTACGCACATGCAAACTGCTGACAGGCCGATTACCAAATTTGTTTTCCACGACAAGGCAGATTAATTTGATGCCAAAAATAACCATGATTCAATGCGCACTCTGTCCTGTGGCTGTTCACTAATAAATTAGAAATAAATAGGATGCCAGCATCATCCGCCAAAAGCACAAACATCGTTGACGCGCGCGCTCCCTGTAATGGAATAAATGAAATTAAATGGATATCTAATATGTCGATGTTGGAGGGGTGGGAGTGTGAATGTGTTCTGGGCGTGGTCTACGCTTTGCTGATGATGATGATGACGGTGGAGGGACATTTCGAGAAATCTTTTCATAACACGGCTGTAAACAAGTATCAGATTCGTATCCCTTTTGGGTTGTCCTTTGTTGTCTGAAGAAAGAAGGCGCCAAACGACCACAGAATGGAGACGATTTCAATCAGGCTCAAAGCCTGACATCGGTTGTCATAAATGTCTTTGTTTACCTGACAGCCTGTGGAGATGGTTGCTGGGGTCTTGATTTAGAGTGCTAGCAACACACGACACAGAATTCTGTCTGCTTGGGCGGTTGCCAAGACACCTATCGATGAAATTCAAACCAAATTCTGACTCATAAGCGCTTCCAAACCCTCCATAACTGTCAAAGACACGGTTTAAGCATCACATCTTAAAAAAGACAACCCACCAAACCATCAACCCTGAGGCTAACCACTCAAAATGGAATTCTTGCTCCCATTTCCAAGTCACAGAGACCGTTGATCTCGTCCCACCTAATTTGAATACGTTCCCCAACGAAACACGAACCGAGCCTGGAGTGGTCTGTCCAAACATCCACATCTCACCGCCATAACATGCATTCGCGCATTCAATCAATCAAGAGAATATTTATTGCCTCTGTGAGTTGTTGTCACAAATCAGGGTTGTGCTGCGCAGCGATAAGCATCGATCATGCCCTCAGTCTTATTTTGAATTGCTAATACTTCTTATTTTGCAATCAGTCGTGGGTAAGATTGATCAAAGTGCTCTGCGCCAAGAGATTTGCATTTTTCATGTCAACGGCTTGATGATTAAGCGCTTGTCACCGAATCGTTGGCGGAAAGAATGAAGATCGTGCGGTTTTCCCTTCGGGGCGTTGGGAAATATTCCGCCTTGAGATCGAAAATAAAATTTTTTAATGGCCAGAGAAGGCAATTTGTACAGTTTTTTGGGGCTTGAAAAGGGCGCCCTGAGAGGGAGTGTGGGGGAATTTTGTTTTTCACCATAGTGACTGCCTCCTTTTAGCACACTTGGGCTAGCGGTGCCCTAACTTCATTAACTCAAAGTAGGAGTCCGTGCCGGCACTGACCCCCTCCATTCGACACAAATTTCTGCTCGGCGAGTAACGATTTTGAAGCAATTTTGATTTGAAACAAAAAGGAAGTCTATCGGGGCCAAATCCGGAGAATGTGATGGATAAGGCACCAGTTCGTAGCCCAATTCGACTAATTTAGTCGTGAAGTGTGGGCCGATAGGTTGTCATGGTGGGAGAGCATTCCTTTCTTCGCCATTTTCTCTGCATTTGTGCAACTCGGCATCGAATGACTCAAATTATAAGAACTGCTCACATAAAGTTAGGGCGGACAACTTAGTTGGTTGGGCGCATCCACCAGCTCATCTGTAAGATATGGTCGGAGAAAATCATGCCTGATGAGTGGAATATCGTCTGTCCGGTCCACAAGAAAGGAGAACCCTTTGACTGCGCCAACTAGCGAGGGAGTAGTCTCCTTTACTTTGCATACAAGATCCTCTCTGCCGTATTGAGTGAACTCCAGAAACCGTTCGGCAGGCCAGAGAAGTCCACCGTCGACCAAATCTTCACACTACGGCAGATACTGGAAAAGACCCAAGAAGTGCAAATCGACACTTACTACCTATTCGTCGATTTCAAGGCCGCATATGACAGTGTCCACAGAGACGAGCTATACAATGCCATGTCTAGTTTTGGCATTCCCACCAAACTCGTCAGATTGTGTAGGATGACGGTGGAGAACTCTCGCTGCTCCGTCAGGGTCGGGGACGAACTTTAGACAAGGCGATGTCATATGACTTCCTTAACATCATCCTTGACAAGATCATGGATATCTCAACAGTCAGCACGATCTTCCAAAAGTCCGTTCAATTACTAGCTTACGCCAACGACATTGATGTATTGGTCGAACACCGCGAGCCGTCAATTAGGCGTTTGCTGGCATTGAAGCGGAAGCGGCTAAAATGGGTCTGGTGGTAAATGGGGGCAAAACCAAGTACATGCTGTCATCAAGGAAAGACGCACAACATCGGCGTCTCGGACAGAGCGTCACACTAGGCAGCAGAAACTTCGAGGTAGTCAAGGACTTTGTCTACCTCGTCTCCGCGGTAAATAGGGACAACAACACCAGTTCCGAAATCAAACGCAGAATCACTCTTGCCGGTCGCTGCTTCTTTGGTCTCAAGAGACAATTGAGTAATAAAGCCCTCTCTCGAAAGACTAAGCTTGCTTTATATAACACCTTAATCATCCCAGTCCTATTCTATGTCGCGGAAACTTCGACGCTACTGAAGGCGGATGAGGAAACCCTTAGTCTTTTCGAGAGAAAAGTTCTTCGTGCGATTTTAGGTCCTGTTTGCGTTGATGGCATCTGGAGGAGAAGATTCAACGACGAACTCTATGGGCTGTACAGCGACATGCGCCTGGTCAAGTGTCTTCGGATACAACGCTTAAGATGGCTAGGCCATGTAGAGCGTATTCACACCACTGCTCCGGCTCGAAAAGTCTTTGAATCTGAGTCATTGGGACAATGCAACAGAGGACGGCCTATGCTAAGGTGAGTGGTGTGGTACAAGTGGAGAAGGACCTGCACCAACGTGGAGTGTAAAACTGGCGAAAGATCGTGCTGGCTGGAGACGCATGTTGGTTGAGGCCCAGGTCCACCCCAGCCTGAGTCTGAGATATCAAGTGCGTTCCTCGCACTTGTCAGAAGTGGAGAATGATCTCAACTAGATTGCAGTACAAAATTAAAGGAAGCTGGCAAAAGATCTTGCCAGCTGGAGGGGCATGCTGGTTAAACCCCAGGTCCACCCTGATTCAAAACAAAAAACATGAAGGTTTTCAGTCATAGGGTATGGTCTCATCCATTCATCTTTGGTTGATGATTCGGTGCATGCATCCTAACATAACGTCTCCACTATCTTTGAACAGTTCCACTGCTTCTGCGCTTAAGAGGACGTCTTCCTCATTGACTGGAGGTGGGGTTTTCTGCACTTCTTCCATTGAATACCCACTAAGACACTGCTAAAAATGTACCTTGAATTCATCATTATTCCCTGTGTTCAGTGACTAGGTATCCTTCAGCCAGCTGTGTTTCGGGTTAAATGCGATTTGTCAGGTTCTTGGCTTTTCTAATAATCGATTCGAACTTGTTCCTATCGAGAGACTACCCGAAAACCATTTCCTTCTCACGCAGGATCTCGTTTCCTTCTTTCTTCTCCATCGATCCCTTGTTTGGCACTGCGACGTTAGCGAGTCATCATACGAATACCAAGAGCGTCCCAAAACAAGGGCTCTTGTTTGATATTAGTATTCGTTTCATAGTTTGTTGACGTTTGCGGATGATGAGTTGCTTCCTGCAGGCCCTGACGACTCCAACCTTGAATTGCTTTTTTGGCGGTTCGCAGCGTTCTCCTTATTAGAGTCGCCTGCAACAAAACAATGGTAAAAGCCCACATATGCCCTTCTGGATAATTGCACATTCACGATGCTGAATGCGTGTCCCGCAATAGGTGGAAATGGGCAACTTGAATGGAGGAGACAGGTAGGTGTGCTGTGTGGACTTCATGTTTTGGCATTCTAGTGCGACGAAAATCCTCGATTGATTCACTTGAAGGAAATGCATCCCCAACGTGTCACTGTGTGGTGTGCATTTTGGGCTGGAGGAATCATTGGACCTTTTTTTTATGAATTTGAGTCGGGTCAAGCGCAAACAATCAATGGTGTTCGGTATCGTGAAATGATAACCAACTTTTTCGTGCCTTGAATTGAAGAAATAAATGTGGAGAGGATGTGGTTTCAACAAGACGGCCAAGACGAGACTCATACAGCCAGAGAAACAATTCAATTGATGCATCAGTCTGTTCCCGGTCGTATTATTTCGCGTTTTTGAGATCAGAATTCGCCGCCTAGATCGTGCGATTTAACACGATTGGACCTTTTTCTTTGGAGTTTTTTGAAGCCGATGGTTTATGCGAATAAGCCGACGAAGACTCAAGCCTTAAAAAAGGAAATTTGACGCTGCATTAATGAAATACCGCAGCATTTATGCAAAACGCTCAATGAATGCGCCAGCAAAGCCGCGGCGTCCATCTGGCCGATGTGTTATTCCACACATAACCTCAATCTGTCTACTTTACGATATAATAAAGAATTCACGATTTTTTTAAAATATCTGCGTTTTATTTAAAATTCAAATCTTGCCTTCTTGTTGGGACACCCTTTATCTCCTGGATCGAGCAAAAGTTTGCCTTGTACCGCGTCAAGTTTTTGAGCAGAACAGTCAGTGTACGTTGCAGGCGCATACCTACCATTCGTGGTCTGTAAATGTCCACGTATTAAAAGAGGAAAGCTCGGTTGAAATCCGAGACTATTGTAACTAAGTTTGTTTTACTCGTATGTGGCGTGAAAGTTAACCCGACGCCATAGTCCCCACCTAGAGAGGTCGAGTTCCGCGGATTGAAATCCTAAGGACGAGGCGCAGTTTCGCCTATAGAGATGGGAGCTTTGCCTTTGGCCGCATCTGCCACCATCTCTATTCCCGAATTCCTGCAAATCATGACTGGTCTGAGCTTCGAGTAGGTCGAAGTTATCCGAGTAAAGTGACACTTCCATTGAACGTGTGACGTTGCTGCTCACACTATGGAGAGCTCTCATTCCCTGTTGTTTCCAGATTGACATCAACCAGTGTCGGATGACTGCAGCACAACTGTTGACGCCAGTGTATGTTTTCCCCTTTTATCAGACCATCCAACAATCCTGCGTACTCCTCTGAAATATTTTCTTTTTTTTAGGCTAACACACCCCAAACTCACTTCTATGCTGTAATGAATCCCTTGGTCCCTTGTGGCTCGTCGACGACGGCTTCTTCCTTGACTGGGGGTTGGTGTTCTTCATCTTCCACTTCATGCCCACATCCACTATTCCCTGATCTTTGGTAACGTCTAAGCAAATGTTTCAATCTGAGGACCAAATGCCTCAAGCTACTGTTGTCCAATTAAGGAAAGGACTGGTTCCCCAAGACAAAGTCCTCCTTAACTACTATTTTGTAATGCTTATTAAAGCGACACTCCCGTCTGTAGACATCAGCTACCATTCCATGCCCACTTTATCACCATCACTGGTATCACGGAAAGTGTCTCATTTCCAACTGATAGTTGAGTCGATAGCTTTTATCATTTTATGTTGTACAACAGACTCCGCAAGAGCATTTTGTTTACACGGGACGTTGTATTGTGCAACCCCGCAGACCGGATTTCAAGCCAAAAAAAGAAAAGAAAACAAAAACTGGCAACGAACACAACATGTTTTCGGAATACAGTACAAGTTCGGCACTCTCGATCTGAATACCTAAATCTTGCAGACATCTTGCAGGAACTTGTGCGAAGACCCGAACTAACAAGTGCCACTAGTTGTGCAAAGGCGGCCTGATAGGCAATAAATTTCCTAAATACTGGCAAACTTCGAAGATCTGTATCGTTTAGAAAGTCAATTGCGATTCGAGACAAATTTTTGTTTGTGGACAGATTCAGTAATGCGTGAAGGCTGCTGGAGAGAACATGTGCCAGCACTGCCCGGCAGCGATAATACGAGTAGCTACCCTCTGAGACCAGGTCCCATTTCAGAGACTGATTACTTTCGCAATAATTCATCAGACAGCAGGGACATAGCCAGCCAGGGCACATTCCTGAAAGGCGATCTGCGAACGCAGCGTGGTTATAGCTCCAAATTGAGTTAATTAACTTCTTAGATGACAAATCGCTTGTGAAACACACGCCGAACTCGACGCGACGTTCCACTTTTCCAAATCGAGACGATACTCCGCTGCTGCTGGTGCCTTTCACGTGGCATCCATCCACGTTGGCGTACAATCTCTTTTCATTTTGGTCGTCACCGTCGTTCCTATGGAGAGGAGCATAATTAGATATGGAATATTCTACTTCTCTTCAGCTGTTTTTGCACGACGATCACGAGTTACATATTTTGTTCGCTCTGTTTTTGGTTGCGCTCCGTTTTTGCCATCTCACGTCGCTGCCGCCGTTCCTCCTAACACCATTTGCAGCGAGCAGCTCTAGATTTCATAAGTAAAACAAGAGCTATCCATCCATCTGTCTGTCGGTTTGTCTGACTGTGCATCAACAGCAAACTCCAACGAGAGTCGAGTTAACTAACCCAAGTCGGTATCGACAGCAGTAGCAGTCGTCGCCGCCACCGCTGCCGATTGGCTGGATTGAGTTGCGCAAAACTTGGTTACTCGAGTGCACTGAACTTTATGCAAGTCAAGCGAATGTAACTGATGCTGCTGCCACAACTACTTCTACTGCTGCTGCTGCTGCTGCTGCTGCTAATGGTTATGGTGACGGTGGCGATGGTGATGGTGATGGTGTTGGCTGTACTGCCGAAGAGAGCGGTTTGTGGAAGCACGGCAGATACCGAATACCCAAGTGGGACGAGGGCCCCGTTCACCAGAAGACAATGCGAGGCATGGGGAAAGGGAGCTGCAAAAAAATGGAAAAAAAACAGCATCAGGCAACCGTACCAAAGTTGGTTGTGATTTTTTGTTTTTTTGCTCCTCTTTCCTCCGTATCGCTTACCGCAGTCCGTTTTGTTATCTGGGCCGCAAGTTGATGTTGATCTACAGCACCGCACACTGCCCAACTGAAACTGGTGCCGATTCACTTCTGGTTTTGTGGCAGGTTCGTTTTTTTTTTTTCATCCACAGAGAGGCGGCGGTAGAATTTGAATAAATTGACGGAAAATGTTTCCGCCACTTATCCCAGCCTCCTTCGAGAGGGGGGCAGACATGCTGCACAAAGGTGTGGGCGCATTGCTCCACGAATGTGAGCTCCTGTGTGTGGGCAGACACTTCTCTAATTGCAACTGTGGATGATGATGATGGGCTGTGCTGCAGTTTGACAGGGAATCTGGAAGCAAATTAGCGGGAATCAATTAGTTCCGTTTTAATTAGACTGACAATGCAGAGTGATGCAACGCAGAATTTGGAGTTTTGTTCAGTCTGCTGGTGGGCCTCTGGGGGGGATTTCGGATAATTGAGTGAACTGAAGTCATCGTCTGGGCCCATCCCACCGCCTTCGACCGTCAAAGAAGTGCTGGGTAAGGGTTTGCGGTCTAGCGTTGTTATGTGCCTATTTTCCAACACAGACAACACATTCGCCTGCATTTCTGCTTTCCCCTGGTTGAAGATTGGTCTTTACATGTCCACTAGATTGTGACTACAATCTTTTCGGGCTGAAGACCAGGCTTGAGGATATGCTTTGAGCTCTCGTTTGCAGCGAAATACTTCCCAGATCTTCTCCAATTGTCAAAGAAAAAACAATTTTTACGTTATTCATGTTATACAGTACATAGCGATGCCTTAGCTCAGCTTTGACGGGTTCCTAACGGCCGCGTAGTCTTAGGGACTCGTTTAATTCATGGCCACAAACTTGTGTAGGCGATTTGCAAAAAATGTCTTCCTTGGGGAGTTGTCTGCACCACTCGCTTCTCGTCAAATTGCGTCGTCATTAAATTTCGCCGCTTTACTCGCGGCTTCGATTTCGGGAGATCTCTCGAACGAAACTAACGAAAGCAATGTGGAACGTTCATTGACAGCTATATTCTTAAGTCCGTCATTTATGTTCTTTGGCTACAACCGACGCATTTTGCTCAAGTTTGAGCGGCCGACAGTATGATGTTCCATCTTCTTTCTTCTTTATCTTCGCAACTTTCTGTAAGGGCTCGGGGGGCAATGCACGCACGAAAGACCTCCAGACCGCTCGCTTCTCCGCCATCGACCTAGTGTCGATCAGGAGCTATTCCCTAAGCCCAACCAGGCGGGTTTAGTGACTTGAACCAACCACCTCGCTCTGGGTCTGCCGAGCAGTCGCCTTCCGGATGGAGCTGCATCTAAGGCACGCCTCGAAAGTCATGATGAAGGGGACATCCAAACCAATTGAAGTGTAGCCCTTTTTGTTCCACGAATAAGCTGCACAACATTGAGTTCCCCCCTCGCCGCCGCATTTCTCACCTTATCCCGTCGAGTAACGCCCGCAACGGCATGGAAAAATCTCATCTCGTCAGCTTGTTTTTGCAATGTTATTTTTTCGGTCATTTCCCAAATTTCATGACCATGAGAGTGATTAAACACACCGATACCTTGGCTTTGACTCCAATCTCGGCCTTCCTCGGCCTTATTGCTGATCTACCAAGCTGCTTCAAAATTGATCCAGCCTGGCCAATCCTACGAGAGGGTTAAGTGTTGCTCTTCTTGTGAAAAGGACTCCAGGGTACTTAAACAACAAACAACACCTGTCTCACTGGGACTGGTGTTTCACTGGGACTGGGACACCAACATGTAGAGTGCATTGGACAGGCATTTTGGAAATAACAGATACTTCAGAGTAGTCCGCGTTCCTTAATATAAAAAAATTTTGAAATAAAACAAGTGGTGATTCATCGTGAGGTTTGATTTAAAAAATAAAATAAAACACAAAAAATTTAAAACAAACTTCAGTTGCTTATTGTCTGTTAGAAGGAAATTTCATGGCATTTCCTTCTTGAAAAAGATATCAAGTAAATATTTCCCACGACTACGTATGAGGTGGTCAATGCGGAAGATTCAATTTTAGGTGACTCCTTCGAGCACAACAACTGGTTTATTGAGTGAAGTTGTCTTCCAAAGTGTCAATCGTAGTTGCTTTACTCCTGAAGACTTTGCATATCCCCAGAGAAAATACTCCAAAGATGTTATTTCGCACGATCTAGGCGGCCGATTGTCAGTAGCAAAATGTGAAATTAAGTGCTCACCAAAATTACTTCTCAGCAAGTTTAATGCATCCTGCGCTGCTTGGCTCGTAGGTCGCCTTGTTTAAACCAAAGCTCACCGAAACCATTTGCTTAAATTTCAGAAAGCCCTTAAAATGATCCGGTAACGGCTACTATTGACGGTAAAATTCTAATTTTCCTAATTTTTGAAAAAATATGGATCACTGATGCCAGCAGTCCATAAATACTCTACCCTACCATTGTTTGTAGGTCTTGGTACTCTTCGGGTAGGTTATCACCCCAAATACGGCCGACATACGACAGAAACAAAATTTCTCGCAAACACACAAACACATATTTTGATCGATTCTCATACAGAACTCATTCACTGGAATTGGTGCAAACTCAAGTCGCCTGGAATCAATTATGCCCAAGTTAAATTTTGTACACTCTTGGGCGGAGATCCTGACATAAATTACGTCAAGTGGTTGAGTACGCCAAACCAAGCTACGGAGACCTATGACAGATCGATTCGTTACGGTCTTTGCGAACTCAACTAGAGCTGCTACAGTCTCTTCACTACGTGCTGGACGAGGTCTTGCCAGTTGAGTTTTATTTACTCACGTAAACTGAGACCCAAATTTGCGAATAGTATTGGCAACGTTGGTGTCAGTATGCCGACTATGAGCACCGTAAGTAGCTGATTTTCGGAATACAGCGGAACAAATTGGAAACACTGTTGTGTTGGGAGTCTTTTCATGATGACTTGTCAGGTGATACTGAACAAAAATTAGAAAGCAGTTTGATAGGACTCACGTGGGATCTGTTCAAAAATGTCTATTGAAAATCAAACTTCAAGACGAATAAGCCTATAACTAGTATCGTTTGCTTTTTTTGCTTCTTGAGCTTGGGTCGGACCACTGTGCAGAGATTTAGAAATTTGACGTTCAGGAATTTTGTCATAATGTGCACTGACCATAAGACATACAGACATGATTATTAACCGGATGTAATTGTCTCACAAACCCACCAGAAATTACAAACGTTTTGCTTAAACCAAACAAAATAACAGAAGACTACTCATTCGAGTAAAAAAAAACAAACCTGCAAAATGAGCAAATCAACGACACCTTCCAAGGCGATTTTCTTTACTGGCGCTACAGTTCGGGGAACTTGGGCCTTTCTAGCCAGCACGATTTCTCACCAGCTGTATCCAGCTGCGCACTAAAAGTTGGTTGAGGTCCTTCTCCACTCGTGTGCGCCAACTTAATCTACGCCGTCCTCTGGCGCTTTGTCCTAATGACTCCGTTTTGAAGACTCTTACGGGCCGAAGCAGTGGTGTCCACAAGCCTAGCCATCTTAAGCGTTTTACCAGAAGACGCTTGACCAGACGCATGCCGCCGTATAGCCTATAGGATTCGTCGTTGAATCTTCTCCTCAACGCAATAGGACCAAAAATCGCTCGTAGAACTTTTCTCTCGAAAAGACTAAGGGCTTTCTCATCCACTTTTAGAAGCGTCCAGCCGTAAAGGAGGACTGGGATGATCCAGCAGTTATACAAAGCCTGTTTAGTCCTTCGGCAGAGGGCTCTATTACTCAATTGCCTGCCAGCCCAAAGAAGCAGGGACTGGCAAGACCAATCTATGCGTCTAATCAAATGCCAAAGGAGCTGGCGCTAAATAAATAAATGGAATGGGTCTCTAGGCACAAGGAACCGGGGTCCTGCTTCTTTAACAACTACTCGTGTTGGATATCGTTTTCTCACGAGGAAAGGAGGATTCATTGGCATAGTGTGTAAGTGCGTCGACCCACACGCAGAAGGTCTAGGTTCGATTCACGGACGAGACTCCTCGCATTTTTCACGACACGATTTGCTGACAACAAAGAGTACTCTTGTTGTACTTGTTTACGAAAAGTTTTTCAAATCTCGTCGTTGGGAATCGGCAAAAACCTGAAGGTTCCTTCTACTCGTGAGAGAACAGTAGCACGCGCAAGACGAGTAGTTGTTGTAGAAAATAGTCCTTGGTTCCTTGTGAGCAGTAGTGTCATTCAATTAGTATTATAAGAGAAGACCTCTGGTTTGGGCGTGATTTGAGAACCAGTGTTGTCTACTGTCAGTCTTGCCCACTGCTCGAGAAAGGTGGCACCGTTAAAAAATGCGATGCGTCTAGAAATCTAATATGGGACCATCAACGTGTGGATCGATGCACTTGTCCACTGGGTCACAGCGCAAGGGTCCCAATTGGCCTAGGCCTGCACACTTATTCTTTATTTAGCCCAACCATCCAAAGTTGACCCCAGCCTTACCCACAAGTATACTCCGGCAAGAACAGCCTTGTGTCATCTGTACAGAACATTAAGTCACGACCCTCTCAACTCCAAAATGACCAAAAGTCACATGAAGAACCATTTCTCGAAAAGGGCGTCATCCTCTTTCAGTGGTTTCCATCTGTTTGTGCTAAAGAGCAGATGTAGCCTAACCACTAAGTGAATAGATGCCACATTGGTCTGTCTGTCGACACAAAGAGGTGCCAGTAACAACATCACCATCGAGTGTTAAGCGTGGCCCCCAAAAAAATTGCATTTCCTTCCCTTTTTTTCACAAAATCATACATGCTTCCGAAAGTAACTTCAGCAACAAGGTTGCACGTGGACGTTAACTAGCTCATATAGCAACACCAACAAAAATAAAAATCTTCCACCGTGCGCACTGTCTGCATTCAAAAAAGCTCCAATTCACTGAGACAGCCGAAGACGAGCCTGAAGCCCTCGCCCCGCCGCGAAGCACCATCCACGACCACGCACCGAATGCCATTCACCCTGCTTAATTAAGCATTCGCCTCGACTTCCGCGGAATTGAAAACATATGATAATGAAGCCACTGGTGAGTGGACAAAGTGACCCTTCAACCAAAGTCTCAGCGTTTTCACACAATTAGAAGGAAAAAGCGCGCCTCTCGCAAGCCTGCACGCGACGGACGAGGTCGTTTGGGTAATTTCATTCTAAGCGTCTGTTTGTCTGTTCGTCTGCATGTGGAATGACAAGTGAGGCACATTCACTTTGCATCCTTTCAGAAACAACTCGTCTGTCATTCATTTTGTTTTCAGAAACTTCTTCCAACAAATCAACCAAAAAGCATATCTCCATAAATCCCGACTAACATGAGATTTTTTTTTTTGGTTCTTTTCAGGCAACTGCTGGTATGGCGTCGACATCATGAAGGAGCACATCGCCGATAACTTCGAGGCGTGCGTCTGGGAACCGTCCATAATTAAAATTAACGCTCTAACAGCTGCCAGCGAAGCAGCATGCATGATCCTCTCGGTCGACGAGACCATCAAGAGTCCTAGCTCCGGCGGTGGCCCCGGCGGCAAGCCACCAGGCATGGGCCGAGGCATGGGCAGACCCATGTAAGCAGCGCCACTCACATCATTCATCGTCATCGTCATCGTCATCGCCGTCATCGCATCATCGTCATCGTCGTTGCGCCCACATTCCCGCACTAATTAAAAAGACCAACCAACCATCAGAGACGCGGACTAATGGAGGCTGCCTACCAGATGTCGATGCAACATTTTCTTATTCTATTTTTTTTTTTTGAATTTTGTATTAATTAATCTACCATTAATTATTATCTACTTTAATTAACTTACACACTTACACACGGAAGATGCGAGGAGCGTCCCGCGCGCACCCGGAGATTGAAGTCACTCTCGCAAGGAACGCTCGGTTCCGTTTGGAATGCATTTCTTTTTCCTTCTTTTCACATTTGATGTTTATTGTCGTCTGTGCCGTTTACTCTTGATAGGCTTTTTGTAAAAGAGGAACGCTACGAAGAACAAAAATAAAGATACATTCAGTCACCTTATAGAAAACCAAAAAAAAGTTGTGTTTTATTGAGACTCGTAAACTGTGCTTTCCGCATCTATGACTGGAGTGGTGGTTACAAATCTAGTTGCCAGGTTCTGAGAAATGGCCCATAAGGCATCTAGACACCTCCCAACGGACGAGGCAAGCATCTTATACACGGATGAGGTGCGAAGGAATGCTGTCCCTTCATTTTGTGTCTTTTCAGGGTACTCGATGAACTCGAACATCGAATTTGGTTCTTTGCAAAGGGGTAAGCTATAAGAAATTTAAAGCATTCTAGAAAAGGGAATATGGCCTCAAAGCGATCGTAATGTGCCTAAGTTAATCTCCTCATAAGGGGTGGTTCATCATGAGGTTTAATTTTCAATAGGCCCCTTTTGCCAGATTACTCGTGACCCCTGTCAAACTGATATGTCATTTTTGCTCAGAATTGTTTGGCAAGTCATCATTGAAAAACTCAAACCTGCTGTATTACGAAAATCAGTGTTAGGTAAGAAACTTACGGTGGACATAAATGACCTTCTGCAACCAACACAGTTCGCCAATTTGAGCTATTTATTTTGGTAAAGGATGGAAAACACTGCCCTGAAGCGCCTTCGACTCGAAAACTCTTGCACTGTACTACCAGGCAGTAAACCACATTCAATATAACTTCTCGGTCTTCCTAAGGAAACCCAGCAAGCGCTTCTGTGATAAAGATCCTAGACTTTCGGCTTTCACCACATCAGCGCCAAACAGCTGCAGTCTGATCCAAGCAAAGGCGGGACATTGACAGAGGATATACTCTGTCTTCGCCTTCCCTAGAGACGTTGCGTAGGGCACCATCACTAAGCCCAAGCGCACTTAAGTGCTTAGCGAAGCTGTGGAGGCCCGTCAGAACGTCAGCAAGCCGTCTGCAGTTTTTCCTGCCTAAAGATAACAGAAATGCCGCAGATTTCTTGCTGACGTTTTAAAGTGATAGGTCAGCCTGCATCAAGGGGATTCATGCCATCTCTGGTTGTGCTGTCGAGAGACCTAACATAACTGTTGATTAAGTCCCTAACCAATGATGCGGACAATCCCAGAGTGGGTTCGGGTCCTGTGAATGAATCTTTTGGTGCATCATCATCTCGTCTTCCATGATCTCAAAGTGTCCCGAGTCTCAGCGACAAAATTGAGGGAAGACTTGCATTCTTGTACTATCTTGGAAATGGTTATTTGCAGACGCAGTTACATCGCACCTTCCACTACTACTCCTCAGAATAAAGTTCATGACCATTAGAATTGCAAAAGTTTGAGCTTGGAACACCGACGCGAAGTTACCTAAAGAGGTGTTAAGCCCAATGTTGTCGTTGTCACGGGCCGTCCATCGTCTTGGAGCACTCCATCCGTAGCGAGCATTGACTTCCTAGCTCAGTGTGGAATCCGCATGCGAATGAGCACTGCCATCGCTCTGCGTGCGCCATCTCAACCTAGGCCGTCTTCTGTTGCGTTGTCCCAATGGCTCGGATTCGAAGACTTTTCGGGCCGTAACAGTGCAGTTCATACTCCCTACATCACCCATCTTAAGCACTGTATCCGAAGACGCTTGACTAGGCGCATGTCGCTGTACAGCACATAGAGTTCGTCGTTGAATCCAAAAAACGCACGCAACACTTTTCTCTCGAAAAGACTAAAGGCTTCCTCATCCGCCATCCGCTTTTAGTAGCATCCAGGTTTCCGCGCCGTAAAGCAGGACTGGGATGATCAAGGTGTTATATAAAGCAAGCTTAGTTCTTCTTGAGAGGGGCTCAATTACTTTATTGCCTCTTGAGCCCAAAGAAGCAGCGATCGGCAAGAGTGACTGCGTTTGATTTCAGTACTGGTGTTGTTGTCCCAATTTACCGCGGAGCCGAGATAGACGCAGTCCTTCACTACCTCGAAGTTTCTGCTGCCTAGTGTGACGCTCTGTCCGAGACGCCGATGTTGTGCGTCCTTCCTTGATGACGGCATATGCTTGATTTTGCCCTCATTAACCACCAGACCCATTTTAGCCGCTTCTGCTTCAATGCCAGCAAGCGCCTCATTGACGGCTCGCTGTGTTCGTCCAATCATGTCGAGTGATGGCATAAGCTAGCAATTGAACTGACTTTTGGAACATCGTGCCTCTGGTGTTGACTTGTGAGTTACGCACGATCTTCGCAAGGATCAAGAATGGTGTTAAAGAAGTCACATGACAATTCGTCGCCTTGTCTAAAATCTTTTATGACATTGAAGGTCTCGGTGAGTTCGTTCCCGACCCTAACGGAACAGCGAGAGTTGTCCATCGTCATCCTACGCAATCTGATGAGTTTAGTAGCAATGCCAAAACTAGTCATGGCACTGTAAAGCTCGTCTCTATGCACCATTTCATATGCGGCCCTAAAATCGACGAATTGGTGGCGCTGATTGATCTGTATTTCTTGGGTCTTATCCAGGATCTGTTGTAAAGTGATGATCTAGTCTATTGTGGACTTCCCTGGCTAGAAACCACACTGATAAGGACCTATCAGGTTGTTGACGAACGGTTTTAGGCGTTCACATAATACGGCAGAGAGGATCTTGTAGGCGATGTTGAAGAGACTGATCTCTTGATAGTTGGCACATTCAAAGGGGTCTCCTTCCTTGTGGACCGGACAGACGACGCTGAGATTCCACTCATCGGGCATGTTTTCCTCCGACCATATCTTACAGATGAGCTGGTGCATGTGCCCAACCAGGTCATCTCCAGCTGCTTCAAAGAGTTCTGCGTACAGTCCATTCGCTACTGCAGCTTTATTCGACTTCAGTCTCGAAATTGCTATCTTGACCTCGTCTAACGGGGACGGAATTCTTGTCCATTGGCATCCAAGTTGAGTGGAACATTCTGCCTAACAGCGGGATTTGGGCCGTCATCGCGGTTTAAAAGTTCAAAGAAATGATCTTTCCAGATTCTCAGCATCGATTGCGACTCTGCTACCTGTTGGTCCCGGCAGGCTTCGGTCCGTACCTTATAGCCTCTTGCCTCTCGATAAAACTTTTGGACCTCCTTCCTGCCATAACACCTCCTCCTGCTCCTTCTTTTTCCTTCTGAGAAGCGGGTTCTCTTCCATTCTTCTCTGTTCACAGAGCTCACGTACACCTCTTATTGTTCGATGCAGCGTTGCCCTGTAGGCCTCCTGTGTAGCTGCGTGTGACTGCCTGCACTCGTCGCCAAACACAAACTCTGTGGACAAGTGGACAAACTCTCAAGTGGACAAACGAGGACAGGAAATACATATGTTCATCACTTTATGATTCCCCTGGGCGAGCATTGAGTTTCTGAAAAACAAAATGTCGAAATTTGGAATCTCATACAAATTCAAAAACAGCTTCGATGCACGTGTCGATTTTATTTCTGAAAACAAAGAAATAAAAACTTAAGAAAAAAATTTGAATATTCAACCAGACAGACCAGAAATGGCCAGTCTCTTGTGTAATTCACAGTGCGCTGATTAATTTTATTCGCTCGTAATTAAAAGTGTCTTGTGTGTTTCTTTTTCACAATCCGAAGCGCGATTTGATCACCAATTTGCTTTTTGAACATCCCTTTTTTGAGAAACGTAGCGATTCCCTGGACGTGCACTCGGAGAATACAGTTTCCGACCAGTTCGCCCCCAAGAAATAATTAAGTGGCGTTAAGTCGTTAAATCGCACTGGAATATGACGATTCATTTCGCGGGCTGATGATCTCATCATCGCACCATTATTTGATCGGCGATTTTATCTCATACGTATACACACGTATCTACATATTTATTGGAATACATTGCATGTTGGTTTTCGATGGCGGCTAAATATGGCAACGTACAGGACCTGATTTACGAAAATAGCAAACACCTGCCAAATTGGAGGAGATTGAGTTTCAGTTATATTCTGTGAACGTTATTTGGGTTGTCCTGGAGTCCGCCGTCTGCGCTTAATTACTCTTGCCTTGTAGTTGAGTAACAGAGGCATCTCCCGAAACATCACGCTGACTTGATATGACACTTTGATCATCCCCGTTCTGCTTCATGACGCAGAGACATGAACTCTATTGAAAGTCGATGAAGAAGTCCTTGATCGTTTTGAGAAAAACATTCTGAGTGCGATTTTGGTCCTATTTGCGTTGATGGCGTCTGAAAGAGAAGACTTAACCAAGAACTCTACGAGCTGTACAAGGGCATGCACCTTTTTTTTTTCTCCGGGCTGTGTTGTGTGTTTAGACATATAAGTACTATATGCGTACACTCACCTCTCATATATTTTTTTAAAATCTATACTGAACCTTACAAACTGCCTTAAAACTACCTAAGCTGTAAGCTGTATGTAAGCCGGCCATAGATCGCGAACGAGGGGGCAAACACCCAATCTGCCGCAAGGCAAGGACCGACGTTCCCACATTTCTGGGATCAAGAATTACCCTGGGTCGAGAGGGTTCGCCGAGGGAGCTTCTCCCCAGCCACCAGAATCTCTGATGCTGCAGTACCACATCCTGCCGATCATGGACCACTGTGCTAAACCTGAGGTGCTCCCCAGCGCTCTGCGCGACAGTTCGGTCGTAGTTGAGTCGCCCAACCGAAGCGCTACGGGCGACGTGGAAGATGAGCGGCACCGTTGAACAATTTTGTATCAGGCCGTTTTGGTCGAAATAGAGGAATGCTTCTGGGGGAACGAAGCCGTTACGTCGTACCCTTTGGTGGTAGAGTGGATTAGGGTAATAGGCACCGAAGATCAGATTATTGATTGAGTTCATCGATCTCGCAGTATGACCTCAGTCCATTCTAATCAGGTTTGCTCTGTTGTATAGGACCTCGTTGGAGTAGAATTTTCTGTACTGGGACTCTGGTGATCTGTAAAGGTGAAGGCAAGCCCTCTCAAACACCCTAATCTTTTCTATCTTGCTTGCTCTCACGTTGAACCACATGGCACATGCGTGGGCATGCACCTTGTCAAGGGTCTTTGGATCCGACGCCCATAACCGTATCAACTTCAAATATCCGGTTTTCGTCTTCGACTTCAAACCATTGGGTCAACGCTGCAGATGAGGTCCTCGAAAGAATTGGTGGACACAAGTGCAGAAGGAATCCAATCAACTTGGACTCGGAAAACCCCGGGCTGTGGCAGCAAAGAATTCGTCAAAAGAATTCATATGACAGAACATTTGTCACTTTCTCAACATTATTCTCGATCGTGAGTAAATCAGAAGTCAACACCAAAGGCACGATCTTCCAAAAGTCCGTTCAACTACTACCTTACGCCGACGACATCGACGTGATTGGACGAATACAGGCGTTTTTTGGCATTGAAGCGGAAGCGGCTAAAATGGGTTTAGCGGTGTATGAGGGCAAAACAAAGTAAGGAAGGGCGGACAACATCGACGTCTCGAGCAGAGCCTAATAACGGGCAACAAAAACTTCGAGGTAGTCAAGGACTTTGTCTGCCTTGCCGCAATCGCTGCTTCACTTGAGTAATACAATCTAAAAGTGGATGAGGAAGTCCTTTGTCTTTTCGAGAGAAATGTTCTGCGTGCAGAACTGGAAGGGAAGATCCCACGACGAACTTTGAAGGCTGTTCCGCGGCATGCGCCTTGAATGAGGTGAAGGCCTGGCTGTA
Organism: Eristalinus sepulchralis; assembly: GCA_944738645.1. Taxonomy (NCBI): domain Eukaryota; kingdom Metazoa; phylum Arthropoda; class Insecta; order Diptera; family Syrphidae; genus Eristalinus; species Eristalinus sepulchralis. The sequence continues at coordinate 76,175,193 of OX122882.1, forward strand.
CCTCTGGACGTTTTCAAGAGCCTTTGTGTCATCTCTGTCCTTGCACTAAATGCTGTCGAGGTCACAGAATTTGTTGGCATCCTCGATAAGGTTCCCGTCGAGGCACCTCTGCCTTACTTCTTGACTTTCGTAATACAGCTGAAAAATTTGGAGACACTGTTGTACCGTGAGTCTTTCCATGATGACTTGCCAGACGATACTGAATAAAAATGACAAGGCAGTTTGGCAGGAGTCACGCGTAATCTGTCAGAGAAAGCCTATTGAAAATCTAACCTTACAATGAATCACCCGATACTTTCTTGTGTTCATTTTAGTCGCTTTCCCTTCAATGACATCTTACATTTCACAGACGTTTAGGGTGGTTAGGCCATGCAGAGCATAGGGACAACATAGCTTCAGCCCGAATTCGATTATTAGGGCAACACCACAGATGGCGCTCTCGTATCAGATGACGCATGGCCAACCTCAAGCAAATTGGCATGCCAAACAGAAGGCAACTGGTGACAGATCATGTTAGCCGATGCAGAGTATGCAGGTCCATCCCCGAGTTTAGAGACAACCTTAGACGAAGAAGAAACGAATCATTGGTGATTCCCTGTCCTTCCAATCAGCTCACACACGTAAGCTACCAATTGATCATGCCTCTGATGCTGACTTTTGAATTTCGCATGATCTTCTTAAGAATATCAAGTCACATGACAACGCGAAGCCTTATCTTAAACCTTCTCTGACATTGGAGGCTTCATTGAGTTCGTTGCACTACTTAAGGGAAGGACGTGAGTTCTTCATCGTCATCCTACCAATCTGGCGAGTTGGGTCGGTAGTGGAGGAGTAGATGGTCACCATTTCCTGATTTTTTTCCTAGAATGATATCAGACTGTATTCCCTTTTCAGTAGATGACACATGCCACTGCGGCTTTCAGTCATCGCACTTCACGACACTCACATCACTTCGCTGCACAAGATTGGTGTTCTCTTAAAAACGTGTAAAACCTGTTTTTCGCTATCTGCGAACTTAGCCACGCTTAAAAACCGGCTTCATCTGAATCTTGATTGCCCATAAAAAATTTAAAACTTCACATTAACGTGAACAATTTTGCGGCGAAATTACTGCGAATTGTTTCCTGGCGGAGAACGTGGCAATTTTCTTGATGCCATCTACCACTTCACATGCCACGGAAATTAGTGACGCTGCATCGGCATAAGTAAATTATGACCCATCACCGTAATTGCCCGAGCAACGTATGCGACACGAAGTAAACGCATGTCAACAATTACTCCAGAACAGCGTCCGGACTTGTAATTAGATCTTGTTAAACTGTACTTTAATTGACACTCTATCACGGAGACGGAGTGCGCAGCAATCAGATGCCGGGTAATCACAGGACCGCGTAGAAACGAACGGTTATACGATTCGTTTCCTAATTGAGGACATCGCTAGCACATCGCCATTACATCGTCTCCATCTGTGCGGTTGTTGTCTCTTCCCCCATTATCACGACTGCTGCAGACGTCTGATACATTGTTGCAATTAAAACCCTGGGAGATATGGGCGCGCAAGATCATGTGGGCAACTTTGTTGCAGTCAGGCGCGCTTTCCCTCATCCGAAAAGTGAACCGCCTCCCGGGGGTGATGCCAGGGGCCACCTTGGCAGCAGCTACTGTCGGCGTCATGTTTCTTAAGCACTGTACGCCTTGTGAGCACTTTGGCGATGGGCTCCGTTACCATGAACAAATTCGTAAATGACAACAGATGCGGTGTTGTTGCTTTTTTGTTTTGTAGCAAGCACTGCACTGCCGCAGACCGGTTGCTGATTATCTGCACAAATGCACAAGTGTTGTATGAAAATACTAGGCGGATATGCGATCTGTTTGTTTTGGTTGACGTCGGGTGCAGTCTTAGGTTGTTTCGATGGAGGTTATGGTTTGTACAGATTGTTGAAGTTTGACAAAGTGAATTCGTGTGGGTTCGGAGTATGCTTTACGAACTGTTTTGAACTAGACCTCGCTCCCGAAACCACTCAGTTTTATACAAACTGAGAAAGGGGAATGAATTTGGTCCGGTGAGGATACGGTAAAGACCCTTGTGGATAACCACTTCCTTGGGAGCCGAGGAGTGTTGTCATAAACATTGCCACCTCGTGCCCCATAAGCATCCCTGAGCACATGGTACTATGCGCCTTCAATGACTTTGAGGCATTTAGGACCGAAGACCCGTTGAGATGCAAACGTCAGCCAACCATTTATCCCACTGAGTGGTCAGTATATTCAATGGCTGCCTACAACTGAGGCACATATTCGACTGCTGCAGGGAGGTAAAGGCCGTCTCACATACCCAAGTTGGGCTCCCACATCTAATCCAAGGCCTACAGTCCAATATTTTTTTTTTCTGACGTTGGGATACACTACACTGGAGCGCTCAGACTCAAAAACTGATCCAGTCGAATAAGGCGCTGCATTGAAGAAGCTAGTTCTACTTCTTACTTCTACTTCAGATGGCGCTACAGTCCGAGGTGAACCTGGGCCTCAACCAGCATGCCTCTCCAGCTAGCACGATCTTTTGCCAGCTGCTTCCAATTGCGCACTCCAAGTTGGTTGAGGTCCTTTTCCACTTGTGTGCGCCATCTCAGTCTGGGACGTCCTCTGTTGCGTTGTCCCTGTGGTTCGGATTCGAAGACTCTTCGGGCCGGAGCAGTGCTGTCCATCCGCTCTACATGGCCTGGCCACCTTAAGCGTTGTATCCGTAGACGCTTGACTAGGTTCATGCCGCCGTACAGCCCATACAGTTCGTGGTTGAATCTTCTCCTTCAGATGCCATCAACGCAAACAGGACCAAAAATCGCACGCAGAACTTTTCTCTCGAACAGACCAAGGGCTTCCTTATCCGCATTTAGTAACGTCCAGGTAGAAGCTAGTTGAAGTAAATATAAGTTGTAGCATCCCAGCTCAACATGCTTACTCAAAAGGCAAGTCGGAGACAGGCTCTCTTCAGTTCTTCAGTGCAATAGAAAAATCGCTTCGCCACTCTTGCAACATTCGTAGATACTGAAGGAGCCATAGAATCAAAATCAGAAGGAATAACTAAAGCACTCAGAGGATTCGGTATTGGGAAGTCAATAGTTAGCTGCATTCATCAACTTTTAGACACTGGAATCATCCACACAACCCTAGGAGAATCAGTATAGCGTTCAGCAGGGGCATCCCACAAGAAGGTGTTCTCTCTCCTCTCTTATGGAATCTAGACTTACATGAACTACGGCTGGACATGGTGGCATGTGGATGCAAAGTGATTGCGTACGCAGATGGCATTGTCATCGCTGACTAGACTAACTAGACCAGAAATTATGATCTAGGAGTAAGACCGTTAAAAATGAAACTTTTACGTTTGAAGGACAAAACTCCAAATGCCCAATTGCAGTGTACACTCGAAACAAGCTAGATTTCTGTGCCTTATTTTAATTGACAACTTATGCTGCAAAATTAACATTCAAGAACGTATCCAAAAATCTACTACAACTTACTTATGGCTTAAGAACGACCCAAACAGAACCAAAGCCCTCAAAACAGTCATTAGGAAAGGTATACACATTCTGACAAGTGTACGTTGCACTGGTCAAAACAACTGCACAAAAGACGCAATGGCCAAGAAATTAATCACTCCGGCAAACGGTATTTGTGAGAGTGAAGTCACGAAGAAGAAACAGAATCTTCTTCATCACACTCCGGTTCTCTGGTCATTCATTTGGGAGCGATGGTCCAGATCGTTGACTTTAAGAAATAATCATTATACCTGCTTCGCTGATCAGCACGCATCCCTTCAGGGCATACGCAATGGCTCTCCACGGCCAATGGATCCCTTCGAGCCCTTCGAACCTAACTTAACCTAGGTACTGGCACTGCCATCAAATTTTGCGTCAAAATTTTAACTAGGATTTTAGATCCGCGTCCTTTGTTTTTTATTTTTTTCAACGCTTTCAACTGTTCAGCAAGGTTTCTGAAAAGCTCTTTGTTAACATACTGCACAGAAAACGTTGGCACAGGTTTAGTCCTAGTCGACTTCCTTGGGGGGAATGACACAATTTTAAAACAATGAGCGAGAATCTCTCGATTTACAGGAGAATATGTCCAATAAATCAAATACAAGATGAAAAGAATTCTTAGCGGTGTCGTCGGTGTCGAACGGCAAGAAACACTTTTACCTCACCGAACAAAACATGCCTTTGATCTCTGCGTTGTTGACATTTGTTATGTGCTGCCAAGTTCCTTTACAACTCATGAACCTTTTAAAAATATTAAAATTTAATTCATTGACATTGAGCGCTTTTTGATGGCGTATAAGTTTAATTTTGCACTACTAGGAATGCAGGTCCTTTAGCATAGGTTCCCGTTTTCAAAGCAAGAAGCACTAAGATTAAGAAAATAGTCTTCTGTTTCACTCTGGGGCTTCAAAAATTAATACTTGTGCTAAAATGTGTACACATACCCCATTTTTGAGGAGAACCCATAACCTAAATAAACTAACCCAATACTATAAACTAACACAAACCACAATGGCGGCCTGTTCACTCGGTTGCCCTTTTACAGAGTCATTTATTTTATGATTTCAAGTTGGTAGCATCCAAACTCTCGAAACGAACTCGGATTGTATAGGATGACGATAGAGAATTCTCGCTCCTCCATCTCGTTCGGTAACGAACCACCGAAGCTTTTTAAGTCAAAAATTCTTTTAGCCAAGTCGTCGCACTATCACGTGACTTTTTCAACATCATTCTTTAGAAGATCGTGTTAAACTCACAAGCTAACATCAGACGCACTGTCTTCCAAAAGTCCGTTCAACTGCTAGCTTCCGCCGATCACATTGACGTGTTTGGAACAACACAACGATCCGTCAAAGAGGCGCTTGCTGGCATTGAAACGGAAACGGTTGAAATGGGAGCAAAGCGAATAGTAAGCCGGCATCAAGAAGGAACACACAACATCGATGACTCAAACAGAGCGTACATCTAGGCAGCAGAAACTTCGATCCAGCCAAGGACTTCGTCTACTTCGGCTCCGCGGTATAAAGGGACAACAACATCAGTACCGAAATCAAACGCGTAATCACTTATGGTCAGGGACATGTTGGTTGAGGCCCAAGTAACACACCCCAAGCTGTAGAAGAAGAAAAAGAAGCTTTCTTATGCCGATGATAGTGACGTCATTGGACGAATACAGCGAATTCTTAGTTAGGCCTGAAATGGTTCTAGCGGTGAAAGAGGGCAAAACAAAGTAAGGAAGGGCGCCAAACATTAACGTCTCGGTCAGAGCCTACTAACGGGCGACAGAAACTTCGAGGTAGTCAAGTACTTCATCCGTCTTGGCACCGAAATCATATGCATATTCACTCTTGCCAATCCCTGTTTCAATGGGTTGAAAAAGACACTTGAGTAATACAGGACACCACTGTTCTGGCCCGCAAAGTATTCGAATCTGAACCATTGGAACAACGCAACAGAGGACGGCCTGGGTTAGGATGGCGGACGAAAGTGGAGAAGGACCTCAATTAACTTGGAGTATGTACTTGGAGACAACTTGCGAGAGATCGTAGTAGCTAGATTGACATTTTGGGTGGGGCCCAGTTCCACTTGGGATGCAGCGCCATGGAAAGATGTAGAAGAAGTTGATACCATTTAAGTGCAACTGTCATTTGACGGCCACAATATTAGTTCAATATTTGCCATTCATAATTGTGTGACAAAACGTCATACAACAAAGGGGCACCATTGCCACTCGGATTTAAACACCTTGATGTTAAGAGAGGGCTTGAATTAAACTCAAGCATATTCAACGGATGCCATCATGGTGTGTGACTGGTGACCGACCACAAAAGACTTCAAAGCATGGTTTGACGACAAACAAAGTTGTGTTGAGTGTTTTATGGAATTGGAAAGGAATTGACTGTCATGAGCTTCTAGACTGCGGCGAAAACAATAAGCAAAACGGCGGAGCACATTCTTGGTTCCTTTGAAAGAAAAATTCTGCGACGAATATATGGTTCTGTCTACGAGAAAGGCGAATGGAGGAGAAGACAAAACCTAGAGTTCGTGATTGTGCCGTACCGAGGTGTGAATTGTGGTGCAAGCTAAAGGAATTATTAAGTACCCTTAAGTGACCGGAATTAAGTCACAGCACGGGCCGAAGGTATAGAGGAAGCGATGGAAAGGAGGTACCGGCGCACATTGGCTTTAAATGCCTGTGGATTGTAACGAGGGGGGAAACTTGGGATGGGAAGAAGATTCCATATTCGTGCAGTGTGGCTGAAGAACGAGTTTCTAAACTTAACTGTGAGTCCGAAGGTGGGCTTATCGGTGAACGGGTGGGCATTCCTAGCGAGGCGAGTATTGCGGGTAAATTATTGAAGAAGAGAAATGCAACTAACTAATTCATTGGAGTATTTTTGTGATAAAGATGCAACATTTCGTTGATGTATGTAGTTTGAAACGCAAAAATACGTCCACTACAGTGGCTCGGCCACAGGAAAGATGGTTTTCGAATCCCAGCCTCCGGGTTAGTGAAGGATAAGAAGGCCGAACCTCCGGTGTAGAGACCAAGTGATTGCGAACGCTGAAGAGCTTGATCTTGACAACTAGAAGCAGCGTGCCCGGGGCCGAAGGCTCAGCTCAGGCTCAGACCCTTCATTTGTCGCAGGCCTGATACATACATACATTCTGTGACTTGATTCAAAATCACATCCGTAGCACTATCGTTAGTGTCAACGGAATCACTGATGGAGCCAAAGTCCATTTGGTGGCAGAATGGCGACTACCAAACCCAGGTTTTGAGCAAACCTGGTAGTGACAGCTTGACCAGAGGCTATATTCTGGTGCCACGGGAGGGCAGGAGCTCCTGGAACTTCAGTTTTAGCCTGACTGTGCGGTAGGCCCCCATGTGGGAGTATCGTGGTGGCTGCGGTTGATACTCGTATCGCGAGCAGAGCCGTGGTTAGTGTACCGTGCTGACTGGTCTGAATCAGGTTGTTCAGCCTACTGATTCAGGCCGGGCGGTTACGGGACATTTGTACCAAAATGGTAAATTCGATCCTCTACTGTGCACAACTGAACGATTTGAATGAAACAATCCAGAGAGAGCGAACAGGATTGGTCAACAGAAAGTGAGTTGTCTCTCATCATGACAACGCTAGTACACAAATATCTTTAATGGCTAAATGGGCGGATCTTGGTTAGGAAGTCTTGATGCATCTGTCGTTTGGCCACGACCAAGATCTGGTTCAGTCTCTGAAAAACTCTTTTGATGGTAAGAAATAGACCGACTTAAGAGCTGCTGAAAATCAAATGGTCAGTTTTTTCCCTAATAAACGACTGAAGGTCTACAACGATGGACATATGAAGGTACCCGGAATATGACAGATGCTCTCAGACAGTGATGAAAAATAAATTGACCTGAAATTTGGTGTCAAAAACTAACAAAGAAACGGCGTACCCTTCGGCACTGATTTCACAAATGTAAAGACCAGGTCCACCACCACCTCCCACTGTAGCTGCAGTCAAAGACACAACGAGGAAGTCGTCGAAGTCAATGACATTTGATTAGTACAGCATCCGTCACACTCATAAACCCTGTCAAACTCATCAACCAGTTCCTTTAATTCATCCGTAATATGACGCACGTTTCCATGACATCTTCCTCCCGCTCAACAGCTGTCAAAAGTCTGTCTGTATGACATCCATTCACTGGAATTCAATCTGCGTCATCAGGCCGAAGAAACATGAAAATAATCATCGGATTCAAGCACAAATCTTTGGACTCGCGTCTCAAAAAATTTCCAAAACACAATACAGAACCCACCTCCCCCCCCTCCACACCCCCACACAGGCATTTGGTAATCAATAAAAATTATTACCTCATTAAATGATTATTTAAGAAACAGAAAACAAAAAGCAGCGACTTCAAGACGGTGTGTGAGTGGAAAAGACGCTACACGCGTCGTCAGTTGCGAAATTATTGAAACAAGAGAAAAAAAAACACAGAAAGCAATCGGTTTTTAACGCCACTCAACTCAACTCCGAATAAAATGCTATAATTGGTCTTGGAAAAGAAATCAAAAAAAAAATTGATTTTCCTTCTCCCTCTCATTGTCTTCTCATTATTTTTGTTTTCTTCTCTCTGTTTGTTGTGTTTTCTTTTTGCCTACTCAATTTATTTTTAACTTGTTTTCGTTGTTTTTTTTTTGGAATTCTTTTTTTTTTTTTTTTTTGAATGGAGATATTGACGTCGACACGACTGCTAACAAATCGGCCAAGTCACGCTCGGGAAAGAAAACAAAACGAATCTGCTTACGCAGTCTATTTTAGCAAAACGAACCAAAAAAAAAAAAAACATGGAACTCCGGGTTCTGATTACAAGTGGTTCGATGTCTGGGACGGGAGTTTTTTTTTTGTTTCCTTGCAACAGAATCAGGTCGCTTTTCATCAGTTTCCAGGGAGAAAATCCTACCAGAGGATCACGTTTCAGACAATGGGATAGACCATATTGCAGATAGCCTAACAAAGAGACACCCGATACCTGACCGGGGAGAGAGGGAAGGGTAAGGAAATTATTTATGAGTCAATTAGGCCGCTGGATTTTACCAGGTGGTCCCCGCCTGCGTGCACTGATTAGGGGCAGTGACGTGCTTTACAGCACCTCTGGGATGTCTGTTGACGTTGACAATCTCACAGCGGATGTCGGGGACTAAGCGGGCAATTAGATAGTTTTTACGATTTCACGCGGTGTAATAAACTTAATGGCTCTGTGGGTGTAAGCACACCGCAAACATTCTGATGGATTCCCTAGAAGGATTTGTCCGGGTCTGGGCATGTGTGGGTTTTTCCCACTCTGGAGAACACATTACATGGGCATAAGCAATGTTACACAAATTCTGAACGGAACAGGTTTTCCATGAATTGAGCGCGAAAAAAAAGACAAACTGAATTGACATCTGTTTGTACGCCCTTTTGGTGTCAATTCTGCGAGAGAGTGTCTCGTCATAAGCGCTTGTCAATCTAACAACATTTTTGAATGTTTAACTAACTCTAACTCTGACTAGTGTTTTTTTAAGTCATGGGTTATTTTGACACAGACTGTTCCCCACTCGAAATTTTGACAGAAAGTTCGAGTCACCCCTTTGACTTGAGCGCCCTTAGGCTTTGACAACGTTTCAAAATATTTTGTCAAGTACGTTCCCAAAAAATGAGTTTTTTTTACAGAAGTTACAGTTGAAGTGAAGCACCCGCCGCTTTTGTGAGTTTTGTGCAAACTTTTCGTGAGACTGTTTTTGTACGAACTGCTTGAATATCTGCTCGATACTCTTCATACCTCTAACATCTATGCCCAGGCCGATGCGGGTGATGTCTGTCTGTCGTATCATCCCTAGCGGGTGTGCGTTCATAAGTTCAAGCAGCTAGAGATGTGATCGATGACTAGTAGAAATGGTCTTCCAGTTAATCGTCTTGAAAACGAGGATGTTCGCCTTCCGAAAAGGAGAACTTTGATTGGTGAGAATTTCAGACCCGAAATATTTGAATCTGAAGGGTTTCCACCTGGCTACGCTGTAAGCTCCTTGGATATCGCTTAATAGTTTATCTCAAAGTCAAATGTTTAAGATTTTTATTTCGATCAATGTGTACCAACAGTAGAACCAGGAAAGACCGAAAAAATGCAGATGGACACGCACCACCTATTCGTCGATTTTAAGGTCGCAAATGACAGTGGGCATAGAGACGAGTTATACAGTGCCATGTCTAGTTTTGGCATTCACTGTGTAAGATGACGATGGAGAACTCTTGCTGGTCCGTCACATCAATGTCTCCAAGGAACTCACAGTGACCTTTAATGCCAAAAAAATGTTTATACAAGGCTGTCATGTGACTTTTTTAACAATATTCTTGAGAAGATCGTGTTGAACTCACAAGTCAGCACCAGAGGCACGATCTTCCAAAAGTCAGTTCAATTGCTAGCTTACCCGAACCACGTTGGCGTGTTGGATGAACATAGCGAGCCGTCAATGACGCGTTTGCTGGCATTGAAGCGGAAAATGGGTCTGGTGGTAAATGAGAGCAAAACGAAGTACATGCTGTCATCAAGGAAGGACACACAACATCGGCGTCTCGGGCAGAGCGTGCTACTAAGCAGCAGAAACTTCGAGGTAGTCACGGTCTTCGTCTTCCTCGGCTCCGCTGTAAGCAACGTAAGTGCTGATACCAAATGCAGAATCACTCTTACCAATCGCTGTTTCTTTGGGCTCAAGGGGCAATTGATAAAATCCTTTCGAAGGAATAAATTGGATTTGTACAACAACTTGATTCTCTCAGTCCTCTTATTAAAAACATTGGAACATCGTAACAAAAGACGACCTAGGTTAAGATGTCGCACACAAGTGGAGAAGGACCTCAATCAGTTTTTAGTGCACATCTGGAGCTGGGTAAGAAATCGAGATCTATGTTGGTGGAGGCCCAGGTCGACCCCAGACTGTAGCGCCAGCCAAAGAAGAAAGAAGAAGGAGAAATAAAGTTTGTCTTTGGTTTGCAATACATCTGTAACTGGAGCTTGGACATAACTGCACGTAATTACGCTAACTCAGACGATCGTTAATCAAAGAAGAATTATTTCGCATCAAGACTAAACACCAATCTCCCAGCAAAGAAATTATGGAACAATCTGTATAAAAGTGAAAAATCAAGCAAAAACAGTAGCTCACAATTTGCATTACATCCAAATGCACACATTTATGATTTTCTTTGGGGCGAATCTAGTTTAACTAATTTTAATTTTTACCGAGCTTATCAAAGGTCGTCGAGGAAATAATAGTGAATCTTCTTCTTCTTGTGGTGCTACAGTCCGTGGTGGACCTGAGCCTCAACCAACAAGCCTCTCCAGCCAGCACGATCAACTGCCTCCAGTTGCGCACTCCAAGTTGGTTGAGGTCCTTCTCCACTTGTGTGCGCCACCTTTGGTTATTCTTCTTCGCTTTGGTTATTCTTCTCCAATCAAATAAGGCAAGATTACAATGTGCCACTTCTTTGTTTCTTTAATTCCCCGAAGCTCTTTGGTCAATTACAGTATCTTGCTAAAACATAAATTTGACTTAGTGAAAGGTGGAGTTGTTGCCCTGCTTACGAGAGTTGTTGATCTGTTGTGGCACATGGGGTGCCATAGGAGTCAATTTGGGTACCTATCTATCTATACGCCTCGTTATGTAGTCTTCCAAGCGAAAATTTATGTGAACTTAATGGCCACGATCTGTGCTTGTGCTTACATACGTCCAAGATAGTTCAAGAAGGCAAGTCTTCTCTGAATTTGATAGACACTTTTAATTCGCACCCAGAATCACGGGAAATGAAATCGCCGATGCACTTGTAGAACAATGATGGCATTCTCAGGGCTCGAACCCGCCTTAGGGCTGCCCATAAGTGACGTTACTATAGAAGATGCAGGCAAACTAAGTGCATGCTTCGTAAGGCTTGTAAGGAATCCGCGGAAGTCTTGTTATCTTTAAACAGACAAAACTGCAGATAACCTTTCAGCATTCAAACACGGCCCACTACACATTGTAAGTGTCCTACGTGCAAGTACGAATGCCCCTGCAACGTCTGTAAAGAAGATAATACCACTGTAAAGCCTTCAAATCACTCATCAGGTAGAAACTTTTTGGTATTGGCGTGGTAGGAACTGATTATGTTCAGAAGCGCCTGTTGGAAATCTATCTGAAGAAAAGATATTAGCCGACGTTATACTGGTATGCTGGTGAACAGCACTCGCCGTCCCCGTCGTCGTAAGTGGGACCAGATGAGCATAGGGCTGATGTACACAGCCAAGAGTGATTTCAACTCGCCATCCAGCTCAACATTTCACCCACTCGCTTGAGGAGAACTCTAAGTCTCGGAATATTCGCTTCCAAGACTCACATGGCTCACCATTTAAATTTATAAACTTTATTATCGCAGTTTTGGCCTTAAAGCAGTTAGGACTGGGCAACGATGTTGGACGAAGAAATATTTTTTTATAATGAGAGGCATAATCACCTGAACGTCTGCGTTATCAAACAGAATTTCCGCATGAAGGGTTCGAAAAACCTGCACTTTATTGTCAAGAGGCCAGTGAATTGACTGAAAGTGGCGGTTTGGTGCAGATTGTGAAATGCTGCCATCGCTGAACCATTTTTCTTCGAAAATGAAATCTACGGTGGGCCTTACAAAGCAATAGTAATTGTTGTTTTCTTCCCGAAATTAAAGGCATAAACGGCTTCTGGTTATGCAGAATGGCGAATTATACCATACAACCCATGCCACAGCCAATCTTTTGCAAACTAAATTCCCAAATCGTTTATTCAGCCGACTTGGTGATGCCAATTGGTCACATCGGAGCTCTATTTTGATCACGTTGCGCTTTTTTTGTTACGACTGTGGAGGGGTTACGAAAATCTCTATGACGTCTGTGGAGATGACGAGGACACTACAAAGCACCACTTTCTCTGTCATTACCCCGCCTTTCGTCGGATGGGATGGCAAATTTTCGGCACTGACATGACTAGAGCTGATGACGCAGTATCCTTGTCATAGAAGCGCCTTCTGATATTTCTTCCCAGTGATGGGCAGTGGACCAGTTTTTCAATCTGAGTGCTACAAAGAGCCGATCATTCTTAATATTTGTTAAGCTTGGCTTAGTAATTTTCCATTAAGTGAGAGTGCTTAAATCACCCTTTAAGCACGGTGAGACCAATTCATTTCGTGTGTAAGTGAAAAGGCATTCATATTTCCATCACACCCCCACTGAAACATGGCAACAACATTTTGAATGGGCCTTAAAGTTCAGTTCTACATAACGCAGTGAAACTAAGATCAACGCTGTATTTTCTCAACCGACGTTTCCATGCGTCGTCGTCGGAAAGTCACACCGCCCGCCCCAAGGATAATCGAGGCACACTCTCCAAGTCAATTCACATGTCTGTACAAAGATTTATTCCAAAACCTGTTCCCTCCTCTGTCGTCATCTTTATTATTCCACTCGAATACCTCTGCATTCAAGTATCGACTTCCTTTCGAACCCCAACAACATACGATCTTCCAATCCACCGATCATTCATGTATTTAAACCCTCAAGGCCTAAACAAAACAAACTCCGATCAGCTGCTCTGCACGGCCACAAAAGGAGAAGGGAAAAAAAAAACTCGTTCCACAGTGCCAACACTGTGGTACCCCGTCGTATGCAGCGCAGTTGATCGTGATCGCCCATCAAGCGAGAACAAAGGGATGAGTGTGTGTGTGTGTGTAAATGAGAACGGATGTTAAAAGATGATGTTTCACCCCCAAGACCTTTTTCACTGGAAGCCCTGGCAAAATGGTACTGCATCCGTGGTTTTTCTGGCGAATTACACACGACTTTGAGAGGTCGGCAGGTTCTCCTGCATGCGGCGGCCATCTGCGCCCGTCCCTGAAATGTGATTAAGGGAAGCAGATTCAATTCGAAATCGATTTCGAACGAAAATAACCTCGGATGCGTGGAGCTGAGTGGCCGCGTTTAGGGGATAGAAATGTGTGTCATGCCCGAAAATAGGGGATAATAGGGGCGCACATGCGGACTGATGGATGGAAATGCGTTTCGATTAATTGATCAACCGATACGCACCAAAGGGAGGGAGCGACTGCACGTCTCCATTCACACAATTAAGGGTCACGAGAAATGAGGGTTCGCCGGGTTCACAACGACGGCTATCCGGTGGGTTATGAATTTATTGTGTTTATCAATGTTTGCCTATCAAATGAATGTGCGCTGGTTCGGGATAAAGACACGCTTGACAATGTGCTAGGGAGACATTTTTGTAACGGATAAACTGAAGCGAACACATGCTGTCGCTGTCGCTGTCACAGCGAATGTCTACTTCACATGATGAACGGTTGGACAAATCGAGTTTTTATGAGTAACTGACGTTTGTATTGTGCGTATGAAGGGAGCGTGGAATTTTTTCCAGATGACTCTAGAGGGTTGGTTGGTTGGTTCTGGTGTGAATGCAAATTAAATTTAATTGTCTGGTAACGGCTTTTTTTGGTGTTTTGTTGATTCTGCATCAGTTTTCAAATGGAATTTGTCTTTTTGAATGATAGGATGAAAATTGAATTTTGTCATCATTGAGTGGCACTGCAGCCCACAGGGAACCAGCGCCTATCACTCGTATTGTGTTTTGAGATTTTTTTTTCTCACTAGTAGAAGGGACCTACTGCTTTTTGCCGACTCTAAACAACAGCAACTCGAAAGTGGATTGCGCCGTGAAAAATTCGAGGTGTTCAGTCCGAGAATCGAAACTGAACCTTTGGCGACCACATGCGTTGTACGCTTCTGTAACCCCAAAAAACAGTCATCATGATTTTCGCAGCCGAAGTGGAGCCGGCTTGTCCCCTATCTACTGCCCCTCTGTCTACTGTCCCTCTGTCTACTGTTCCTCAGTCCACTGTTCCTCAGTCCACTGTCCCTCTGTCTACTGTTCCTCTGTCTACTGTCCCTCTGTCCACTGTATTTTTGTTTCGGACTCTTAGTATTTCATCTCAAGTACGGAATCGGCGCAAAACTGTGTTTTTTTCAATTTGATGAGCGAAATTGAAGGCAGTAACGCAGAGATCAGACCAAAGCAATCTGGCCAGCGACTCATAGATGGTCTGAGCATGAGCGGAGACAGAATTCCAATCTTGCTTGTCATGGGAAAGGTAGATCCAGTTATAATAATCAGTCCTGGGTAGTCTTTCCTACTCAAACTTGGAGGCTGGGATATTGTCCACTCGCTCGAAGTAGAGGAGCGATTATAGCTTGGATTACAGCATGTAGAGCTTGCGGTTATGTTTTCTAATACAAGACATGAAGACGAGAGAATGTTTCTTTCGACAGGTGAAAGAATGTCATTCTAAGTGTTGTCCTGCAAAAAATACAAAAAGGCTAAGCTCCGTGAATATGATCATTCGGGTCAGGTATTTCGAACAGCAGTGGTCATAACTAAACTGGTATTGAATTCCATGTCAAATCTCCACCAAGGTGTAGTTTGTGGGGTTCGCTCCATAAATAACGACTGATTCATGATTCGTGAGATTTGACTTTCAATTGGCTTTTTTGACACATCGCGCGTTACTCCCATCAAACTGCTTTTTCTATTTTGTTAAGTATCGTTTGGCAAGTTGGGAACATTTCCATTCGAATCCATTTTCAATCTCATGTAAGAAAATGAGGCACTCAATGCGGTAGCATCTTTTTCATGCCTAAATCTTGATTTCATATGTAACAAGCATGTTCTTTGAACATTTTCGCAAGCTACATGATGTCTCTTTCACTGTCTAACACCGTATTTGTCAACTTTAGCAATGATATCGTTGCTAGTCACAGGTTTTGACGTCCCGCTCTGTCATCATCCCGTATCGGCTCAATCAAAACGACTGCCTAACTGTCAAAAGATGCACAACTATCATTCACTAGGGTCCATTGAAAAGTGCCACAATTTTAATGCTATAGTCGGAAACTGTTCAGACAGCCCTCTTATGTACATACATTACAGTCCTGGATTGACATGTGCCTCCACCAACAAATATTTCCAGCCTGTACGGTCATTTGCCAGTTGTCTCCAGTTACGTACATCAATTTGGTTCAAGTGCTCCTCACTTCTGTTTGCCATCCCAATTTAGGTCGTTCCCTGTAACGTAGTCCCGATAGCTCGAATTCGAAGTCTTTGCGGGCAAGAGAAGTGTTATTCATCCGCTTTAGATGACCTATTCGTCCTAAGCGTTGTATTCGCAGGATTAAAAGCATGACACCTGCCTGTATACATAATTCATGGTTAAGTCTTCACCCCAAAATGCGATAAACGCGAACAGGACCTAATATCATCACCTGTCTGTCGAAAAAGACCCAAGACCTACCTAATCCCCTTCTAATAACGCCCACGATTCTGCTACATAAAGCCTCATCCGGAGGAAACAGTGATTGGCTAGAGTGACTTTAGGATATTTCGTACTGATGTTCTCTTACTGCCGCTACAGTCCAGGGTGGACCTGGGCCTCAACCAACATGCATATCCAGCTAAAACCATCTCTCACCAGCCGCCTCCAGTGGCTGACTTCAAGTTGATTGAGGTCCTTCTCCACTGGTGTGCACCATCTCAACCTAGGCCATCCTCTGTTGCGTTGTCCCAATGGCTCGGATTTGAAGACTTTTCAGTCTGGATCAGTGGTTTCCATACAGTCTACATGGCCTAGCCATCTAAAACGTTGTTTCCGAAGACGATTGATCAGACGCATGCCGCTGTACAGCATATAAAGTTTGTGGTAAAGTTGTTCTTGTCCCTATAAAGTGGAGGAGTTCGGGTAGTTTTTGCTGCCCATAGTAACTTTTGCCCGAAACGTCGTCGTCATGTGCATCCTTTCTTCTTGACAAAATGTAGTTATGTTCGTTGTTTTGCCCTCATTTCCTCCCATAGCCTCATAGACGGCGGGCTTTGTTCGTCCAAACAGTTCAATGCAATCCGCGTATGACAGCAGTAGTCGGTCTCTTGGAAGATCATGCCTCTGCTGTTGTCTTCGAAAATCCAACAACTTATGAGTTTTGCACAGATGAAAGTTCTCAAGAATGAAATGATTTGACAGCGAGTTGCCTTTCTTAAAATATCTTTTTGACATTTGAGGTCTCGGTGAGTTCTATACCGCCTTCAAGGGAGAAGCGAGAGTTCTAAACCGTAATCTTAAAAGTTTGGTACGAATGACAAAATTAAAAATAGTGCACATAAGTATACTAAGCTCGCCTCTGTGCCTGCTATCACAGGCGGTCTTTAAATTGACAAATAAGTAGAGGGTGTCCAACTGCGTTCCTTTTGCAGTTTCCAGGATCTGCCGGAGTGTGGACTCCTCCGACCTGAATACACAGTAACTTTCACGAATCAGTTTCAAATTATCACACAAAACGACGGAGAGGATGTCGTACGCGATGTTATGGAGACTAATTTCTCTATAGTTGACACAGCCGTAGGATTTTTCTCTCTTGTGGGTCGGACAAAAGACACTAAAGTTCCACTCATCCGGCATAGTTTCCACTGACCACACTTTACAGATGAGCTGCTGCATGCGATCGACCAGACCATCTTCAGGTGCTTTCAAATGTTAAGAGTCAGCTGCAGTAGCTTTGTTCCACTTACGTCTCGATATTGCTATCTTGACTTTGTCTAGGCCGGATAAATGGAGTTCTTGCCCATCATCACTTAGATTGTATGAAACTTTTTGCCTAAATGCGGCATTTAGGACACCATCGTTTAAGATTTTTCTAAACTCTCAGCATTTCCTGCGACTCTATTATAGTCTTCAAGCCAAGGCGTACATCATTTTTTTTTCCTTTTGCCTAAAAGTTTGGACTTTCTTCCTGCAATAGCACCCATTTTCTGAGCAGCAAGAATTATGTAAAACAAACAAGTTTACAAAACAAACATAACCAAGGTACTGAGAATTAGTAAAATCAGCAGAGACGCTATGTCTTCGCGCCTTTCTTAGTTTGTTTGGTCAATGAAAAAAGAGCTTTTAAAAGTTATCTTGTGTTTCTATCTGTGCAAATCTTAAGAGTGCTGCGTATACATACAAAGTTATTAAACTCGCGCTTCTCATGCTCTTCCTTTATTTCTCAGAAAAGCCGGTGCTCTTGTCTTCCTGGCTGTTCTTTGTGATCATGAACATCTATCGTTTTACAATGAAGCGTTGCCTTGTTGGTCACCTATTTGGCTACATGCACCTGTCTGCACTCGTCACCACATGATCGGTTTGTCCTTGTTGTCGCCGTCAGATTCAGCACATTTCTTTGACGTCCTTATTCTTCTTCTTTTCAAGTGTAGACAGCGTCGAACTTTCGAAGAGTGTTTGGAGACTCCGTTCATGAATTTCCTAACAGTCACTTACTTTTATGACTATCCAAAGTCGCAACATGTTGCCTAAGACTATGCAGTTCTCTCTATATCCCCGTTCTTACCTTTTACTCAACAAGGGAATGATCCGAGGCACCTTCAAGGGGTCGGACATCGGGAATGATGAAGAAGAGTCTGACATCGATCCCAACGTGTTCCATCTAGTTGGCGGTTCATTGATCAGGAGTCCGCCAGATCCCTCTATGGATTTCAAAATGTGGGAACCAAGTGCTAACGAAACGTCAAAATTTCAGGGACACTCAATCATCAACCACAGCATTTCGAAGATGCCTTCCTTATACCTTTTGATTGTTTTCAAATCTCTGCTGACAGCACTTTACGCGTTTGTCAACTTTGGAAAGCTTGCTAATAGGTTTGGAAAAGGGCCTCGTGTAAAATAATAAACATTGCAATACAGCAACAATTCCGGCGGGACACCTAGCATATTTTTCACGGCACCACCTCTTTCGAGTTGCTGACAAGACTCAAAGAGTATTAATTGTCTATGGAAAGCTTCTCAAATCTCGCCGTTCGGAGTCGGCAAAAAACTGTAGGTCCCTTCTACTTGTGAAGAACAGTAGCATGCACAACACGAGTAGTTGTTTTAGAAGCTAGGCCCTGGTCCGTTGTGGGCTGTAGTACCACTCAATTATTATTAATACAGCAACAATGATTTGGACCAGCAAAACTTTAAACTCACAAGCCGCGTTCGCTTTATGAGAAAGTATACGAGGATAATAAGGCGAATTTTCATGTTTCTCAAAAAATATTTTTTTGTTCATCAATTTCTATTTTGTCCACCTCAAAGTAGTCTCTCTTAGATATAGTACACTTGAGCGGCGTTTTTTCCAGTCCTCGAAGCAGATCTGAGAAGCACGTTTTGGTATGCCCTTGAGCTCTCTCAGCGACTCGGTTAGAATCTCCTAAATCGCCATAAAACGCCGTCCTTTCATGGGTCTCTTCAAGCTTTGAAAACAGAAAAAAATCGCAGGGTGCCAAATCTGGTGAATATGGTGACTGAGGCATGATTACGGTGTTGGTCAAAAAATTACAAACAAGCAAAAGTAAATTTAGCAATTTTGGAAGGAACTTCGCTGCCACAATCTTCATGCCCAAAATTTCCGAAAAAACTGGTGCATGCGCCCAAGCATCTCATTGGGATTCGGGCCGTCATCGCCGTGAGAAATTATCTATCCAGATTCTCAGCATCGATTGCGACTCTACTACGAGGTTTCCGTTTTGGTCCCGGCAGGCTTCGGTCCGAACCCTGTATCCACCGGATGCCTGGTAGTCCTCCTGTTTAGCTGCATATGCCTGCCTGCACTCGTCATCAAATCATGGGTTCCTTCTGGTGGTGGCGTGAAACCCTGCACATCAGTGGCAGCTTCTTTGATGGCTTTTTGACAACGTTTCCATTCTTCTTCTATTGTTAGTGCAGGCAGCGTCGAACTTTGGGAGAGTTTCAGGGAGACTCGGTCGGCAAAGATCTCAGCGACCTGTTGCGATTGTAGCTTTCCGACGTCAAACCGTCTTGGCCTTTCTCGACTCCGTTGTTCTCTCGATATCCGGGTTCTTACCTTGGCTACAACAAGGTGATGATCCGAGTCGATGTTAGCGCCTCGGAATGTTCGGACATCGAGAATGTTGGAGGAGTATCTGACGTCGATCGCAACGTGATCAATCTGGTTGACGGTTGATTGATCAGGGGATCGCCAGGTTCCTTTATGAATGTTGAGGTGTGGGAACCGCGTGCTGGCCACAGAGAGGTTCCGCCCCGCAGCGAAGTCCAACAGCCTGAGTCCGTTTCCGGAGGTCGTGTCGTGCAGGCTGTGTTTCCCGATGACGCCAGCAAAGACGTCCTCTTTCCCCAGCTGAGCATTAAAATCTCCTAGAACGATCTTGGTGTCATAGCTGGGGCATCGATCGTATGTTCTTTCTAGGAGATCATAGAACTCATCCTTGCTGTTGTCATCCTTCTCTTCTGTCGGGGCGGGAGCGCATATCAGGCTGATGTTGCCTTAGTCTGCCTCGAACAACAAAACACTAAACCCATCTTCGCAAATTATACGCGAAACAATGTCAACTTCAGGATCTCTCCAAAAATCGATCGTGATCCTCTCTGCGTTGCCCCCGAATTCATTTCCACCAAGGGCTTCATTGAAAAATGTTCATTATGCTATTGAGAAGAGAAAATGGTTCATAAAAGATCAATAAATTGTTCCATCCATAAAATGTTCCGTTCAAACCGGATCCATCCACCGCAGAACAGAAAACGCCACAAAACAGCAATAAACTGCCGAAAAAAAACATGTCGCCATCCTTTTTGCTCGATGCGATGGACGGCTTCAAAAGGAAGTCAAAAATTCTCATGAATTCGACTAGTTACTGTTATGCTGGTGCACATGTTTTTTTTTTCTCATTCAATACATGAAAACAATAAAAACCATGGAGCCCCTGGTAGGCACCGCCGCCATAATGAAGGTGCGCAGAATTTATGTTCCGCCGTACGAAGAACATCTGCCGCTGGTTCCCTTTCTATTCAAAAAAAAAAAAATGAAAAAGCCGGTTCTCGATCGCCGTTCTGTTGTCTTACGCTGCGCTTGATTAAAGTCGGCCTTTGTTATGCTGCAGCATGGCCTGCGCAGAACGTAAACCCTTTTCATTGTGCCTCGGAATCAACAAAGCGAGCGAAATAATGATGATTGTTGCCATTTGCCACGGTTGCAAAAACAATCGACTGCTTGTGTGTGCATCCGCATTCAGACGCCGTCAGCAGGGGCTTGAACCGATGGGGGATTTTCTTCGTTATGCGACAACGCATAAACATCGAACACGACTTGGATCCGGTTTGGATGGAATGGATTGGATGGCTTGGTTTGGAATGAGAGAAAGGTTTGTTTATGCTGCTGATGGATCTTAAAAGGTTTTTGGGTTTTTTTTTGAATGTAGTGGTAGTTTTTCTTTAGAAGTTTGTCGCTTGAATAAGGAAGAGAAAGCATGATCTGAGCGCTTGTGGGATTAAACAATGGGTGAACCCAGATGACGAGTGTCCGTTGCATAAATCAATGACAGATATTCGCACTTGTGGAAAAACTACCTCTGGGAGCTGGATAATTCGCAATGGGTTGAGACGGTGGGCCATGTATAGGGAGGACCACAACTACCAGTTTTCTTCTTAAAATCACGCCAAGCGCTCACCAGTGCGTACGAAGACCAAAAGGCATCTCTTCGACGAAGCAGAGAGGATGTAGAACTGTGAACCTTTCGGAAAGGTGGAAGCTTTTCCTGCCAATAGTTGCACTCCAAACGTCTGCTCAGGCGGGAGTGGATATACCCACAAGTCTCCGGCTGGTAGACAGACTATTGGAGTGGATACTATTAGGAGGGAGGGTCGGGACCTTAAAATTTAAGCTTGGAATTTCAACTATGGCTCTGATGCAGGCGTATGCACCTAATCTAGTGTCGGAGTATGCGGCGTTTCTGGATGAAGTTGATGCTGCTCTGGTTAGGGTGCCTGAGATGGATTCCCATGTATATACTGATGTCTGGCGCCAACGCTCATGAGAGTGCGGACGTAACGACATGGGGAAGTGCGATTGGAAGGAATGGCGATCCTCACGAGAACGCGAATGGTGAAAAGGTGTTGAAAAAACATCCATAAGTACGCTTGGTACTGTCGGAGTCTTAACCAAAATCGTGGACCGATCTCTTTGTGGTGCCATCGTTTGTGAAACGGATGGTTTTTGATATTCGTGTATTAAGAAAAGCTGATCTGGTGTTATTTACTCTGTATCTTACTGATAAAGTGTAACTCCTGCCGAGGCGGAAACCTACGGTGGGAGAAACTACAAGACAGTGGTGTAAAAAGGACTGCTTGGCTTTGAACATCCCCCGCCCCTAAAAGCCATCATAGAGAAGAGGAAGACCTGCAGAGACTTAATTTTATTGAGGAACTCTGCTTCTTGTGACCGGTACCCTGAGGTGTGAAGAACTTCCTGTTCAAGCATCCAAAGAACAGTCTTTGAAGAAGTTCGACGAGAAGTTGGAAGACGACCATAGATCTGCGCAGAAGGTGTTCTGGCAAAACTTTCAAGGACTCACAGGAAGGCAGTTCAATATCATGAAGGGGGTCACATCTTGCGCAGATGAAGCGAGCACTTTTCGGAGCTGCTAAATCCCGAACAGGACACTTAAACTGACAGACCTGTTGTCAACCCATTCGCCGACTCAGAGGAAGGCAATATCATTGAGGGGGTCACATCCAAAGATGGTGTGCTTCCTTCTAATGAGGTGAACCGCTCGGCAGACCCAGGGCGAGGTGGTTGGATCAAGTCTATAAACTCGCCTGTTTGCGCTTGAGAATAGCTCCTGATGAGTAAGAGTCGATGGCGGAGGATCGTGCGGCCTGGAGGTATCTCGTGCGTGCCTTGCCCTCGCGACCCCTTTAGTTAAAATGCGGGTAATTAAGATGGTGATGAGGATGATGATGATATAACATCGTTCAAGTGACTGCAACAGCTGATCCTGCAGTACAGTATTCTATCACCCAAATTTTCTAAGAAACCATTCAGCCACCCTGGGGCAACCAATAAAATTGTTAAGAATTATGTAGAGAGGTGAAACGTTACAAAGGTCGCAAGGTCTGTCCATGGTGGGCCAATTATTGCTGCTGTACGAGGAAGAGAAAAGTTCGCATGCAATTTTTGGTCCTGTTTGCGTTGTTGGCGTTTGGAGGAGAAGATTATAGACTGCACGACGGCATGCGTCTGGTCTTCGGATACAACGCTTTAGATGTCTAGGTCATGTAGAGCGTATGGACACCACTGTTCCGGGCCCTAAAAGTCTTTGAATCTAAGCCATTGGTTCAAAGCAATAGAGAACGGCCTAGGTTGAGATGGCGCACACAACTGGAGAACATCTCAACCAACTTGAAGTGTGCAACTGAAGGCAGCTGGCGAAGATCGTACTAGCGGGAGTGGCATGTTGATTGATGACCAGTTCCACCCCGGACTGTAGCGCCACAAGAAGAAGAAGAATCAACAATACTCCATTGGAGTCCCAAAGCACTATAAGCATGCACTCTGCCGACGAAATGACCTTGAACTTCTTCAGGAAGACTGTACCTTTCTTGTGCAACTGCATGGACTTTTCGTTGCTTTCGCTGTCATAATGGTGAATCCATGTTTCGTCTCCAGTAACAATTCGTTCAAAGCAATCTTACAATTGTTCACTACAGAGTTCCAAAAACTCTCTAAAGCACACGATTCGTTCCTCGCTGTGGGCAATCGTAACACCCGCCTTGGGTACACAAAAACCCTGAAACCATCTATGCTGTATCATATGCATCCATTTTGCATCATTTTCGGGAGGAAATGAAGACCAAAAAACGGGTTGCGTTGCTTATTCAGGACATCGCTCCCCTTTACATGGGGCAAGTTTCAATGGCCGCTGTGCTGTATTGTGGTTTCGATGAAAGCCTCGTCCCACCCTAAATTCCTTGCCCCTAGTTATGATTATATCATGTTTCGCCATTCACATTTCAGTGACCCTCATGTTCCACTAAAAGGGTCGCTGAGGCAATGAACGCAGCAGAGACCTCCAGGCCGCTCGATTCTCCGTAATCGACTCAAACTCATCAGGAACTCCTCCTAAGCGTAAGCCAGTAAGTTCGCCTACCTGATGGAATCGCATCTAAGACACGCCTCGGAAGCAGTGATGATGTGGATACGTGGCCAAGCCATCAAAGTATAGCCCTTTCCTCGCCCCCACCTTGCACTGCAGCACTTCTGAAAACTATTGAAGTCTGCTGACCACTCACAACCCCGAAGATACGCTTTTTGGGTGTTGCAACAACAGACAAAGAACACCGTCTTTTCGAATAGCATTTCCTTCAGTGATGAGGCACATTTCTCACTCCTGTGGGTGTGTACTCGTAAACAAACAAATTCCCACATATTGTGTCAGAAGACCCACAAGTGAAGGAAGCGGTGCCGTAACAATGCAGAGAAAGTGACTGAATGGTGGGCTCTATGGTCGAAAGGTGTCATTGGTCCACATTTTTCCGAAGATGTCAATGGGTGGACGGGTAAAGGCAGTTCAGAGCGTTATGGTCGAGTTGTAAACGGTGACTTAAATCATGACTTGGACGATATGTGACTCTAGCAAGACAGTGTAACACGGCACACAGCAGGATCAATTATGGTCTTATTGTGTATTGCGTCCCTACTTTGGAAAAAAATAGTTAAAAAATAATTCAAATGTATCACATATTGTGAATCCCGATGAGACAGTCATTTATATGTTTTTTAAACTTAATGCCAGGGTTCGAACTTTATATTGAACCGAAACTTTCACCAAATATTTGTCGCTTTGTTTATTTTATTAAGCTTTACTTTCGAAAACTTAACTGAATAACTTCATATTTTGAGGGCCGTGTTGTTCGCCGTCGTTGGCCTTGCCGCTAAAGGTCTTCAATTTTGTGACAAACGAGATAAAATGATAAAAACAGATGCAATCCACACGTATCGTCAACCATTTGACTCTGTTAATGGCTTAATGTGAAACAAGAAGCCATAACAGCTGTAAGCTCAAGTACATGTCAATCATTTCGGGGATAGCTCGGTGACTGGTTACCAGCATTTTTTTTTTTACTTTCAACGTTCCCATGAACCCTGATTTAATCTTCCTGAACGTGTTCCACCTAAACAACTGCTAGTACAAATTAATATTCCTCCTGTCCACCAGAGTGACGGCGTCAGAGGTTGTTCCTTTGAAAAAAAAAAAAACACCAACAACACACCCGATTCCTTGTATTACAACAAATTTCTGCGAAAAGGGACAGTCGAGCACAACTGCTTTTGAGCGTAAACATTTGTAAACGAATGTCGGTTGATTCTTAATCTCAAAACAGTAGCTCCGACATTCATCGACAGGCACCGGGCGAAGGACCTTAGACCTGATCCGTGTTCACAAAAATGCAGGCGCTGGGATTCTCAGCAATGATTTACGACGGATAATAAAACAATGCCACAGGTGAAAGCAAATTTGAATAAACCGCAACCCACCGGCAGCACCGACACAGGTAGAGGGAATCCACATCAGAAAACGTGCTGCGCAGTTTGTGCTTTGTGGTTCATTAGTGATCGCTTGTGTGGAATTAATAAGTGAAAGATGACAAGACAAGAAATCTTCTGTTTCTACAAAATGTGTGATTATGAATAAATTTATATGAAGGTGCGTCCGCAATCATCGTGATAATGTTAAACTTGTGAAGAGGGGGGGCGAATGGGATTGTGCATATAAAGCGTGACGCCAGCAACAATCTCAATTAATACACAGGTCAAACATCGTAGTGGCGCCCTCTGCATGGTATTTATAATAACCGCTTGGTGGTGAACCAATTTATGAAGCGTGGGAAACTAAATGAACTGGCTAGACAAAAGAGGCATTCGTATGGCCCGAATTCACCTTGGGATTGTCCGTGTCCTTGTTTAAGACTTCTTTCGACGGTTGAGTCTGTCGATAGCACAGCCAGAGATGGCATGACCCTCCAAGATGTAGGCTGACCAAGTGCATGCTTCCAAACGTCAGCAAGAAATTTGTGGCAATTATTTCTAAATAGGACAGCCTGCAGACGACTCTTCAGTTATCTCTAGATGGGGAAGACTGCAGGCGACTTGTTGGCTTACAAACTGGACACTTTATCTTCGCTAACCACTTAAGTGGTGCTAAGGCTGAGTGATGACACCCTATGCAACGCCTGTACAGGAGGTGAAGACACTGCAGGGCACTTTCTGTGTCAATGTCCCGCCATTGCTCGGATCAGGTGGCGGCTGTTTGGCACCAATGCGATGGAAGCTGAAAATCTAGACTCTTAACCACAGAAGCACGAAGCGGAAGACCAAGAAATTGCATTAAATGTAAGTTACTGCCTTGTAGTACAATGGACTAGATTTCGAGTCTGAGCGCTCTAGTGGAGTGATCCCCAACCTCAAAAAAATATGTATGCAGCGGGTCCTTCTTAGGGGCCAGAGCCCGGTCCTTCACTTCTCCACCGTGACGAAGTAACAACGAGCACCGGATATGGATGATTTTACAGATGACGACAACGATCTTTGAACCTGCATGTTGAACGTCAAGACTCTAAACAGACCGCTTGCAGCGGAAGAACTTGAGGAGGCCCTAAGCTGTTGTAAAGCGGATATTACGTATACCACAAGCCGTGCAAAAGAAGGATAAAAAAAACTGCGATATTAGCTACGGCGAATGTTACAAAGAACGGAGTCAGCGCACAATTGGACCCAGGTTTGTCATCAACAGTGGACTGAGCATTTATTAGAAAGTGTCATTCCTCGGTTTCTTGTCCACCAACTGCGCTCATCGACAGTTTAAAATTCTGTCTAATTGCTCTCCCTCTTTAGTAAATGCTGCTTAGGTAAAGGTGATAACTTAAACGTACACAGTTGATTGGTAAAAACAGAGTAAGATCTTGTTAAAAAACTGGTCACACAAAAGTAGAGAGCAACGAGATGGCCTATGCCTTGGCCAGAAAAGAGGTAGCAGAACCCATCCTAGGCACTGAACCATTCTACTCTGTAGAAGACTACGCATTGAATAATAATTAAATAGAATAGGGCTAAAGGAAGGAGCTAGCTGGGCTAAGGCCTGCATAAAACTCGTGGTAGGAGGCCGGCCAATCTCTAATATTATGTGACACAGCCCACAATGAAACAAGGCCTATTGTACTATCACAAGCAAGCAGAGGGAGGAGTAAGGAAGAAAACCTGTTACCAGAAACCAGAACGGTTTAGGATTTGAAGACAAACAAAAACAATCTCCGTAAACTAACAGGCTTTCAAACAGGGACAGGGTCGTGGGTTTAGAGAAGGAAAAAGGCAAGGGTAAGTAAAAAAGTGAATCAAATTTAATCACAGACCATGTACCAGGTTACTGTGTGACTCCAGCGTACAAGCAACATTGACATTTGAGCAGGTACCAGCTAAAAGATGATTCACACATAAATTTGTGTGCTTCGTTCATTTACTTCAATGTCATCTGCGTGAACTAGCGCCTTTGGAAGATTATGTCTCCTGTGAGATTCGTAAGATATTCTCAAAAACGATGTTGACAAGGACATGAGCATGATAGCGTAACTAATGTCTCTTCATCTTTTTGTGGCGCTATTAATCACAGGTCTGGACCTGGCCCTCCAACAGTCTTACCGGATAGCACAATCTTTCGCTAGCTGCCTCCAGCTGCGCACTCCAAATTGGTTGAGGTCCTTCCCCACATGTGTGCGCCACTAGACCGTCCTCCGTTGCGTTGTCGTAATGGCTCAGATTCGAAGTCATGCGCTCTTCATGGACTAGCCATCTTAAGCGTGGTATCTGAAGACGCTTGACCAGGCGCATGTCGGTGTACAGCCCATAGAGTTAGTCGTTTAGTTTTCTCCTCCAGATGCCATCAACTCCAAAAATCGCACGCAAAGCTTTTCTCTCGAGAAGACTAAGGGCTTCCTCATTCGATTTTAGTAGCGTCCAGGTTTCCACGGCATAGAGTAGGACTAGGATGATCAAGCTGTTATATAAAACACGATTAGTCCTTTGCCTCTTGAGCCCAAAGAAACAGAGATTGGCAAGAGTGATTCGAGTTAGACGAAGTCCTTGACTACCTCTAAGTTTCTGCTGCCTAGTGTGACGCTCTGTCCGAGACGTCGATGTTGTGTGTCCTTCCTTGATGACAGCATGTACTTAGTTCTGCCCTCATTAACCACAAAACTCATTTCATCCGCTTCTGCTTCAATGCTAGCTAACGCCTCATTAACGGCTCGCTGTGTTCGTTCAATCACGTCTATGTCATCGGCGTAAGCTAGCGGTTGAACGGACTCTTGGAACATCGTGCCTCTGGTGCTGACTTGTGACTTACGCACGATCTTCTCGAAAATAATGTTGAAAAGTCACATGACAGCGCGTCGCCTTGTCAAGGTATTAGACATTGATGTTCTCGGTGAGCTCGATATCGGCTCTGACGAAGCGACAAGAGTGCTCCATCGTCATCCTGCACAATCTAACGAGTCTAAGAATGGCAAGGTTAGACATGGCTCTGTAAAGCTTGTCCGTCTTGTCCATTAAATTTGACAAATAGGTGGTAGATACCGATGTCTACTTCTTGGGTCAACCAGATTTGGGTGGTAGTGACCTGAAAACAGACTGATGAGGACATGTCCAGATTGTTCAGAAAGAGTTTCTGGCGTTCATACACAACTGCAGAGAGGGCTTTTCTTCCGATTTTCAGCTTACTGATTACCCGCTGTTTAACGCAATCAAGTGACACCCTTTCTTGTGAACCAGGCAAGCAACACTGAGTCCCACTCACCGGACATGCTTCTATTCAATGATATGTTGTGCTGGTGACTTGGTGTATGCGCACACAACTTGACCATCTCCAGCTGCAGAAAGTTAACTCCTGGAGCACAGTTTCACTTCAAAACTCTTACAACTGTTGGCAGGAAATGCAAAAAATGTATTTATAGACATAAGAAAATATTAAAAAAGCTCCTTTCAAAAGAACGTGTATTTCGACTTGAAATTTTGGCACAGATGTCAGTGACAGTAGTGCCAACACCATAAAAGAAAATTCAAACTACAGACGATCATTTCAAAAAAGAGAAAAGGTATTTCTACAAAAATTACAAAACCCTTGTCCTTTCAAAACTCAAATTCCTGCTTAAGAATCAAAAAAATCCCCTCTCCAAATGTGACAGAAACAAATTTCATTTCAACACTGTCACGAACACACTTCGGGTGTGGTGGCCAAATTTTTGGGTTGCCAAAACCGAAGGCGAACGATGACGTGGCCGCCAGAAAACTTTGCGTACATGTGCCAAAAATAATTTGTCCCAATAAAGTCCGTCATTGAAAGTTAAAGCGGCAATTTCACACGATTCAAAGTCAGCACGGTTTACATTCGGACGGTGCATTGATTTGTTCGCCAGTCGCCAGGGAATTTCATGGCCCCAATGCGTCAGTTTTCGTTCTTTACGACTTTAGTCGAAATGATGAAATGAGAAGAAATTGTGTTGAGTGACAAAAATGTATTCATTCAGTTTCTGAATATAGGCGAATGCTTTCGCGGACAAGGTGTTTTTTCAACCACTGAATTAAGAAACAAAGGTTTTCGAAGGGTTAGCTTTTATTTGCGTTTCATGTGGTGTTGTAGAATGACAAATATTCTGCACTCAGAAGATACTGCATTGTGAACTTTTGGTTTCATGTGTCCCTTCTGTTGCATTTTTTGCTCAAGAGTTGGCATCATGTACCACCCTTTGCAGAGAGACATTGAGGTCCGTGACTCTCGTAGCACCCATGTTAAGGAAATTCGTATTCTCTCTAAGCCACATTCATTTAAAAATCTGACGATTCATCACGAAAGGGTGATTCATTGTGAGGTTTGATTTTTAATAGGCTTTCTTAGACAGATCACGTGTGAGTCCTGTCAAACCACTTTGTCATTTTTGTTCAGCAGTCAATGTGGAAATACTCGCTCCACATCAGCGTCTCATTATAAAGGGTGATTTTTAAAAGTTATAGGAAAGTTTTGCAAAAAAAACATGAATTTCAGGAAAATGCATGAAATATTTATTTGAATCGATAGTACGGTCCATATAATTTAATGTTTGAAGATTATTTCATGCAAATGTTGACCTTGACTGCGCCTCAAATGGTCCATCCGCTTAGCCCAATTTTGGCATACTCTTTCCAACATTTCGGCCGCTATCTCACGAATAAATGCCTCAGTGTTGTCTTGCAATGCGTCAATTGAAGCGGGCTTGTCTGTATAGACATGAGCTTTAACATAGCCCCACAAAAATAGTCTAAAGGCGTTAAATCACACGATCTAAGCGGCCAATTGACCGGTCCCGAACGTGACATAAAATGTTCACCAAACTCGCCTCTCAATAAGTCCATTGTTGCGCGTGCTGTGTGGCATGTGGCACCGTCTTGTTGAAACCACATGTCATGCAAGACAAGCTCTTTCATTTTGGGCAAAAAATGTTGGATATCATCTCGCGGTAGGGCTCACCATTCACAATTACGTTACGATTCGCATCAACTTTGAAGAAGTACGGTCCAATGATGCCACAAACCGCACCAAAATATGACTTTTTCTGGATTCATTGACAGCTCTTGCAATACTTCTGGCTGATATTCACTCCGAAATCGACAATTCTACTTATCTACGTACTTATTGAGCCAAAAATGAAATGACCATAAAATGGAAGAAGCGTGCAATGAACATTCTCAACCGAGCACGCATTTTGATAATAAAATTCAATATTTTGCAAGCGTTGTTCGTTTGCAAGACGATTCATTGTTAAATTATAGACCAAACTAAAGATGTTTGACAGTGAAACAAAACACGAAACGTGCGTCATCTGTTTAAACCAGTGTTGCCAAAAAGATAGCTAAAAAATCACCCTTATAATAAGGAACTCGAAATTCTTGTCAAAATTGGTTTAGGGTTGATGTCATCAATAAGCTATAGTCGCCATTCGTTGTGGTCAAAAGCGTCGCCCCACAGTCTAAAGATCTCAGGTTCGCACTTCTCTAACTACCTTTTTCGAGTAGTTACTTTTGGAGAGACAAATGCCTCATTTGTGGGCTGCTGAGCCGCGTAAATTTGTTTGTTTTTTTAGTAATTCACTCAATAAGGCCGCCACTAACAAAAAATCCATATTTTATTTAGAGAGTACAATCATTCAAGTGATTCCTGTCAAATTTTCATGACAATCTGATTATTAGGTTACAAGTTACAGTGCTTCAAGTGACACTATTTTTAAAACAATGGAAAACACAGAATTTCATTTGCTGATTAAAGACTGCTTTTTGATGGGAAAAAATACTGTGCAAGCTCAACAATTTTTGAAAAGTGTTGCAGGGACTATGCTCCATCAAAAACAACCATCTGTCGGTGGTGTGCTTGAGGTCCTAACACCTGAAACCCTCCGAAAAGTACACAAAATCGTTTCGAAAACCGCAAATTGAAATTGCGTGAGACACGTTTAAGATATCAGAAAGCAGTATGTACACATTTTGCATGAACTTTTGCCAATGAGAGAGCTGTTTTCAAAATGGGCGCCGCAACTGCTCGCAATGGTCCATAAAAGACAATGTATCGATGATTCTGTGAGATGTTTGAAGCTGTTTTGCCAGAATTAAAAGGGTTTTTGCATCGGTATGTCACAGTGGATGAATCATGGATCCACTGCAGAGTCAAATCGGCAGTCAGCGGAGTGGACAGCAGCCGGTGAACCACACCCAAAGCGTCCAAAAACACAAAGATGTGCTGGCAAGGTTATGGCATCCGTATTTTGGGAGGCGCACGGAATTTTATTCATCGACTATCCTGAGAATGGCAAACGGATCAACAGCGAATACTACATGGCATTATTGGTGCATTTGAAGGAAGAAAATGAAAAAAAACACGGTTCCATATGAAGAAGAAAAAAGATCTCTTTCATCAAGACAACGCACCCAAGTCCTTGGCTACCATGGTCAAATGGCACGAATTGGGCTTTGAATTGCTTCCGCACCCACCGCCTTCTCCAGATCTCTCCCCCAGCGACTTCTAGCTCTTCTCAGACATCAAAAAGATGGCCGCCGGAGAAAAATATGGCTCGAATGAGGAAGTGATCGCCGAAACTGAAGCCTATTTTGAGGTCAAGGGTTCGTTCCATATAAAAGGTATCGAAATGTTAGGGCGGCGTTGGACTAATTGGATCACTCTTGAAGGAAACTTAGTTGATCAATAAAGTCCAATTTTTTCTGGAAAATGTGTTTTTATTGATTAGTCCCGGGACTCATTGAGTGATGTGTTATAATCATTAATTTATGCACGCAATCTTATTCACGTAGACGAGTATTTGACTGAGCAAAAGGTGAGACCAAGTTTTCTAGTAAATCTCTGAAGTCGTTGCGTTCTGCTTGGCTACGCTGTGAAGAGGATTGAGTTTAAGAACTTAGCCAAGGACATATTTTTGGACGGTTTTGATTACGCGTTGCTGTGGAGTTTCCAGTTCAGTCTTTTGCCTATAATCAGGCACAAGGGACGTTGGGGTCACATTTTATGGACCATTTAGATATGTATGTGAGAGGCCAGGGTTTCATTCAGAAGATCTAGGTTGACTCGCATATGTAAACTTCCAAGGGAGCTCTATCAGTTTGTCTTACCAACTAGGCTAAAAACTCCTGACTCTAAGGGTCAAAATCATAGTTTACAGTACACTTAACTTTTTCACTTTTATTAGACAGAATCGAATGCTGGTCTACAAAAAGACCATCATAGTGGATTCTAGATTCCATGTGCTTCTGTCCGACTTAAAGTCCAAACTGCGAGAAAACAGAAGTTTCCAGGAACATCAGAAATGAACGATAGAGTCCTTGTTTCATAGGCACCTGCATGGCAACGTAGACTTTCCTCCCATACTCGCAGGATTTACTTCAAAAAAAGATGTCTACCATACTTCTCCAGTAACACAACAACAACGTCACGTCACCTCCTTTCCTTCGCAGCACATGTCAGAAATTAAAATTCCTCAAGGAGCCCAGACCCTGAATCATCATCAGACACCCCTCTCTGCAATGCAGGAAGAGGAACAACAAACTTCTTTTAACACAGCGTTCACCGATCGTCGCTTCACCACAACACAACACACAGATCAAAGCGAGCGTTTATGTTAATTTGTGACTTCCGACTTGAAGGCACTGCCGCTGCCGCTGCGCATTGTCTACCGCCACACCACGCACATACCGCATTCATCATACGAATGACATTCTACACCGTGCTACGGCTGTAGCACTTTAAATCGATACTCGCCGATCGCTTCCGTTCTCGTGTTTACTTCCGTTCGTTAATGGCTTGTCTACCTGCCCCTTGGCACAGCTGTTCCCAAGTGCGAGCAGTCAAGCATGTGGCCCTTAAGTGAGTTTTTGCTTTTCAAGGACTGCCCTGTCCCTCAGACAGATTTAAAAACCACTCCACGCATCCTCATCCCGTTTTCAGAGACCGACCCACGTCACGGAATTTTTTCCGGCAACCATCGAGACCAATCCACCGTCGAAAGTCACATGAACATGAAGGAGATGGTCCGCGTGGCCGTTGACAGACCCAGACGCACGCTCTTAGCACACAAACACTGTGACTGATGGTGGTTTTTTTTCTGTTGCTTTATTTCTACGGCGTGTGTGGAGGTTTCTTTGTTGAGTCTTAATTCATTCGTCTGTGCTTTGTCACGTATGCCATCGGATGGGAATCGCTCTATGGGTCATATCTGCTATCGTGAATCAGAAGGCAGCCGATGCGAGATTTTCAAGTTCACTGAATCGTCTCCTTTGGGGGAAATTTCATCATTTTTTTAATAGTGCGCCAAAAGTCAACGAAGCCGCCGCCGCCGCCGTCTGTTGCAGAAGATTTGTGAAATCTTTCCAATGAACACAGATTGGTGAACAGGCGGAACAGGTTTGTGTTGAAACGCTTGACCCCGCGCGAGGCCCAAGACTTGAATTTTGAACTGGGCAGTTCTCTGAAAGGAAAACTAAATTTTTTTAATTTCACACACTTGTGTGCGCCATCTTAGACAGGGACGATTATTCCTCCGTTCGTTGTCCCATTGGATCGAAGACTCTACAGGCCGGAGCAATGTTATCCATCCGCCATACATAACTTGGCCCTCTTAAGCGTTGCAACCGTAGACGCTTGACAAGGCGCAGGCTGCCGTACAGCCGCCATTGAACCTTCTCCTCTAGATGCCGTCAACGCAAACAGGACTACAAATCGCAAGCAAAACTTTTTTCTCATTCTATTTTAATAATGTCCAAGTTCCTTTTCTCTTAGAAGGACTGGGCTGAACAAGATGCTCGGTCTACCAGCTCTGTTAATCAACTGCCTCCAAGCATTGGCAAGAGTGATTCTAGCCTTCAGTTTTCGGTGTGATGCTTTTGTTTGTTAATACTGCGAAGCCGAAGTAGACGAACGCCTTACCAATCTCAAAGCTTTTGCTGCCAATTATGACGGTCTGTTCGAGACGTCGATGTTGTGCGACTTTCCTTGATGACGGGATATACGAACGATGCTTTGCCCTCTTTTACCGGCAGACACATTTTAGACGCATCCGTGTTAATCCCAGTAAACGCCTCATTGACAGCTCACTGCCTTCGTTCAGTTCCGTCAATGCAATCCGTAAGGCAGCACTCAGTTTAAGATCTAAGGACAGACAACGACGTCGACGTAGAATTGTGTCAGAGAAGGGAGAAGGAAAACAAGATCTGTGTCTTATTGCGCTAATGGATGAGAATAAATTCAAACTTTGAATCGACGTAAAGACGTCACATCGTGGCCACCCAAAACTTTCAAAATCTGCTTTTGTACCTTACACCATGGCGGCAGGAGTTTCATAAAGGTCAGACCACAGAGACTATGTTCTCAATGCTTAAGGTGCCCGCTTTGCGCGTCAACTTGTCGCATAGATTGAAGCCATAGAAGCAGCTTCGTCGAGGAGTATAGGGGGCGGCACGTCGTCGAACATCTTGTTCCCTTCCTCTCACATTGGAAGCTCGTCGTATTGAGCGCGATCAACGACACTGCCTAAGCCACCCACCCTCCTCAGAGGCAAGACAAAGTGTATGCTGTCATCAAGGAAAACCATACAACACCTACGTCTCGGACAGAGCGTACCTCTAGGCAACAGAAACTTCAAGTTAGTCAAGGACTTCGTCCACCTAGACTCTGGGGTAATTAGTGGCAACAACATCAATACCGAAATCAAATGCAGACTCACGCTTGCCAATCCCTGTTTCTTTGGGCTTAAGAGGGAATTAAGTAATAGGGTCCTCTCTCGAAGGACTAAACTGTATATGTATGGAAGCTTCATCATTCCACTCCTACTCTATGGTACAGAAACTTGGACGCTACTAAAAGCGGATGAGGAAGCCCTTAGTCTTTTTGAGAGAAATGTTCTGCGTGCGATTTTTGGTCCTGTCTGAGTTGATGGCGTTTAAAGGAGAAGATATAAGGAAGAATTTTATAGGATGTACGGCGGCATGCATCTGGTTAAGCGTCTTCGTATACAGCGCTTAAGATGGCTGGGTCATGTAGGAAGCATGAATAACACTGCTCCAGACCGAAAAGTCTGCGCATTAAAGTCATTGGGACAACGCAACAGAGGATGGCCTAGGCTGAGATGGCGCACACAAGTGGAGAAGGACCTCAACCATCTTGGAGTGCGCAATTGCAGACAGCTGGTGAAAGATCGTGCTGGCTGGAGAGTGGATAATTGAGTGGCACTACAGCCCACAACAGACAAAGCCCTAGCTTCTACAACAACTACTCGTGTTGTGCGTGCTGCTGTTCTTTCATGACCTAACGTTTTTCGCCGACTCCGAACGGCGAGATTTGAGAAACTTTTCGTAGACAATTCGTGCTCTCTGAGTGATGTCAGCAACTCGAAAGAGGTGGTGCCGTGAAAAAATGGGAGGTGTCCCGTCCGGGAATCGGACCTAGACCTTCTGCTTGTGGTTCGACACATTTACCCACCACTCCACGGCGACCGAAGAAAAACTGCTTCTTGAAAGATATCAAAAGAAGGAATTTTTGGACAGGGTCGTGGCTGAAGATGAAAAGCGGGTAGACTTTACTCCCTAGTAAAAAACATACTCGTGAGCTCGTCCATCATCATCTAAATCGACACAAAAAAAAAACATCCACGGCTCAAAGGTTCATACGGTGTTACCAGACGGGTGTGGTGTAGGATGTGAGGGGCTGAAACCATTGATGGAAATCGTTATCGACTACAACTAATGAGTTTGAGCCATGCATTGCGTGAAAGACGGTCAGAAATGACCAAAAGGCATGACAGGGGGATTTTTCAACATGATAACGCTTTGCCCCCAGCAGCTTCAGCAGTCAAAAGCTATCTGGAAACACTGAAATTGAAGGTCTTACCCACTCGCGGTAGTCCCCAGACCTTTCTCCTTCCGACTAGTGGCTTTGTCGACGGATGCAAAACAATTTGGGCGGTCACCAGTTCGGGTCCTTTGAAGAAACCAAAGGCTGATTCAATGATTGGATCGATGCCAGAGAGGACTTATTTTTTTAGAGGTTTTCGAAAATTGCCAGAGGGATGGGAAAAAGTAGTCGCTTCTGACGGCAGTACTTTGAGTGATGGGTCTTCTATGTTGTTTTAATAAAAAACAAATTTTGAACACAAAAAACGGGCCAAAACCTTTTCCTCACTGGGGGTAGCTTGTATCTCCTGGCGGAGAGTCTTCCAGAGGCCCCTTCTTGTCCAGTCTGCACAAATGTTTTCCAAAACATTCAAACTAAACTGTGGTTGAGCATAAGTCGGTCTAAGGCAAATTGCAAACATGTGGCTACATGGAAGTTGTTTACTCTTTTTTTTTTAAGCAGACCAAACGATTACTTCGTATGCACTCAAAGCAGTCAACACCTTTAATTCTAATTCCGCATGCACCTCATATCCAGCTATATTCCCAATGCGCGTGCAATGATCATCGCTCACAAAAGACGCTCTGTCGCGTGTTGCCAGTCACGTCACCGCGTTAATTGATCAAACATTTGAGTGCAGACTTCCATTGATAGTCCTATCAGTCGGTCACAAGTCACTCGATAAGATTCGCGCAGATTGTGCGCCAATTTATGACATTTTCCAATCGCACCCACACTTGTTGTCCCGCCAGTCCCCGCCGCCGTCAACGAAGACAGACGAAATCATTTCCCCTTTTATCTGGAGTTGATGAAATGGAGCGATTAAGTTGCATGCCACAGTAAGTAATTAGTCCGTCACACTTGGACATCGAACACGAACAATGCATTCAAACAGAAAGGCGGCCTCATGACAGCAGTTTAATTGCAAATCAAGATCGACCGTTGAATTGAGTACCAGTGACGTCAAGTTGTCATTTAGACACCGATTGACGCTGCTGCTCCCCCCCTTCCCGCCCCCTTGCACCTTGCTTACATTTTACAAATTAGACAGACAATTGCTTTCGGTTCGGCGGTAAACAAACGAGCCGAGGACCGCTGTCTGGGTCGGAACTGCTTGCTGATATGTGCTACAAGGCTGTTCAGTTCAAAAGTGTTGGCATTGAAAACCGAAACAAGATGTGATGTGTCGGCCTTGGTTGATATTTAACGAAACATGCGTCAATTTGTTTATGATGTGTTGATGCTTTAGGTAGCTGAACATGTGTTTTTTTGTTTTTTGTCTTGAGTGGGGGAGATTTTATGCTTTTTTTAAGCGTTTTTGTTTTGGGAAATATCTCTTCAAAATTGTAAATTTAAATCGATTTCGAAGCGATCTGCAACAGCGACTGTGATAGTTGCTAGCAGGGAGTTGCTAAAAATATCTGCTATTTTTTACTGCTCTTAAAAAAGTCAACTTTTCAAAGACTCGAGTGCAGTTTGTAAGGGAAAAAGTTCGCGTAACACACTACGTCGCGCATACGCCTTTCAATTCTAGTCTTCATATACGAAAAGCTGTCGAAACCTCCGTTGTAAAATCGATTGCAGATACAGAATAATGACATGAAGCAGTGTTTTCGACCAAAAAAGAGTGAGGATGGCGCCGGATAAACGTCTTATGTACCAACGAGAAGATGCCTTCGTACGAAATATTTTGAATCTCTGTTGAGTGTCCTGAATCTGTCTTGGCCGGGGCTATGAGAATCATTTGGGAGACGAACGGACTCCAGAAATTGAAAACCAAAAATTTCCCAAAAAAAAAAAACAATGTTACGACGTCATAAAACTAGACAATTTTTATTTTTCAAATGGGGAAGACAGAAGTTGAGTTTTTGTCGCGAATTTAGATCCTTCTCATTATCCTACAGCGACCGCTAATAGACGCATTGGTGGCGAAAGGGGCGAGGGGCAGCATGCCCTCCCATACGAACTTTTTTGGAATTTTTTACTTCCAAAGACATTCCTTCTTTCAGGACTTTGCTTATTGAAATTTGGGCTTTTCGGGATTTTAGTCTTTTAGGGACTTTTGGCCTTTCGAAATTTTGCCCTTTTCAAATTTTAGGCATTTTTTTGGATTTTGGACTTCCGATATTTTTAACATTAAATTTTGCTGTTTCCAGATTTTGTGTATTTCCGAATTTTGGGTATTTTTGGGATTTTGGATCTTAGGACAAGACTGCCTTTCGAACCTGTAGCATTTCAAGTAATAAAATATATTTATCGTAAAAACGTTTCTTTGTCACTAGGCGGTGTTTGTAATCATAAATTTGAAAACACTTATCTGATTGTATCAAATGAACACGTGTTTGAAAGGTGACATGTCGGACTAAATTTTTTGTAAAGACAGCAGCGTAATTTGTTGCCAGCATTAAACACTATACGGAGTTGAAAATGGGTAAAATATCTGAAGAAACACGCTATGTAAAGCTTTTTAACTTTAGAAAAGGGAAATTGGCTGAACAAATTTTCGGAAATTTACATTCAATTTAGTGTGAAAAATGGAATAAAGTGCTCAAAACCACTTGACATGTTGACAGGGACAGTGACGGTGGGTGCACTCTAAGTCAAACTATATTTTTACAGGTGGTACAAGCTTTTCAAAGAAGGTAGATAACATGTAAATGACAACGCTTGCCTTGGATGCCCCAGCACATCAAAAACCGACAAAAATGTTGTGAAAGTAAAGAAAATTGTCACAACGAACCGCCAAATAAGTATTAGAGATGTTGCTGAAGATGTCGGCATGCCGTGCGAAAAATTTGTGCATGAAGCGCGTGAAGTTCGTTCCAAAATTGATTAATTTTGACAAAAAAATGTCGCATGATCATCGCTTAGGAATTGTTGAATGTCAAGAGCAATCCAGATTTTCGTTTTCAAGATTGAAGAGACTCATGAACATTTTGCGACGATTGATTAGATACAAACCGAATCGCTGAGAGAGTTCAAAGGCATGCGAAAAAGTGCATATCAGAACTTTGAGGCTTCGAGGATTAGAAGAAACGCAAGCACAAGTGAATTATATCTGAGGGGGACTACTTTGAGAGGCACAAATTAGAAATTTTTTAAACAGACCTCGTACATCGAACGGAAAAGAACAATCCACATTTCTGTGGTGCGGCTAAAGAATGAGATTCTATACTTTACTGTTGGTCCAAGATTGGGATTAAAGATGAACTGATGGACATTTCAATCGGGAGTTCTTGAAATGGACGAGTAAGGTTGGTTTATACATGAGAGCGTTTTTTAGTTAAAGTAGCTTAAAAAGAGTTACAAAGATGAGACATTTTGTCGGTTTTCTAAGGAGTTAATTGACTTGGCAATATTATTGTCTCCAACAATTTTATTGCTCGCCTTCGGATTCTATCCAGTAGGTATAGAGATGTCTTTAAAGCACTAGACAAAAGGCACAATGCTCAAGCATTATGTGTGATATGAGGCGTGAAATATCTCTTGTTAAGAAAGCTAGACAGTTCGTAGCATTTTTCGCAAACACCAATTTGTGGCCGTTCCAACTCAGTATTTGGTTGATAAGACAAAAATTCTTTTGGCTTCAACGATGAAAGCGCTATGCATGGACAATAGTTGACAGTATTGAGAGCGCATGAGTGACAGTAGACAGCTTTGAGTTTTGAATCCATTTGATTATGCTGCCAATGTCCTAATGTTACGTTCTTAACGTACGCAGCCGTACCAAGTCTATGATTGAGAAGGAAAGGTATGAACCAAGGAACATTTTTAAAAAGCTAAGTGTACCACCATCAGTAAAAAAAATGGATTAAAATAGAATTAGCAGACAAGAAATCAGTCATAAATGTTAGGAAACAGTGCCCTAAGAGAAGACCACTCTTCATACCGTGGATACTAGACTTAAGTCCATCCAAAACAACTTATATTGAACGAAAGATAGCTTTACATCCATAAAGAAAGAGACCCATCATCCCCAAAGTAAGCATTTTCGGCAAGAGCACCTGATGCCAGATTCTGTCAAATACAAGGATTGGTTCCACTTCTCAGTGAAACATGCCATCAGCTTACCAGGACCAGGACCTATTGCTGCACAAGACATACTGCCCGTCATTTAAAATCTTCCGCAATTAAAGATTCTTCATAATCTGACAGTTTTGATGTAAAAGATGAAAATCGCACTGGTTGTCCTTCAACTGTAAAATTCACGAAATTTTTCAATTGATGGAGCAAGTCTGGCAAGGACCCATTCGGAGCAAGTCTGACGTGATGTGATGAAAATACACTTGTATCGGGATCTTTAAAGTTTTCTACATCGCATTCTTTTGGTCTAGGATGTGTCGCTTTTGTGAATTCTCAAACATTCCTGAAGATGAAGAAGTCTCTTCTTTGTTGTATTTGGATGTCTGTCTCTAGTAAGACTAATGTTCCATCGTTTCTTTTATCGTTTCTGCTATTGGGAGCCAATGCTCAATGCTCAGTAAATACACAACAATTCTCGAGTTCCTTGTTGCCACCGTTGTTCAGACCTAGGCATTGCAAGCAACCAAAATTGTCGTATAGTGAGTGAACCTATGGTCAAAAACCGATGAACTAGTTAGACAAGGTTCAAAAGAGGCTTTCGTAGCACCCGAACTCACCTTGAGACTACTCGCTTCCTTGGTTAGGGTGTCCGTCAACGGTTGGGTTTCACAACAGCACAACCAGAGATGGCATGACTCCCCAGGATGCAGGCTGACCAAGTGCATGCTCCCGAACGTCAGCAACGAATTTGCGGTATTTCAGTCATCTCTCGATAGGAACAGACAACTTGCTGACCTACAAATGAGCCATTACATCTTCGCTAAGCCTGCTTGGGCTTAACGATGGTAGCCTATGCGATGCCTGTGGTAAAAGTTGAAGATACATCAGAGCACTTTCTCTGTTAATGTAACGCCGAAAAGGAACTGCGAAAAAAACCAACACTTTGGGTTGCACAGTTTCATTAAGGAGCATTGTTGTTTACTCTGAGGAGAATGCTGTCATAGAAACTATTAAAAGATGCTGAAGGAGTTGTTTTTGTTTTTACCCAATACTGCGTCCAAGACCAGTGTTCCATTGATGATAATTTCAAAAATTTCTTAAAAGTTTCATAATTCAAAAATTTAAAAATATAAATTAACTTCGATGATCCAAAATGATAGTGTCAATGGTTGTGTTTGCACTTTGCGCACCGTTAACGTCCGATGAATCAACCTCTTTATGCTCTCTTATGATCAAGAAGGTTGTTAAATTGCCGTCCGTCAGCATACACCAGTCTTGCTAATATACCCCCATAGGTTTGAAACACTTTCTAAAAGAAGCTCCAACGTTAATTGGAGCAAATATTGGTTCACTTCTTTAAGAAATTGTATGAGGGTCTCCTCCAACATGTCTTGGTACTTCTCCGCATTCATCCCGCTGAAAACAATTGCTAAGCGGGAAGTTCCGTACCAACTAAAGGCACCCCACCCCATTACACTCTCCATGCTGACGTTTGGAGAACGAAATTTATTTTTTTCATAAATCATGACAGGAGTGTGCACTACCGTCTTACTTACTTACTTACTTATCATGCCGGCGACCCATGAAGGGTCTGAGCCTGAACAATTGGTGACTTCCATCGCTGACGGTCCTGGGTACGCTGCTTCCAGTCATCAAGGCCAAGCTGTCTTACGTCCGCGATGACTTGGTCTCTCTACCGGAGGTTCGGTCGTCGTCTTCTTCTCAAACCAGGAGGCTCAGATTCGAAGACCCTCTTCGCTGGAGCGTTGCTGTCCATGCGTTCGATGTGGCCGAGAACATTTTTCCATTTTTCATCAAACACCAATTGTTTTCGTGCCCAGTCCAATCTTGTCATCTTATGCTGGGCAGTAAGAGGTGGTTGCGACTTAATTTTTTTTTTGACTGCAGCTTACCCGACGCCTTAACAAATCTGTGAACGGTGGATTTGGGGGCTTCTATTCGAGGACATGCTGCAACACTTCCAATGCTATTTGTGGAATTGGACAATTCCTTTAAAATGCGCCTTTTTTAATAATTCGTTAATGCTGACGGAAGGCCTGTTGATTTTTGTTTGTGTCATAAAGAGTGCCCATTTGTTTAAAATTTTGAAAGAGGTAATGTGAACGATTTAAGAGCCTTACAATTCCAATCAAGTGTCGACTTGCCGTTTTTTAAACAATTCAATTATTTACCCTTTTTCAAATTTACTCTTCCCATCTAAATAATTTTACTTGAAATGCAAATAATCGACACTTTTCCAGAGCAAATCATATACTGCCATGGGGTACGCATTGTTAAACATGTTTAAATTGTACCGTTAGAGGAAGGTTACAGCTCCAGTCGCGGTTTGGCTCTTACTTTATGAGACATTGCCTTTGTGTGTGTTTGCCCAAAAGACAGCAAATATCAGTAAATTCTTCGATATGGTTGGAATTTTTTAGTCTACTCAATGTTTCTGAGTATTTTTCGAAATCCTGGGAGATCTTTTCCTAAATATTTGTCTTGCATTTTCAAGACAAAACATTTTGAAGATGGCATTATCATTTTGGGACGCACCTTAAGTCTTTGGATATGCAATAGCAACTCCAATAGCCACGTTTGCCTCTTAAAAATGTATTTCTATTCACACTTAATTTCAGACGTCACCGGCGGCGTTCCAGGAACGGTGTGAATAACATTTCTAGCATTAGAACATTGTAGAAGCTTGACACGAAGGTTATTCAAATTTATTTGAGAATTATATTAACATTTCATTTTTCGCTTCACTGCATTAATCTTGATGATTTCAATTAAAAGAATCCCCGGGATGGGACAAAATTAATCAGCATCAACATGCTAACACCAGCAGCAGCAGCAGCAGCAATGACAAGCAAAATTCTGCTGCTCTCCACGTGTTTCGACCGTCCTATGTTCACTTCGTATTCCTTTTTTCTTGTCGCGTATCTCTTTACAGAATCATTTAATTTATTACCTCTTTTTCGGGTCTGGCGCGTGTGTATGTGTGGGGTGGAGCAAACAAAGCAAAAAAATTGTTGTTTACGCATTTTTACCCAAGACCCAACTCAGAATTAATTCAATTTAATGCGATTCTCGTTCTCTTTGATTCCGTTCTTCGTCGTTTGCCAAATTTGAAAGCACAAATAGAATGAGAGGCAAGCAAAAAAAACACACACACGCGCTCCACCACACCACCAATCAGCCCTGCCTCGGCGGTGTACGTGCAGAGAGCGCGCGCAAAAAAATATGAATATCAAAGCAGTTCTTATGAAAGAATTTTTTGTCAAAACGTAAGCGAATTTCCTAACTGCGTAGTTTCGCCGTTTGTTTACGAAAGAAAGCAAATCGAGAGAAAAAATGCGAAAGCCGGCCGAAAAAAACCCCGATCCAGCTAAATTGTCGATTACTGTAGATAAATATTTATGTGTGTGCGGCTGCCTTAATTTATTTATTTTGTTCTGGTCAATGCAGATACAAACATAAATACTGATTTCGTATTTTCTGGACGGGAATAAATTCTTTCAAAGTTTATTGCGAATTTTTTGTGGATGTTGAGGGGTGGCGTTTAATTTAGGTGCTTTATTGATTGGTCCTACTTTTATGGGATCACTTAGGAACTGCGTAGATTGAAAATACTTGAGGAATGCGTTCAATCAAATCGTGAAACACAAATATTTTTTTATTCGAAAAGGTTTCTCATCATCATCTTGTTCAATCCCCATGTTCCATTAACGGGGTTGCCGGGGTAACACACGCACGAGAGACCTCCAGGCCGCTCGATCGG
This sequence comes from Eristalinus sepulchralis, assembly GCA_944738645.1. Lineage (NCBI taxonomy): Eukaryota > Metazoa > Arthropoda > Insecta > Diptera > Syrphidae > Eristalinus > Eristalinus sepulchralis. Next base: position 76,218,950 of record OX122882.1, read on the forward strand.
TGACGCACTCTTGGCGAAGCCCAATGCCCATAGTGGAAGGTATTGATTTACAACCGAAAACATCTGCTGCTATAACGCGACAAAATCAATCCCAAACTCCTTTGGAAAACTTCAGAGTTTACCTCGAGCTACTCGGTTGTTCGGTCGTATGCCTTTTCCAAATCCACTAAACTACTGTAGCTCGGCTTAGCATGCTCCCAAGTATTCTCGAGTATCATTCTTACAGCGAAAAGCTGATCGGTTGCAATTCTGCCGCGACAAGAGCCGCCCTGTTTATCCCCCAAACTTGGACTCAACCATAGCTCTAGAACGGGCGACTAACACCTTAGGATAGACCTGAAAGGGGAGACTTAAAAGACATAATAATAAATAATTGAGTGGCACAGCCCACAAGGGACCACAGCCTAGCTTCTACAACAAATACTAGTATTGTCCGTCCGAGGGAACAGTACCTCAAGAGTAGAAGGGACCTACAGTTTTTTGCCGACTTCGAACGGAGATTCTCGAGATTTGAGAAGCTCAGGAAGTGTCCATTGGCACACTTTGAGTGTTGTCAGCAACTCGAAAAAGGTGATGCTGTGAAAAAATTCGAGCTGTCCACCCGGGAATCGAAGCTAAACGTTATGCGTGTGGGTCGACGCACAGACCACTACGCCACGTCGACCACACTTAACACTTATAAGACATATGTCCCTGTAATTGGAGCTCTTGCCTCCCCTTTTTTGCAAAAGAGGAACCAAAACCACACGACTGCCTCTCTATGCACAGCTGTAATCATTTCGGGCCAGATTTCATCCACATCGGCGGACTTGCCAACTTTTAGCCATTCAATCGCCAAAGTGACATCGTCCATCGTTGGACTATACTCCGCCTCACTTAAGGCAGTAGTTCTGTCATCTTTAGTTCGGGACTGTACAGCTTCGAAAAGTGATTGCTCAAACGGCGCAAGATGACCACCTCAGGGACGGACACCAGGGATTTGACTCCTACAATTATATTGGTAAATGAGGGCAAAACGAAGTACATGCTGTCATCAAGGAAGGACACACAACATCGACATCTCGGACAGAGCGTCACTCTAGGTAGCCGAAACTTCGTGGTAGTCAAGCACTTCGTCTACCTCGGCTCCGCGGTAAATAGGGACAATAACACCAGTACCGAAATGAAACGCAGAATCACTCTTGCCAATCGCTGTTTCTTTGGGCTTAAGAGGCAAGTGAGTCTTTCGAACGACCAAAGTGACTTTGAACAACACCTTGATCATCCCAGTCCTACTTTACGGCGCAGAAACCTGGACGCTACTAAAAGCGGATGAGGATGCCCTTGGTCTCTTCGAGAGAAAAGTTCTGCGTGCGATTTTTGGTCCTGTTTGCGTTGATGGCATCTGGAGGAGAAGATTTAACGACGAACTCTATGGGCTGTACAGCGACATGAGCCTAGTCAGGCGTCTCCGGATACAACGCTTAAGATGGCTAGGCCATGTAGAGCGTATGGACACTACTGCTCCGGCCCGAAAAGTCTTCGAATCTGAGCCATTGGGACAACGCAACAGAGAACGGCCCAGGATAAGATGGCGCACACAAATGGAGAAGGACCTCAACCAACTTGGAGTGCGCAACTGGCGGCAGCTGGCGAAAGACCGTGCTAGCTGGAGTGGCATGTTGGTTGAGGCCCAGGTCCACCCCGGACTGTAGCGCCACAAGAAGAAGAAGAATAACTGATATCGCTGTCACTCCGAAGCCGAAGTATATAAACCCTTTCAGTTCGTTTAATTCTAGTTCACTCCTGAGGTAATTGGGACTTGTGCGCACAGTCGGTCTTATGTAATATCACAGTTTCTGGGCAGAGTTTTTTTTTGAACTGCTTAACCAAATGCAAAAAAATAAAATTAAGTTGTGAACTATTCAGTTGATAGACATCTGTTTTGAACTAGTTCGTTCCTGAACTACATATGTCATGTAGAAGTGGAATCATAGAATTGAAGCGAACACATTTTTGGGACAATTATCAAAAATTTATTTGAAAGTTTTACCACCTATTTCCCATTAGAGCCTTTCAAGGTAGCGATCACAGAGTTTTTTCGTTCCCTGCCTTCGATTCTTCTTCTTTGTGTGGCGCCCCAGTCCGGGGTTGACCTGGACCTCAACCAACATGCCAGCACGAACTTCCGCTAGCTGCCTCCAGTTGATTGAGGTCCTTCTCCACTTGTGTGCGCGACCTTAGATGAGGCCACCTTTTGTTGCGTTGTCCCAATGACTCCGAATCGAGGACTTTTTGGTCCGGAGCAGTGATGTTTATACGCTCTACATGGCGTAGGAATCTTAAGCGTTGTATTCGAAGACTGCTTGACCCGGCGTATGCCACCGAACAGCCTCTAAGTTCTTCGTTGAATCTTCTCCCCCAGATGCCATCAACGCAAACAGGACCGTAAATCGCACGCAAAACTTTTCTCTCAAAAAGACAAAGGGCTTTCTCATCCGCTTTTATTAATATCCAACTTTTCGCGCCGTAAAGGAGAACTGGTAGGATCAGGCTGGGGTACAAAGCCAGTTTAGTCTTTCGAGAGGGCCCTATAATTGCCCTCCTGAGCCCACAGAAAAAGGCGATTGGATCTGCGTTTGATTTCGGTACTGGTGTTGTCCCTATTTACTGCGGAGCCGAGGTAGACGAAGTGCTTAACTACCACGAAGTTTCGGCTGCCTGAAGTGACGCTTTGTCCGAGACGTCAATGTTAGGTGTTCTACTTTGATGACAGCATGTACTTCGTTTTGCCCTCATTAACCACCAGACACCAGCCGCTTCCGCTTCAATGCCACATAACGCCTCATTGACGGCTCACCGTGTCCCTGCCTGTGAGTGCTAAAAAAAATTTCATGACAAGGTGACATATCCGCCGCTTGGAAAAAGTATGCTCCCTAGACTATATATAAACTGAAATTGATTAAAATAGTGTTTGTTTAGTTTGATTACAAAGATTCGTCGAACTTGCCATAATACTTCTATCTGCAATCTTATCATCAGCTGATAACGCTTTCAGTGTCGGTGAACTACATTTCTACACTTTTCGTATCTCGTTGACAGATTGATTAATTTCGGAATGAAATTTGAAATTTTGCCATAAATTTCGAGAGGTGATCGAGAGTTTTCACATTTCACATTCAAACTGTATGTCCGCCATCGAGTGCATACTTATAGCCGGTATTTTGTTGTTTGGTGACTCATTGGACAACGACAATTCAAACTTAAAGTATGACTTGAATATAATTGAACGTGATTGGCTACTTTTTCGTGAGCAGATGATTAGGTTGCAATTCAATGAATATTCAATAACTATCATCGACAGTTTGGTGACAAATGGTGACTGGAAAAAGATTAGTTTTGCAGAGTTTTGATTGAATTCAATTCTTCCTTAAGGTTGTCAATTTATTTTAGAGTAGAGTAAGCCTTTTAAAATAAATTTAGAATTAAGATCGTCTTGCTGTTTTATTACACTTTGGTTAAATTCTCTACTTCACTGATTTGATGATGATGATGGGTCTATCGTTCTTCTAGTCGCCTTATTTTCAATTTTAACACATCAGTCAATAAGTCCCGGGACCAACATTTAGGGGCCACCACTTCTTGCGACTTGAAAACAATGAAAAAAAAAAAAGAATTTCGTGTGTTGATTAAACATTGCTTTTTGACGGGAGAGATTATCGTGCAGTGGCTTGAAACATGTTACAGGGACTCTACTCAATCAAAAACAACCATCTGTCAGTGGTATGCTGAATTCGAACGTAATGATACCAACAATGCGGAAAGCCAATTGAGGTGTTTACAGCTGAAATCGTCAAAAAGTACACAAAATCGTTTTGGATACCCGCAAAGTGAAATTGCGTGAGACAGCTAATACCTTCAAGATAGCAGAAGGCAGTGGGTACAATAATTTAAAAGAACATTTGTCCATGTACGGGTTTTTCAAAATGAGCCAAATTCAACAAGCAAATGGCCTGTTTTTTCGGAAAATCTGAACATGCCGCAACCGTAGCACTAGAACAACGCAGAACAGTCAATTCTAAGTGGTGCACAACCATTTGCTTGCCAGTTGTCTTCCAAGAAATCAGGAAAACTAACCGCCGAAGACGGATCACTCTTCACTAAGACTATGCGAGCTCTCATACATCGGCTCAAACAACTGCATTTTTGAGCACTCAAGACATCGATTTGATGAGTCATCCGCCATATAGTCCTGATTTGGCACTTCAAAAAGATCGCCGAAACTGAAGCCTGTTTTGAGGCCAAGGGTAAATCGTTCCATAAAAAAGGTTTCGAAATGTTAAGGCCGCGTTGGACTGATTAAATCACTCTTGAAGGAAACTTTGTTGATGAATAAAGTCGAATTTCGCTAGAAAATGTGCTTTACTTGGTGAGTCCTGGAACTGATTGAGTGATGTATTATGTACGTTAGGAGTTCTCCAAAGAAAGTTAATCAAGCTGCGTGGAAGTGTCTATGAAATGACATCACTGTCTACTTGGAAGCAGAACCAAGTTTCTTAGTTTAGGACAATTACAAGAAGTACAAGGAATCTCTTAACTTAATTGATTGTTTAAAAATGGGAACATTTCATTACCGAAAGGAGTCTATCGACTTAGCAATATTGTAGTCTTCAATGAGTTGTATCGCTCCCTTTCTAACTTTATCCAATAAGTGTAAAGAGAACCAGGACTGACAGGAGCGTTGTATTCATGCTTGGGGCGTATACAGAACAGTCAAATCAGAGATAGATGGACAGGATGCATCTTAATCTAGCTAACTCAAATATGTGAACGTTCCAATTAAGCGTTAAGTTGAAAGAACAGAAAATCTTTCGGCTTTAGCATCACAAACATACAAAACAGAGCCCTTGGGACTTGGACCCATCGAAAATAACTTGAACGTCTCCAAAGATAACTTCGAATCCATAGAGGAAGGGATGCATCGTTGCCAAAGCCGAGCAATTTCAACAAAAGAGTCTGTCGAATGGCTTTGAAATAACAAGCGCAACAATCTTGCTTTCTCCCCCATAGTGCAAGGATTGATTGCACTTTTCGGAGAGATACATATGTCAGATCATCTTCTTCTTCTTCTTGTGGCGCTACAGTCCGGGGTGGACCTGGACCTCAACCAACATGTATCTCCAGCCAGCACGGTCTTTTGCCAGTTGCGCACTCCAAGTTGGCTGAGGTCCTTCTCCACTTGTGTGCTCCACCTTATCCTGTGCCGTCCCCTGTTGCGTTGTCCCAATGGCTCAGATTCGAAGACTTTTCGGGCCGCAGCAGTGGTGTCCATACGCAATTTCGTTTTGGTTTCCATGTCCTTTGAAAAAAAGGAAGGTTAGAGTTGTGGGTTGGTATGGGTGAATGAGGAACGTTTGCATTTTGCGGAAAGAGCCCTCGAGAGAAGGACAGATGAAGCTTACATAGTGGTTTTGTTAGTGTCTCGAAACACCTCTTCAGGAGAATAGGGAGTAGACGATCCGGGCCAGCGGAGTTTTGCATTTTGGGATCGTTTAAAACCACTTTCACTTTAAGAAGGTGAAAGTCGATTTGTTTCATTCTCTCTAGTACAGATGTGGGATTTGGTTTTACGCGATCACCTGCCTTACGGCTTATATCACTCGGAACGCTTTCCCAGGAGTCGCAGATAATGCAAGACTAGACGCCTTAGTTTCCCAAGAACCAAATGAGATCATGCTTGAGGGACAATCACCCCACCTTGGTATGGAGCGAGGTCTTTCGAAAACCTCTGCCGCTCTATGGGTCGCATCACCCGATTGAGAATTCCACACTGAGCCGGGAAAGTCCCCTAACCGCCTGGCCTGAATCAGTTGGGTCAACAACCTAATTCACGGCAAGGTACACTAACCTCGACTCTGTCCACGATATGGATATTAAACCACAGCCACCACGATAATCCCACAAGGGGGCCTACCACACGATCAGGCTGAAACTGAACTTCCATAGGCTTCTGACATCCCGTGGTACCAGAATATAGCTTCTGGTCAAGCTGTGACGACCCTCAAAACCTGGGTCTGGTAGCTGCCATTCCGTCACCAAGTGGACTTCGGCTCCATCAGTGATTCCGTTGACCCTAAAAATAGTGTTACGGATGTGATTTTGAATCAAGGGATTCATAAATCTAGTCACATCATCTGGAGCTCTCTAGTACAGTCGGAGACAACGTTCAATCTGTCAGCTTTGAGCTGACTGCAAAATTTGTAGCAAGCAGATCATCTTTGTCTACAGACCCGACAGCACACTTTTCATCTCTCAACTTGACGGGATAAGACTATCCCACCGTTCCCATCCCATTTAGCACAAAGAAACGCCTAGAAGGGTCTTCAGAATTCTTACTAGAATTATTCAGTGGCTACACCCCATTTGTGGTGGCATAAAAACCGAGAGTTACCCAGCTGCCTCATAAAAACAAATATAAACACATCACACGACTTGTTTCTTCTCGTTTTATTCACATTTCAATGAAGCCTTGATTCATTCATTAGAAGACCATTATCCACGTCTTAATGACCAACTGAATGTGCAGAACCGACGTGTGGCCAAATGTGATTCCCGACCCCTGGGGACTTCGGGGAATTTCAAAACAAAACACTTTCTTTCACTGGCAGTGTTTACAATTATCTGGTCTTTTTTTACGGTCGAGATACTCGTATCTGAAATAGTTTCCCAAACGATTCTCGTTCCTTTTTCTTGTTTACCCGTTTTTGTGCGAACAAAGAACTGCGCAGTATGCGCTCGCACTTACATACATGCGTGTCTGGCGGGGCACTCCAATAGATTAGATAACTAATTATTGTTCTTGTAATGCTCGCACTGCCGAGATGTGTATGTGGCTGCGTGTGGCAACAGCGTGGAAATTGCGTGGTTTTCTGTGTATCGTCGAGAATTCGATGATTTTGGGTAACGCTCAACAAACATGTTGAGTCATAGTCTTTGTTTGTGGATTTGAAACATACGGGGGGTTTCTGAAACAACTTACACATGTTGTACTTGTTGGGAAACGCATACATGTGTGTAATGCATGCTTCGAAGTACTTAGAGTCATATTCTTAAATTAAAAGGTCCTCCATTTTTGGATAACCTTTAGAAGAGCTTGTTAGGAATTTACTGAGTCTTGTCGGGGCTTCAATTTCTGTCCTGTTTTGTGATTCCTGGGGAACATTTTGAATGGAAGCATTCATTTAATAATACATTTGTGGTAAAACAATGTGTTGTAGAAATGAAGTCAAGATTCCTCGCGGACTGTTTCTTGCGCCAAATATGGAAGATAAAGTATTCTGTTACATAAAAAAATTTCAGTTTGAATTTGTTAACTCTCCATGGTACATACAGCACGCTTTTGAACTGAAATGACCGATATTCTCTTCTTTGTGCGAAAATATGGAAACATGTGAAAACAGACTAGTTTGTCAACGAGAATGCTCATAATTAAGCTATTTTGCGAGGGGAAGTGGATGCGAAAAATAGGAGGAACTGTAGGGCGATCGCATGCAACGGTACAAAAAATAATAAACAATTATAGATATAAAGCGACACTAAAAAATAGAACTGAAGGGGAAAAACAAACTTGCTCTCAGAACAAAGCGAGCGGAATATTGTTCGGATAATCCAGTCCAATCCAAAATCTAGCGTTCCAAAGCTGAGGTGTCATCCGTAATTAATAAGCCTCTTTCAGTGGAAACCGTTTGCAGAGTCTTGAGAAAGAATAATTTAAATGGTAGGATCGCCCGAAGAAAGCCTTACATTTCCCTAGTTAACAAGAAGAAAAGATTGGAGTTTGCTAGACAATATGTAAACCACCCGGAAAGCTTTTGGGAAGGTGTTTTGTTTTCAGATGAAACAAAAATAAATTTATTTGGGACTGATGGCAAACAAATTGTTTAGAGGGAACCAAATACAGCTCTCAAAGCTAAGAATATAAAGTCAAGCATAAAACAGGGGGGAGGATCTGTGCTGTTGTGGGGTTGTATGGCTTCAAATGGCTGTGGAAAGTTTGAATTTATAGAAAATACTATGGACAAAATTGGCTATTTGAATATTTTAAAACGAAATTTACGAAGTTGAGCAGTAAATGTAGGTCTACCTTCGGTTTTCTACTTCCAACAAGAAAATGATCCGAAGCACACCTCCTATTTAGTACGCGAATGGTGGCTTTATAACGCTCCAAAGCATCTAAAAACACCCTCCCAATCGCCGGATCTTAACCCTATTGAACATCTATGGCACGAAATAAAAGTACGGCTTAAATAAAGTACCTTACGGCTTAAATAAATAAGCAGGAGCTAAAAGCTAAAATTCAGGCAGCTTGGGAAGGGATTCAGCCATCTTTTACTGAAAAACTGGTAAAATCCATGCCACGGCCGTTACAAGATGTCATAGTTGCTGTAGGAGGTGCCACCCGTTACTGAAATTTTATTTGTAACTGTTTTTGTTTTGTGTTTTAGTCGTAACTCGAATTTACTTTAAGTGTATGCTCAAGTTTTTTTTAATTTTCATATTTTTGTTTATGGTTTTTAGCAATTGAAATATGTCAATTGGACCTGCATTAAAGTTTTATTAATTAACTACTTTTTTTAAAGGCGAAAAAGATAAAAATATGTTTAAGCTGTGTCGTAGTTACTAAACGATAATATTTCTAAAGTGCAGCGCTGTTAGTAAGATAAAATGGGTCGTGTTGTGCATTGCACTCCCGAGAAACCTTAATCAAAAAAAAATTGCTTTCTAAGGGTAAAACTTATAAATTGATAAGTGAAATTTTTGGGGGTGATCGCAAATGCCAAAAAATACGTTCAAAAGGCAAAAAAAAAACAGAAGTTAACCCCCGCCGATGAACGACAAATAGTAAGATTAGTCAAACGTAACCCGTTTATGAACGCTAGGAAAATAAAAGAGGAGTTAAATTTACCCGTGGCGACATCAACAATAAGAAGACTGGTAAAGAAGAATTTACCTGCCGGAAGTTGCAGAAAAGTAACACTACTGTCAAAATTCAACCTATTAAAACAAACAAAATTTGCAAAAGAAGAAGGAGAAGGTGCTGAAAAGAAAAAAACAAAAAATTTTCTTAATATTTGACATTTTGCTAGAATATGTAATAAGTTCCGGATATTTCGCAAATTTTTCTCAATTCTTTTCTAATTTATTCCCATTCAGTTGAATGAAAGTGCTCCTTTGCGTCAGGCAAATCTTAAAAACGGATATTCTCGAAGAAAGCAGAAAGAAAACACTTGCCAATCAATGTTATTAATTATTTATTAATACGCCTGCACGATGCATCTAAATGCACTTTCATGTGCATAGCATCTGACATGTAATAAAATATCAAGCAAATACAAACTACAGATTGCTCAGCTTGGAAGAACGTGACCTTCTTGTGGTCACGACACGCTGTCAGTGTTATGATTCTATTAATTCATTCCATGTAACTGCTTTATTAGCGTGCAGTTACCATGCCAGAATGTAGTACGCATTAGAAGTGCTGCTTATTGTGTCACATTTACGTGCGAAATGAACAAAGAAATTCCATTTTCATGTGCAGTGGTCTAACCCACTGTGCTTAAAAAGTAATTTCAAAAATGTTCTTGTGTTTACAGTTTTAAATTGACATGAGTTTTGACATCATTAACCTTAGACTACACTTTTTGGCAAAACTGACAATGTTTTATTGGGCTTCACCACTACCCATTGTCACATACAGTGAGGCTAAAAAAACAACTGCGACATATTTATATTGCTTCTCTGTTTCAGTCAAAATATCTCACCCGTTTTTGATATATATTGAAAAGAAATACATTTTAAATGAAAGTACATTATTAATTCGCGTACATTCACTAGCATATTTATTGGGTCGTTCACTAAGAAACTTCGTTTGAGGACAACAACTGATCTTATTGATTTTTTTCTCAGCCAACTTCATAATTAACCGCCTTACCGTTATATATTTGAACACCTTATATTGTAAGGCTTGTTTGTTAAAAGTTTTGTTAGAAAATGTGCCCTATTGAAGAGAGAAACATTTTCGGCATATTTTACCATTTTACTACCAAAATGGTAAGAATGCAGTTTGAGCAAGGCGAAAATTATGTGATGTGTAGAGACAAAATTTTTTTGAGGGGATCGTGCGTAACTCACACGTCAACATCATAGGCACAATCCTTCACAAGTCCGTTCAACTGCTAGCTTATGCAGATGACATTGACGTGATCGGCCGAACTCAGCGAACCGTCAATGAGGCGTTTGCTAGCATCGAAGCAGAAGCGGCTAAAATGGGTCTGGTGGTTAATGAGGGAGAAACGAAGTACGTGCTGTTATCAAGGAAGGACACACAACATCGGCGTCTCGGACAGAGCGTCACAATAGGCAGCAGAAACTTCGAGGTAGTCAAGCACTTCGTCTACCTCGGCTCCGCGGCAAAAAATAGGGACAACAACACCAGTACCGAAGTCAAACGCAGAATCAGACTTGCCAAACGCTGTTTCTTTGGGCTTATGAGGCAATTGAGTAATAAAGTCCTCTCCCGAACGACCAATGTGACTTTGTACAACACCTTGATCATCCCAGTCCTGCTTTACGGAGCAGAAACCTGGACGCTACTTAAAGCTGAGTCTTTTAGCGAGTCATTAAACTTGTATAAAGTCTCACATTTCGTTCATCCTAGTCGTTTCATTTGCTTGTAAACGATCGCGTTAGACTTATTTAAACTTTCAGCAATCTTTCGAGTTGTTATTCAACGATATACAGCGACCATCGCTTCATCGGCTTCAAGAAGCCTTCCGTCATGGTACATAAAAATAGTTGTGCCACTCAATTCTCAATCAAATTCTTACAATTTACCATTAAAATCACAAGGAACCAAGACGTAACTTCTACAGCAACTACTCATGTTGTGTGTGCTTCTGTTCTCTCACCAGTGTAAGGGACCTACAGTTTTGCCGACTCTGAACAACGAGCTTAAAGAAGCCTTTCATAGACAATTGATACTTTTTCAGTGTTGTCAGCAACTCGAAAGAGGTGGTGAAAAACGTGAGGTGTTCCGTCCGGGAATCGAATCTAGATATTAGGCGCGTCAGTCGATGCACTTACCCACTACGCCACGGCGATCAGTAAAGAGTAGAAATCGCCGGAACGAAACTTTGCACGCCAATTTTGGTTTGTAAAATGTTGTCCCTTCTTCTTCTTCGGATGGTCCGGGGTGGACCTGGACCTCAACCAACATGCCCCTCCAGCTAGCACGATCTCTTGCCAGCTGCTTCCAATTGCGCATTCCAAGTTGGTTGAGGTCCTTTTCCACTCAGCGCCATCTCAATCTAGAACGTCCTCTGTTGCGTTTACCCTGTGGTTCGGATTCGAAGACTCTTCGGGCCGGAGCAGTGTTGTCTATCCGCTCTACATGGCCTAGCCACCTTAAGCGTTGTATCCGTAGACGCTTGACTATACTCATGCCGCTGTACAGCCCTTACAGTTCGTGGTTGAATCTTCTCCTCCAGATGCCATAGACTCAAAGAGGACCTAAAATTGCACGCAGAACTTTTTCTCGAAAAGACTAAGGGCCCGATAATCGCACTCGTTTGACAATATTCATGTTGTTGTACAGCCAGTAAAGGATTCAGTCTTCCCCATCATACAACATCGTCACCACCAGCGACCAATTATCTTGTCGTTCTCTCAAGTTTCTAGCCATACTTCTGTGATATTGTCAGTTTCGCAATGTCTGTGGACGCTAGGTCAGTGTATTCTTGTTTTTATTTTCCTCATAAAAAAATTCTCCACCACTCTCGCAATTTGAAAACTTTTCCTTTGACGCATTCCTTCAAACTGACTGTATCGCAAGAAGAGCAAACGAGTCAGTCAAATTATTTCGACGTTCAAGGTTGCAGCTTAACCTACTGATCATTTTTAAGAATTTTTGAGTGTAAACGTCGCTCCCATAACTGTCTACTTTTCTAAAAATCTGTGACACACTTAGCAATTGATAATTATAAGCCACAGTCCCCTGAAATCAAAATGAAAAACAGACGCACAAACAAATGAAGGATCCGTGGCGCTTCAGTGCTTTGCATATTTTGTTTTTCTTTCTTACATCACCTGTGTCATTGACATTCAAATTTTGCACAAACGCGACTCTGTATGCTTTGAAACGATAATATCATGCGCAAAACTGGGACAGGAAATGTCAGCGACCAACTGTTCCTAAGATTTGTTTGCTCTTTTTTTCGTTTTTTTTTTTATTGTTGGTTGTGTTTATTTTTGTTTTCAGGTGGGGGGATATTTATCTTTTTTGACATGATTGGCACATTGGCAAGCGATCTTTGGGGCAAAAAAAAATTTCTGATTTAGGTAGGTGCTACATAAAATTTGGAAACATTGTCTTTATGTGCTGAGAGACTCGTTAAATGAGGGAAATATGAACAAGAATTCATTTCAAAATAGGAACAAATATAGAAAAGGAATGCGAAGTACCAAACCACACCTGTTTTATTGACCACAACTAAATATGAGACTACACATCACTTGTCAAATGAAACTATACAATAAAAAAAAAAACAACTTTCCGTCAGCAAAATAATTTACCACAGGTACATATGTATGTACGCCACGGCGACCACATATAATAAAGGCTGTCCCAACAAGAACGCAAGATTTAAAATTTAAATTAAACGCAGAAATTTAGAAAAAATCGTGAATTCTTTATTATATCGTAAAGTAGACAGGATGAGGTTATGTGTGGAATAACACATCGGCCTGATGGCCGCCGCGGCTTTGTTGGCACAAACGCGATCTTTTTATGAAATTTTCAAACCGTTGCTGCGGTATTTCATTAATGCAGCGTCCAATTTCCTCTTTTAAGGCTTAAGTCGTCGGCTTATTCGCATAAACTATCGACTTCAAAAAACCCCAAAGAAAAAAGTCCAATGGTGTTAAATCGCACGATCTAGGCGGCCAATTATGTTCTCCAAAACACGAAATAACACGACCGGGAAATGACTGATGCAGCAATTGAATTGTTTCTCTGGCTCCCCTCCACATTAATTTTTTCAATTCTAGAAACGAAAAAATTGGTTATCATTCAATTGGTCACGATACCGAACACTATTGACTATTTGCGCTTGACCTGACTCATTTTTATAGAAAAAAGGTCCAATGATTCCTCCAGCCCAAAATCCACACCACACAGTGACACGTTGAGGATGCATTTGCTTCTCGTAAATCACTCGAGGATTTTTCACGCCCCAAATGCGACAATTCTGCTCCCTTCGCTGTACATGGTCAGTTCCTGAGTTAATTGAACTTTGTATGCATGAAGATGCAAATCTTTCTAGTGGATTTGGAAACACCAATTTGCTGAGCTCGGTGTCGAATTGAGGTGAATGGAGCTTGAGCGGCATCATCACGTACTGCTGCGATATTTTTGGTCGATCGACCTGGTCGAAGTCGCGTTGTTGTCTTTACATCAGTTACAGACCCGGTTTTAGCAAATTTTTCTATTAATCGTTTTACAGTTGACTCTTTTGGAGCATTATTGTAATTTTTAAGGCATGCAAGCGAAACCTTCATTGTTTTAGTATATTCATCCTTAGATCTGGGACATAGATTCGTTTGTCTTTCGATCCATCGATCCGTCGATCCACCCTTGATCCGGTCCCTCGATCGGTCAATAGATCGGTCCTTCGATCCGTCTATCCTTGGTCCGTCGAGTCATCATCCACCGGTCCGTCAATCCATCCGTCCGTATGTTCCAAGAAAAAAAGAAATATGCATATTCCCACGCATGAAACTACTTTCATCATCCATTTAAACTACCGATCATATCAATCGACAGATCTATTGAAATATTTTAAAACTTCTTGTTGTTTAACAACTTTTTGGTTTGAAGTACCAAAACAAACAAAAAGAGTCAAAAGGCACCAAAGTGCCTAAAAACTGCTAAAATTAAGTCAATGCCTTAAATGACGTTTAAACTAACAGATGAACCAACAGATAAAATGGAGAGCGATCGTGCCTGTGCGTTCGAAAAATGTTGGCCAAACTTTATTTTTTTTCCACGAGCCATATTTTAAGCTACATGTTGGTTTTTTGATTTTTGCCCAAAAAGAACCAAAGGGTTCTTGGTTTGGGTTCTTTGGTTCTTTTGAACAGAATGTGTTCATCCGCAGGCTGTATTAAGCGCTTAGTCACTGAAGATGTTAACGGAAGACTGGTCTTCCTAGTTTCAATAGACACTACAAAAGCTAACCTCTGGGTTCTGGAAGATACATTCCAGTCCTCTACCATTTACCATGTTGGCTTACATGCAGTTCGGCTTCCACCCCATAACTTACTAGCCAACCATATCCAACCCCCAACCAAGTTCTTCTTCTTGGCATCAGTCTGCGGTGGACCTTAATCATCTCTCTTCTCTTAAGCTTGGACGGTCATTCGCCCCTTACCTCCAATTTTGCAACCCAAATGGGTCCTTCGGCACTTGTATGCCCCATCTTTAGATGAGGTCGTCCTTTGTTGCACTATTCCAACTACTCAGATTAAAAGACGTTTCGGTCTGAAGCCGTGCTGTCGATCCGCTCTACATGGCCTAGCCTTCTTTAACGTTGTGTTCATTAAATTGGCATATGCCTCCGTTCAGTTCATCATTGAATATTTTCCTTCCAATGCCATCAACGCTTAGAACTATTGAAAAGACCAAGAAGGACTTTCTCATCCGCCTTAATAACGTCTAAGTTTCTGAGTCCTAGAGCAGGACAGAGATGTTGCGGTGTTCAGGATAGGACAAAGCCATGAGAGAGGGCTCTGTTAACCTATTGCCTTGAGAGCCTAAAAAAGGAAGCTTTGGCGTGGTTCTACTTTTGATTTTGGTACTGATATTGTTTTCTTTCTTCCTTTTCATTCTTCCTTTACTCTCTTGTCCATTCCTGCCGCTTCTGTTTTAAACCTAGCAACCATCTCATTGATGGCTCGTCGTATTTGCTCAATAACATCAATAGAACCCATTTAAGCCAGTGGTGAATGGATTTTTGAAAACTCTTTCCTCTGGGATTAACTTAGCCCAATCTTCTGAAGGAAGATATTGAAAAAACTCACATGCAAGCGCGTCGCCTTGTCTGAAACCTTTTTTTTACCTTGAAAATTTCGGTGAGTTTACTACCGACCTTGATGGAGCAAAAAGAGTTGACGAGTTTGTAAGTAAGTCCAAAAGTAGGCTTGGCACTGCATAGGACATCTCCATGTACCCTGTAATATGCCACCATTTAGACTTTAATGGAAATGAGAAAATCTGATCAATGGCGGACTTTCCTGGCCTTATACCACACGGATAACGACCTATCGGATGGTTCAGACTTTCACACAAAACTGCTAAGAGCATCTTACTATCTGTTACTTTTAATAAAATGCAAAAGAATGTAATCCGAAAGGAAACTTTCGTTTCTCCTACCAAAAACCCACTCACTTACCGCTAATTCACTTGGATGCCAAACATTCTCCCTGCTCCAATTCTCAAACAGACCTGAAGGTTTTCAATCAACGATCCTAAAGCACAATCATTCACTTGGCAGGCAACTTGACTCACTCCCAACCATTACTGACATTTCCAAGTGTCCAATCAACGACTATTATGACCGACAGACAGGCGGAACGTGCCTGCAATCATGATGCGCGACAGCGACTCGAAGTTCAACGTAAAAAATTATTCCCCACAGCGCATGTGTCGCGTCAGTTTGGTCACATGTTTGATGTCTTCATTGACAGTTTCAATATCGTGTGTACTCAGCCAAAAAAAAACAATCGACAGCGACAGATGACAACACGTTCACATTCATTTCACTGCAAAATGTCCACATTCCTCGCGTTTGATTTCGTGTTTGTTCCAAATTTTACAACCGGCCGCACCGAAAAAGCGCATGTCAAAATCACCCCAAATTCGGGGTTTTGAAATGCCCCAACCACCGTACTCCTCCACTCCGTCCCGTCCGCTTGCCAAGGTGTTGCGAAGCAATTTGAAACTTACCAGAAGTAAATAGCGTTCAGCTGATGAATAAACATTGTGTACACAACAAAAGACAGACGGACAGAGCAAAAAGAAAAAATAACAGAGGAGGAGAAGAAAGACCAGCACAGAAAACCAGTTGGGCACTAACTGCTTACTTAATCTCATTGCCGTTCGATTTGTTTTTTGTCTGTGCGGGACGTCTCTTCTTTTTGTGTCACATTTGCCGAGTGTGTCAATAAAAGCAACAAAAGAAACGGATCTTCGTGCAACGAAACGAAAACGGATCTCTGCACTTTTTCCGTTTTGTTTTACAGCAGTCAAAATTCTGGGACCTACTTACGCCTCATTATGCACGCTGACCCGCTCGTTTGGGACCACCTGTCAGCATGTGACACCGCGTTGCATGTGCACTGAGAAACGTTTACGGTATAGGACAAGTGCCATTGTTGTTGCACTTGTCAAAAGGTGCCTGTTTTATTGAAACGTTTTCTGACAGAAGGTCAGAAGAAAAAGAAAATGAAAGGTTCCCAAAATCACCAGAAAACAACACGCCTTTGTGTACTTTGAGGTTATGTACTCGACTCGAAAAGCAACTCATTGCTTGTCGTTATCAACAGACAGTTGAATCAGATCTGAAGGTGAGTGATTGAGTCGAGTGTTGTCACGTAGGCCAGAACTCCCCCTTTCCGGCCGCCCAGCGTATTCGGGTTTCGACTTGGAACGGCATGTAAATGATTGAGATTCTGAGAAAGAAACCCATTCAAATATCTCTTGGGATGTAAATGCTTCTTTTTCTTTTCGATTTTCGTGTACACGGCGAGCGGAGCAGAGTGAAGGTCAGGGTTATCGAGCGGATTAGATTGATTTATGTGCGCTGAGTTTGTGGGGGGAAATTATGGTTGTTGTGGCTTGATAAGTTTCTCATTTCATTTCGGGAGTTGCATTCGAATTCTATTTGAAGTGAAGCACGCACATGTTTGGGCCTTGAGATAACAATTATTGCTGGCATACATTTATTTGAACAATTCGGGGTTAAGAAGGGCCTTCAATCGTGCGAGTCATTGAAAGCATTGTGGCAATCAGTTTGAATGTGTTTCCTTACTTTCTAGTTACAATGTGTGTCTGTTCATACAGCGACTCTCAAGATCTTTTCGACATAATTTTCAATTCTCTACAATACGCAATACGCAATGTGAATGAATTGAGAGCGGATGAAATTTCATTCTTTTTCGAGAAAAGACCCCGTTGCGTAATGGAGAAATTCCTAATCTGATGGATGGAAGGTTCCACTACTACGTTCGAAAGTATTTAATTTGACATGGTCACAACATTCTGAAGTCCAAAATCACTAAAAGACCAAGTCCCGAAGTACCCAAAAACCCGAAATGGCAAGAATCCTCCTTATCCAAAATCCCTAAATGTCAAAATCCAAAATCTCCAAAACTCAAAATCCCAAAAATACTTATTTCCGAAATTCTGATAGGCCCAAATTCCACACTGCGAACAATCGCGAAAAGACAAAATTCCGAGAAGACAAAATTCGGAAAGGCCACACTACTCAAAATTTCGAATTTCCAAAATCCCGAAATGGCCAATATAATGAAAAGGCATAAGGTCTTAAAAAGCAACATTTCTGAAAAGTCAAAATCGATAAATGCCAAAATTCCGAAAAGGCAAAGAGCCAGCAACCACAATCCCAAGAACAAAGTACCACAAGAAACATTTCTGAAGTGTAGAAGGGGGAATGGGGAATGTGGCCCCGCTATAGGATTTGGAATATGTGCTTCTCATATGTGCATGCACCACAGCTATGGAACGTTTTATGATTTCTAGCTTTAATGTATTTCAGAATTTCGGCATTTGGGAATTTTGGTCACTTTGAAATTTCGTTTTAGGCTTTTCCAGATTTTTGGTATCTTGTGATATTGCCTTTTCGAAATTTTGGCCATTTTGAGATGTCGGCCTTCCGGGGTTTTAATCTTTTTTTGAAATTTGAGGCATCTCTCGATTTTGGCTTTTTGGATTTAAACCATTTTTATATTTTGACCTTCCAGGAATTTAGGTTCCTTGGAGTCTCGCGCATTTCAGGGTTCTAGGCTTTTTGGACTTTTGGACATCTCGGAATTTCGGCTTTTATAAATTAATCGAAGATTTGTGATCAAGGCCTTCCGGGATTTTAAGTTTTTTCTAAAACTAAGGCATCTAAGGCTTTTTTGGATTCCATGCAATTTTGGAATTTTAGATCTTAGACTTTATGGGATCTTAGGCTTTATGCGCATTTCAGGGTATTAGGCTTTTTAGGATTTTGAACATTTCAGGATTTTGGTTTTGAAATTTTTGGCAATTCGGGACCGTTGCCTATGAATTTGTAGGCATTTTAGAATGTTGTGCATGTCGGCATTTTATGCTTTTTCGAGACTTAGCCATTTTAGAAAACTGTCCCTTCTCTCCTTCTTTCTACTTGTGAGAGAACAGTAGTACGCACAGTACGAGTAGTTTTTGTAGAAGCTAGGTCCTGGTCCCTTGTAGGAAGTAGTGCCACTAAATTATTATTATTATTAGAATTATGTCAGTTTCCCGTTCGATACACCCAACTTTGAAGCCACTACAAATTCTATCTAATATCAAGCAGTGGTGTTTCGGAGGACAATCCACTACTTTTGTGACTATTCTTAAGCAGATTGAGGACGGATAGGTTTTAGGATCTTAGGCCTTAGAATTTTAAGCCTGAAAATTTTGACTTAGTAACTCGTGAATCTGGGGGGCATGGGACTGTGCACACGAAGCAATGTCGTTGATCGCGCTCAACATGCCAAGCTGCCAACACTTAGCTCGCTTGTGCACGGATCAAATCACATGCAGTCTCCTCGTGGCGCCAGCTGAGTAACCACCGCTGTATGGTGAACCAATGTATCCACCAAACCCCTCTGCCTGAAAGCTAAACAAAGGGCCTGGCCTACCAGTCGCTCCCACTCCACATAAAAAAAAAACAACTTGAGACACAGCAACATGCCTCACATATGGACGGATCTAAAGTTGAAGACCCCAGCAAACGACTAAAGGACAACCATTTTAGGTTCTGCACGTGGAATGCAAAGTCCCTTAAGAGATCACGTGCAGCCGAAGATCTTGTGGAGGCCGTGGACTGCTACAAAGCAGATATCACCGCCATTCAGTAAGTGCAATGGAATGGGCCGGGCAAAAGGAACTGCGCCAATATAATACAGCGACTGCTACAGGGAGAGAAGGCAGCGCCTATTCGGATGCCGATTTGTTGTTCGAGGCAGGCTTAGGCAAAAAGTCTTAAGCTACGATCCCGTAAGCGAACGCCTCATGACAATCCGCATTAAGGCTAAATTCGGGAACATCAGCCTGATTTTTGTTTATGCTCCGACAGAGAAGAAGGATGACAACAGCAACGATGACAACATCAAGGATGGCCACAACAAAGATGACAACAGCAAGGATAACATCTATGATCTCATACGTACGATGGATGCCCCAGCTAAGATACAAAGATCGTTACAGGAGATTTCAAAGCTCAGCTGGGAAAAGGGGAAATTTTTGCTGGCGTCATCGGGAGAAACACAGCCTGAACGACATCACAGCCGAAAACAGACTCAGTCTGGTGGAATTCGCTACGGCGCGGAATCTCTCTGTGGCTAGCATGCTGTTCCCACACCTCAACGTGGCGACCCCCTGATCAATTAACCGTCAATCAGATTGATCACATTGGGATTGACGTCAGCCACTCCTCCAGTATTCCCGATGTCCAAACCTTCCGAGGTGTCAAAATCGACTCGGATCATTTCGTTGTTGTAGCCTAGGCAAGAACTTGAATATCGAGAGAACAACGGATTCGAGACAGGCCACAACGGTTTATAATCGCCACAGACCACTGAGTCTTCCTAAGACTCCCTCAAAGTTCGACTTTGACTGCACTGACAAAAGAAGAAGAATGGAAATGTCAAGGAGCGAAAGACTCTGCCGCTGATGTGCTGGGCAAATTAATGACATTCTGGTCGGCTTCTGACACTTCTCCTTATTTAACAACTTTCTTTCGAAAACGTACTTATGCTCAAAAATTTATTACGTTTCTCAGTGTGCCGTAAGGTGCCCTGCGGTGTAATACAATGTATCCCGCAAACCCGTCCGCTCTCAAAGCTAGCTGAAAACAAACACCACTATTATCACCAAACGAGCACCATCTCCAGCCAGCACATTGCCTTCAATCGAATCGCCCTCATTAAGATAAGTTTTAAGTTTCAAAAACTTTCACAGCCTCATGAAATAACCCGGAGCCTCGTCACTTTCCCACTTCCGGTGGTCTCTGTGTGACCCAGTGATAAGGACAGACGTCACCCGGTTCGTACTGAAACGGAAATTATATTTTAATTACTCTCCAAACTCGCAGAGATCACCAGAGCAACGTGCACCATTAATTCGTCGTCACCTCTCGCCGAGAAACGCGCAGACCCGCCAAAACAGTCATAAAATGCAATCATTGTCCGGCGACTTCCTAGACAACCTGCCCGCCAGTCGTCTCGTAAACCAGACGTATTCTTCCGCATTTGAAATTCACCAGACGACATTACATACAAATATCTGATCTTCGGGCCATAGCAACAGCGAACAGTGTGTCATAGTCGACAAATAACGTAAAACGTGCTCATCGCTGAGTAATTTCTGCCCCGACCACGTGGTCGAACCCGAACTCACTGCGACTTTGTCAAGTGTGGCTAATTGCCTTACAAGGAAAGTGTACGATTTTGAGGAGGGTTTCGAGAGGTTAGACTGGGAAAGTGGCCTCACACCTTTGTCACACCGCACTCGTGTCGGTGTGGGGGAGAGCTGCCCCAAAACAACCGAAAAATTGTGCTAATCATTTTTTTCCACTCTCGTTTGTTGTTTTCCTTCGGATTTTGTTCACTTTTTTGTTTTTGCGATTTTAACCTCGCCTCGTGTCAAGTTTACCATAATTATCTGAAAGATACTCTCTGGCCTCGATTTGTGTGTGTGCGTAGGCCTGACATACACACGGCCACAATCAATTGATTACGAAGAATTGCAAAATGATGTAGAATGAATCATTTTTCAGTGAATTTTCGAATATTTACGAGTATTTGCCTAATCTTTCGAATGCATTCCTAAAACTCATCAGAATTACCCGGAAAAATGTGAATGGTTGGATTAAATTTCCCCCAGCGAAGGGGTTCGGTATTTTCCACAGAAAGGGGTTCTCCTTCCCTACAGGGCTACACAAAAATCAATAGTTATCTAATAAAGTGGTGGGTAGTCGACATACGGTGGGACACATGGATACATACAGTTGCACGTTCTGCTTGTAACAATTTGCATGGTGTTCGTTGTTTTTGTTTTTTTGTCTCTCATTCTACTTCGAGCCAATATGGATTTCGATTACTCTGTGGCTCAGTGTCCCAAATGGGGACCGACTGATGTCGGGGTAGAATTTTAATTCAAACGTTGGCAGGGTATTTCACAACATTTCAAATACCTACATACACTATGTATGAGTGTTGTCAAGTGCATTAGATACGGACACAGAATTACAGGAGCTGCGGTGAAATTGTAGGTTTCTATGCTGTAGGGGTCTTCTCTGTTACTTTGAGGATAAGGCGGGTTAATTCGAAAATATCGATTCTGGGTTGACTTGCTTCCTCAGTTTTATGCAGAACTAGGGGGTAGGAAATGAAACAACTTGGATGGCGGTAGAGTTCTTAAAAGGGAGTTTAAAGAGACTTGCTGCATCAAAACTAACTCATGCTGTGTGTGACATTTATTCTGTCAAGAGTTGTAGGGACGTAAAGCTTAACGCCGAATTAGAAGGGCGACATTTCATAGGCCTCCTGTTAGTACTTGAATGTTGTCAGCGACTGAAAAGGTGTTATGCCGCGCAATATCAATAAAAAAAAACAAGAAATCCATGAGGTTTTAGAGCTTATTTTGTAAAGGGTGGTCCAACAAGAAAGCCCTATGATAACTGCAAGTAAAGGGTGATTTTTTAGCTATTATCTTTTTGGCAACACTGGTTTAAACAGCTAACGCACGTTTCGTGTTTTGTTTCACTGTCAAACATCTTCAATTTGGTCCATAATTTAACCATGAATCGTCTTACAAACGACCAATGCTTGCCAATTATTGAATTTTATTTTCAAAATGCGTGCTCTGTTAAGATAGTTCGTCGCGCGCTTCTTTCATTTTATGGTCAGTTCATTTTTGGCTCAATGGGTACGTAAGTAAGCACAATTGTCGATTTCGGAGTGAATATCAGCCAGAAGCATTGCAAGAGCTACCAATGCATCCAGAAAAAGTCACAGTTTGGTGCGTTTTATGGGCTGGTGGCATCATTGGACCGTACTTCTTCAAAGACGATGCGAATCGTAACGTAACTGTGAATGGTGAGCCCTACCGTGAGATGATATCAAACTTTTTTTTTCCACAAATGCAAAAGCTTGACTTGGATGACATGTGATTTCAACAAGACGGTGCCACATGCCACACAGCACGCGCAACACTGGACTTACTAAGAGGCGAGTTCGGTGAATATTTTATTTCATGTTCGGGACCGGTCAATTGGCCGCCTAGATCGTGCGACTTAAGGCCTTTAGATTATTTTTTGTGGGGCTTTGTTGAAGCTCATGTCTAGACAGACGGGCCCGCTTCAATTGACGCATTGGAAGACAACACTGAAGCATTTATTCGTGAGATAGCGGCCGAAATGTTGGAAAGAGTATGCCAAAATTGGACTAAGCGGATGGACCATTTGAGGCACAGTCAAGGTCAACATTTGCATGAAATAATCTTAAAACATTAAATTATATGGACCGTACTATCGATTCAAATAAAAATTGCATGCATTTTTCTGAACTTCATGTGTTTTTTTTTAAACTTTCCTATAGCTTTTAAAAAACGACATTTTAAAAAGATTTCAGAAAATTATTGGATCTCCAACATAACATGTTTTGAAATGGTTGATTGAGTGACAACCCAATGATTCTGCGAGCTCTTCTTGTGTTTGGCAACAATCTTCAGAGAGTAATGCCTCCAGTTTTTCACCTACAAACTTTTTAGCTGCCCAGGACGTTTTAAATCGTGCAAACGACTTTTGGCACGTTTGCTCACCGAGCGCATGTTCACAATAAACTTCCACCAAAGTTTGAGTTTTTTCAGTTTTGAATTTTTGAGTTTTATTGTCCCAAATATACAAGAGAGATTGAGATCCAAAAATTAATATCCTAAGTGCCTTTTAACATCCCCATAGAGTTATCCATTCCTGGCTGGATAATACCTTGAAGCGGTAGAAGAGAATCCATGTAAGATGTTGGTTGGCCTTCTAATATTAACCTGACATTAACTTTCGTGAAAATAATTAAAGATCTGCGAAACCTGGAGGCTTTTCTGCAGAAGATTGTTCAAAAGGTATTTGACGTTACATAAATTGGTTCTTGTTTTTGGATAGATTATATATTAGTTCAAATTTATGATCTTCAACATAATATAAAGGGTGTCCCAAAAAGATCGCAAATTTGGCGCCATTCGAATTGTCATTGTTTGACATTTGAACAATTATTATTATTTGTAAGTAGAGGGTATAAGGTTGATAAAAATGGAGCGCTACACGAATGAACAACGCATTCTCATTGTGAAATTGTTTTACCAAAATGGTGAAAGTTTTGCGGCTACAGTTCGCAAATTGCGATCAATTTGGGGTTACAATAATGCTCCAAAAGAGTCAACTGTAAAACGATTAATAGAAAAATTTGCTAAAACCGGGTTTGTAACTGATGTAAAAACAACAACACGCCTTCGACCAGGTCGATCGAATGAAAATATCGCAGCAGTACATGATGATGCCGCTCAAACTCTATTCACCTCAATTCTACACCGAGCTCAGCAAATTGGTGTTTTCAAATCCAGTATGCAGCGAATTTTGACGAAAGATTCAATTGACTCAGGAACTGAAGCCAGCTGACCATGAAGAACAGCGAAGGGAGTTCGTTAATTGGGTATTGGAGAGACAACATGAAAGTGCTGATTTTGCCGATAAAATCATCTTTAGTGACGAGGCCCGTTTCCATCTTGATGGCTTCGTCAAAAGGCAGAATTGTCTCATTTGGGGCTAGGAAAATCTTCGAGTGATTTACGAGAAGCAAATACACCCTCAACGTGTCACTGTGTGGTGTGGATTTTGGGCTGGAGGAATCATTGGACTTCTTTTTATGAAATGAGTCAGGTCAAGCGCAACCAGTCAATAGTGTTCGGTATCGTGAAATGATAACCAATTTTTTCGTGCCTAGAATTGAAGAAATTAATGTGAAGGGGAGCCAGAGAAACAATTTAATTGCTGCATCAGTCATTTCCCGGTCGTGTTATTTCGCGTTTTGGTGACCAGAATTGGCCGCCTAGATCTCGCGATTTAACACCAGTGGACTTTTTTCTTTGGAGTTTTTTGAAGTCGATGGTTTATGCGAATAAGCCGACGACGACTCAAGCCGTAAAAGAGGAAATTGGACGCTACATTAATGAAATACCGCAGCATTTATGCAAAAGTGTCATTGAAATTTTGGCAAAGCCGCGGTGGCCAGCTGGCCGATGTGTTATTCCACACATAACCTCATCCTGTCTACTTTACGATATAATGAAGAATTCAAGATTTTTTGGAAAAAAAACCCTAACAATTATGTGGTCGCCGTGGCGTAGCCGGTAAGTTCGTCGACTCACACGCCAAGGTTCTAGGAACGAAACACCTTGCATTCTTTCACGGCACCACCTATTTCGAGTTGCTGACAATAAGGCTTCTTGCCTTTCAGAGTCGGCGAAAAGACTGTAGGTTCCTTCTATTCGTGAGAGAACAGGAGAACGTACACGAGTAGAAGTTGTGGAAGCTAGGCCCTGGTCCCGTGTGGACTGTAGCGCCACTCAATTGTTTTTCTTGTGGCTAAAAAATCGGTTGTTTCTGTAATTTAAAGTCAGGACATCGCATCCTTCTTCTTTATTTCCGCCCTTTCCTTTCTTAACCTTTTTTAGGCTTGGATATGTAGCCTGGGTTTAGATTTAAGTTACTATTCGGAAGATTAAATAAAGCTCAAAAAATGTTGTTCCATCTACCTATTTCAAAATCAAAAACCAAATCTACTTGTTGCGCATCTTACACCATCGTTTTGTTGTAGTGCCTCTATTTCGGGCCGTGGTACAATCGGCGCATTCCTTACTCATCCGATCCTTAGTGTTGGCTACTATATCTTTAGGTGAACTCACATATCTTAACTCTAATTAGAAGGCGATTTAGTAATGACTTAATTAGATTGACGAACAGGTCCCCCCAATGTGTAACTTTTCAGCAATGTAAGAAGATGTTTCCAGTTTGACCAAAAATCGCACAAATCAACTCAAAACTTAGTGCAATTGCAGATCTCAAATTTCCGCTATTCAGTCTGATTTACCATTCAGAACCAATCTTCGAAGCACACTTCGCACTTTCTCCCCCAGGTCCGAAACGTCGACTTAGCACACTTCTTCTCGGTTTTACGATTCTCCTATGCAACTCGACGTCGACCTTAATTTGCGTTCACTTCATTTTGCGCAGACTCAACCCACCAGCACTTTCGAATGCAAAGCGCAGATAGAAAACGAGTAAATTAAGCATCTAGCATCTGCTGCGGAGATTCTAGAAAATTAAACATCTCCATTTGAAGCCAGGGCGTGCATCTGAGTGTGCGCAATTTTCAATTACTCCAACCAGTCCGGAATGTAAATGCGCACGTGTGTGGAACTGTGTGCATTGACGCGGAAGTGACAAGATCTGCGTATCTATTCTCAGTTTATGATAATTCGTTCGATAGCCGCTGCAATTACTTTCGTGATTCAATTTCGAACAGAGAAACTTCTGTCGTCCACCCTCCTCATCTCCATCGGTGCCTGGAGGCGATGTTGAAGACTGCTCTCAAGTCGGCACAAATGCATGCATGCGGCGCACAGCACAGGGTCCAACGTCAACTGGTTTAAACTTTCTAAATTATTCACAAACAGTATCTATTACTAGGAAAAAATAAAATTAAATGGAAACCACTTCAGTGATCCACATAATCATCTCGCGGCTTATGCGCGTTACTCATATGCGAATACTTGGAATTGGATAGCACTGCTGGCGCAGTAAGCTTCGCTTGTGTCAAGTGATGCCAAAGTGCTGATTTACGGTACACAAGGAGACGGATTTTGATTTTGTTTCAATTCTTGAAATCATCATCACCCCCAACTGGTGTAGGTGGAGACGAGAAAACTTGACAAACTTTTTCATCGGAAACCGCTGGTGACCAGTATCTAACCGCTCGCTCGACTTTGGTTTCTGGTTTGTTTATTTATTTTTTGGTTTATTAATCAGCAGGGGGAATGGGAAAAATGAAAACAAAGAAAAAGCAGCAAAAAAGACCCGTCTCGTATAATTTTCACTCGATCACCTCTTCTTTATGAGTTTGTCCTCGTTTCTCTTTTAGCGCTGTAGGGTTTCGTATCTCGCACTAACGGCTGCAATCTCGGCTGCAGATTCGAGATGGAAGTGAGAATAATAACTGAGAAAATTCCCGAAAAAGAACAGGGCACGGATTTCTTATTCATTCTGATTCCGATTTATGAACAAAAAAAAAAGTAGGTGAGTGTGGAGGTGAACAACTTCTGTTTAGTGACCGTTAATGTGATAGAACCTAAGCGTACTATTGATGAGTCATTCGAGTAATTTTCTACGATTACAGAATGACTAATGATAGTTTCTTGGTTTGCCAGAGGAGGGGGATTGATGACGCCACTATAAGCCGTATTTGCATCAGCTTTTCCGATATCCAATTATTACATGACGTTGCGGAATGAGCTTGGCGATACACCAAGTTATTTCTTTGTCTTTCGTCAGTTGTCAACACGCTTGACAATTATTTATATCCTCCCACGCATTTCTAGACAAATGTTTTTCGGCCCTCAACTAAGTAGATACATACAGTAATGTCCCAGCAGCTTATAAGAAGATAAGGCGTAGAATTATTTTTAAGTGCTACAGCTATGAAAAGAAAAGAGACACCCTTCTCCAAAGAACACTCGAATGTCTCTAAACATAAATTGTGGACAACCTTCTTCTTTTTCTTCTTGTGGCGCTTCAGTCCGGGGTGGACCTGAGGACCAAAGATAATTTTTGGTTTATGTTTGCGTAGATGTAAAATAAGAAATGGGAAAGATTAATATCTCATGAGCTACGATATTTGTCACTCTTTTAAACAGCAAGGGACCAAAAAAGAAGACCAATACGCCAGTACAATTTCGAGGACAAATATATTCTTGTTTTTGAAAATTTGACATCAAAATTATTCCACCCAACGACCCTTTCATGTTCTAAACGTGCAAGATGGTTGTCGAGGCAAGATGAAGGCTCCAATCACATACAATGTCCCCAATCCACTCAGCTATAGAGCACCATATTCTATTAAACAGCTTTCATCCATATGAATAAATCGTACATTGAGAACCACCCCCTCAGATGCACTGGATGTCGTTCTTACTCTCACACCCTTGCTTTTAAATGGCCAACAGGTGGCGACTAGCACAACGGATTGTGTTTAACGTCTCATGACACTCTAACATCCTTTATGAAGCAAACATGGTGCCAAAGTTCATTCTGGAGCAAAACTCCACCACAATGCTCGTTGAGCGTGAATTCTGGTCCGCTTGCCACTAGCCACTCGAAAACCCCGTAAGCCAGACGGATGCTTCCTTTTTTTCTTCTTCTTCTTGTGGCGCTACAGTCCGGGGTGGACCTGGGTCTCAACCAACATGCCTCTCCAGACAGCACAATCTTTCGCTAGCTGCCTCCAGCTGCATACTCCAAGTTGGTTGACGTCCTTCTCCACTTGTGTGCGCCACCTTATCCTGGGCCGTCTTCTGTTGCGTTATCCCAATGGCTTTTTGGGCTTCATCGTGAAGTTTAATTTTCAATAGGCTCATTTTGACAGATCATGCGTGGCTCCCATGATACTGCTTTGTCATTTTTGGTCAGTATCGTTTGGCAAGCAATCATCGAAATTTTCAAGCCACAGCAGCGTCTCGAAATTGTACAGTTGCATTACGAAAGTTAGTGTTCTGTGAAAAATGGTTTTTGTGCGATTCGAGGAACTTACGGTGCGTGTAATCGACCTATTGAAACCACTTTTATCAATACTGTTTGCAAATATGAATCTGAGTTTACATTAGTGGATAATATTTGACAGGTTAAGTCACATCTATCACGTAGTGAAGAGACCATAGCAGCTCTAGCTGAGAGTGTACGGGAAGACCGTGAAGAATCGATTCATGGCATTTTCAGCAGATTAGTTTGACGAATTCGACAACTTGGCGTATTTCACATGAATTTCTCGGACTAAAAACATACAAAATTCAACTTGTGTCAGAATTGAATCGAGGCGACTTTAAGTTGTCTCTTTCAACTTTCAGTAAGAAAGCTCTTGAAAAACTCAATGAAAATTCAGCGCCTTTTAGTGAAATGATAATGCAGTCTATTTCTAGTTCAAGGAATATAATAATTTACAAAATTGTCCTATTTAGGCTGATGAGCAATCCGAGGAGTACCCAGGGCTACAATTGCATCCTACAAAAACAACGGTATGGTGGGACTTATGGTTTGGTGAATTGTTTGCCCATACGTCTTTAAAACTGTAGGGAATCAGAATGTCAGCGAACTCCCTTTGCTGTGCATGGTCAGCTGGCTTCAGTTCCTGAGTCAATTGAACTTTGTATGCATGAAGGTGCAAATCTTTCGTCAAAATTCGCTGCATAGTGGATTTGGAAACACCAATTTGCTGAGCTTGGTGTCGAATTGAGGTGGATGGAGTTTGAGTGGCATCATCACGTACTGCTGCGATATTTTCGGTCGATCGACCTGGTCGAAGGCGCTTTGTTGTCTTTACATCAGTTACAGACCCAGTTTCAGCAAATTTTTCCATTAATTTCCTTACAGTTGACTCTTTTGGAGCATTATTGTAACCCCAAATTGATCCCAATTTGCGAACTGTAGCCGCAAAACTTTCACCATTTTGGTAAAACAATTTCACAATGAGAATGCGTTGTTCATTCGTGTAGCGCTCCATTTTTATTAACCTTATACCTTCTACTAACAAACAACAAAAATTGTTCAAATGTCAAACAATGACAATTCGAATGGGGCCAAATTTAAATCATGCGTTCTCCCTTTATAAGGGAGATTTTCATTTTTTAAGGCAAAATTAATGCAGGCATAATCTTCTTTGCTTTAGTATATCCATCCTCAGATCTGTTCATTTGTCCATCGATCCGGCGGTCCGTCGTTCCATCGATCCTCCGCTCCATCCTTAATTCGGTCGGATTCGGGAAACGAAGTTAGGCTTTCTGGGTGTGGGTCAACGCACTTACTTACAACGCCACGACGACTACCTTGTTCGCACTCTAAGCTGATTATATGCTTAGTTCATCCCAAATTTCATCAAAATCACTTCATTAGTTTGGGTGATATGCCGGGCTGACAGACGGGCGGACAAACTCTGTTGGATCTCCTCGTACTGTTGTTACATCTGCACATTAGCGTGACATTAAGACAGATAGACTTTTCCATGTGGAAACTGGAAGTGGGTAAGTGAGTCGACTCACTAGGTCCCGAGTTCGATTCCCGGACTGAACGCCTCAAATTGTTCACGGCATCACCTTTTTCGAATTGCTGACAGTTTAGGAAAAGTCCTCAAATATCGCGGTTGGAGTCGGTAAAGAACTGTTGGTCTCTTCCACTCGTTAAAGAACAATACGAGGAATTGCTGAAGAAGCTAGGCTCTAGTCCCTTGTGAGCTGCAGTGTCATTTAATTGATTAGACGGAATTCTAAACATCAAGTTTCATTATTTAATAAATATTTGCAACTGGATTGAGGTCTTGAATGTTGGTAGGGGGGGGGGGGGAGCAACTTGTTACATTGACACTTTTCTCTTCTTTTCAACCAAAAAGTCTGAGGACAGGAGCTCCATTGTGTTTCCCAGATGCCCAAAAGTAAATTTTTACGCGACTTTCGATTCTAAAACGCCTTGTCTACCTATTTTACCTCCAGAGAAACATCCCCTAACTTTTTTCAGTTTCTGAGGGCATCAGAGCTGAATCGTTTTTTTTTTTTTTTGTTTTTTCTTCGACAAGAACCCTTCCATCTTCAACAAACTTGGACACATACATTGTCCCACAAGTCTTAAGATCAATAGATCAATTAAGGTGCTCTTAAGTCCGGAGCTATATTTTACTTTGATTCTTTTTGGAAGCTCCGATTTGAGAGTACTGACTTGCTCTGAGTGAAATTAAGTAAGAGCCTTTTCCTGAATAAACTTGGCGAAGTTAGTTTTCCTGTAGCTCGGCACAGGTTGATCTACTAATGACTTGAACTGATACCGATGGCTGGACAGCAACAGAAAACGATCTTCTCCTCCCTGAGCCCTTACTTCTTCTGGTGGTCCGAGTTTGAAGATGTTCTAAGCCAAATTTTGTAAAGCAGCAATTAATCTTTTAGAAATGGCGCGTGTTTCCAAACTAAGACGAGGCATACACAAAATGTAAGAACGATATACACATTGGGAGTGCAAGTTAATTCGGTCCGTTTTTTGTATTCAAATATTTTTTTGGTATTGAAAACGTAAAAAATGCATCACTCCAATTATTGTCCATCTGAAGCGACTACTCTTTCCCATCTCTCTGATAATTTTCGAATATCATCTCTAAAAAATTCAGCCCTCCTGGCATTGATCCAATCATTGAGTCAGTCGAAAAAGTCAGTAGTCGGAAGGAGCAAAGTCTTGAGCATATGGCGGGTGGGGTAAGAACTGAAATTTCAGCATTTCCAGTTAGTTTTTGACCGCCACCTAGGGCTGAGCGTTACCATGTTTCGAAATCACCTTGTCATGCCTTTCGATCGTTTCTGGCCGGTTTTCACGCAATAGACGGTTAAAACGAATTAGTTGTAGTCCTTATCGTTTCCCATTAATGGTTTCGCTTAGTTTTGGCAGCTCATAGTGAACCACATCCGTCTGATCCCACCATATGAGCCCTTGAACTGTGAATATTTTTCTGGATTCTTGGGGTTATTATAGTTTATCTTTTTTTTCATTTCCAGTCATCATTCGGTGGTAAAAAATCGCCTCTCGACAGCTTTCGGTTTCAACTTGTATAGCCCTTAATTTCCTCGCTTTTGAATAAATCCAAATTTCTTCTACCGAACGGAAATTGTTTGTCGAGTCAATCCCAACTATTATGCGAGTTCACTGTCCATTTGACACACTTCTTGATCCAGTAAGACCTGCGATTCCTCATCTTCTAACTTTATGGGCTGGCCAAGACGTTCTTTATCATCGACGCGTAAATCATCATTTTCTAAGCTCAAAATCAGTCTCTGCTTGATTTATCGGTCAGCACGTATTCAACATAAACTTCTACAAGCAATAAAATGTTTGGCCAAAATTTTTAGAACAGCACTGTACGCAATCAAAAAACGCCAACTTTGAATTTGACCCAACCTCACAGGTGAACTGAACAGTCACTAGACCTTCTCCATTCATTTTTCACTTGACAGCTCAAACTCAACGCAATCAAATCACAATTTCCATCAAATGCCTCCGATTCATAATCCATCCCGCACATGATGCAAAACTTTCTCCCAACACTGCAATTATTGATTACCCCCCTGGGATGCATTTCATAGAACAATGCTACAATTAGCACTGTTTGTGGTTTCAGCGAATGCCCGTGCAAGCGTGATACCCTTTATTGCAGCGAACTCATCCTCCCTCGCGCCCTTCAATCATCATCAATGCATTGCGTTAGCGCTATCAAAACGCATTTATGCACTGAAATTCGATTCGTTGCGGCGCACTCAAGTCTCCGCTTACCCGCTTACTCGTTCTGATTGTTATGACTATTTCATGCCGCAAAACCGCTTCCATCCATTCATCTAGCCAGCCATCCAGCCGTGAGCAAGTAGTCCACCGTAACATGACGTTAGGGATGCGGTTTGCGCGTCGCGTACAACATCCAATTCTGCTGAGCACCGTGGCATTAGAGATTTTGCGAGCGCTCAAAGTGAAAAGCTTGCGCGCCGCATAACTGTGGGCTGTGCGTCGCGTCGCCGCCGTAGGCTGGCCAACCATCCATAAATTTTGCGAATCGCAACCTCAGGTAGCACGCAGATGATTTTATTGTTGTCGCTGTACGAGTAAATGTTGGCTGCTGCCACTGCTGCTGACACAGCCGCCGTGCCGCCAACCGTGTATCGTCATAACATCTAGTAATAAATTGATGAAATGTGGTTTTGTTTGGTCCAATGAAAGTTGTTCCGTTTTGTGCTGCCGCAAATTAAGCACATAACGTGCGTCGGTACGTACATAATCGGGTTGTGTGTGCCAAAGGGGTTTATATAAGTTGTGCCTGGGTTTTAAGCAGACTCATAAACGGAACAGTGTGACAGAAAATTAAACGGACCTGAGCATGCGAGCAGTGGCGCTTTTATTTGCGCTCGAAAGGGCACTGCATTTCGAACGATTTCAGCGGGAGCGAGTCAAGTGGTGCCAAAGCGAATGATTTCAAAAACTCGGTGGTGGTCTTTTGAAAGACCTCGCATTTCAGAAGTGAAACTCTTTGTCGGTTTTTACTTTGAGCCGTCAAGTTAGTTGAAACCAGCACATATACTCGTAGAATATTGGATCGAGCCGTCTATTGGCAGTTCTTTATTATTCGGGCTCAACCGAATGATAGAATTAAAAAATTTAATTTTTATCTTAAATGAGAGCTAAAAGTATTTTCAATGTTTCCTCATACCAGACATTTGCATTAAATTTCCATAAATCTCGAAAATCAATGACTAAGATGAGGCTTGACGTAAGCTCCATACAAAAGCTTTGATTATTGTGAACGATTGTATTGCGCAAGGTGGAGCTATGAGCGGTCAGAAAATGATGCATCATCAAATCAGTCACTGTGCGCGTATTTTATTAAGTGCTCGTTTCAAAACCTCGGAGCTTTAGCTACATAAGTGTGGGTAATAACAATTGAGTGAGACTGCAGACCACAAGGAACAAGGGCCCAGTTTCTTTCTTTTCTCTCACAAGGGACCTAGAGTTTATTTCCGACTCTGAATGGCTTAGTTTGAGAAGATTTTCATACACTATTGGCACTCTCTCTCTCTATAGTCAGCAGTTCGAAAGAGGTCACTAGCATGTCAATGTCTCCTGATCAATAAACCGTCAAGAAAATTGCCCGCTTTGCGATCAACGTTTGGCACTTTCGCAGTGTTTTCGTTGTCTGAAATTGCTGAGGTACCAAAATAGTCGAGAAAACTTGTTGTACCCAAAGTGCGAACACGAATATCAGGATAGATTCGAGGAACATTGGCGTGGAAGGTTTTTGGGTGGTGAGACAAAACAGAGCCAGAGAGGAAGCATGCTGAACTTACAGAAGTTAGACTTGCGCCACTTAAACAAAGAATTGAACTGCTACTTAGTCAGACATTTGGGCAAAGTTTTGTACAACGAATTGGAGAAGGTGAATTGTGGAAGGAATCAAGCGAGAACTTGGGCAATGACTTGAACTACAGACTTGTACAGAGAACAAGATAAGCACTTGAACAAGCACTTGGAGAGAATTTCGAAAATGATGAAACACTGGAATTATTTTTTTTGGAAACTTTAAGACCCAATGGCTTGTGACACACAGGATAGAAATAGCCAGAAATATATTACGAACAGAAAAGAAGGGAAGAGAACCGGCTTCTCAGAAGGAAAAAGAGAGAGCATGAGAAGCGCGCGGTCGAAGAGATGGAGAGATGTTATGGCAGGAATGAAGTCCGAAAGTTTTACCAAAAGGGAAACCAGCTATCCGGTGGGTATAGGGTTCGGGCCGAAGCCTGCCGGGACCAAAACGGAAACTTCGTAGTAGATTCGCAATCGGTGCTGAGAATCTGGAAAGATCATTTCTGCAAACTTTTAAACGGCGACGACGGCCCAAATCCCACTGTTAGGCAGAATGTTCCACTTAATTTAGACGATGATAGGCAAGAATTCCGTCCCCCCGACTTAGACGAGGTTAAGAAAGCAATATCGAGGCTGAAGTTGAACAAAGCTGCTGGAGCGGATGGACTGTCCGCAGAACTGTTTAAAGCAGCTGGAGATGACCTGGTTGGGCCATGCACCAGCTCATCTGTAAGATATGGTCGGAGGAAAGCATGCCCGATGAGTGGAATCTCAGAGTCGTCTGTCCGGTCCACAAGAAAGGAGACCCCTTCGACTGCGCATACAAGATCCTCTCTGCTGTATTGTGGGAACGCCTGAAACCGTTTGTCAACAACCTGATTGGTCCTTATCAGTGTGGTTTCAGGCCAGGGAAGTCCACCATCGAAAAAATCTTCACACTACGGCAGATCCTGGAAAAGACCCAAGACACTCACCACCTGTTCGTCGATTTCAAGGCCGCATATTACAGTGTGTATAGAGACGAGCTATACAGTGCCATGTCTAAATTTGGCATTCATACCAAACTCGTCATATTGTGTAGGAAGACGATGGAGAACTCTCGCTGCTCCGTCAAGGTCGGGAACCAACTCACCGAAACCTTCAATGTCAAAAAAGGTTTTAGATAAGGCGACAGACTGTCATGTGACTTCTTTAACATTATCCTCGAGAAGACAGTGTGTAACTCACAGGTCAACACCAGAGGCACGATCTTCCAAAAGTCAGTTCAATTGCTAGCTTGCGCCGACGACATTGACGTAATTGAACGAACACAGGGAGTCGTCAATGACGCGTTTGCTCGCATTAAAGCGGAAGCGGCTAAAATGGGTCTGAAGGAAAAACGAAGTACATGTTGTCATCAAGGAAGGACACACAACATCGGCGTCTCGGACAGAGCGTCACACTAGGCAGCAGAAACTTCGAGGTAGTCAAGGACTTGGTCTACCCCTCGGCTCCGCGGTAAACAGGGGAAACAACACCAGTACCGAAATCAAGTGTAGAATCACGCTTGCCAATCGCTCAAGAGGCAAGAGGATTGACTTGTAGAGTCCTCTCTCGCAAGTCAAAAGTAGTTTTGTATAACATCTCGGTCAACCCTGTCATGCTTGATGGAGCAGAAACCTGGACGTTATTGGGACGTTAGCGGACAGAAATGTCAATGTGGTCTTGTCGAGAGATAAGTCCGGAGTGTAATTTTATGTTTTTGTGCGTTACTAGAGTCTGTAGAAGAGGATTAAACTGTGAACTCCCTGCGCTATTCGCCGACATACACCTAATCAAACGTCTAAGGGTAGAACCCATAAGATGGCTTGGTTATGTAGAGAGGATGGATCACTCTGCACCGATGGAGTCTGCGAATCTGATCAATTAAAGCAGCATAGCAGAGGAAGCCTTACTTCTCGTTTCAAGGGAGAAGGGATTAATGTCTGAACCAACTCAGGCTGCTAAATAACAAAAAGTGGCCAAGTGGAGAGAATGCTAGTTGAGACCAACGCCAAAAAATAGGCTGAAACCTGCACAACAACTTGAAAAGGAAATTAATTGCAACTTGGGCAAGCACTTATTAGAGAATATAATCTGCACAAGTACATTCGCAAGAACTTTGAAAATCACTTGGAAAAGAACTTACGGAAATCAATTAATAGTAATTTGGACAACGCCATGAATCAAATATTTGTTTCCTAAAAGTTTCACAGGAAGTTGTTGGGTGCCCCAACAAGAACGCAAGATTCGATGGCGCCATTCGAATTGTTATTGTTTGACATTTGAATAATTATTATTGTTTGTTAGTAGAAGGTATAAGGTTAACAAAAATGAAGCGCTACACGAATGAAGAACGCATTCTCATTGTGAAATTGTTTTACCAAAATAGTGAAAGTTTCGCGGCTACAGTTCGCAAATTGCGATCAATTTGGGGATACAATAATGCTGCAAAAGAGTCAACTGTAAAGCGATTAATAGAAAATTTTGCTGAAACTGGGTCTGTAACTGATGTAAAGACAACAACGGGACTTCAGCCAGGTCGATCGACCAAAAATATCGCAGCAGTACGTGATGATGCCGCTCAAACTCCATCCACCTCAATTCGACACCGAGCTCAGCAAATTGGTGTTTCCAAATCCACTACGCAGCGAATTTTGACGAAAGATTTGCATCTTTATGCATACAAAGTTCAATTGACTCAGGAACTGAAGCCAGCTGACCATGCACAGAGAAGGGAGTTCGTTAATTGAGTATTGGAGAGACAACATGAAAACGCTGATTTTGCCGATAAAATCATCTTAGTAGTGACGGAGTCCATTTCCATCTTGATGGCTTCGTCAATAGGCAGAATTGTCTCATTTGGGGCGAGGAAGATCCTCAAGTGATTCACGAGAAGCAAATGCATCCTCAACGTGTCACCGTGTGGTGTGGATCTTGGGCTGGAGGAATCATTGGACCTTTTTTTATGAAAATGAGTCAGGTCAAGCGCAAGTGTTCGGTATCGTGAAATGATAACCGATTTTTTCGTGCTTAGAATTGAAGAAATGAATTTGGAGGGGATGTGGTTTCAACAAGACGGCCAAAACGAGACTCATACAGCCAGAGAAACAATTCAATTGCTGCATCAGTCATTTCCCGGTCGTGTTATTTCGCGTTTTGGAGACCAGAATTGGCCGCCTAGATCGTGCGATTTAACACCATTGGACTTTTTTCTTTGGGGTTTCTTGAAGTCGATGGTTTATGCGAATAAGCCGACGACGACTCAAGCCTTAAAAGAGGAAATTGGACGCTGCATTAATGAAATACCGCAGCAACGGTTTGAAAATTTCATTAAAAGATCGCGTTTGTGCCAGCAAAGCCGCGGCGGCCATCAGGCCGATGTGTATTCCACACATAACCTCATCCTGTCTACTCTACGATATAATAAAGATTTTACGATATTTTTTGAAATTTTTGCTTTTTATTTAAAATTTAAATCTTGCGTTCTTGTGGGGACACCCTTTTTAAGTTACCAGGCACCTTACGTGCCACGTCACATTTTCACTCAATAGGCTCTGAAAAAACTCAATGAAAATCTGGTGATATGTGATGAAATTTTCTTCAGTGATGAAGCCTATTTCTGGCTCAGTGGACATGTTAATAAATGAGATTTTCGTATTTGGTTGTGATGAACAACCTAAAGAGTACCAGGAGCTGTCTTGACATTCATTGAAAATAACGGTGTAATGGAGTTTATGGGTTTGTGGGTGTTATTGGTCCATATTTCTTTTAAAATGAGGCAAATCCGAATATTACCGTCAACGGTTACCATTATCGCGCCAAGTTTACTGACTATGTGCTTCTTGAAATACGAGCCAATGGTCTCGATGAGCTTTGGTTTCAACAAGACAGCACCTCAAGCCACATAGAGCATATTGGTGAGCACTTTATTTAACGTTTTGCTATGGTCAAGGGACCGTCTTGTGCCACTTAACGCCTTTGGACCTTTGTAAAGTCTTCAGGATTAAGCCAGCTACGGTTGACGCTTTGGAAGACAACCTTATTAGCGGGATACCAGTCGCTGTAGTCAAACGAGTCGCTCAATTCTGTTCCTTCGGAATGGACTACTGTAAACGTAAACTTGGCCCACATGAAATCATATCATTTTCAAAAAGTAAATGCCATGAATTGTTCCTTGAATTCTTAAGAAAACATTTTAAGTTCACTTTTAAGTCTACGTCTTTTATTTTACATTATAAATCAAACCCCATGATGAATGTCCTCTTACATGCACATATACACCTCCAGATCAGCATCAAAACCTATATGTATGTATGTACATCGAGTGTCAAACAATTTTCCACATTTGACATCTGTCAGTGGTGGATTAAATCACTACGCCCCGGTATAAATGTGGTTATCTTAAAATAGATGCAAGTCCCGCATGTCCAAATAAGTCGCACTCACAAACGCTCACCCCCAGCCAATCATGGCGACCACGCAGCATGTCTAAAAATATATTCCATCTTATTTCGTCGCACTTTCTGGGATGCAAAAGATATGGATGACTCATAATCATAATTTATGACAAGTCAGCCTTACGCTCTTCCAATTTCTTTGTCTAGTTTCTTATTTCTTGACGTAATGCAGAAAAGTATTCCTTCAACAAATTTAAACCTATGTATGCTTTGACCTCATTTATAACCTTGACTGACAATTTCAAAATATAGAAGGGTACAATCTTCTCAAATGAAATCTCCTTCTGTACAGGCCAATGAATAACACCAAATATTCAAAGAATAGGATAATAAGGAACTACCTCACAAGGAATTGGCACAATTCACTTCTCCGTCAATTCACCGCCGTCTGCAGACTTGCGTATCTAATTGCATTCATTTGAAGTGAATTTGACTATCAATTCAAACTCTTGTCAACGTCCATTGTCGTCCCCCTCTAAGCTAAGCCATATACTGTTCAGAATTCAATGGCCAACAGATTGTATGTAAATTTGCTCTACAGCGGAGTGAGCTGTCATTCTTCGTGCCCACTGCTGTGTCGGTTACATATGTATGGCGTTACTTTTGAATTCTCACTTTCTCGTTTTCTTTCTGCACACCGAACATAACAGAGAAATTTAAATTGCGATTTTCATACAAAAAAAAGTTCCAACAACAAAGAAAAGGTAACACAATAGCACGGAAAGAAGAAGAGAAGAAAAAAAAAACGGCATCTGAACAAAAGAATATTATTTTGCTTCACACTTTTGGGTTTGGGGGCAAGCCGGATCAAAATTCATATGATTTGCAATTGAGATACAGTGAGCAAAAAAATTTAACTTGGGGTTAATTTTTTTGCAAACCTGAAACTCAAACTTGCAAACAAGGAAAAGTCACAATGACTGTGGGAATGGGTGATGAACTAACCCCGAAACAAATTGGCGCTTCGAAATGTGAAGAAAAATCAGGGAAACGCTGCTGAAACATATCGAAATGGAACCATTTTTGAGGCGATTTATTAAGGGCGATGAAAAATGGACTCAATGCAAGGCGGTGACCGACTACAAACGACTTCAAAGCCTTAATTGACGACGAACGGGGTTATGTTGAGAGTTTGGTGCAATTGGAACTGAATTGCTTAGAGCGCTGCTAGCTTTCAATTCAGTCTTCTGCTATACACCATTCGAAAGCTTGAATGAAGCATTGAAGATTTAGCATTCAGAAATGGTGAACGGAAAGGGACATAACACACTTTGCTGACCGGAAAACCAAGGTATAAGAATTGATTGGGAAGTATTTATGCACTCACCGCGTATCCTGTACTTAGAACCTTTTGATTAACATATGCTACGGTCTCTATAAAACTCTGTTAATGGTTAAAACTGATCCGATGAGCTGCTGAAGATCACTTAGACACATTTTTCATTGATAAACCATAAAATTTCTAAGGCGATGAAACTATCTTCTTCTTTTGACGCTATAATCCGCGGTGAACCTAGACCTGTAACAAAAAGCCTGTTCAGCTGACACGATCATTAGCCAGCAGCCCCCAATTTCGCACAAGTATACGGACAAGTGTTCGGCCTTCCTTTCCTTCTCGAACCCGGAGGTTAGGATTCAAAGACCCTCTTAGCTGGAGCGTTGTTGAAGGCTACATCATCAGCTCTCATCACCATCAGAGAGAGAAAGTGTTTCGTGGTGTCTTCGTGGTGTCTTCGTAGTGTCCACAGGCATCGCAGCAGTTTTCCTCGCTTAGCAGTAGAGTACTTACATAAGTGTTTAGCAAGGAGCCCGTTTGCAGTCTAATCATTAGTCTTTTCTTTACACACGTTAAGCAGCATGCGACGTTACCTGCTTTCTGAAGAGTCATGTCAGGTTATTCTAGAGAGAGACAGCCAACGAAAAAAAGTCCTAACCGTGTACAGGTAGCCCCAACGCCGATTCGGGTCCTCAGAGTACCTCCTCTAATTCTTGCCTGACACGTCCATTGATAGTCTCATCCTCTGGTGAAAAGGGACAAAAACAAGTTTCAGCAAATTTAAAGTGCCTATAAAATTCAGGAGAAGAGAGAAGCATTCCAGCACCATTTCGGTTCAAATTTCAGCAATGCCTGCGTGTTTGGCATGTGGCTCATTTCTTGTGCGTCTTTTTGAAACCCCAGCTCTCCGAGTCTGTATGCTTTAATTTTTGGGAGCGTATAGTTTATTAACATGGATCGATAATGCTCGACAGACCCACTGCGAGGTTTTTGGATCAAGTCCATAAATTCGTTTGGTTGCGCTTGGGAATAGCTCCTGATTAGTTAGAGAGAATACGGCGGCCTGGAGGTCTTTCAGCAGCGGCTGTGTTTTCTTCTCCATTTGCCTTCCTCGCAGAAAGGACCATACATTCGTCGCAGACACGCTTTCCATGAGCTCTTTCTTTAACAAGACGGCGCTATGAGCCGAACACCGCGTGAAACTACTTATGAACTTGTTGAGAAATCATTCTGGTGAGCACTTTAATCGTGCCCTTTGGAAAATTTTCTTTACGGATATGTTAAATCAGGTATAAGCCAGCTGCAATTGACACTTTGGAAGCCAACATTTTTCGTGTTATCCACGATATATCAGCTCCCAAATTGGACCTTCTAAATGGACCGCCAGTCTTCGAATCTGGGCCATTGGGACAACGCAACAGAAGACGACCTAGGTTTGGGGGCGCACACAAGGAGGAGGAGGTGGAGAAGGACCTCAATCAACTTGGGGTGCGCAACTGGCGAAGGATCATGCTTGCTGGAGAGGCATGTTGGTTAAGGCCTATGTGCACTCCGGACTGTAGCGCCTCAAGAATTAGGAGAAGAAATGCAAAGGCTCAAACTAAGTCGTGGTCAATATTGATTTTTAAAAAGCATGTGCCATGAATTCTTCTTTTAACCGGTAATACAAATTTTGAGTCCAATTTTAAATTTATATGTTTAATTTGCAATTACAAATCAAACCACACGAAGAATCACCCTTTATGACTGCTCAAAAACGGCATTCTTAATTTTTTAGTATTCGCGTTGATTGTCTAATTGTCGATGTTGATATTGATCGATTTTTGGTAGGTAGCTTCAAAACTAGTGGGGCTAGGATACTCGAAAGCTTTCGTCAAATGTTTCCATGCGATTTTTTTTAAGTAAAGTCTGTCAAATAAATTTTTCGAAAACAAAACAATTAGATAATAAATGTCTATATTATATATATAAAGGGATGATTTCTTAAAGGCTATAGAAACGTTTAAAAAAAAAAACACAAAATTCAGAAAAATGCATGAAATTTTTATTTGAATCTATAGGACGGTCCATATAATTTAATTAAGATTATTTGACCTTGACCACGCATCAAATGGTTCATCCGCTTAGTCCAATTTTGGCATGCTCTTTCCAACATTTCGGCCGGTATCTCACGAATAAATGCCTCAATGTTGTCCTCCAATGCGTCAATTGAAGCGAGCTTGT
The DNA here is from genome assembly GCA_944738645.1 of Eristalinus sepulchralis. NCBI lineage: Eukaryota > Metazoa > Arthropoda > Insecta > Diptera > Syrphidae > Eristalinus > Eristalinus sepulchralis. The sequence continues at coordinate 76,260,469 of OX122882.1, forward strand.
CTGTATAGACATGAGCTTTAACATAGCCCCACAAAAAAAAACTAAAGGCGTTAAAACGCACGATCTAGGCGGCCAATTGACCGGCCCCGAACATGAAGTAAAATATTCACCGAACTCGCCTCTTAGTAAGTCCAGTGTTGCGCGTGCTGTGTGGCTTGTGGCACCGTCTTGTTGAAACCACATATCATGCAAGTCAAGCTCTTGCATTTTGGGCAAAAAAAGTTGAATATCATCTCACGGTAGCGCTCACCATTCACGGTTACGTTACGATTTGCATCATTTTTGAAGAAGTACGGTCCAACGATGCCACCAGCCCATAAACCGCACCAAACTGTGACTTTTTCTGGATGCATTGGTAGCTCTTGCCCAAATGCTTCTGACTGATATTCACTCCAAAATCGACAATTCTGCTTATTTACGTACCCATTGAGCCAAATATGAACTGACCATAAAATGGAAGAAGCGCCCGATTTGATAATAAAATTCTATAATTTGCAAATGTTGTTCGTTTGTAATGTAGGACTAGACGCCTTAATACCAAATGAGATCATAATTGTGGGGCAGTCACCCCACCTTGGTTTGAAGAGAGGCCTTTCTTAAACTTCTGCCGCTCTCTGGGTCGCGGTAGAGAATGCAATTCCACAGTGAGCCTGGGAAGTCCCCAAACTGCCTGGCCTGAATTAGTTGAGTAAACAACCTGATTCAGACCAGTCAGCACAGTACACTAAACTGGAACTTGCGGGGAGTGGCAGAGAGACCGATGCATGCACCGAAATTATAAAGGTTCCGCTAACCATTCACCCCCGGCGTGCAAACCGCACATATTTGTGAATAAAGTGGTGATGCTTGAACCATATGTCAAATCAGTTTTGTCACTGAAGATGATTTTGTGATCTTGAAGCATCGTCTACAGAAAACAATCGGAGAACGTACTTCACTTTAATTGGTCCATCGCTTTTAATTCCTAAATCAGCTTGATCTTGTATGAGTGTAAATCAAGATCCTAACGCAAAATACGCCATTATGTGGTCGGAGTGATGCCCAATTCTCGAGAAAGCCGTGGAATTGACTGACTTCGATCGTTTTCTACAGACGCCTGAACGAAAGGGATGTTTTCGACAGTTCGGTAAACGCACTGTCTCACTGACACGGCAATATCACACGACGAATATGCAGACTCGAATGTATGCACTAAACTTGTTATTGTCTAGCTTCTCTGGCGAAAATTAAAAATAATAATAAGGGGCACACAAGGGACCAGGGCCTAGCTTCTACAACAACTACTCGTGTTGTACGTGCTACTGTTCTCTCACGAGTACAAGGGATCTACAGTTTTTTGCTGACTCCGAACGGCCAGATTTGAAAAGCTTTTCATTGACAATTGATACTCCTTGAGTGTCTTCAGCAACTCGAAAGAGGTGGTGCGGTGAAAAAATGGAACTTATCTCGTCCGGGAATCGAACCTAAACTTTTTGCGTGGCGGTCGACGCACTTATAACTACGTGAGGGCGAGAATTACGGCAAAAAATGCAAATAAATGCTTTTTCCCGTCATAAACGAATGACAATACTGATTACTCCAATTACAACGTTATCTGTTTGACATGTGCTACCGTTAGATCTCACTTTCAATATTATCTGACTACCGCGTAAATGGCCTGTAGTCACACAACGCCGAAAGAATTCTTCATTCCAACGCAATGAGACAACGATTAACGCGCAGAGTGCGACACTGAGAAATGGAACGCGATCTTTACTAACTGGACTGCGACAATCAAGACAAGTAGCAAATGTTTCACAAAGTAACGCTACGATCTTACTTGACTGACATAATCTTGAGAGACACTGATACGTACTGTGTGTCGTCCATGCGTCTGCGGCACAAAAAAAAACTAGACAAGTTGTGACTCATAACTGAGGTGTTTCGAGTGACTGCGGCTGAGATTGTTCCGCTTTGAAACATTTACACAGTTCACCTGTTACGGTGGGATTTCATGCATGTTGTAGGATGTGCTTTCATTTTGATAGGTAAAGAGATTAAATAGGCAAAACTGGCAGATGTGGTGTCAGTCAGTCATATTTAAAGATTTAGCTGCAGGAAATATTTCCCAAATTCAACAGCGATAGGTTGAACCATCAGTTAGGCCTAGATATAAGTCGAATGTCTGAGGGTGTTAAAGCAAAGGGGAAGGCACAGTCCCCTAAAAAACTGATCGAGGGGGTCGTATAAGCCAAGATAGGTACTTTCTCCAAAACGTAACCAAAACTTGAAAAAATTCAAAAAATTAGAGGAATTAGATCACTTTGGACTGACACACACTTTGAGTCCTTCCACGGTTAGATTAGTATTTTTTTTGTTAAGGGTGGGGATACCCTGTACTGGAGCGCTCAGACTCAATAATTGGTTCATTTTACTACCAGGCAATAACCTTCAAACCATTTTTTGGTTTTCCAAGAAAACAGAAGGCGCTTAAGTTTTCAGCTCATACAACACCAGCGCCACCTGATACGAGCAAAGGCGGGACACTGACAGAGAAAGTCCTCTGAAGTGTCTTCACCTTCGCCACAGGCGTCGCAAAGGATGTCATCACTAAGCTCAAGCAGACTCAGGTGCTTAGCGAAGGTGAAGTGTCCCGCTGGTACGCCTACAAGGTTCTTTCTGTGTAGAGATAACAGAAAAGCCGCAGATTTCTTGATGACGTTCGGGAGCATGCACTTGGTCAGCCTTCATCCTGGAGAGTCATGCCATCTCTGGTTGTGCTGTTGGGAGATCCAAGGGTCAATGGAGGCCCTGACTACTTACGCGGGCATTCCCAAGGTGGGTTCGGGACCTACGAATGCCTCTTTTAAACCTTGCCAAACTAGTTCATCGGTAATCTCGTTTCTCGTGATCCCACGATGTCCCAGGACCCAGCCAAACTTTAACGAATTCAGTCTGCAGACCAAATTAAATTAAGACTTGCATTCCTGGACTATTTTGTTTGGTAGATTAGCCTTTATACCCCACAATTTGTGAAGAGGACTACTCACCCACCAAAGACTTCAGTCAAACTTCTTAGTTGTCTTTCTGTTGAACAGCTTATAGTGGATCTATCAGCAAAAAACTATTTCTGAATCCAAAAAGCTGTGACAATGCCTTTATATTCATTCCTCTAGAAACACCAAGAACGTTCTCATCTGCTTTTAATAACGTTCAGATTGGTGCGACATAGAGCAGAGGTGTGACGGAGATGGTCGATATGTTGTATGAAGTCAGCTTTCTTTTCGAGAGAGGTTTTCGTTTTCCAGTTGCCTCTTGAGCTCAAAGAAATAGCAACGGGCCAGAGTGGTTCTCTGTTCTACTTCTTTACTGCGGAGTCGATGTAGGCGTAGTAGTGCTACCGACACTTTCTTCGAGACGTCCTTCCTTAATGACAGCGCATAATTTATTTTTTTTTTCGTTTCCACTGCCAGACTCATTTAAGCCGCTTCCGTTTTAAAGCCATTTAACGCCTTATTCGCAACTCGCTGTTTCCTCCCAACACGTCGATGTCATCCGCACAGCTGCTGAATGGATTTTTGGATCCTACGTCGGGCGTTGACTTAAAAGTTTCGCAGGATCATCTCAAGAATGAGAGTCACGTGATAGTGCATCACCTTGTGTAGAACATTTTTCGACAAGCTCTCAGTTAGTTACCGACCTTGAGCAACGATAGTTCCCCATTGTCATCCTATACCCTCTGACGAGTCTGGTAGGAATGCCAAAAATTAGACAGGCACTGTATAGCTCGTCTCTGTGCACGCTGTCATATGAGGCCTGAAATCGGGTCTTGGGTGTCTTTAGGATCTGCCACAGTGAGAAAATTTAATATATTGTACTTCCTAGGATTGGCACTACACTGATTCACGATCTTAGTCAAGTAATTTATTTCTCATTCAGAAGGATTCATATTCAAAGCTCCGAAGCATGGATGAGAAAAGGAAATACTTGAAAGTTAACCTAACGGCAGTAACAAAATAACAGAATTTGACTCCAATTCGCATTGAAATCTGCTCTTTACCAGCCAAGCAGCAGAATAGAATCTTTTTTACATTATGCCACAGAAGCCGTTTGACCGGATGTATGCAGGCGTAAAGCCTATTAAGTCCGTCGTTGAATCTTTTCCAATCAAAAATCCAAATCCAAATCCAAAAATCACACGCAGAACTTTTCTCTCAAATTAAGGGCTTCGTCATCCGCTTTTAGTAACATCTAAGTTTGCATGCGATAAAGAAGGACTCGGATGATCAATCTATGTAACAATGCCAGTTTACACAATTGCCTCTTGAGCCCAAAGAAGTAGCGATTGAGTCTGCAATTGATATCAGTACTGATGTTGTTGTCTCTTTTTCCGCAGAGCCGAGGTAGACGAAGTCCTTGACTACCTCGAAGTTTCTGCTGCCTAGTCGTACACTCTATCCGAGACCTCGATGTTGTGTGTTCTTCCTAGATGATAGCATATACTTCGCTTTGCCCTCATTTCTTGCCAATCCCATTTTGGCCGAATCAATGCCAACAAACGCCTCATTAGCGGCTTGCTGTGTTCATTGTTCCTTTAATCACGTCAATGTTTTCAGCGTAAGTCAGCAGTTAGACGGACTTTTGAATGATCTTGCCTCTGGTGTTGACTTGTGACTTACTCACGATTCTCCCAAGAATGATGTTAATTATCGATTCGTCGCCGTTCGCAGCAATTGGGCCTCTGTTACTCAACAACGTGAAAAATTTTGCGGAAGGATTTAGGTATGATGCCTTACCAAATACAGCTGGTGCAAGAATTGGAGCCGAAAGACCCACCGCAACGTAAAATTTTTGGTGAATGAGCTCTTGGAAAGTTGGCCGAAGATCCACATTTTTACCGAAAAATTGTGTTCAGCGACGAAGCTCATTTTTGGCTCAGTGGGTACGTAAATAATAATAAGAATTGTCAATTTTGGAGTGAATATCAGGCAGAAGCATTGCAAGAGCTACCAATGCATCCAGAAAAAGTCACACTTTGGTGCGGTTTATGGGCTGGTGGCATCATTGGACCGTACTTCTTCAAAGATGATGCGAATCGTAACGTAACTGTGAATGGTGAGCCCTACCGTGAGATGATATCAAACTTTTTTTTCCACAAATGCAAGAGCTTGACTTGGGTGACATCTGATTTTAACAAGACGGTGCCACATGCCACACAGCACGCGCAACAATGGACTTATTGAAAGGCGAGTTCGGTGAACATTTTATTTCACGTTCGGGACCGGTCAATTGGCCTCCTAGATCGTGCGATTTAACGCCTTTAGACTATTTTTTGTGGGGCTTTGTTAAAGCTCATGTCTATACAGACAAGCCCGCTTCAATTGACGCATTGGAAGACAACATTGAACCATTTATTCGTGAGATACCGGTCGAAATGTTGGAAAGAGTATGAAAAAATTGGACTAAGCTGATGGACCATTTGAGGCGCAGTCAAGGTCAACATTTGAATGAAATAATCATCAAACATTAAATTATATGGACCGTACTATCGATTCAAATAAAGATTTCATGCATTTTTCTGAATTTTACGTGTTTTTTTTTCTTTTAAATTTACTTATAGCCTTTAAAAAATTACCCTCTACAAAGCCTGTTCATTCTTTCGGGAGGGCTCGCTATTACTCAATGGATCCCAAAATCGTGTAAGATCACACGACTAAAATTTTGGTAAGGATGTGTACAGGGATGACTGAAATCACGTATAATCGCCAATAATCACATTCAATCCGCCATTCTTAAAATTTTTGTTTTTTTACCTGCACTGTATATTCTTCACTTTTCATCGCACGGTTTACATCGAGCAGACAAGGATTTTATGACAGGCGCCCGCCTTATTTTTTGGGATTACTGCCATTCTCGGACCCTGAAAAAATGAATGAGGATACAACCCAACCACAGAAATGAATGAAAAGAAAGAAAAGCGGAATCGACAATTTCCTATATCTCCCTCTCTGTCGCACATAACCTAGACATGCACTAAAACAACTTCTCCTAGCACATAGCATTCTAACCGATCTAATTTCATTGCTATGAATCTAGAGGTGAAAATTCAAAGTTAATCGGAAGGTACCAGGAAATGAATCTGATCTGATTGCGGGTGTTTACTTTCAGATTTGCGTCAATCTTCCGTCTGGCTATTGCAAAAATAGATCATATAACTGCTCACAGATCACTATCACAAACATTATGCAGCTCGTCTTCGGTATGAGTCAATGATCGTATTCCCAACGTATACTGTTTCAGAAATGAAACTTGTGCCAACAACGAAAACAAAAAATAATAGAAAAAATAACATTATACACTTACTTGCAGTCGATTGCTGTTTTCTGATCTGAATAGAAAATTTGAACAGCTAGATTTCCATCAAAGTGTTGCGAACCGTATTAGAGGGTGAAAAAACAAATGCGCTCCGTTTAAGAGACTCGAAAAATGTTCTTTAAGTGTTATGGCTAGGGTTCGGATTTTCATGCACTTATAATCTCAAAATATGCGCTTATAAATACAAAATATGATTTTAAAATATGCACTTAAAGTTAATTTATCTTAACTTCGGTTCGATATAAAGCACATTTTCTTCAGTCTTTAAAAATAAATTAAATCTGTACTTTTTATTGTTCATTAATTAAATAAAGTATAAGAACGAAAATAACATTTAACGCAAAAAGAAAAAAAAAAGAACCGTAAACACAAACACCTTCATTTGTTTAATTAAGATATAAGATAAGAATTCAAATTTAAATAAACTTTAGTTACTCAGTTCTGATTTTGAAAAGTTTTATTCACATTGACCATAAAATTTTTCTTAAAGTTTTCGAAATCAAAACGTTGCCGATTTGGTCTTAAGAATGCCTTATACAACGAAAAAAGATCGCTCGACGTCAACTGAAGTGGAGCATTTTTAAAAGAACAAATCTCATCGATGGTGTAGTTTTTTGGATAATTTTCTTCATTGCAATCTAATGTGAATGTCTGACTTATGTTTTTTTAATGGCTATCCCCATTAGTCCTTTAACAGTATTTATCATTGCAACAACATCTTCAATTATATGAATTTGATTTTTTAAGGTAGTCCTGCCCTCTAGCTTCGTAAATAGAAAATTGAAGTTTGAATTTATAAATATTATTTGGCTTTCTAATAATGGCTGGTTTATGACTTTTTTGCATATTTTATTGCAACTGCATTGGTGTCCTCGAACCCATTGACAATGCTTTCAAACGCTTAATAATTTTGTGCATAGCATTCAACAGCCTTCAACCAAGTTCCCCATCTTGTAACAACAGGTAGAGGTGGAGGAGGAATCAAAGGATATTTTTCTTTAAAAACTTCAACGTGTTTTTGTCATTTGAAATTAATTCATCGACATTTCGAAAATTACTCCTTATTTCTTCTACAACTCGTTTCATTGCATGTGTTAAGCAGGTGACATGCAAAAATTTTGGGTAAAAGAGTTTTAATCCAAGAGCTACCTTTACCATATATGGCGCAGCATCGGTCAAAAAATTGAGTATTTTGCTTTAATCGATTTCAAGTGAATTCATGGATTCATCAAATGCGCCAGCTATGGTGGAAATTTTATGAATGTAATTTTTTCGCAAAGTAGAATCATCCGGTATAATTTCTTTTGTATATTTAAAAAAAAAACTTAATTCAGGGTTACTAAGCTTACTTAATGGTAAGTTGTTAAATGAATTGGTAAAGGACAGCAGTTGTTGGGATTTCCGGGAAACTTCAGATCCTGCTTCAAGTTCTAAGTGTTTAACACTTTTCAAAACCTGATCCACTTGAAATTTTTTTTCAAAGCAAACGCTCTTGTTGCAAAATTTGCAGAATAAAACATTTCCATCTGTTTAAAAATTGTTGGGTATTCTGAAACATATTTTCTCAAATTTGAAGAAACAGATGTCTTAACTTTTGGCATTGTACCTAGCTGAAATTTCTTTATTTGAACAAAACTAAAATCATAAATTTAAGAGGAATATTCTTACATTTTCCAAGAAAACATTTCTAAAAAGAATAAAATTAGTTTTCTACTGACTAAACACGACGATCACTAGATCACTGAATTAAAGACTGCTTGGATTAACTGAGAAATGGAATGGGAAACTATATGTATGTACACTGGCATCTGTGGGCAACTAACAGTTTATGCCACTCGGTATGGTTTAACTTTCGATCCTATTCTTACAGTCTGTTTTAATTAATATCTTGCCGGCACAACCTAGAACCGTTGCTGCACGTATGGTTTATATAGCCAATTATGACATGGGGTTGGAATATCGTTCAAGATTGTGAAATGAACCCCTATTCCGGCAGTCGTTTAGTGCCATGTCACTTTATGAGCGTGAGAAATCGGTATTCCCATAGTCATTTAAGAATTTATAAAATGACACTAGTCATTTTGCTCCTGTCAGCTCCTGTGGAACGCATTTACCACTCGACATGTCTCATTTTTTTGTATTCCCGGAGTCACTAAACGACAGGAAAAGTGACAAAAACAGTCGATTTGAAATTAGTACACGACATAAAACTAAAAATGTCTAAAGAGTAAGTTTCTTTTGTTTTTTTCTTATTTTTGTGTTTCTTGGTATATATCTGCTTATTATTTACGGTTTCCAAAGGTTAAAGGTATCAACACCTTCGCAAATCATCCGCTTGGTGGGACTCATGGAAGAGAACGTGGCTCTTGCCAAAAATTTCAAAAGAGGCGTTACTCAAAGTGAGGACATAAGAATTGGCTGAAAGGAGGTTGCGGCAATATTAAACAGTTTAGGACCACCTGTGCGTAATGAGAAAGAATGGCACAAGGTATATGCAATTGACTATATATATGTATATGTACATACGAACATTCAAATTATTTGTTTTGAAATACTTCATAGGTTTGGTTCGATTTAAAGTCAAAATTTAAAAAGAAATTGACGCACAACAAAGGGGAATCTGAGGCAACCGGAGGAGCACCCTTTAAACAAACATTTTAACGGAGCTGGACGAAACGGTGGCCAAACTTCTATCAATGCATGAGACAGTGGACCCAGACAGTGGAAGAGTTTTCGGCTTTAAAGAAACTCATCAACGTGGAGTCAACAATGCATTATTAGACAATCCGTCTACATCTACATCTACAAACAGAGCTATGCTGTCCATGTTTTCAAATAAAACACTTAAAGATTATTTAAAATTTATTTCATTCAAGAATTCAAAATATAAACAAAGTGTAAGCATATGACATTTTGCATTTGACAGGCGGCTTTTGTTGTGGAACATATTCCACAAGTCATTTTAGTTTCGGAATACCGATGAAAAAATGAGATGACTTTCAAAATGACAATAGTCACTAAAATGAGATGACTCCCGGAATAGGGGTGATTATGAAAAATATGCACAAAAATATGCAAAATATGCATTTATAGTAAAATATGCAAAAATATGCACTAACGGTTAAATGTAATTTTAAAGGAAATTTTTTGCATCCAAAAGGTTGATAAATGCATCATGCATTTGCATGAAAATCCGATCCCTACCTATCACAATCGATGCCTGTGCTGTATGCAAAAGATCACTCGGGCACGTTAGATGGGAAAAACAGGCAATTTTCTCCACTTCTCCAACAGAAACATTTGCATTTCTCTTTGGACTACAATATTGGACGCCATGATCGTCGAAAGTCAAAGGAAGCGGTCCTTAATGTTAAAAACTTCATCCCGAGATAATTCAAAAATTCACCGAACTATTGTAATTTGCTCAGAAATGTATGCAATTTATGTTTTTGATCGTAGACGCCATTCTTTCGTTAACGGCCTTCGTTCGCTGGTTTCTAGACGGTACTCGTTTGTAAACGTTTCCGGAGTGTAAAATCTTAAATGTTTGGTATTGCATACGTCTGTAGTCGTGGGCTGTCACTGGGTTGAGGAGCCGAGGTACTGATAAAATAAGGATGTTGGGCAGTAAATATGATGAGTTTGCAGGACGGTAGGAAAGAGTTATTAGCAAAATAGTGAAAAAGTCGAACATGTTGCTATTATTATACACAGTGCTGTACAATGATTTCTTGAAAAATATATGAAGGTCCAAAACGACGTACTAACTAACGTAAATCTACGGTAAACATGTTTCTGTAACGAACCCAAATCAAAGTGTTTCAAATACTTACCGAAAATAGTCCATCACCTGCAAGAAAATACACCAAGTGGGTATATAGCGCTTAAAAGCACTGTTTTATCTCAACGTTTCAATTGATCGATTCATCTACCCCTTAATTTTATATATTTAGGGAATGTGGGAATTAAGATGGGATATTTCTGGGATTGGGGATAATAGGTACAATATATCAATTTTCCCTTTCTTACAAAAGAAAATTGACAATGAGTATATGACATGTGGGAGTCTTTGAGGGGATTATTGTGAGTTGATTTTGCTTAAGGGATGGTTGGGAAAATTGGCAATACTCAAGCGAACTTGAATTGAGTGTTTTTTTTTTTCTTCTTCATATTTATTTTTTTTTTTTTTGTTTTTCTTCTTAAATTGTGTATTCCTTGTTTTTGCTCTATTTTTTGTTTTTCTTTTTTTTTCTCTCTTCATTTAATATATAAATGTAAATACAATACTTTGTCACTTCTTTATTACAAAGGAATAAATTGATTTTTTTGCTTTACTTTAAATTTATATTTAAATCACAATAATTTTTTGTTTTTGTTGTTTGTTGATTTTGTTTTTTGTTTTTTCTCAAATAACATTTTTCTCGAAAAGAAAAGAAAATGTTTGTTTTTTTGTTGTTTCATTTAGTTTGTAGGTTCGTGTAGTGTAGCCAAGAAATGAAAAAAAAAAAGAAAGTTTCATTGTTTGTTTTTTTTGGAAATAATGAAAAACATAAATGGAAAAAATAACTTCAAACATTCGATTACTTTTTTTGGTTAAATTCATTGTTTTCGGTTTTTCTTTAAGTTAATTATTTTCTAATGAGAAACATTGACGATAAAAAGATGTAGCCCAATTTTTTTTCCATTTTTTTTCTTACAAATCTCTATCCAACTGAATATGTATTATTTTTAGAATTTAAATATTTTTTTTTTTCTTCGGAAGTTGTTTTTTTTCAAATTTTGTTTTGTTTTGCTTTAGCCTACGACAATTTATAATTAATTTGTACAATCAAGTAAACATAACTTCTTGATCTTTTCCTTACTTTTTTTTGCTTTAATTCCAAAAATTTTCAAATAGGAGAATTGACGGTTTTTTGACGGTGTTTTTGTATGTTAAACAGAGTTTTTTCGAGACATACAAAATTCTTGTCATTCCCCCCTTTTCTTTTGCAGCATACACACGTGGATTTTATTTTCTTTTCTTTTGAAAGCTATTTTTTTTTTGTCTGACATTCTGTTTACTTATTCATTCTTTTGTTGTTTGTTTTTTTAATACAAAAATCACAGAGAATATATAATATATATTTGTTTATATTTCTAATTTAAAGTTTTTGTTTGTTTTTTTACTTTTCACATTTTTGTTTTTACTTATAACCTCTTTTAGTTATTGTTTACACATAATAAATGTTTTTTTCATTAATTTAAAATTAGAAAAAAAGGAAGAAAAAAATAAATTGCATCAATTATTTAACTTGTGTTATGTTAAGTTTTTTGTTTTATTCCACATACATTTTGTTTTTCTTTCTTATTTTCTCTTTTGTTTTTTTTTTGTTAGTTGATAGATTGTTTATGTTTTGTTTGCCTTACCACATATAAGATAAAAATGCTGTCCACATCCACATGTTCTCTGTTTTTAGTTGTTGTTTTTTTTTTTTGTCTCATGTTTCTTTTGTTTTTTGCAATTGTTTTTATCTTATTTTTGTTTCTTTTTAATTGTTACGTTAGTTAGTTGGTGTATTTGTTGTTTTTGTTTCCCTAAAAATTGCTTCTTATTTATTTCTATGATTTCTTTTAATAGTTTTTTTTTACAATTAATTAATAAAAAACAAAAACAATTCGTTTTAATCACCGTATACATCCCTGAATTTTTATTTTTTCTTTAATTTTTAATCTCTTGTTTGTCTTGGTTTAGCTTATGCTTTTCTTCTTCTAAGCAAACAGTTCTTTGCTGTTTGTTTTTGTTTTTTTCATCTTGAAATTAAGAGAATGACTGTTTAAATAAATTGCTGTCATTCTCTTAAACAATAAATGTAAGAAAAACATACAAATACGCAAATTTCAAATCAAAATTCAAGGATGTTTTTTTCTTCTTTTGCAAGTTCTGTTTTTTTTTCTGGCAGAATAACAAATACATGAAAACAGTTATCCTGCTTGTTGTAATGTGTGTTTATCTTAAAACTGTAAAGAAGCATTTTAAAGAAAATCTCTTTTTTTTATGTTTCAGAAAAGGTGAGTGTGTTTTTACCAAAATTTTGAGCATATCTTTGAAAAATGTTACACTCCATGGAAATGTTGATTTTTTTTTGTTTTTTTAATTTTTTTTGTATTTTTTGACATTAAATGGAGTTTGTTTAAGAACAAAAAAAAAATAAAATTTAAATGGATGATCAATCTAAAAGAAATAAAACACACCAAGATGATTACTAAAGATCTAAAAAAAAATGATTTAAAAATATGAAAATTTCTACGAACAAGTTAAATACCCAAAAAGAAAATTGTTTTAAAATTCATGCGAATAGACAAAACAATGTGAATTTAAAATAATATACTCCCCATTTAATGCGATTTTTTTTGGCCGTTTTTTTGGTAACACTTCCACCGTGTGTAACATTTAACAAATAAATGAATAGTCAAAAAACATTTAAATTTTTTCAGATAGTTCTTAAGTTGTGTTTTTTTTTTAAGATATCTTTATGATTCTCCTACTGTTGTTGTGTTCTAAAATTTACGTTTTTTTTTTCTTTTTGATATATAGTATGTATATATATAAACTTTCGTTAATTTTTTTCAGTTTTGTTTTTTCTTGAAATACTTTTTTTCTCGTTTTTCTTCTCTTCTTAACAAAAAACTACAATGGATGGTGGAAATTTCACAGTTAAAATAGTTTTATTTTGGTTGTTATTTAATTTTTGTTTTTCTCTTTGTTTTGTGTGTAATTCGCTTTTATTTTGTTTCCTGTTTTTTTTATTTTTGAATATGTATATTTCTGCAAATGCTCTTATTTTGTTTATTCTTAAGTTTCATGCTTTTTTGTTAAATAGTTTTTTCATTAAAAAATGAGATCACATTCAAGTACTAGTTTTTTTTTTGTTTTTTCATTTATTTATGATAAGATGTAGCAAATTGGATTCTTTTTTCATTTTCATTTAGTCACTTATGGGTTTTGCTTTTTCACTAAATATGTTTTTTTTTTTTGTTTAACTTAATTTTTATTTAACGTTTTGGTTGTTGTAAGAGGTGTGTATTTTCGTAATATGTTTTGTTTTGAAAAATGGAAAAAAAAAATAAATAGAACGAAAGAAAACATTAGTTTTTAAGCGAAAGAAGAATATCAACTATGTATTTCTTTCATTGTCTACCTAATTGTTTTCGTCATATTTTTCATTGATTGATGTGTGTATATGACCTTGTGGTTTCTTCTTCTAATATGCATATGCCATGCTTTTTTGTTTAAACCGTGATTTTGATAAATTCTTTGTATTTTTCTTAATTCTTTTATTTCTCATTGTTATGTTTTGATTCATTTTGTGATGAAATTCATTAGAAAGGTAATCTTAATTCCTTCAAAGATTTGACATCACTGGCCATTGGAAAAAATATTCGTGTACCTCTATGCGAGTGTCAAATCGTTGAAGGAAATTCGAAAAGAATAAAGAACAAATAAAATCCCATAAGTATTAAGTTCTGAGATGATAAGAGAGAGAGAGAGAGAGAGAGGGAGAGAGTTAAGCCCCGGAAAGTAAGAAAGATGTATACTAAGTAGCAAACGACAACGGGCGGCGATGATCTTAATCCTAATGAAAACCGGCTTGCAATGCCATTTTTCAATGCATGAAATGCACTCACTGGTATATAGTTTCACTCATTCAAGTTCAGCGCAGTCTTAAAAGTCGTTTTACAAAACCTAAGTTTCCTTTACGTTAACCTAAGAAAGTATTCTCTCTGTTCAAATACTGACTTCTGTGTCGAATGTCTTATCGATTGATTTAGTTGTCTTCCTTTTTCATGTGAATGCAGTTTAGATTTCAGCTTTGAAGCATAGTTCTAGCCTCAGTGTGTGTGATGCAGTTGACATTCTTGTTGGCCTTTTCGCTTTTAAGTAGGTGCACTTTAATGCATCAAACTTATCCACTTTAAGACATAGTTTACAATCTGAATGTGCTTAGCAGCACACCAAGTGTCCACGTTTTCCTCTTAAACACAAAACACCTTCAATCAAACATTTCATTGGCAATTTGAACAACTTTTAAGTTCTGACACTACTCTCACTCTCTATTCTAATCAGCCTCTGCTCTAAATACGCTGCTTGTTTCAGACATCTTCTTCATCTTCATCTGTATGCGATGATTCGATGATCCCACAGGCATTAACCTGAGTACCATTGAACTGAAGTTTAGGTAAAATGAACAAAATAAAAAAAACATGGTCTAACCCATATTTACTGAATCCATAATTGTTTGGCATTGATATCCTTTATTTGAAAAAGGTTTTAAACAATTTGCTGCTACAATGATGAGGCGGCTCTTTATGAATCACTAAAACGTGAATCAAAAGAGTGATTAATTTCTCCTCCCCCACTGCTACTACTTTGTTGTGAAACGGAAAAAGAAAATGATCGATGTTTAGGGAATTTTTAGAAAATGATTGTTGGGTCTACTAACTGCACCACATTCATCTCATCACGAACTACAATACATAGGGGATTTTTGATGTTTGTTGATTTTCCTTTTCTTTACATTGTTTCTTCCTACTTCAAGTAATTATTTTGTGACTCTACATAGGACTAGATTTAAATGTTTTCTGTTTCAGCAGACAAAACCAGCACAAACCTTTCGTACACACATGTCCGACAGATGATGCACAGTTGTTCTGTAAAATTCTCTTCCCAATTCCTTGATCTCTCAAAACAACAACATATTCATGTATGTCATAGAATTGTCATGTGAAATAAAAACACAAAAGCATTTCATGTTTGTTTTCTCTTCTATTTTTGTTGTAAAATAAAAAAAAATAAATATATTATATTTTGTCTCTTTTTCTTTTTTTTCAAATTTGTTTTCTCGTTCTCTGATTTTTTTTCTCAAATTTTCCGTGTTTTTTTTTTTTACAAAAAATAATACAATTTATATTTTTTTCTCTCTGGGGTTTTCTCTCTGTCAAAAACAAAAAAAAAATTGTTTCGTACAATATCTTTGAAAAAAAAAAAAATAAAAAATTAAAAATTAATAAGGAATCTTAACAAAAATTCGTTTATCACACAACATTGCAAAAGAAAAGTAAAAAGTTAAAGGAGTAAGTTTACGTTTAGCTATAGTTTAATTTAAAACTAATTTGTTTTGTTTGTTTAGAAATAAAATGCTTTTTTTTTGCTGCTGTTAAAAACAAGGAATTTTGGTTCAAAATATTTGTTTTTTCTCGTTCTCTTTAATATTCATATGTATCATACACGAATAAAACTATTTGTAGTATATATACACAACTATCATAGAGGTGTTTTTAATCCTTTTTTTATAAAGATAAATAAGTCTTCTTTAAAGCTTTGTTTTTTTTGTTTTGTTTTGTTTCTTTTCTAATTCCTATTCACACATCTTGATTGGTTGGTTGGTTGGTTTTTGTTTTCGTTGGAAATCATTGAAAACAAATTAAAATTTTCTATCCATTGGATTTTGGTGTTTTTTTTTTGTTTAATTAAAATTTCAAACACAAAATTTGGATATCAAAAAAAAAAAAAATTAAGAAAAATACAAATTAAAATTTATCTTTAATGAGAATGGATTCTATTCCTTAAATAACTCGTCCGTCGATTAGTTTTCAATTTATACATAATCGTTTTATGATTGGGTTCAATTGGATTTCCCATATTTAAAGCGCTGCTTCATTTTGTTATTTTCATTAATTTACAAAAAAAAAATGATTTTGAATGTCTCTTACCAAAAATAAAGAAAAACAAAGAAAACGTGAATAATAACAATGAAGTGCAAGAGATAGTTTTGCTTGTCTTGTTAGATCTTTTTGTGCTCTTAATAATTTAAAAAGTTTTTCAACAAACAAAAATATTACAAAAAACTAATTTAGAGTTCCCTCTTCGTTAACATTGTTTTTGTTTTTTTTCATTTTCACATCGGCAAGTTTTAACAATAAAAAAAATAAAAATAAACAACAATTGTTTTAGATAACTTATGGATTAGACTTTTGTTTGCTTCTGGTGGTTGTTGTTTTGAGCGGGGAGGGAGGGCGCTGAAAATCTGCTGGCTGCTACTGTTAAATTATACATGCGTTCTGTGTGTCGTCTTTTATGATTAAATTATGTTTTGCGGTTTTTTTTTTTGAAATGGAATATTATTATTTACGCGTGCACTGAAGAACACAACATTTACACAAAATCCAACATGCTGTTGTTGTAGTTCTCTGTTTTTTTTTTTTTCTTTTTTTCTAACTCTCTCTCGCGCGCTCCACTTTAGACGTTGATTCAAAGATAATATACAAAATTTGTTCTAGAGAGGGGAGAGGGGAACGATAAGATTTGTTAAAAGAAAAACAACATAGACAACATTCTAGTGTTTTGGTTTTTTTTTTGCTTCTAATTAAATGAAAAATGCTGTGTCATTAAAAAAAACAAGCATGAGGAAGTAAATCAAGATAGAAAAAAAAATGATTATCACCTCGATGTGAAGGAACATTTTGAGAGATTGTTGCTGTTGTTGTTTGGTGGTGGTGGTGGTTGTGGTGAGAATGCTGTATGGTCTGTGGTTGTTGTTTTCTTCAGAATGTTGCTGTGCTTGATGATGACGCTGTTGATTGTTGTGGTTGAGGTATTTCTTTCGCGCACTTTATACACTTTTTTTTGAAAAAAAATCTCTTTTCTTTGCAGTTTTTGTGTCTTTTTTGGAGTTGTTTTTTTTTTGCACACAGAATTTTGCAAATGTTGCTCATTTTGTTTGTCTTAAAATTTCTATTATTTACACAAACATCGTTGCCGTTGTTGCTTGTTGAGACACAAGATTCGGTTGTTGTTTTTTTTTTATTTTCTCTTATTTAAATCAGATCACATTTTATGTTGTTATTGCAAACTTGCTTTGTTTTCTGTAGTTTCTTTGTTTTCTTCATTTTATACATTATCACACTTCATTTCGTTATTTTGTTTTTACACAAGTTTCATTTGTTTAGGCTTTAAATTTTTACTTAACTTAATTTTAAGTTGGTTGGTGGGTGGATATACAAGAATTTAGTTCATTTACAAATAAGAAAGAGTTGAAAGTTAAGAAAAGAAAAAAAACTTAATAAAAAAAAAACGATGTAACGAAGAAGAAAAACGGATATTTTATCTCTCTATAGATCGTTCGCTCTTCTTAACAACAATAATGAATTAATTATTATTATTATTTAGGTACTACAAATATTACAATTGATTTTTGTTTCTTGTTGCAATTATATTTTCAATTTTTTTTTTTGTTTTCTTAATCTTTTGTTGTTTCAAAGTCTATTTATATATCACGATTCAATTTGTTTTAATATTCTTTATCATTAATATTAAATCACTAAAAAGTTGTTGTTTGTTGTTGTTGTTGTTTTTTTTTCTATTTAAAAACCACAAAGTTATTGCTGTTGTTGTTTTGTCTGAGTTCAACTATTTTCCTTTCGGTTTGTCGGTTGTATTTGAATGTGCTGCACATTTATCTTGCTCAAAATTGTCTGGATGGGCGCTGAGGGGGAGGGGTGGTTGATTTGACTGAATGATAAGAGTGAGAGAGTGTATCCATTTTAAAGCGAAAAAACTATTTTTTTTTTCATTCATATCTTCATCTGTTGCTGTTGTTAAAAAAATTTAGAAACACAAAAAAGTTGTTGTTTTGTTTTTTTTTGCTTGGTTGTTGTTTGCACTTAGAGTTTGTGATTTGAAACAAAAAATGGCGGTTACGATTGCACATTGAGCAACAATTTCAAATTGTGCGTATCAAAGTCATCCAAGAGATTGCGTTTCGACGACTTAACAACTTTGGCCGTTGTTGATGATGATGATAATGATGATGTTTGAAACGACACCATTTTTGGGTCGGTGATGATTGAGTTTGTACTTAGCATAACATCCTTACCGCCCATTGTCCAGTGTTGCGGTGGCTTTGGTAAAGCTGTTGGTGCTGGTGCATCAAAGCATTTGCTACCAGCGTAGTGGGTTAAATTCGTTGGTATTAGGGTTGTTGGAGAGACACCTCCGCCATTGCGTTGACTACCGTTATTGCCGACACTTGACGACAATAGGATATGAATACCGTTATTATTATGGCCACTCGAATTTCTATGATGATTACGATTTGACTTTCGTCCACTGCCGCCACTGCTGCCGCCGCCGCCGCCACTTGCGCCCACACCACCACCGCCAATAATTGTTGCCGGCGAATTATGACGTGAATTGCCACCGACACCATGGCCGCCTCCTGGACCGCCACTTCCATGCTTCTGATGCGAATGATGATTGTGGCGATGATGGTGATTGTTGAAAAATGAATCGCCACCATTGCCGGGTGATGTGAGACTATTGCCACCAGAGCAACGACTCGAATTTCCACCGGGCGAATGACGCTGCCATCCGCCGTGAGTTCGGGGCGAGTTGTTACCTTTGCGCGCGGAGAAGAATCCACCGCCACCGCCGCCGCCGCCGCTACCCATTCCACAGCTACCCAAACTGCTGCTGGACGAGTTACCACCCAATGACGATGATAAACTACTGGACGATGATCCAGATGACATTGAACCTGGTGAGGTGCCTAAATTTGTACTGCTGGCAATACTGTTGGAATGGTTTGTTGATGATGATGATGATGTTGTACTGCTACTGCTGCTGCTGCTGCCGCCATATCGTATCGACATTTTATTACTGCTACTATTGTGCGAGTATGTCATCTTTTCTTCGTTTTTCTTCTTCTAGCTCTCTCTATCTCTTTCTGAATTGCTTACTATTAATATTTTAATATTCTTACTTTGTTTGCTTTTTCTTGTTATATTTATATTTAAAATTACTTAACTTTATATATCACACACAAGTAATTAAAATCAACGAAAAAATACTAATTTCCATTAAGAGTTCTCTCTGGTTGGTTTTTTGCTTTTGCTTTTCTTAATGTTTTTTTGTTTTCTTTTGTTAATTTGTTCACAACTGCCTCTATATATATAAATATTTATTTTTATATATTTATTTTATATATTGTATGGTAATCAGTCTGTCGATTTGTTTTTTTTTTTTTCCTTTTTAATTATATTTTAATTATTTATATTTATTTATTTGTTGGTTAATGTTTTTGTTTTATTTTCTGTCTGCATCGATGGTCCTTTAGTGATTGAAAAAGATAAGAAAAAAAGAAAAGGCAAATATTTAAAATTAGGAAACTTTTGATGGTTGCGGTTGATGGTGTATTATTATAATATGAGATAACTCCTGTCTGAGATGATGATCTGATGATGGTAAGGGGTTGGTGAGTGAGCTTCAAATAGATCCTAACGTTTCATAGAGAAATGATCCCGATTTAAGACGCGAAATTTTTCTACTGATGACTTGTTTATATGAGAACTACTATTGCCTGCACTAAGGTAGACTTTAGTTTGACTGGTATTGTTGGGGGGTTCAGACATCATCTCTCCACACAAATTATGAATAAAATTATCTGGTCCAACTTGAAGACTTATAAATATCGATAAATTTGAATTCTTGGATGGTGACCTCAAGAAGTGCTTAAATTAATATTTTCGAGAATGTTGCTTGCCCCTGAAGGCGAATTTACTTTCTGCGATGAAACGCTGTCTCACTTTTCGTTCACTAAACGTTTCCATGAAAAAAAGGAATTTTTGTGTTGCACATGAAGTCTCAAAAAGCAGAAAAATATCAATGTAGTTTTTCTTTCCTGAAATTCAACATTTATTTGGGAGGCTGTCAAATTGAATGCCCCATCAAAATTGAGGCGAGCGTGATCCACACAGTCTCGAATAAAAACTTCGCGGTTGTGTGTTTGGGAAAAGTTTGTTTAGATCGAAACGGCTGGATGCTGGGTTTGGGATGTCAAAAAGAAAACATTCTTTTTTTAAATCATCCTTAACCCTTACAAGAGAATTTTGAAGCGAAATAAATTAATTTTCTTAAAAGATTATCTCTACAGAGTAAAACTTAAACAAAGAAAAATAATTATAAAAAGAAGGCAAATGACCACTAGGAGGATAGGAGCTAGGACCTTGTCTCTTGTGAGTTATAATAAAACTATTTTTATCCAAATATTTCGAATTTGTCAGCAGCACCTGCTGCACACCGACACTTTAAATTTAATTTGTAAGTTTAAGTAAATGTTGCGACAAAAGATTGAAACCATACCGCCAAGAAACACTTGCACAACCACTATCCCTTTAAACGGTGTACTCCTAAAAACAACCTCTGTTCACTCTCTTCGGAAAGCATTCTGTGAGAACTTTTCACATTAGGAATAGAAGATGGTTGCAATTGTTAAGAATGAGAAGAAAAATTTGCCTCTATATGTTCACAAAGTTGAACAGTGACACAACAACCCACAAGGGCCTAGCTTTTAAAATAACTACTCGTGTTGTGAGTGCTACTGTTCTTTCACGAGGGACCTACAGTTTTTTGCCGACCCCGAACGGCGAGATTTGAGAATCTTTTGATAGACAAGTGATACTCTTTGAGTGTTGTCTGCAACTCGGAAAAGGTGATGCGCGGAAAAAATGAGAGGTGTCTCTCGGGAATCGAACCTAGATCTTCTCAACGCACAGAGCGAGCACAATTTGACGCGTTAGCTTGGCCTTAAGTTAACTGAAATGGTTATGAATGAGCCAGAAAAGATGTCAGCAGTGCAATCTCACAGCACACAACTTCTTTGCAAGAAACCGACGAACAAACAAAATATCACTACGTATTGGAAACTTTGGGAACAAAATGAGATTCTCTATATAGTTTGACGAAGCTCAGAGTGTCGATAAAATTGTTACAAATCAGTTCTGACTATACCTTCATTTACTAGACATTATTATCAACGTACTCTCAGGAAATAAATGAAACCTTAAATAACAACCTAAGCCGATTGTACTCATTACGAAATGCAGATGCAAAGAAATTCGTGACAAATGATATGATCATATAATAGACCAGCTGCAACTGGGTTGGCTATGTAACTCATTGAGTGACACAATGCGGACTTGGGACTGGCCTAATTATGTAAAAGATTACCAAAAACATTTTTTTTTTTTTGCTCTCAGGAATCCGTTCAACGTCGATTCATCGTTACAGATTTAAGCCATAAAGCTTCTCTTACAGCCTCGAATAGTGCCATATATTCTGCTTCAGTAGATGATGCTGCCACTGAATTTTGTTTTTTGGTATTACAACTAATAATACAAGACTCAAACAGCTAAAATATCACTTTTGCTTCTTCCCCAATCAGAGTCCACATATCCAACAATGTGTAAGTCTTATACAACCATCAATCATTCGGGATGTATGCAGACGTGCGGGATTCCCAGGAGATTTGTAAAAATGGAAACAATAAGACTGCTTATTGAAACAAGGTTTTATAGCCTGAACTATAGAATGAAGACACTTTTTCGCAGGTATAGGTATGTGTGGACATACCTGAATTTCGAGACTATTCTCTCAGACGCATTATTAACGCAATCCTACCCAACTTCGGCTTATGTCGGTAAGTTCCCAACAATGAGATAGATTTCTGATAATTAATGTTACAGAGATTCACAATGGCGCAAAATTGTAGGAGTGGTGGCAACATTTCAGACAGATAGGAAGTAGGATTAGAGAAAAGTAAGCAAAATCATCGCACGAACTGAAAAAAGTGGCAAAAAAAAGTGCACTGATGATGTCGAAGATTTCGTAGAATTATAGAACAAGAAAAAAAAACACAAATTCAACATCCTTACAAACTGAAAGTTCAAACAAAAAAGGACGAGCCGAAACTGTAAAATGTATGTGAAGTGTTTGTTGCAAAGAATTTCGAGTAAACACTCCGCAAACGCTCTTCAGAATGACATGGTGCTCCTAGTTTTGCACACAATTTCGGATAACAGGCATCCTATTTCTTATCCTACTTTTGGATATTACTACTGATGCCGAGCCGAGTGATTGCCGAGCATAGAAAGAAGTAATTGACATAATAATCCCAAAGTTCAACATGGTGCTATAATTGCTCAAAGAACTGTAAATCAATGAATCATTCATGTCCGAAAATTACAGACAGTCGACACATGTTAAAACATCTTTTTCTTCTTCTCTTGAAATTGCTACAAGCGAGAGCAATGGACTTCTTGC
This sequence comes from Eristalinus sepulchralis, assembly GCA_944738645.1. Taxonomy (NCBI): domain Eukaryota; kingdom Metazoa; phylum Arthropoda; class Insecta; order Diptera; family Syrphidae; genus Eristalinus; species Eristalinus sepulchralis. Next base: position 76,282,958 of record OX122882.1, read on the forward strand.
CTTCATATACTTTCTCTCTGTTGAACTCAGTTTTTGGTGTTTATCGATGGAAAATGAAGTAAAAATTAACAATTGCTATGAATACAGAGGAATTCAAAAAAATTCACAACTTGCGTACGGCGAGTACAGATTCTACAACAAACTAGAAAAATTAAAAATTTATTTTAACGATTTCTAGTGAATTTTTGAACGCAAAAAATACTCCATTCAGTGAATGAAAATATAAGATCGACGAGTTGGTCAAATAAAGTGGTTTGTTATTTTTTTAAAAGAATATTCCCAATGTCGGGATATTTTGAAAATGGCACTACATCCCAGAAGGGACCAGGACCTAGCTCCTACAACAATTACTCGTGTGTTGTGGTCCTACCGTTGTCTCGCCAATAGGAGGGACCTACAGTTTTTTGCCCACTACGAACGGCGAGATTTGTAGTGAAGTTTTGGCCGATAGGAAATATTTTCTCCATTCCACTTCCACTTTATCTGCCCTTAATTCCATAGAATAAATTGACACACATTCTGGTCTAGGATCTGGCAATATTTGAATCCACAAACGTGCGTGGATTCTTGAAAAGAATTTTTTGTACTTAATCAAAAAAAAATCACAACTACAGGAAAAAGCCTTAAAGGCCAGTCACCAAAACTACAAGTGAATGAAAAAAATGTTTCCTCAAACCTGACTGAATTTCGCACGAACGATTATAAGCTCATGAAACAATTTGTTGCCAACCAAGAGCGGGACGCTTGCTAGTGATTCCAAAAGTTGTTGCTAATTGGCTTGAAAACAAATTTTTCCGTACTCAGCATTCAAAGCGACACCAAATTCTCACAAATGCATTTCTTATGTCCATGTAAAGTGCTGTTTTGCAACAGAAATGCAAAGAAGACAACCACTGAACCACATTTTCTTGCATTTCTTTTGGACTAGCGACCAATTTGCAAGCACTGCAGTAAAATTTTCCTCCCTCCCGTTTCTTCACTTAACAAAATCGAAAAAGCACGAACTTTCTAGATTCAAAAAAAAAATCAAATTCCTGCATACTAGAAGAAAATCAAATTTGAAAAGACAACAAACTCAATTCTGGTTTACGGGGAGAGAACACAAAAGATTTATTTCCTGGTGTGGAGAGGAGACGTTTCAAAAAAAAATTCACATTGCTCACAAAGAACTATAAAAAAAAATATATATTGTATAAAATTTCGCACACGCACACACACCTCATGAAACTATGTTGAAAGAATTTTCTCAATACATTGCGTTATGTATTCTCTTTCTCTGGCTACGAAAACACTCCGTCGTCGTCGTCACAGTGATTTTTATTCTTTGAAATGATTCTCGTTCTATTTATATTCTTTAGTTCGATGATGTTAGCATATTTTTTCGTGATTGGAAAAAAATTCAACAACTTCGAGTTAATAGCACTACTTCGAGGACCGTTATTACTACTCATCGATTGACAGTGCAAAAGTGTGTCTTCACTCCACGAACGCTACGAACCAAATGAACGTATGAGTGATTTTCAAAAGACCACCTAGACAAGATGAGCCACGAAGAAAATAAATTTCAACTCTGCCTGCCTGCCTCGTCGTCGTCGTGTGCAAGTGTGGTGAGTTCGAAACAAAATAAATCCATAATTCGAGTGAGTTGTTTTGTGTTATGTATTTTGCGTCTCCCTCACTCTGCTTGTGCGCGATGGGGTGGGAAGAGTTGGGGTTTTTTTTTGTCTTTTGTTATGCCCCGGATCGATACGCGTGTGTGGGAGCGAGAGAAAGCGAAATAATTGAGGTGGTGGGAAAACTATTATAGTAATCCAAAATGGCTGGCGTAAATTGTTTTTATGATGGTTTTATTTATGACTTATTTTTTTTTTATTGCAAGTTATGGCGCGATTGTGTGTACTATTTTGATGATGTGAATTTACTAGAGGACAAAAAAAAGGAAGATAAACACAAAACTCTGGGCTCATTGCTCCCGCTTGTAGTGTTTTGTGGTCTTTTTGTTTTTTATTGCTTAAACTTGTTGTGTACAAAAATATGATAGATAATGGGAGAGTGTATTTAACGGAGGATTAAATGATTTTCTTTTAAAATTTGCAATCTTTGCAGAGTGTGCCCAGTATTGACATGGGATGTGCTCATGGAAAATTACCAGTGAAAGTTGAATAAACTGACGCTACGTAGGGGAAAACTGAGTTTTGTGCGGAATTTTCAAAATTTTGGCAACACAACGATAATAGGCAAGTTGCGAAAGCATGTTGGAATACTTTCACAATTTACGTATTTTCATTTATTTTAGAATTTGTTAGATGAATGCTCTTATCTTTTCAAACTTCCTCGAAGGAAGATACCGATTTTAGAAATTCTTTGAGTTTTTGAATTTATGCCGGACCTGATGGATCAACAGAACGAGGATATCCTCCGTTTCAAAGGGTTCTCTTGTAGATCTAATTTGCACATTGATGTACATTACTGCTTAGGAAACAAAATTATAGCCCAGAACTGAACTAAACATTTTGTGTGTGGTTTTGTATGTTCTGGCACAGTGAACAACTCAGAACAGCGAGATTTGACATTTACATTTACATTTCTTTAAGAAACTGGAAAGAGGTTGTGAAACGTAAAAATGCAGGATGGACAATTCAAGATAGAATGTAGGACTGTCAGCATGTTAATTGAAGAAAAAATGGAAGATGGACAGTCAGGGAATAAGACTTGAGATCTTAAGCCTGTGAGTTGCATTACACCACAGCCGTCACCAATGAGAGAATTCACTTGGAAAGATTTTCGTGGATTTGAAAATCTTTTTTCAGCCACTTTCAGAAAACAGTATGTTGAAGTACTAAAGTCTTGAGAGAGACTGCCGACTGCGAACTTTTCTCAAGACTTTTTTTTTGTTGGAGGTTGGGAAACACTGCACTGGAGTGCTCAGACACAAAGATAGACTTACATTCAGCCTTTATAATTGGGTGGTACTACAGTCAACAAGGGACCAGGACCTAGCTTCTACAACAACTACTCGTGGTGTTGTGTGCTACTGTTCTCTCACGAGTAGTTTCTTGCCAACTACGAACGGCGAGATTTGAAAAGCTTTTCATAGACAGTTGATACTCTTTGAGTGTTGTCAGCAACGCGTGTGGGTCGACAGACTTATCCACTACGTCACGGCGACCACACTTCAAAAACCCTTAAATCAAACAAAGTTGCCCCCAGACATCTGAACAGGAATGCGAATCATCTTCATTCCTCTATTATAGTCCAGCTTTTGTTCAAGAATATGTACACCTGTCAGGAAGTTTCAACAATTTGTACACCTGTCAACAAGTTGGACAGTCGTGAGCTACTAATGCACAGCAACTTCTTCCTTAAAAGCACCCTCAATTTGTGATACCACAAGTTTGAGCAAACGGCTGGCTAGAGTTCATCAAAGATTACTTTTCTCTTCTTCCTTTTCTTTTAAAAAATCTTCTTATAGAAACGCTGAGTCGTGTAATTAAGAAGAACGTTAAAACTGAGCTCTTGTATTGGAATCAGCTACGAATGCACATTTCCAATTTGTTGAAACATTCGACCTCGATATTGGAATGTGAAAATATTTCCTCTGAGAAAAGAAACTATATTTCTGCAAAATTTAATTAAAGGAAACACGATATTCAGGTTCCAGGGATAATGGGCTGTAGCCGCAAACATTTTTCACAATCTTTCCATTTAATGCGAAGAGTAGGTTCACATATTTTGTGAAAATTGAATTCCTTTTCCACTCTGAATGAAAAAACTGATTCAGTCCGATTTCTTGGAAATTCATCCTTTTTTACAGTCCATACCTGAAGGAATTACTTGTGGACATTCTTTCCTCACAATTTTGAAGGATATGGGTTGTCTTTCAACATAGCAATGATTAAAAGGGCGCATCAATTTCTCAGGAATTTTCTTTGGCAAAGTAGCATTTACTTTTTATGTTGTGAACGCAGAGGGCAGTGGAATTGTATGAACCGATGGATTTTTAAGATTAGACACATGTGAATACCTCCAACAAACGTTCGTCCAATGAATTAATTTGGAAATGTTTTTTTTCGTGCCTTCCAAGGCAAGCATTAAGCGAGTGAAGAACTTCAAGTTCAACTTTTTTGTTATATTGAGTAATTAATGTTGGTAATGATTATTGACGTGAACTGCTCCAGTACGAATATGTTTTGTTAACTCACCAACTATTAGAGAAAAGTCAAAAACGTAACGTCACCGATTGAGATAACAGCTCTCCAGCAACTCAGCGTGCCCAATTTGAGATTATTGGCGAAAGATCGTCCTGTCAAGGTGAACTATAGCGCCACGCGTGCAACTAAAAGTAGCAAGGCCGCAAAAGTGTGAGGAGTTCTTGAAAATCGTGTTCTTTAGTTGCGACACTATCTCAAATTTATTTTCACATCGCCTATGTATAGCACTCCGAATGAAGTACGCCAACGATTACGTTGATGCCTACAAACAACTGAGTTCATACTTAAATAAATGCTGAAAGGACTAAACGAAGTTTCCCAATCATTGTGAGCCAAACATTTCTTTAGGTGTCTCCAGTAGAAATGTGTAAACGTTGCTCTTTGAAGAAAAAGAGACAACGACGAAAAGGAATTGGACATTACTTATTTTGCAGATATAAAATGCAACGATTTAGTAAATAGGAAACCCTCTTGAAGTTCTTTTTCACACCCTAGCCACAGGCAGGGCATGAACTTTTGCAAAGCCAGCTAAATTTTTCATATTCTTGAATAGCAGATAATCTAGGCTCAGGATTTGAACATTTTGTGAATGATAGTCATAATTCCAGTTGATCACGTGTAACGAATGACTGCAAACTCTAAAAAAGAAGCTGCCAATCAGCGCAAAAACTCACGCAAACACTACGAGTAACGTGGTAACAGTAGTACAAACAGCTAAAATGTTTCTCTTTTCTCGAATTTCAACATGACCTGAATTCAAAAGAACATTACACAACAATATCATGAATTTCAGGTCTTACTAGAGTAACCAACACCTAAATTCCGGATATATGTTTGATTTGAGGTTAGGAAGTGGTACAATAAAAATGCTGTTTTTGTGTGCCCCTCAACACATCTTTTGAAAGCTCATTTAAAGTAAAGGAGGTCGTCTTTAATCTGTATCGTCTTTTTCAAAGGAAAAGATTTTTTTTTCTAAGGATGTGGTGAGTTGTTTATGAAGAATTACTTGTCAATATGAGAAGTGTGTTTGAATGACTATTCATACCTCAAGAGATGCAGATGAGGTAGTCACATTTGCGACAACACAAATTGGAAAACCGAACCGTAGTGTTAGACAGATTCCTGGAGAAAGAAAAGCAACGAAACCGTGACGGTAACTCAATAAATATTGCGTTGCAGAAAGGGGCATGAACTGATGACCAACGTTTAGCTGTTAATTGTTTATTCCTAGTCTCGTTCATATTGATGGACAGAAAAACAAAGTTTCCCACAAATCTTTGACAAGTCGTTCACTTTTAAAAACATTATTTTTGTGGGTAAGTCGCAATGTTTAAACCTGTATATGTAGGAAGGTATTCAACCCAGACTACGAGAGCATGTATCAATTATTCATATCTAAGCCTGCCTCGCAAAACTACATACTTCCATATGCGACAGAGAAGGAACATCTTAATGTTGTACTGCATTCAAGAGATGTGCCTATTGACCACACTTCACTTAGTTCAATCTTGAGGCTAAATTGAGGATTACAATTTCAGATTTCAATAATCTGAACAGAAAATTTCTCAAGCAGAAGCAGTGAAATCAAAGTAGTGAAGAGTGATGTCGCCAAATATGTTGTCAACTCAAGGGAAGACAGTTTAGGGAAAAGCAACCAATTGATAGGTATGCATATGTAGACAAAATTGCTTCAATTGGCTGGTGTCCGCCAAAGAAAAGAGTACACACAAGGAGATTTTCCTGTATTCGAACAGGGTTTTGGAAAACTATATATTAATGAATCCTGCGCTACGAAACTACACTTTACTAAGAATGGAAGTCCTCGGGCCAACTTAATTGAATTTACAAAAGACGCTGTAATTTGTACGCACATTTAATTTCGTTTGAAGGTGTACATATGACCAAGAAGCAAGTACAATATTGCTCAATCTGTTCTCCTGCAAACGCCAATCTCATCACCGTCAAATAGTTTTAGTGCCTTATTCAGGTTGGCCTTATTTAGACCTTTTGAAAGTATGGTGCCAGTACATATTTTTACTTGAGCGAGATAACAAAAAAACAAACGATTATGACCCAACCTAACAAAGAGTGATTCTTTATTTGACACAAATCCCATTAGAAAGATGCATAGAAGCAGTTCCTGCTGATTAAAATTACTGATGTACATTTGTACATACCCTGCGATTTCTAGGATATGATATAATGTATCTAGATGTCATAAAAGTGCACATTTTCGGAAAAAAAATTCTTTCAACAATCCAACTTTCTAAAAAAAACTGCCTCCAATTTGAACTAAGAGCAAGAAAATATCAGCAAACTATACATCGCTCTATATGCCAAAGGTAATACACATGAAAACTGGCAACACAGCCAACAGATGAAGCTTTCAATTTTTTTTCCTCCACTTCTCTTGTGCAATGTATAACCATATGGAGGTGATACATGTGGCAACGTTGCCAGAGAAACTAAATCCAACAAAAATATGTTTATGGAATAATCCCAGGAAAAAACGCTCATGGCACACAGCACATTACATCTTCAATCAGAAAAATAAAAACACACCACAGCTGGCGACAAACGATCTCCCCCCCACCCTTATGGCACAGATTTTCACTCAAACTCGTTCTCCATCTGTCCCTCTCTTTTGGGCCACTCTTTCACACCACTTGACGAAATAAAACAGTGGCTCATGTAACGTTGCCATGTTTCGGATTTCTGTTTTTTTTTTCATCCACCTCGACATTGTAAAGAAGTATAATAACGTCGTCGTCGTCCCCCAGGGAAAAACTCGTCAAACATCTTGTTTTACATACTTATGGTCGAACTTATGTTTATTTAAGATTTACCACCTTTACGGACCCTTATGTACCCATCCGTTATATGATGGTGATGTGGCTGTGCGTTCATAATCGATGAAGTTTTCTAGCTAATCCCCGTTTTGGATAAAAAGTAAATTGCCTACGCAATGCTTTCGAAAACTTTCCATCACCATATTCGGACTAAAGACACCACTGGACGTGAAGAAAGCCAGGGCCACCACTAAGTTAAGCGCAACTAGTCTAACCTGCCTGCCCTTCCAAATACAAACACACACATATAATTATAAATTTATTTGAAGGAACTTACTTTTTGCTTTTAAGAAACCCCGTCGTCTTGGAGAATAACAAATTTGAAGAAAAAAGATCCGTTGTTTGTATGCACACACACATGTATTTATATATGCACGCACAGAAATCACTTATATATTCTTTTCTTTTCACAAGGAATTTTTCTTTTGCTTCCTTTTGACTTTTTATATTTTTTTTTTGCTTTTCACACTCAGTGCTTACAAATTGAAGAAGAACTTTATTCTTTTTTTTTCTTGAGCGGGTTGTGCTCTCTCACTTGGGAAAAGCTTTTTATATAATTTCCTTTTTTCTACAACAGAAAATGCGTTCGGTCTACAATTGGACCGTTTTTTGCTCTTATAGGTAAATTAAGATTTTCTTCGTAAATAATTTGCATTCAATTTTAAATTCACTCAACAAAATACGAACTGAATGGACTCTCTTCGCTTGCGCTGGCTCTGCTATTTATTTATTTTTTTTTTTTATTTCCAGAATATACTTTTCACACACTTATGCTTATTTATTACATATGTATACATATAGAATTAGGCTATATATGTATTTTTTTCTTTGTTTAAAAATCACTTAATTTACAAATCTTGCGTACAAAAACGCTCTCTCCGAACACTATACCATAACTTCTTTCGAACAAACTTAAAATCGAAATGAGGTTCAGTGCGCTGGTGTAGAGTGGTTTTATGCGAAATGAGAAGCTGTGTGCTTTCGTCGAGTTGGCTGTGTTCAGCGGTGGTCTTCGTTGAGAGGGGAAACACAAGCAGGAAGAAATTGTGATGTGCAATCAATTTTTTTTTCTCACATACAATGCACGTGCGAGGGAGATGGAGACATAACATTAATAATTGTTCAGTTAGGGAGGGGAAATTCGATGAAATCCAATGAATGTGTTCAGAGGTGACATCAGTCTTATGGCCCATGCATACTTTTTTACTTTGCGCAGATACAAGATTTGTGGCCATAATTACAAAAATAACATATGCAGGTAGTTCAAATTACCGCGTATTTATGACTGTATTAAGTGAGTTTACTAAGAATCCCCTTAATTGCATATTTTTACAACTTTACGCCGGGGAATTACGAAAAGTGTACACGTTCTGTTAATCCTAAGACTAATTATTTCAGGCTTCATTTTTGACTTCCATAATGATGGTTGTTAAGGAAAATCATCAACTGCAATTTTGCAGCACTAATAGAAGGAACTGACAAGATGGGAACGAAAGAAAAGGAGAGAGAACATTTTTTTAGGCCTGCCCAGACGCATTATTCCCAGAACTCTGTCATTATTTTCTGGCGAAATGGGGTGGTGAAGAAGAGGAGTGGCTGCTCATGAGAAAAATTTAATTTTCTGCTTGATGTCGATTACAAAAACCAATAAGTTAGGAGATGATCGAGTGATCAGCTGATTAAACAGCTGATTTCCCCTTCGTCCATCAAGCGTTTGAATGTTATTTACGAATTGTGGTGGAATTTTCTGAAAGTCTCTAGTCGGAAGTTTCTGGGCGAATGCGGTGAGAAAGAAAGGGAATGGATGCTCAGGAGGAAAATTGAATTTTCTGCTTGGGCAGTACAGTTTCATTCTCAATTTGTTCCGATTTTCTTATTATTTTCTTGCAATCATGTTGGACAGTTGAATCCGTATCCTCCAAATGTTTTCCCATTCCCTTGCTTTTCTTACAGTGCTCCACGAAACTTTGCGTACAGCTATAAAGGAAAATGAAATATATTAATATTATATGAAAAGTTATTGTTATCTTAGTAATTAGTAGGATAGCCTTTCATTTTAATTATCTCCTTGAGGAAATTTTGCAAAGATGCTACTAACTTTTCAGCAAAACATGTGCTTATGGTATTCCACTCGAATAGCAAAGCTTCTTTCCTCTGCTCTCTATTGTTAATGTCGTGGGTCCGTCCGTCTTTCTAAAGCATCCCACACATCTTCTAAAGGGTTAATGTCTGGGCTTTGCGACGGGGTCTTTAGAAGGTTAAATAACAGCCTCATACGCACTTTATGCGCGGTATGTTTGGGACCCTTATCTTGGTGGAAGTAACTCAACTTTACAGCACTTGATCTTTAAGATATCAATATACGAAAACTGGCTCATTATACCTTCAATCACTTCGTAGTTCCCCCAAGCCTGATAACCTCATACCACTCCATTCACTGTTTTCATCACATCATTTGGTTTTCTCCACACCCTCAAATGGGCTTCAGATCCAATAATAATAATCTAGTGGCACTACAGCCCACAAGGGACCAGGGCCTAGCTCTCACGAGTAGAAGGGACCTACAGTTTTTTGCCGACTCCGAACGGCGAGATTTGAGAAGCTTTTCATAGACAATTGATACTCTTTGAGTGTTGCCAGCAACTCGAATAAGGTGGTGCCGTGAAAAAAATTGGAAGGGGGGAATCGAACCCAGACTTTCTGCGCAGCAGTCGCTTATTTTTTTTTTTTCTGTTATGAAGGGTTCCTTGTCTATCGTCCACTTTATTAATAGCTTAAATTGTCTCCCAGATCTTGTTTTTGTGTCTACCTGTCCATCGTCCCTGAAGCGGTTTATTGTTCTTTGGATCTTAGATTTACTTCTTGAGATAAGCTTTCTAATTTCACCGAAGGACATTGGCTCTTCCACGTAGAAATTAATTATCTTTTGTCGCTAGTTTTGAGAACCAAATTAAATTATGGAGTGAGACCTTCGATGTCAAAAAAGGATTTAGACAAGGGGATCGTGCGTAACTCACACGTCAACATCAGAGGCACAATCTTCCACAAGTCCGTTCAACTGCTAGCTTATGCGGATGACATTGACGTGATCGGCCGAACTCAGCGAGCCGTCAATGAGGCGTTTGCTAGCATCGAAGCGGAAGCGGCTAAAGTGGGACTGGTGGTAAACGAGGGCAAAACGAAGTATATGCTGTCATCAAGGAAGGACGCAGAGCATCGACGTCTCGGACAGAGCATCACTATGGGCAGCAGACGTTTCGAGGTAGTCAAGGACTTCGTCTATCTCGGCTCCTCAGTACCGAAATCAAGCGCAGAATCACTCTTGCCAATCGCTGTTTCTTCGGGCTTAAGAGGCAAATGAGTAATAAAGCCCTCTCCTGAACGACCAAAGTGACTTTGTACAACACCTTGATCATCCTAGTCCTGCTTTACAGCGCAGAAACCTGGACGTTACTAAAAGCGGATGAGGAAGCGGATGGTCTGTTCGAGAGAAAAGTTCTGCGTGCGATTTTTGGTCCTGTATGCGTTGATGGCGTCTGGAGGAGAAGATTCAACCACGAACTGTATGGGCTGTACGGCGGCATGAACCTAGTCAAACGTCTACGCATACAACGCTTAAGGTGGCTAGGCCATGTAGAGCGGATGGACAACACTGCTCCGGCCCGAAGAGTCTTCGAATCCGAACCACAGGGACAACGCAACAGAGGACGTCCCAGACTGAGATGGCGCACACAAGTGGCAAAGGACCTCAACCAACTTGGAGTGCGCAATTGGAAGCAGCTGGCAAAAGATCGTGCTAGCTGGAGAGGCATGCTGGTTAAGGCCCAGGTCCACCCCGGACTGTAGCGCCATCTGAAGAAGAAGTGGGAATAAACTCCCTTTGTTCCCACACTCCTTTGCCGTACGCAAACTTCGGTGGAGCACTGTATGTTATTTTGTCCTCTTCTTCGTTCAGCATCAATAATACACTTGCTGCTACGCAGATTACATCTGCACCCATAGCTTCATTGTTTTTATCCATCTCAATAGAACATCTCATTCAAACAAGCAAATAAATAAATATAAGTTCCGTCCGGTCAAAAGTTTAACCGTTGTCATTCCGCATAAAAAAATGAAAAAGTGGCCGTGTGTAGTCACATGTCTGACCACTACGTGTTGTGGGCATAACGTTGTGGGCACATCACGTCTGGATAGGCACATATAAAACTCAAAAAGGTCGATTTGTATAGGGATAAGTTACACCGGCGAACTTTTTCTCTTTATCATTATTATCGGAACCAAATCGACTTCAGTGGGGTCTTCTTCATCAAAGCAACAGTATAGCAGGGGTGACAGCACGTAACTTGAAACAATCGAGCATTGTCCATCGCCATTCAACTCTAAACACATATTTTCTGGCAGCATGTAACTTGAAACGAGTTTCATTGTGACTTCTACTTAAAAATGGCATTGTGAACTATAAAGTGAAGTATCAAATGCGTTATTTCCAAAACAAACTTCGTTCGTTAAAGTGAATTTGCACTAAGAATGATATTTTTTGATTCGGAAAGCGAACATGAAGAAGAACTTAATGCCAAAATCAAAAGAAGATACCCTATGGATAATTCATTAGAATTCCCTGAAAAGAAGCATGATTCATATATTTATACATATATAAAAAAAGAATACAATCGAAAACAAAACCGTTTGTTGTTTAGTTTTGTACTACAGTTTAGAGTGAATAAGTAATGCTTCTTGATGTTTCTTGAAACTACTTAAATCTCCCAGACAGCGTTAGAAGTACATCGGTTCCACCAGTTCTCCAGCTTTGTACACCTTTAAGTGTTTTGGCCAGTGGTAGTTACCAAGCGAATGTAGGAAGATATGGGCTACTAGGCAGGACGCAGAAAACGGTGTCAAAGTGGACCTTATTTTTCCTGAGTTTGTTCTTTACTTTATATTTCAGGTCACTCCAAGTCTAAAAATGCACCTACAATATAATAATTCAAAATTACATTTTTCTTGATGACGATAACTTTTTTCTATCGACTAAAAAAAATTGTTTCAAACGTCATATTTGAATTTGTATGCTGCCGACTTTGACGATACAATCGAGGATACTCGATTGAATCAAAATAGGTGCTACCCATGTTCGATTGTATCGACTCAACTCGATTGTTCCAAGTTACGTGCTGGCACCCCAGCAAGCATATCACATACGAAATCTGGGTCTAGACAAAATGTGTTTTGTGTCTCTACGTCGATATTTTGGCAAAATTTGAGAAATCGGCTTACTCTGCTGAAACCTCAGATTTTCAAATTCAAAACGAATGCCTCGACTTTAATGATATTTAATGGACAGTCACCTTAGGTTATTAACAGCAACATATACGTTCATTTTTCTTCCACTAAAAAATGAAATGAAATGCAACCTTTTTAATTGCAGCTTTTAACACTAGACAAAAAAGCTAATAAGTACTGTTGAGTACAATTCGGGTATAGAATTGATTTCGAAGTAAAGCCAAATTGTACTCAGTTACCGATTGTTGATAGTTATCTGGACCTTTGATTCCATTATTTGATTTTACAGTATATGTAGCTCTTCAGCCTTTTAAACACCTTTTGACTATCGGAAGATATGGATTTTTGTGTTAATTGTATATCTTGTATTTATTCTTATCTCCTACTATGTTACCTGATTTGGACCCAACAGTGTTTTTCCACACTTCTCTACTTGTAGAACGTATACCGTTATATTTATAAAAGACTTATACTGTTGACGAATAAGCTCCTAGATTTTGTTAATTTGTTTAAAACATTTCAAGATGTCCCACCATGTTTCATCTTTAGTGTTTTATGTTATTTACAAGTTTGGGGATCATTCAGACTCCATGTTAGAAGAACCGACAGAAGTCAATGCTGAATAGCTTGGATATAACCCTTATGTAAAGGGATGCCTTGGGCTCGTGGTCATCTGTACCTACTTCATACCAAGTGTTTGTCCCATTGTCGATTATTACAACAAGTGAATCTTTCATCGAGTGGATGAACTGCTATCTATTTATAACAGTCAATCGACTCGACTTTCAGTTGCAAGAGCCCTTTTGCTTCTACAGACTATATTAAACCCGAGTTGTTAGTTAGTTAGTTCAGAAACTTTATTTAAATAATTGATTAATACATATGACCAATTTTCAAGTTTACATAAGTTTTAAATGGTGTCTACCAGATTGACAAATTAAATATTATATGTTTGTTCAAATTTTAGTTTTTCTAAAAGTTTCCCTGAATTATCTGTTCTCTATACTTTAATGCTGATGCAACATAATTATGCAGATTGCCATTCAGTGCCATAATTAGTTCGGACATATTAAATGCTCGCATGCCAAAATGTAGTAAATGCAGTTCTTTTAAGATAGGACATCTATCAATGAAGTGGTAAACATCTCTCTCGTTCAAGTTACAAAGATCGCAAGTGATTGGTAAGTTCGTTCGATGTGGTATGCAATTCAATTGCAATATTACACCTCTCGCTTTAAAATTGATTGAAAAATAATTTTGAAAGTATGTGTCCTCTTGCATATCGAACTTAAGCGCTCTACTCGTATATATTGATCTGAATTGAGAATATTGTGCTTCCGATAAAAATCGTTCGTATATGAAGCGATCAAGTTTCTCCAATATGGTGCTGAAGTATATTTTTCGGGTTGCCAAACTTATATTTTCAGATAACCGATCAGCCACACTTAGGTCTTCTCCCAAAATCTTTGCAGGAAGTCACTAGCTGCCCTCTAGTAGCTAGATCGTGCATTAAAAGTTTCTTAGGCAATCTCTCTTCGTCCATATCCATTATTTTAAGCATATAATCAAAATGCAATTTAAGGGCATCTTTATACAAAGGCGGAAATTTTGTTTCCAAATGTAACATATAATTTGGAGTGCTGGTTGGCATGGTTGGATAGATTCGCTTCAAGAAGTCCCTTAGGAATTTATCTACTTCATCAAATTGTCTGAATCCCCAGACTTCAGCACCGTATAGCAAAATAGAAGCCGCAGTAGAGCGAAAGAGCTTTACTTTCGTACGATGATTGACATTTTTATTGTTGATACGACGGCCCCAAACTGAGGAAATAGCTTCTTTATACTAAGACTTGACTCTATTAGCACTCCAAGGTATTTATACTCGCGTACAATGGCAACCTTTGTAGGTCCATTTTTCATTACGAGAGTATCTTCCTGCACCATTCCTGAAAACCAAAACATTGGATTTATTTAGGTTAACAGTGAGGTTCCATTGCAGTAACGCTCTAGCCTTTTCATCGTGAGCTGCAGTCCAGTCCGGACAGAAACACTATATCATCAGCATACATTAGGCAGGGTATTTGTGCGTCGCCGATCCGAATTCCGCCACCGATTGCTTCAACAATGTCATTAATATATAAAATAAACTGGAGTGTACTCAAGACACAACTCTGCTTAACTCCCATTGCTGTACGGAAACTTTCGGAAGTAGTCCCCCCGTTCCAAACATACGCTTCGTTACAGTGGTACATAGCCGTCAACAGCGAAATGACTTTGCTCGATATTCCAATCTTGTGTAGCTTATAAGACAGTGCCTCGCACGAAATTGAGTCAAACGCGGCTTTAAAATCAACGAAAAATGCGTAAAGTTTACGTTTATTCCTTTTGTACCGCCCTGCAATAGTTGGTAAAGAAAAAATCTGGTCAAGGGTAGAGTAGCGCTTTTTAAACTCCGCTTGGCATTCATTCAGTATTCCATTATTTTCTATCCACAGCGTCAGTCTATTGAATAAAAGCGTACTAAATAGCTTTACGGAGGAATTCAAAAAGGATACGCCTCTGCAGTTTTCAGGGTTTTCATATGGTCCTTTCTTATATAGGGGAAATATAATTGATTTTTTGAAGCTCTTTGGAACGGCTGCTGTCTCAAATATTCGATGAAATTCGCTGGTTAGGACAGACTAAAATTCCTTTGTACAATTTTTGAAAAATTCCACTGCTATCCGATCGTCTCCAGGTGCCTTACCTGGCTTAGCTGTTGGTATCACCTTTCGAACTTCGTTTACTATGAACGGGGTATCCAAAAGCTGATCAAGGGAGGAAAAGAAAAGGAGTAGCTATTGAAAGGGTTGTGAAGATTGCGGGGCGTTTAAAAGATTTCTAAAAAAGTCACGAAAATCAGGAGCTTGTAATACTCTTCAAATATGAATCCTTCTTCCAGCGATATTTTTTGCAGCTTTCTAAAATTCTGCAGAAGATATATATGAATTTAGAACGTCCACAATGTTTTCTTCATACACTTTTCTTTTTTCGCAACATAGCCGCTCGAAGTCCTTATTGGTTGCTGCATACATTTTTTTAAAGAACCCAGAATTAAACTCTTTTACCAATTTTAGGATTGCACGCGATCTTACTCTCGCCTTGTTGCACTCGGCATCAAACCTTAGTATGACTTCGATGAAAATCTTACGATCTTGATGGAGATAAGTGAACTTCATCAAACACACTACACTCTTCACCGATGTTCTAAAGACAGAAAACTGCTCTGGAGCAGGAATCCTTTGAATTTAATAATGCATATCCGCTTACTAACTCCAAATTTCAAATAGCAATCTTGGCAGAAAGAATGCTTCACATATTGTGCAACAAAATTACCTTCTTCATCTTCTTGTGGGGTGGACATGGGCCTCAACCAACATGCCTCTCCAGTCAGCATGATTTTGAGCTACCTGCCTCCAGTTGCGCACTCCAAGTTAGTTGAGGTCTGTCTCCATTTGAGTGCGCCACCTTAGCCTAGGCTGTGCTCTGTTGCGTTGTCCCAATGGCTCAGATTTGAAGACTTGTCGGGCCGGAGCAGTGGTGTGAATACGCTCTACATGGATCAGCCATCTTAAGCGTTGTTTGATCAGTCGCATGTTGCCGTACAGCCTATAAAAATTCTCGTTGAATCTTCTTCTTCAGGCGGCATCAACGCAAACAGCACCAAAAATCGGATATTTTTCTTGAAAAGAGTAAAAGCTTCCTCATTTGTTTTTAGTAACTTCCAGGTTTCGCGCCATAGATGGGATGATTACTCCATCAAGCTGTTACTCCAAGTCGATCAAAGAATGCAAAAAGGGGGTAAACGCATTCACACCCAGTGGTAGTTATGTTTGGTTTTTATGACATGCTGGGTCACTGTACATTCCGACATTATTGGATTTGTATTAACCCATTAATTAACATTACGATTAACCCTTTCAGTGAACGATTTCTGATCAATTCCATAATTCTAATTAACACACAATACAATCGGCATACAAACGAATAAACCTGGCAGCCAAGAAATCGATCTACACATGTGTGTCTGTACCTACATACGTACCTATAGAGTCTTAGATCTGTCCGTTTATTACAGTTTTCCACAATAGTGCACATTTTTTCTCTCCGGAGTATTGCTCCCTCTCGGTTGGTTTTTCAAAACGTCAACCAGTATTTTCTTGTATAATTGGCTGTGGTTTTAAGCTGAGTGACGAACCAGTCACTCACTCATTCTTTTTGAAAATGAGTCGATCCGTTGAATGGATTCGCTTGATTCGAATCATATACAGATAGAGACGAACAGCATTTGGTTAAAGGATGAGTTGTATTGTAGTATAACTGAATGAAATTAGAAAATTGCATATGAGCAACTAAGAAAAAAACTTTTATTTTCTTGCATTGACAAGCTAAATGTAAGGCAGCTTCGAGTTGAGTTAGGCAGACCTGGTTTAGCAACCAAAGGAACTAAAAGAATATTGTTCAACAGACTGGACTGATACTGAAGAACAGCATCAATGAAGAGGAGCAAGATATCCGAGCAATGATACTCTAACTTCAACAGCCACAACATTAAACGGAGAGGAATTCTAGGGAATGGGACATAGTACGTCGGGAAAAGAAAATTCTGGAAATGGGAAGAAGAATATTCTTGAAAGAGTGAGAACTTATGCACCGGTTGGCCGCAAGCACCAACTCATTTGCATTATTGAATCTCAGCATCGTTTTGCCGGTCCACAAGAAAGGCGACCCCTTCGACTGCACCAACTATTAGCCTCCTCAACATTTTCTACAAGCCCGTTTCCACCACATTGTTCGCCAACAACCTAATAGGTCGTTATCAGTGTGGTTTTAGGCTAGGGAAGTGCACAATAGACCAGGTTTTCACTTTACGGCAAATCCTGGAAAAGATCAAAGAAATGCAGATCGACACGCATGACCTATTCGTCGATTTTAAGGCCGCATATGACAGCGTGGATAGAGACGAGCTATACAGTGCCATGTCTTGTTTTGACATTCCTACCAAACTCGGCAGATTGTGTAGGATGACGATGGAGAACTCTCGCTGCTCCGTCAAGGTCGGGAACGAACTCACCGAGACCTTCAATGTCAAAAAAGGTTTTAGACAAGGCGACGCACTGTCATGTGACTTCTTTAACATCATCTTTGAGAAGATCGTGCGTAACTCACACGTCAACACCAGAGGCACGATCTTTCAAAACTCCGTTCAACTGCTAGCTTACGCTGATGACATTGACGTGATTGGACGAATACAGTGAGCCGCTAATGAGGCGTTTGCTGGCATTGATGCGGAAGTGGCTCTGGTGGTTAATGAGGGCAAAACGCAGTACATGCTGTCATCAAGGAAGGACCCACAACACCGACGTCTCGGACTGAGCGTCACCCTAAGGAAGTCAAGGACTTTGTATACCTCGGCTCCGCGGTAAATAGGGACAACAACACCAGTACTAAAATCAAACGCAGAATCAGTCTTGCCAATCGCTGTTTCAGAGGCAATTGAGTATAGGGACTAAACTGGCTTTGTATAACAGCTTGGTCATTTCAGTCCTCCTTTACGGCAAGAAAACGTGGGCGTTACTAAAAGCGGATAAGGAAGTCCTCAGTTTTTTCGAGAAAAAAGTTCTTCGTGCACACTTTGGTCCTGTTTGGGTGGATGGCATCTGGAGGATATGATTCAACGACGAACTTTAGAGGCTGTTCGGCGGCATGCACCTTATCAAGCGCCTTCAGCCAGAAAAGTCTTCAAATCCGAGCCATTGAGGCTACGCAACAGAGGACAGCTTGTTGTCCATGCAACCAAGTGGAGAAGGACCTCAACCAACTTGGAAAGCGCAATTGGAAGCAGCTGGCGAGAGATCGTGCAAGCTGAAGAAGCATGTTGGTTGAGGAACAGGTCGACCCCGGACTCTAGCGCCATCAAAAGAAGAATTATAGGCTCAGAAAGAACTTAATGAACATATCATGAAATTTTGTTCATTAATGAATCCCAGCCGTACAACAATGGAGTTCTTAAGAAACCATTATTGTGACCATTTAAATTCACGTTTTAATACGATAAATTTTCTGTCCAGATCGTGCGATATTGCACATTTGAACTCTTAGACTATTTTCTTTGGAGATATATAAACGCTCAGGTCTTCAAGAAGAGGCCAGCTTCGAACAACGCTTTGGATGCTAGCAGTGCTAATGCTATTCCACCTAACATCAGTAGCTATGCTCGAACGAGTCGCCTAATATTGAATCTTCCAAATGGAATAGCTGTGGCGTTAATTATGGACAACATTTACATTATATAATTTTATTTAAATATCTTAAATGACTGTACCGTAAGTTTTTATTTTAAAATCTATCCTCGAAATTCTGTGTATGTACTCGTATTGTTGTGAATACACACAATTGTTGTCAACCTCACAGATGGACGAAGAATTTTCCAAATATATTTTAACTGTAGTATGAGGGAATCACAAGGTATTTGCTATACATTCCTAAAACCAAGGATTGATAGAAAATGAATATTCCATTTATTCGTTCATCTTTCACCGATTAACCTGATGACTTCTGTTTGTCTTGTCACCCTTACTTTTCATTATACGAGTAAATGCACTGGATGTTGCAGCGCAGACAAGACGAGGTATGTTTCACATTGGGAGAGGAAGGTTAAGTAATCTTATTTTCACAGGAAACTTAATTGTCCTCACATCCGGAGACGGAACTCCAGAATTGCCGGCCGGGATAGGCAGAAAAACGCGACAGCACAGAGGGAACTCAATTTCGAGCAGCAACTTCTTCGGACAGAAAGGGCTTTATTTCGTTGGTTTAGCCACGTGGTACGGATGTCTCCTTCATCGCCGTCTCCAAGGCGTGCGTGACTAGGTGGTTGGATCAAATCCATAAATTCGGCTGGTTGCGCTTGGAAATAGTTCCTGACGAGATAGAGTCAACACTCCATTTGTTTTTGGTTTTAGTTATGTTTGTTTTTTTATTTATTTATTAGACAGTACAAGTTTTTTTTTATTTTTATTACACGAAAAATAGAACAAAAAAGAACTCATAACAAAAAGATAATAGAAAAAAATTGAATAGACTAACAAGTATAATTATCTTAATTGTTAGCACAACTAAAGCAAAAAACCACAAGGAAGTCAGTGATTATTTCAAAAAACCCTTATAAAGGGTGTCCCAACAAGAACGCAAGACTTAAATTTTAAATAAAACGCAGATATTTAAACTAAACCGTGAATTCTTTATTATATCGTAGAATACAAAGGTTGAGGTTATGTGTGAAATAACACATCGGCCAGATGGCCGCCGCAGCGTTGCTGACACATACGCGATCTTGTGATGAAATTTTCAATTACCGTTTTGCATAAATGCTGTGGTATTTCATTTATGCAGCGTTCAATTTCCTCTTTTAAGGCTTGAGTCGTCGTCGGCTTATTCGCATATACCTTCGACTTCAAAAAACCCCAAAGAAAAAAATCCAATGGCGTTAAATCGGACGATCTAGGCGGCCAATTCTGGTCTCCAAAACGCGAAATAAGACGACCGGGAAATGACTGATGCAGCAATTGAATTGTTTCTCTGTCTGTATGGGTCTCGTCTTGGCCGTCCTGTTGAAACCACATCCCCTCCACTTTCATTTCTTCAATTCTAGGCACGAAAAAATTGGTTATCATTTCACGATACCGAACACCATTGACTGTTTGCGCTTGACCTGACTCATTTTCATAGAAAAAAGGTCCAATGATTCCTCCAGCCCAAAGTCCACACCACACAGTGACACGTTGAGGGTGTATTTGCTTCTCGTGAATCACTCGAGGATTTTCCTCGCCCCAAATGAGACAATTCTGCCTTTTGACGAAGCCATCAAGATGGAAATTGGCCTCGCCACTGAAGATGATTTTATCGGCAAAATCAGCATTTTGATGTTGTCTCTCCAATACCCAATTAACGAACTCCCTTCGCTGTGCATGGTCAGCTGGCTGCAGTTCCTGAGTCAATTGAACTTTGTATGCATGAAGATGCAAATCTTTCTTCAAAATTCGCTGCATAGTGGATTTGGAAACACCAATTTGCTGAGCTCGGTGTCGAATTGAGGTGAATGGGGTTTGAGCGGCATCACCACGTACTGCTGCGATATTTTTGGCCGATCGACCTGGTCGAAGTCGCGTTGTTGTCTTTACATCAGTTACAGACCCGGTTTTAGCAAATTTTTCTATTAATCGCTTTACAGTTGACTCTTTTGGAGCATTCTTGTAACCCCAAATTGATCGCAATTTGCGAACTGTAGCCGCAAAACTTTCACCATTTTGGTAAAACAATTTCACAATGAGAATGCGTTGTTCATTCGTGTAGCGTAGCATTTTTATTAACCTTATACCTTCTACTAACAAACAATAATAATTGTTCAAATGTCAAACAATTCGAATGGCGCCAAAAAGATACGATGTTTGTATGCACGCACAGATGTATATATGCACGCACAGAAATCACTTTTTGTTTGCTTTTCACACCCAGTGCTTACAAATTGAAGAACCACTTAATTTTTGTTTAAAAATCACTTAATTCACAAATCTTGCGTACAAAAACGCTCTCTCCGAACACTATACCATAACTTCTTTCGAACAAACTTAAAATCGAAATGAGGTTCAGTGCGCTGGTGTAGAGTGGTTTTATGCGAAATGAGAAGCTGTGTGCTTTCGTCGAGTTGGCTGTGTTCAGCGGTGGTCTTCGTTGAGCGGGGAAACACAAGCAGGAAGAAATTCTGATGTGCAATCAATTTATTTTCCTCACATACAATTCACGTGAGAGAGAAATGCGGTGGGGAAAAAGGGTGTTGATGATTATGAGGAAAATTTAAATGTTTGGTCAGTACAGTTCCATTCTCAATTTGTTCCAAATTTCTCATCATTTTCTTGTCCTCAAGTTGGAAGGTTGCGTACGTATCTTCCAAACTTTTGCCCATTCCCTTGCTTTTGTTATGTTATTTAGTTCAGCATCAAAAATACATTTGCTGCGACGCAGATTACATCTGCACACATAACTTCATTGTTTTTATCCATCTCAATAGAACATCTCATTCAAACAAGCAAATAAATAAATATAAGTTCCGTCCGGTCAAAAGTTTAACCGACTCGACAAATGTTTCGATTTTGTCATTCCGCATAACAAAATGAAAAAGTGGCCGTGTGTAGTCACATGTGTGGCCACTAAGTGTTGTGGGCACATCACCTCTGGATAGGCACATATGAAACTCAAAAAGGTCGATTTTTGTAGGGATAAGTTACACTCGCAAACTTTTTTTCTTTAACATACTAGGAAGCATGTCGCATTTTGTGAGAGGTAGGTTCTTATTTGAGGGATCTTCTTCTTCAAAGCCTATCCTGTTGCGTTGATGACGGAGATCCAGCAATCATATCACATACGAAATCTAGGCGTGTGCGTATGATATAAATACTCGTACAACCATGTGTGTATTATCAGAAGGATTCAATATGTGTTTCTGCCTCTACGTCGATATTTCGGCAAAATTTGAGAAATCGGCTTACTCTGCTGAAACCTCAGAGATTTACGGTAATTTTTCTTCCACTGAAAAATTAATTGAAATGCACCCTTTTTAATTGCAGCTTTTAACACTAGACAAAGAGGCTAATTAGTACTGTTGAGTACAATTCGAGTATAGAATTGATTTCGAAGTAAAGTCAAATTGTACTCAGTTACCGATTGTTGATAGTTATCTGCATCTTTGTTTCCATTTTCTTTCGCTCAATAGCCTGTGACATTGCCAATTAGCCTTACAGTTAAATGTGTAGCTCTTCAGCCTTTTTAACACTATTTGACTTAATTATCTGAGAATATATGCATGTTTATGCTAAATGTATATCTACTAATTGTGGTCGCCGTGGCGTAGTGGTATGTGCGTCGACGCCACGCAGAAAATCTAGGTTCGATTCCCAGACGGGTCACTTCGCATTTTTCACGGCAGCACCTCTTTTCAGTTGCTGGCAACACTCAAAGAGTATCAATTGTCTATGAAAAGCTTCTGAAATCTCGCCGTTCGGAGTCGGCAAAAAACTGTAGGTACCTTCTACTCGTGAAGAACAGTAGCATGCACAACACGAATAAGTGTTGTAGAAGCTAGTCCCTGGCCCGTTATGGGCTGTAGTGCCTTCTGCCTTCTTGTTCTCCCTGCGTAAACCTGGAACCGTTCATCAATAACCTCGTCATTATCATGGTGTTTCAAGCCAGAAGAGTCCACAAAAGACCAGATCTTCATCTTACGGCTGGATTCTGGAAAAGACCCGAGAAGAACAAATCGACACTTACAACCTACTTGTCGATTTTAAGGCCGCATATGACAGTTTGAATAGAGACGAGCTATACAGTGTCATGTCTAGTTTTGACATTCTTACCAAACTCGTCAGATTATGTAGGACAGAGAATTCTCGCTGCTCCGTCAGGCGTCGGTTAGACAACAGCTGTGTTTGGGAAAGCGGTAGTAACTCAATATTTTTCACAGTGGGCATTGGGCTTCGCCAAGGGTGCGTCCTGTCACCTCCGCTTTTCATTGTATATATGGACTGAATGTTGCACCTCAGCCGAGGCGAGGAGTGTTTCACAGTGGGAGATTAAAGGGGAAGTCATGTTCTTTTCGCTTATGATTTGTTATCCTCACATCTTCTCAGATGGAACTTCAGGGCACACTTGAAAGGTTTGTGGCCGTATGAATTGATGCAGGAATGAAGGTGGACAAGCCTGGAGTAATGGTATTTCCCAAAACGCATCTCCAATGCACTCAACATGTTGGTGGAGTCCCACTGAAGCAGGTGGGGAGGTGGGGAAGTTTAAGTATATGGGGATATTTTTCACGAAGAGGAGTAACTTCGAGCTTTCTTTTCGGGCTTGCCAGGTTGGGTCAATTTTGAAGTAGCTTTGTAGATCAGTAGAAAGAGGGCGAGCTTGGGTGTCAGAGCCAAGGTATTGGGTTTTAACTCAGTGTTTGCTCAACTAATAATAATAATAATTGAATGACTTAAGCCCACAAGATACCAAGGCATAGCTTCTATAAATACTACTCGTGTTGTGCGTGCTACTGTTCTCTCACGAGTAGAGGGGACCTAAAGTTTTTTGCCGACTCCGAAGGGCGAAATTTGAGCAGCTTTTTATAGACAATTGATACTCATTGAGTGTTGTCAGCAACTTGAAAGAGGTAGTGCCGTGAAGAAATGCGATGTGTTCCGTCCGGGAATCGAACCTAGAACCTTGGCGCTTGGCGTGCGAGTCGACGCACTTACCCACTATATCACGGCAACCATTGACTCTCACCTATGGTCAAGAAGTTTGAGTATACGAGGGGCGTTCAATATATTCTCGGTATCGGGGTGAAGCTGTGGTTGTATATATAAATTGACTTATTTGTCAAGTAATACTATTATTTTAGTGCATTCATTCGTATAAATATAAATGTGATTATTAATTCGCGTTTTATCTCTAGTTAATAATAATAATAATGACAACTGAGACGATGATGGTGAAAATTGAGCATTGCGCTGTAATTTAATTTCTCACTAAGCAAGGAAAAAGTCAAAAAACTATTCATGAAGAGATGGTGGCTGTTTACCTGGGTTCCGCACCTTCATTATGAACTTTAAAAAAGTGGTCAAGTGGGTTCAAGAGAAGCAGAGAGAGCATTGAAGACGATCCCCGCTCCGGCGCCCCGGCTACTGCTTGTACGGGAGAAAGCATCAAAGAAGTCGAAAAACTTGTTCTTGAGGATGCCCGAATAAAGGGGAAAATGATGACAGAGCTCAAGATCAAGCTTTCAATTGGGTCTTCATGACCATCTTAACGTTTCAAAGGTCAGTGCAAGGTGGGTGCCACGAATGCTCGCAGCGCCTCAGAAAAAAGTGAGAATCGCATGCTGTAGAGAGCTTTTGGAGAGCTTGGTCCAGAATGCGGAGGGATGTCCACTTCTCTACCACGTAGTAAGACGAACGGTGGACAAGCGTCTGCTCTACGAGAGCAATGTACGAGGCGTAAGGCCGGGTGATCTTCGCTTCAGCACATCCATCCCCATTCGCGACATTAAAGATCGGGAAAAGGCTAGGCAATTTTATTGGTGGCTAGAGCCACATCTGGTGGCCCAGCTGCCGTCAGCTGAAGCAGAAATTGGTCCCCCTACGGACAATTTACATATAGTATAAGTTAGATTAAGATTAAGTTAGTGTAGTATATACATATATAGCCCATAAAAAAAAAAAAAAAAAAAAAAAAAAAAAAAAATTAGTTGTACTTAGGTTAAGTTTGTTTAGTTAGGTTAAGATAAAAATAATTAAATTAGATTGCTAAGTTTTTACAGAACATTTTCTTAGTATTAAGTATCACATAGTTTAGTTCTTCACTGGAATATACATACAAAACCAAAAACAGAAGCTGAAAGGCAATTACAAACAAAATGCAAAGATTAACTTAGAGTGCTCGCATGGAGCCAGTAAGATAGTTTTAATTAAAATAAAAGTTATTGTAACTAGTTTAAGTATTTTATATCTAGATTTAAGACACATGAAATTCACAATAAAAAAATACATTTTTAAACTAAAAAAAAAAAAGAGCTTTTGGAGATGTATAGTGAGAACGCGGACGGTGTTATGGGTCGAATTGTTACCGGGGACGAAACATCAGTCTACCCCTATGACCCTGAAAGCAAACAAGAGCCTATGCAGTGACATAAAATAGGAACAGACCCCCAGAAGAAGTTCAAAGCCACTCCGTCTGCCGGGAAGCTCATGGCCACAGTTTTTTGGGACTCAAAGGGAATCTTGCTCATTGAGTACAAAAAAATTGGGGAAACCATCAACGCCACATTCTACGCTTCCACTTTGCATAATTTGCGGGAGGAAATTAAAAAGAAAAAACGGGGTAAACTCGCAGCGGGTGTGTTGCTTCTTCATGACAACGCTCCTGTTCACACGGCGCGAGTTTCCAAGGCTTCTGGGCGAGATTGTGGTTTCGAATAAATCCAACACCCACCCTACAGTCCAGACCTTGCCCCTAGTGATTATTTTCTGTTTCCGGATTTGTAAAAAAGGTTTTAGACAAGGCGACGCACTGTCATGTGAGTTCTTTAACATCATTCTTGAGAAGATCGTGCGTAACTCACAAGTCAACACCAGATGCACAATCTTCCACAAGTCCGTTCAATTGTAGCTTACGCCGACGACATTGACGTGATTGGACGAATACAGTGAGCGGCTCACTGAGGCGTTTGCTGGCATTGATGCGGAAGTGGCTCTAGTGGTTCATGAGGGCAAAACGCAGTACATGCTGTCATCAAGGAAGGACCCACAACACCGACGTCTCGGACTGAGCGTCACACTAGGGAAGTCAAGGACTTTGTATACCTCGGCTCCGCGGTAAATAGGGACAACAACACCAGTACTAAAATCAAACGCAGAATCAGTCTTGCCAATCGCTGTTTCAGAGGCAAGTGAGTATAGAGACTAGACTCGCTTTGTATAACAGCTTGGTCCTTTCAGTCCTCCTTTACGGCAAGAAAACTTGGGCGTTACCAAAAGCGGATAAGGAAGCCCTCAATTTTTTCAAGAGAAAAGTTCTTCGTGCACACTTTAGTCTTGTTTGCGTTGATGGCGTCTGGAGGACTTTAGAGGCTGTACGGCGGCATGCACCTTCTCAAGCGTCTCCGGATACAACTCTTAAGATGGCTAGGCCATGTATAGCGTATGGACATCACTGCTCCGGGCCGAAAAGTTTTCGAATCTGAGGGATAACGCAACAGAGGACGGCCCAGGGTAAGGTGGCCCACACAAGTGGAGAAGGACTTCAACCAACTTGGACTGCGCAACTGGCGGCAGCTGGCGAAAAACCGTGCTGGCTGAAGAAGCATGTTGGTTGAGGAACAGGTCCACTCCGGACTGTAGCGCCAGAAGAAGAAGAAGAACAAGAAGGATTTGAAAAAATGTCTTCGTGGAAAAAGATTTTCGGATGATCAAGAACCCAAGTTGGCAATAAATGTGCAGAGAAAGAGGAAATCTATTTTTTGAGGGTTTAGAAAAGCTTAACTCAAGATGAAACAAGTGCACTGATGTTAGGGGAGATTATATTAAAAAATAAAAACAAGTTAAATTGAATTCACATTTTCCTCCATGTCGATACCGAGAATATATTGAATGCCTGTCGTAGACTGAAAGACAAGAGGCCGGGATGAGATTTCTAGATCGCCGGGAGAGGATGAGAAACGCGACGGCACCGGGGGGAACTCAATGTTGAGCAGCAACTTTTTCGGACGGAAAGGGCTTTATTTCGTTGGTTTAGCCACGTGGTACGGCTAACCCCTTCATCACTGCCTCCGAGGTGTGCCTTTGATGCAATCCCATTAGGAAGGCAACCTCTACGCAGACCTAGGACTAGGTGGTTGGATCAAGTCCATCCAATTCGGCTGATTGCGCTTGGAAATAGTTCCTGACGAGTTAGAGTTGATGGCTAAGGATCGATCGGGCTGTAGGTCTCTCGTGCTTGCATTACCACCGTGACCCCTTTCGTAGAACATGCGGGTTAAAGTAGATGATGATGATGAGTTCTATTTTTTTGTCCGTTATCCAGAATAAGAAAAAAATCAACCATTTGAATTGTTCATAAGAGCTTTATTGTTAATTAGTTTTTATTACAAAATATTTGTTATTTGTTGTTTCTTCACGTGTGTATGTATAATTCACTCCATCAGAAGCTATACCATTTATTGTTTATAGATTCTCTCTTCAATTAAGGTTTCTCATTGTGGTATACAAACAAGTTTCTATAAGTCAAGATAGTATAATGATACCTAATTGAATTTATTAAATTGTTATTTAAAAATAAGAAATATATATATACTGTGTGAAACCCCCTAGTTTATTTTTTAAAGAATAATCAATCAACACTCCATTTGTTTTTTGTTTTTGTTTTTAGTTATGTTTGTTTTTTTTTATTTATTTTATTAGATAGTACACGTTTTTTTTTGTTTTTATTACACAAAAAATGGAACAAAAAAGAACTCATAACAAAAAGATAATGGAAAAAAAAATTGAATAGACTAACAAGTATAATTATCTTAATTGTTAATACAACTAAAGCAAAAAACCACAAGGAAGTCAGTGATTAATTCAAATAACCCTTATATACGTAAATCTTCTTTTTTTCTTGTTTTTTTGATGCAGTATACATTTAAAACGCGTAATTTTACTTTTTGGAATGGAAGAGACACTTATGCATTTGTTTTTTTAAACGTAAATAAATCAGAGTTTTTGTTAAAGGAACTAAAAAACAGGGCGCATGACTGTCATAAGTGTGTTTCATTATTTTTACTATTATTATTATCAAATACAAAAGCACAAAGATCACTGAAATATTGTGTATACATACTTTTCTCATGCAGAAAATATTCCAACACCATTCAAAAATAAAAAGAAAAGCAATCATATGAAAGGTGAAAAGAGAAAGAAAACAGAATTAAGCTTAGTTTGGAAATATCGATTGCTCACTGGGCGGAAATGCTTAAAGCGCTCAACACAAATCTTAGGGTGTTTTTTTTTCCAATAGTCACATATTTTCGAGCAATCAATATTTCCTAGTAAGGCCAAGAGTAAGTAGATGTGTAGAGGAAGGTAGGACAAAGAAAACCATTTCTAAAATATTACATTATGTGTTGTATATATATTTTATTTAATTTCCAGAAATTCATAAACTACTTTGAAAAATAGTTGACTTAAAACCAACAAAAAAAAATCTCTTCATAGAGGAAAGAAAACCAAAACTAAGTAGAAAGGAAGTTACGTAAAGTTTTTTTTTTTCATATTTTTTGTTAAGATTTTATTTTGTTACTATTAATTGTTAATATATAACATACATCACAGCAAAACTTTATATATACTTTATGATTTTAATTATAATACAAACTATTAAAATTTTCAATATTTCTTTTTTAATTTTATGTTTTTAGCAAGGATTTCGGTTGTAAATGGTATCTTTGTAGTTAATTTTACTTTTTTTTGATTTTTTTAAACATTTTTTTTTGACTGCATTTATATATAAATTTATTGCGGGTGCAATTATAGAACACAAAAGAAGAGGAAAATAAGTCGTATGCACTCGTTTGTAATGACTGAGTGCAAAATATTCACATTTATGGATGAACAACCCGAATCATAAGTCATTTGTAATTTTCTAAGCACATAGTCTCAAATGTCTTCGCACAGCAGTCTAGTTTTTGTTTTTTTTGTTACTGACCGTAAGGATAAAAAGGTAAACCCTTTGTCTCTGTATACCAATTTCTGATAGACTTTTGAACACGCTATAAAACGGAAGGTTGGTGTACAACAACAATGAGATCGCAGAGCGACTCCGGTCAGTCAGCTTGTTCACCGCCGTTGAACCAAGTATTAAAATGAATAAATTCTCTGAAATACAGAAAGTGTATTGAAAGGGATTAAGAGTTTTGACATTGATAGGAAAACAAAACCTCCACGTACAGTGTCAATCTTTTCTGTGTTTCAAAAGCAAAGTAAATTCGGATCATCAGCAACACTAGACTCAGAGCAGCAATATTTTCAAAATGTTTCAATCTATCCTCTTTAAAACACAACATTCTTATTTTCGTTTTTACGATGATCTTATTATTTTCCGGTGATCTTTATTGTTTGACCAACAGATGCACGGAAGTGCCTAAGTTTAAATAACCACTTTTGTACAAAATGTTAATGATTTTAAACGCATTGGTAGATTATTTAGTGATCGACTGTCGTGAATGGCAAACATAAAGGTGTCAATTGCCGGCGCTACCAACCTTGAAAACACGAAATGGATGACCTTGCATATCATTGGACTAGCTTTGGGAATATAGTTTGATGTTTCCTTTACAGGCTCGTTACAGGTCTATTAGGCACCAGATTGAAAATTTTCTTCCCTTCATTTTGATAGATTTTCTGACTGTTTCTGCAGATGATTGGATGGCGGTGAACGAGGACATATTGAAGGTTATGGTAATTTCATGAATTTTTATTCAATGCAATCTACGTGTTAGTAGAGTTGTGGGGCTTTTTCAAGAGTGACGAAACGATCAACACCAAGCAATCCTTAAAGATTCGTCAGGCTGGTGTAATTTTGATGCAGCTTAAAGGATCTGTAATCAGGTAGGGAGGCAAGTTAGCAGTTTCAACTCACTTATGGTCATGAAATTTGGGTTATCACTGAAGAGATAAGATAAGCTGCCGCTGCTTCGTTCTGTCGTAAGAAAATCTCACTGGGATAAGGTGGAAAATATTGAAATATTGATCAAGGCAGATTCGTTTTTGATTATGTATCTATACAAAGGGAATTCCAGATATTAGGAACGGCACATATTTTGTATTTAGTTTCACATTCCAATTAGAGGGGGAATATGTACAAAATACTGAACGGTTACTGCCTGGTAGTAAGATGGACCAGTTTTTGAAGCTGAACGCTCCAATGCAGTGTATACCAACCTTCAAAAAAAAAATGCACAAAATATGGAATGGGATGGGACGTAGTGTTTTTACGATTCGTTGCATTAAGCACGATTTAAGAAAGTCTTGAATTCCCTAGGAATTGTGTTCTTTTGTCTTGTTTTCTTTTAAAAATTAAAAACTTGTTGAAGAACTTCCCCAGAAATCGAAGCTAATCCAATACTGAAGAGCAGAATTTGATCCTGAAAAGCAAATTTAACTTTACTTGACATACGCGTTGGCCAGATGACAGATGATGGTCTGCGGACAAAAATTTGTGACAATCGGTTTTCCTGAATAAACGATTTTATAACCTCAACAAGTGATTTGAGAAGCTTTTCATATGCAATCGCTACTCTTTGAGTGTTGTCAGCAACTCGAAAGAGGTGGTGCCATAACAAAATGCGAGATGTCCCATCCGGGAATCGCACCTAGACCTACGGCGTGTGGGTCGATGCACTTACTCACTACGTCACATGATTACATAGTAGGATAGAAATTGAGTGCACCCTATATAACCGGTAGTCTCCTGCACGGACATTATTTTACTATGTGCATATTTAACGTAATTCAATAAACAATTCACATAATCTCGATTGCACACGAAATCTAAATTTATTCATAATAATTTCAATAATGATTTAAAGAAGAAAAAAGTAAAAAGAAGAAAACATTTATGCCCTTGTGCAAGTTTTGGAAGCGAGACAATTTTTTAATAATTTTTTTTGTTTTTCATACACAAGTAATTCTATCACTAAATTTTATATAAAAGTTATATTCACATCTAGAACACCTCAAGTATGTAAAAAACACAGCAACCGAACACAATCATACAGTGCGAACAATGAACAAAAAATAAATCGTATATTTAGATTTCATCACCTTGTAAAAATTGAATCGATTCAAGTGCAAAAACAAATGAAAATACAACACTTTTACTTAACAGAACAAATCAACACAACAGAATGAAGAAAAAAAAAAAAAAAATTCAAATTAAACTAGATTAGGTGAGGTTAAAGCGTAAATGAAGTTAATCCTTCTCTTAAAGTGTACAAAACAAAACAGGACAAATTAGGCACTAAAGATTTCTTTTATATGTTTAGCTAGAATCGTAGGATTTAACAAAACGAATTTGCATACTTAAGAACTAAGGTAATGTTTTCGAACTCAAACAGAACAAAGGGGGAAGTAAAATTATTTAAAGCTTAACAAAACCACAAGTTAATTTTATTTAATGCGTAAAACTGCTTAACAAATGCGTTTACGTCTGCGTGTAAACTCATTTCTCTAAAGGAGTCTTAAAAAATAATTAATCAAAATGAAAGTATTATTCACAGAAAGCAATGTATGTTGGTATTGTATATCCATGAGTTCAAGAAATATATTTTCCTTAAAGTCATCCTGTAACAATGCGTGTGGGTGTGTGTTGCAAAATCACTCAATTGAATGGGGGTGAGTCGAAATGACAAAGTATGGATGAAGTTGACTATTCTGAAGCCTTCCAAACTTGTAGCTATTTGAATTAAATAATGGATAGGGACTTTATGCCTTATGACTTTGAAACATAGTCAATGGAATGGGGTTGTTCGTTTACATATCTTCCATCTGGAATTGTTTGTCAAGGCAATTTGAAAGCAAATCTATTGCGCACTCCCAAAATGAGTTAGTTTTCATCTCAATATGGGCGTGTACACAAAATTGTATGTATGACCTTATTTGTGTGAAAAATCGGCTTGTCTTGTTTTTTTTTGTGACACCTTACTATTTAATAATAAAAGACCCAAGGGACCAGGGCCTAGCTTCTACAACAACTACCCGTGTTGTGCTTGCTACTGGTCTCTCACGAGCAGAAAGATTTTTGCCGACTCCGAACTGCGATATTTGAGAAGTTTTTCACATTGAGTGTTGTCAGCAATTCGAAAGAGGTGGTGTATTGAAAAAAATGCAAGGTGTCCCGTCCGGGAATCGAACCTTAACCGTCTGCGTGTGGGTCAACGCACTTATCTACTACACCACGGCGACCACTCGACTTGAGAGGGTTAGTGTCGTGAAAAATTCAAGCTGTTCAGTCCGGTAATCGACGTTACAACTACGGCACGGTGACCATCTTACTATTTAGCTTTATTAAAATGAATGCTTGAGGAACGGGAAATAGGACTTGCAGAGCAACCGACCTTAATTTTAGACCAAACGGAATTTCGGCGGCAGTTTGTCGGCACTTCCTCGAGTAGATGAGGTTGAAAACATGCTCACCCAATCCAGAAGCATCGTGTAAAGAAGCCACCATTGAAATCATCATGATTGCGGCTGTAATATTGGCAAATCCAAGCGTTTCGAATTATCGACCTATCCCCATTCATTGGAGTTATCAAATGGTCATCTCCGTGATAGTTAAAGTTGTGGTCCATTTCTACGCCGAACTGTAATGCCACCCGTACAAGAAGAAAAACAATTCAGAATGACTTAAATGGACATTTGATTTAAAGACGAAGAAGATTTAACGACGAACTCTATGCACTGTACAATGACACGCGCCTGGTCAAGCATCTTCGGATACAACGCAAGATGGCTAGGCCATGTAGAGCGTATGCACACCACTACTCCGGGCCGAAAAGTCTTCCAATCTGAGCCATTGACACAGCGCAACAGAGGACGGAATAGGCTAAGGTGGTGCACACAAGTGGAGAAGGACCTTAACCAACTTCGAGTGCCTAACTTGAGGCAGGTAGTGAAAAATCGTGCTGACTGAAGGGGAACACCCTGGACTGTAGCGCCACAAAAAGAAGAAAAGGAATCCACTTCAAAAATGGATCGATAATGTCCCCCGAAGAAGAACAATTCAAAATGACTTAAGCGACTTTAATTTCGTACGATTTTCAAATTACAAATAAGTCTTTTAGATTTGCTTCTTCGTCTGCAATTTCGCCACGAAAACAAAAAGCCAACAAAAGTTTGACAAATTGCTTGTTTATGCGTGATGAAGCCCATTTTTGACCTAAAACGGCAACGGTAACAAGAAAATTTGCAGTTTATGGAATGAATGTCGTCCAGAAAAACGTCATGAAACGGAAGTGCATCTTGAACAAGGTACTGTGTGCGTTTTGGGCAAAATTTCATTGAAGGAAACGTTAGAAGAATGTCTGTCAGTTAGAAGAATAACTGTCAATTAGAACAAGAACTGTCAATTAAAAGAATAACTGTCAATTAGAACAATAACTTTCAATTCAGAAAATAACCGTCAATTAGAGCAATAAAGCGATTTAAAGATGTTAAAAAGAGTCTTACCCAAAAGTGCATCAAAAACGAATCGGTTTCAA
Organism: Eristalinus sepulchralis; assembly: GCA_944738645.1. NCBI lineage: Eukaryota > Metazoa > Arthropoda > Insecta > Diptera > Syrphidae > Eristalinus > Eristalinus sepulchralis. Next base: position 76,316,170 of record OX122882.1, read on the forward strand.
CAGAATTTTGGTTACAGCAAGATGTCGCAACAGGGAACATTTAGCTACGCCAACTACAGCGGATTTCTAATGAAGATTTCCAAACAAAATGGTCGTCTGGCTTGATTGCACCAGACATCTTGTTTTTATTGGGGTTATGTTAGGCATAGTGTGTGCAAAAAGAAACTAAGGAAGATTAATGCATTAAAGCTGTTTCTTTGAGACGATCTCGACTTTGACTCTTTATGCCGTACAGTTGTACACTGGCAAGGGGAATTTGACTTTTTGGCACTCCCTATTTTTTTTTTTTTTTGTATAATTGGCGCGCGCTAAAGGGGTTACGACTACCCTTAAGTGACCGGATTTAAGTCACAGCACGGGCCGAAGGTATAGAGGAAGAGAGGGAGAGGAGGTACCGGTGCACATTGGTTTTAAATGTCTGTAGATTGTAATGAGAGGGGAATATAGAGCTGGGAAGAGCATTCCATATTCGTGTGGTGCGGCTAAAGAACGAGTCTCTATACTTAACTGTATGTGCTTAAGGGTGAAGTGATGAGCATTCCTAGCGAGGCGTGTATTGCGGGTGAATTCTTGAATGGGAGGAATGCAGCTGGCTAATTCGTTTGAGCATTTCTTATTAAAATAGCGATAAAACAGTGACAGAGATGTGACATTACGTCGGTCTAACGAGTCAATCGACTTCGCAATATTGTTATCTCCTATAAGTTTTATCGCTCGCTTTTGGATTCTATCCAGTAGGTGTAGGGAGGTATTGGGAGCACCAGACCAGATAGGAGCGTTATACTCGAGCTTAGGACGGATGTAGGCCTTGTAAATTGTAGCCAGATCAGAGGGGGTAAAGTATTTTTTGCATCGTTTTAGGAAACCTAGACATTTCGCAGCATTTTTGGCGACCTCATGTATGTGATCGTTCCAACTAAGTGTTGAGTTGATACGCATACCGAGGATGGAAAGTTTTTCGGTTTCAACAACGCAGGTGCCGTCCATGGATAACGGCTGGTTATTTTGGGAACGCTTGAGTGACAGTTGACAGCACTGAGTTTTGGAAGCACTAATTCCACTCTATTTCTTGTACCCCAAGCGCTTATGCTGTCAAGATCGGAATTTAATGTGCTTAACATACGCTGCCGTTCCAAGTCTACGGCCGAAGTACAGGGACGTGAGCCAAGGAACGAGTATGAGAAGCTGAGGGTATTGTCATCAGCGGAGGAGTGAATAGGATTAGAAGTAGCAGACAAGAGATCATTTATGAAAATGAGAAAGAGTGTCGGAGACAGAACGGAGCCCTGGGTAACACCAGCATTAATATGGTGGATATCAGACTTGAACCCATCCAGCACGACTTGTATTGAACGGTTCGAAAGGTAATTTCTAATCCATTGAAGAAGAGACTTATCGATTCCATAAGCACGCATTTTCGACAAGAGAGCCTGATGCCAGAATCTGTCAAATGCTTTTGAAATATCAAGCGCAACGATCTTGCTTTCTCCAACATTGTGCAAAGATTGGTTCCACTTTTCGGTGAGATATGCCATCAGATCACCAGTGGACCTGTTGCTGCGGAAGCCGTACTGCCGGTCATTAAGAAGCTTCCGGGATTCAAGATATTTCACAAGCTGACGATTTATCAGCGTTTCCATGACCTTGGAAAGGAGGGACGTAAGTGCTATGGGTCGGTAGGAGGTGGGTGACGAAGATTCCCCTTTTTTAGGGACGGGCTGGATAAATGCTGTTTTCCACTTACTCGGAAAGAGCCCTATATCTCTTAAGGTCGTACGTACTGGCAAGGGGAATTTGACTTTGAATTTGACACTTTCTCAATACAAATTTTCTTATTTCATTGTGTGAATAAAGGTGAAGGTAAGCCTTTAGGGTAAACCTTTAAACTTGTGGAAACGTTAAAACATTGGTGTACGGAATGCTCTTTTTCAGTAAGTAGGCTTCGCTCCATTAATGCTCAAGGCCATTCTCCTGTATCCTGTGAATTTTGTCAACTTCATTGTGACTCAGTCCACTAAGACTCAGCGTTTGTTGGATCTCGAATCGAATAAATATTTGATTTATAAATTAGAAGAGTCTTTAGTGAATGTTGGGCTTCTGCGACCTGTCACTTAGGTTAGAAAAGTTCAACTTTACAGCGCTTTCCCGACAGTTAATTCATCTGGTCCATTATTGAATTTCCCACAAATTAATCAATTGTTAAATTTTTTCTCAACGAAGGCATGTACCCCAGACTCTTAAAGGTTTCCTGCTCTGTTAACTCTAACAGCAGAAATTCAATTCTAGATGGATGGAAATTATTCTGTTTGTAGACTTTAATCCAATTGGTTGAGTGAAATTGCACACACACACACACATGATGGAAGAATTGATTGCAGAATATTAGATAAAATTGAAATCTAAGCATACGTTAAAATAAGTCTGTTGTTACTTTTACTAAACAAACAAAACGAGCGGTTATTACAAAAATTCTTTGGACTGCTTTTGTAGTAATTTCTTTTCACAGTTCTTTCTGTCAAACAACGCAAAATAAAAACACAAACTCACGTTGGATACAAATTCATGCATTAATTAATTTTCACACACTAATATTTTATAGCATACATGTTACTTTGTTGATGCCATTTTTTTTGTTTCGTTATTGTTATATATAATCTCATCTGATTATTGCAAAATATATATCCGAAATTTATTTATTTAATTTTTTGTTTTGTATTGTATATATCTATTCTCAATATTTACTATTTTTTGATAATTTTTTTCTTCGATTTTGTTTTTTTTTTTTTTTTGCTGAAAAAGTCTATAAGAAAATGTTAATTATTAAAGTTTCTTTGTGAAAAAATGTTGAAAAGAGCTCTAGGTAATATATATTTTCTTTTTTTTTGGATTTTATTTTGTCTTTTGTATCTATGTGTGCGCGGAGGGCAGGAAGGGGCGAGACTTTCTTGTGTGTGTGTGTGTTTTTTTTAAATAACATATATTTATTTTTACCAATGTGTATTGCGTTTGTTTTTGTAATTTGTTTTGGTTAAATCGATATATGTATATATTTATTGTACATCTATACAAATTTATATTCCGTACATTTTTTTTAATTTTCTTTAATTTTTTTTTAAATACACAAGACAACAACAATGACTTTGTTTTAATTTTGCTCTTTTTTGCAATATACGTTTTTTTTTTTTAATAGTAAATTGGCATTTGGTTGTGAACCTAATTTGTCACGTATGTAATATATTTTGTTCAAAGATTGCTTTTAAATATACATTTACATATACAACTTCTATTAGATTTTTAGATTTCCTTTTTCTTTCTAAATAGTGCTAAGTTACTTCTCTTAAATTTTGTTTTTTTGTTTCTTTTGACCTTGTTATTGTTGATTCTATATATAGCGTAACGTTTTGTTTGTTTTTGTTGAAAATATACATATATATAATTAGACAAACATATATAACAACTTCTGTACGGTTGTTTGTTTTCTATTTTTGTTTACGATAAAAATCATGTAGAGGCGTTGTCGTATATATATGTATACATAGTTAAAGATACTAAACGAATATACTCTACATATATATATAAATCAGTGTGTTAAAATACATACACATACACATTTGCGGAGAGTTCTTTGTTGTAATATTATTATTTTTGTGGTAAATTCAGTTTTTTTGTTTTTTTTGTATTTGGTGAAGTTATTCTTTTTTTTTTTTTGTTTAAGCATGGCATCACACGGAGGAGGGCTTAAGTTAATTCTACACCCTATTCCATAGGGTATAATCATTCTTATTCGTAAAACAGTGAGCTGTAGCAGGGGAGCAAGGGAATTGAATCGTTGTTCGCCTAGTGCTGTTCGTGGGCTTCAAAGTAATCTGATGCATTGCCACGGCAGATGGGACATGTGCGATTTGACTGAAAGAAATAAAAAATTTGAATTAATTTATATCTAAACACAGGATATGATCACTTTATCTTAATATTTGGATGCTATTCATGTTTCAGACATTTTCATTGAGAAACCCCAAGCACACTAGAAATAAACTGCCACTACTCTTCTAAACTCTCACACGTTGTAAAGGTTTGATGTAAAGGGTGATTTTTTAGCTATTATCTTGTTGGCAGCACTGGTTTAAACAGCTGACGCACGTTTCGTGTTTTGTTTCACTGTCAAACATCTTCAGCTTGCTCTATAATTTAACCATAAATCGTCTTACAAACAAACAACGCTTGCAAATTATTGAATTTTATTATCAAAATGCGTGCTCTGTTAAGAAAGTTCATCGCGCGCTTCTTCCGTTGGTCAGTTGGTCAGTATAATCGACCCACTGAAGCGGCTATTCGGGCTATTGTGACTAAATTTCGCATTGTTTACATTGTTGGACATTAAACCACTAACACGCTTACGTAGAGTGCGAAATGAAGAAAATATCGCAGCTCTATCGGCCAGTGTTAATGATGACCATCAATTATCGATTCGTCGCCGTTCGCAGCAATTGGGCCTCTGTTACTCAACAACGTGGAAAATTTTGCGGAAGGATTTAGGTGTGATGCCTTTCCAAATACAGCTGGTGCAAAAATTAGAGCCCAACGACCCACCGCAACGTAAAATTTTTGTTGAATGGGCTCTTGGAAAGTTGGCCGAAGATCCACTTTTTACCAAAAAATTGTGTTCAGCGATGAAGCTCATTTTTGGCTCAATAGCTACGTACATAAGCATAATTGTCGTTTTGGAGTGAATATCAACTAGAAGCACTGCAAGAGCTACCAAAGCATCCAGAAAAAGGCACAGTTTGGTGCGGTTTATGGGCTGGTGGCGTCATTGCACCGTACTTCTTCAAAGATGATGCGAATCGTTACGTAACTGTGAACGGTGAGCGCTACCGTGAGATGATATCCAACTTTTCTTTGCCCAAAATGCAAGAGCTTGACTTGCATCACATGTGGTTTCAACAAGACAGCACGCGCAACAATGGACTTATTGAGAAGCTAGTTCGGTGAACATTTTGTTTCACGTTCGGGACCGGTCAATTGGCCGCCTAGATCGTGTGATTTAACGCCTTTAGATTATCTTTTGTGCGGCTATGTTAAGGCTCATGGCTATATAAACAAGCCCGCTTCAATTGATGCATTGGAAGACAACATTGAAGCACTTATTCGTGAGTGTCAAAATTGGACTAAGTGGATGGACCATTTAAGGCACAGTCAAGGTCAACATTTGCATGAAATAATCTTCAAACATTAAATTATGTGAACCGTATTATCGATTCAAATAGAGATTTCATCCTTTTTTCTGAATATTATGAAAAACTTTTCTAAAGCGTTTAAAAAATCACCCTTTTTAATGTAAAATAAAAGACACATATTAAGGGGAACTTATAATTTTTTCTGTCGGCTAAAAGAACAATTCATGACATTTAATTTTTGAAAATTCTGTCATTTAACTTGGCTACTACTACGTCTGAGGGGATCCATCATTCGGAATGGCCAAGCGACTAGTTGCGCGAAAATAACACGAGGAATGTTGGATTCGAAAGCGTCAATCGTAGTTGGCTTGTTCCTGAAGACCTGAGACTTTACATGTCCAAAGAGCAAATTGCCACAAGGAAGGAAACGAGATTGCCGGTGAACTTACTAGGCAAGAATAAAAAGAGACATTCATAGGGCCCGAATCCACCTTGGGATTGCCCGCTTCCTTAGTCGAATGGGTCTCCCGACAGTACAACCCAAAATATCATGACTCTCCAGGATGCAGACTAGCCAAGTCCATGCTCCCAAACGTCAGAAAGATAGATTGTTAGCGGATAAACAGAGCACTTCACATTCGCTAAGCACTTAAGTGTGCTTAGGATTAGTAATGGCCATCTATGCGACGCTTGTAGAGAAGGTGAATACACTAAAAAGCATTTCCTCTGTCAATGTCCCACCTTTGCTAATGGGAGCAAAAAACCTAGGCTCTTTATCATAGAAGTGCTTGCTGGTTTTCCTCCCGAAAATAAAAGAAATTCCGATAAATAAAGTTTACTGCCTCAATGGACCCAAAACTGGTCCAGTGCTCTAGTCTGAGTGCTCCAGTGCAGTGTTAGGTATGAAGCTTTTCATGATGACTTGCCAAACAATACTGAACAAAAATTGTAAAGTAATTTGATAGTAATCACACGTGCACTGTCAAAAAAAGCCTTTTGAAAATCAAACCTCACGATTAATATCCGATACTATACCTTGAAAAGTCTGTTTCCGGCACGTCCGAAAGAGCTCATTCTTAAAGGGCGTTCCAACAAGAACGCAAGATTTAAATTTTAAAAAAAACGTAGATATTCACCCCTATTCCGGCAGTCGTTTAGTGACATGTCACTTTATGCGTGTGAGAAATCGGTATTTCCATAGTCATTTAAGAATTCATAAAATGACACTAGTCATTTTGCTCCTGTCAGCTCCTGTGGAACCACTCGACATGTCTCATTTTTTGGTATTCCCGGAGTCACTAAACGACATGAAAAGTGACAAAAACAGTCGATTTGAAATTAGTACACGACATAAAACTAAAAATGTCTAAAGAGTAAGTTTCTTTTGTTTTTTTCTTATTTTTGTGTTTCTTGATATATATTTGCTTATTATTTATTGTTTCCAAAGGTTTAAGGTATCAACACCTTCGCAAATCATTCGCTTGGTGGGACTCATGGAAGAGAACGTGACACTTGCCAAAAATTTCAAAAGAGGCGTTACTCAAAGTGAGGACATAAGAATTGGCTTAAAGGAAGTTGCGGCAATATTAAACAGTTTAGGACCACCTGCGCGTTATGAGAAAGAATGGCACAAGGTATGTGCAATTGACTATACATATATGTACATTCGAACATTTAAATTATTTGTTTTGAAATACTTCATAGGTTTGGTTCGATTTAAAGTCAAAAGTTAAAAAAACGAGTAACAAAAGGGAATCTGAGGCAACCGGAGGAGGACCCTTTAAACAACCATTTTAACGGAGCTGGACGAAACGGTGGCCAAACTTCTATCAATGCATGAGACAGTGGACCCAACTGGAAGAGTTTTCGGCTTTAAAGAAACTCATCAACGTGGAGTCAACAATGCATTATTAGACAATCCGTCTACATCAGGTCTGGTTCATACACCAAAGAAGTCTACCTGCCAAGTTGAGGATATGCTTTTTACGGAGGAGGGAAATTGCCGCATACCAACAGAAACGTTTTTGAGATCAGTGAGATCTACCGGATCCCAAAACGCTAAAGACGAAATGAATTCGTTATTAAGAAAACAAATGGACGTCCAAGAAAGTTTTCACAAAGATGTGAAGGAGTCTCTCAGAAATATTGAGATGGTTTTAAAAGACGGTTTAAAATACCTCCTTTTCTCAAGTTTATTAAAGTTATTTTTCTTATTTCTTCTTCTTCAATTTTGTTCTCTATATTTACAAAAAGAGCTATGCTGTCCATGTTTTCAAATAAAACACTTAAAAATTATTTAAAAGTTATTTTATTGAAGAATTCAAAATATAAACAAAGTGTAAGCATATGACATTTTGCATTTGACAGGCGGCTTTTGTTGTGGAACATATTCCACAAGTCATTTTAGTTTCGGAATACCGATGAAAAAATGAGATGACTTTCAAAATGACAATAGTCACTAAAATGAGACGACTCCCGGAATAGGGGTGATTAAAAAAAATCGTGAATTCTCGTCGGCTTATTCGCATAAACCATCGACTTCAAGAAACCCAAAGAAAACAGTCCAATGGTGTTAAATCGCACGATCTTGGCGGCCAATTCTGGTCACCAAAACGCGAAATAACACCACCGGGAAATTACTGAGCAATTGAATTGTTTCTCTGGCCTGAAACCACACCCCCTCCAGATTCATTTCTTCAATTCTAGGCACGAAAAAATTGGTTATCACTTCACGATACCGAACACCATTGACTGTTTGCGCTTGACCTGACTCATTTTCATAGAAAAAAGGTCCAATGATTCCTCCAGCCCAAAGTCCACACCACACAGTGACACGTTGAGGATGCATTTGCTTCTCGTGAATCACTCGAGGATTTTCCTCGCCCTAAATGAGACAATTCTGCTTATTGACGGAGCCATCAAGATGGAAATGGGCCTCGTCACTGAACATGATTTTATCGGCAAAATCAGGATTTTCATGTTGTCTCTCAATTAACGAACTCCCTTCGCTGTTCATGGTCAGCTGGCTTCAGTCAAACATCGTCTCTCAAATAAGTATTCCTCAACAACCGGCAGAGAAGTATACCTTGGTAGATTTGTCCCTACGGAAGCTACCAAAGCGGAACCGAACAGAAAGGCAGGGGCTGCGTTCAGGATGTCGTTCAATATTTGGAGGAATAACCCTCGATAATCAAGCTGCGACTATTCCACTCAAATGCTAGGTTCCTTCAGGCTGCAGCAACTGGAAAGTTACGTCAAGTTACAGACTTTCGTGCACGTATGTATGTTCCCGAAGCATCCGAACGGTTTTCTGTCCTAATCGCATATCGAATGAAGAAAATAGGTTCTCTAAGATTCGTAAAACGAACATATGTTGGATAAAATAACGAATGTGTCCGCGAGTCAAGCAATGCAGTGAAGCAGGCTAATTCAAGATGCAATAGATGAGAAGCACATGGCATAGGAAAGTCGAGGAGAAATCAGTTCCACTTGGAAGCAATTGGACTAAGATGAAGAGCACATTTCTCACAACCTTAAACGATGCCACGTAAGGATAGTCGCGGCCCTATGTGCTGCAAGGGATTACCCATGGACATTATAGGTCTGAGGATCCAAGAGATTGAGAGCGATACATTTTAGGTAAGCTACTCCTCTTTTTCGATGCTTTACAAGACGCTTATCCTACCCGTATTCTTATACGGAGCCGAGTGCTGGACGATAAGCAAAATGAAAGAGCAGATTCTTAGTTCCTTTGAAAGAACATTTTTGCGACGAAATTATTTTCCTGTCTGCGAGGAAGGCGAATGGAGGAGAAGACACAACCGAACCAACAACGCTGCAGCTAAGAGGGTCTTCGAATCCCAGCCTCCAGGCTCTAGAAGGAGAGGGAGGCCAAACCTCCGGTATAGAGACCAAGTGATTGCGTACGCTAGAGAGCTTGGTCCGACAACTGAAAATTGGGTGCCCGGGACCGTCAAGAATGGAAGGCAGCTATGGGTCAGCATCAGACCCTTCTTGTGTCGCCTCTTTTTGCCATACAAGGCTAGTATTGAAAATGAACTCCAAAAACCGGAACACTTGGTCTCTGCGCTAACTTTCTACCAAGCGTCAATACTCCTAACCACCATAAGAGCGGTAGGAGGAGAAGACTTTCAGTTGTTCGAGGCAGGTCACATGTGTACAAAAACAAAACAAACAACAACAGGTTGTCAAAAATATTTAAGCCGCAAAGTGGCCTAAAGACGCGTATCTCCGTTAGATGTTCTGCGTCTACTACGCTGGAATGAATTGTAGTTAAGGAAGGCACATCTGAAGTCCTACCACAATCCGAGAAAACTCATCTTGCACATTTCATTCCGTTTGCACTGGCGCCCTCGATCCCAAGGTCTAACAGGAAAATAAGAAAGCAGACAAGCAGACAATCTTAGTTTTGTTTCAACCACATTGACCAAGAAGCGGGTTGGAAAAAAATGTAATTTTGAGTGGCAGGTTTGGAAGACCAAAAAACTTGACATCTACTCCATTTCAACTGTCAACAACTTCCCAGAGTTGACCTCTCTGCGATACGCTAACAAATTGTATCCCCAGCCCCCTAGTGATGTACACTTTTTGGCAACTTCTACTAGTAGCTGACAAATTCATAATTTTCTATCGCATTGACAAACTTACCCTGAGCCATTTATCGACACACTTGGCATGGAATTCATGGGAGCACGGTAGCACACGAAGGATCTGCCTCACTTCGAAATCGCACATGCAAACCACACAGGAAGTTTGATCACCTGAAAGGGGAAACTCGTTAGCGTTGGTAGATAAGAACGTTGGACAGCAGCAGCTTACCTGTATGTGTCTCTGGATTGAATTTGTAGCTTGGTAACTGATCGATTTCCGCTCGTGCCAAGCCCCGTGGTTTTGCATCACCCAAGCGCTCGGCTAAGCTCAACAAGGCCTCGTAGTTTTCAGTTTCGTTGGAGTCTGGTGAGCTGAGTTCATGCTGTCCATATGGCGAGAGTGGGAACATCGCACTGCAAGGAGAAGAAGAAGAGGTTTTTTTTGGCAAAGTTCATGCTTACAAAGTTTTTAAGAGCTTACAGGAAATTGAGTAAGAATCCGGGATTGATGATTCCGGCCTGGATTTGCACGGGGGTAGGGTGCTGTCCGCCGAGTGCCTGATGCGGCAAAGCATGGTGACGGTGTGGGTGGGCGCCTGGTGGCCAGTGGAACCTAGCGAAGCGACGCTGTGCCGGGAATGTTCGCCGTGCCTGGCGGAATAACTCCAATTGGTTTGGATGGCTCTGCAGGTAACGCTAATATGTGAGATGTTCAACAAATTGTTTTACGCTCAGTTGACTGACTCACCTCTGTGGAGATGAATATTTGCTGCGGAGCCGCGGACAATTGAGTCACCTGTGCTGTGGAATGCATATGATGTGCGGCAGCAGCTGTAATCGGCGTGATGTGGATAGACGAGGCCGCCCCAGCTGGGTGCGGGTGTGGATGGGCGTGGGGATGTGGCCCGTGATGCGGTCCGTGGTGGTCCAGAGACTCCAGGGAAATGCTGTCGGGCCTCTGCTGAGTGATATGAGCTTGGTGATAGTTTGTTTGATGTGGCTGCGTTGGCGGTGGTGGTTGCGGTTGTGGCACTGCTATCGGTGGAGCGCTTGAAGAGAACGTACCAAACTGGTGATTGCCCAAATTGCAAGTCTGAGCAAACTGTTGCGAGTATACGCTATGAACCTGCGGAACGAAAGAGCAAAGCTTCATTAGAAAGGCAATTCGGAGGGGGGCGGTGTGCAAAGTGCGATGTACCACCTGACATGGTGCCAGACGCGGTGGCGCTGGATAGGCACATATTGATGTATGGGGACCGGAGGAGTACGCCCATATGGGGTCATGTCTCAGTGGCAAACTGACAGGAACTTGATTTATGTCCACCATCAACGGTGGTGGTGGGGGTGGTGCCTGATGCGGCTGTGCCGGTGGGGGCGTTTGCTGCAATAACTCCCACGGAGAACGCTGCTGCTGCTGCGACTGCTGGTGATGTTGCGGTGGCTGCTGCTGATGATGCATCGCTGCGTGCGGATGCTGATGGGAATGCGGGTGCATCTGGTTCTCACGAAGTCGTGGGCGACGCAGTGGTGGACTACCCTGCTGTTGCATCTGATTCTGCGAATGATAGAACTTCCAATCAATTGATTGCAAAATAGGCTGCCCTCAAAAGGGGGTGCTCCGCTGTGCACTACTCACCTGTTGCGAGTGCGTCTGGATTCGTGGTGAACGCCGCTGCTCCCATAAGGCAGGAGGTGATTGACTAGGCATACGTGCTGATATGCGTCTACGTTTCCTGGATGGACTGTCTGACTTTATGCCGCCATTGTTATTGTTATTGTTGCTGGCGTTTGAGCCACCTGCTGCGCCGCTCGAATGAGGGTGATCATTGTTGTTGGTGTTGTTGCCGTTGCCGTTGCTGTTGCTCGCGTTGTTTGGGCAGTAAGATGGACTTGGTGTTTGATTGTTATTACTACTACTATTGTTATTATTATTACTATTATTGCTATTAATATTTTGATTATTGTTGCCGTTGTTATGATGGTAATTTTGTTGTTGTGGACTGATGATTCGGTTGTTGTTATTGTTGTTCATACCGTTCCGATCTGTCATTCCACTTGATCTTGTATCAATGTGTAATTCAGAGTTTCTGGCATTACCATGACTCTCGAAATGCTGTGTGGGAACAGAATTAGTTTGAGATTTAACTTCAGATAGGATTTTGCGGACAAGAGCGATGGTAGTGTGTTACAACCAGTGATGTGAGTTTTTGAATTGAAATTTCTTCAGCTGCTTAGAGTTGTATTTCCGTAGAATGTTGCGAAATCTTAATTTGTTCTCTGATTGGTAGGAGGACTAAAATTTATTGAGGCATGCAAAGCTTGAAATTTCCAGAGTAATGCCAAAGAAGTCGAGATAACGCGGGCAATTGAAAGAGACTAAAGATCCTCCATCAGACTTAGCTCGTTGCCTGGCTTTTTCAAATATCTTCTCCTGTACCTATATTTTACGGGCATGGGCTGTACGATGATGGCGCCTAAGACCAGGATAATCTCCAGAGCAGATGAAGAAGTATTTTTTAGAGAAAAGTTCTAATGTTCGCGTTGATGATTTTTGAAGAAGATTCAACCACGAACCATGTGGGCTCTACAGCGACATAAGCCTAACTAGGCGTCTACGGATTTAACGGTTAAGATGGCTGGACCATGAAGAGTGCATGGACAACATGCACTCCAACGCGAAGAGTTTTCAATAAGTGGGACAACGCAGTGGTGGATGCCCACGTATTCGATGACACATACAAGTGGAGAGCTGCCTCAACCAACTTGGACTGCGAAATTGTAGGCAGCTGGTTAAAGATCGTGCCAACTGGAGAGGCTTGTTCGTTGAGGCTCAGATCCACCCGGACTGTAGCGCTATACGAGGAAGAAGAAGAAGTTTGTACGACGATAGCCGACTTAAGGGATCTTCAACAGCAATTGTTGCTCTAGGATAAATTTTATATAACAGGTGATAATAATTTCTCTGCCATATCAAAGGACTCTTTTTCCCTTTTAGACCACGGCACTACAACATTGCTCGTCTTTGGTGCTTTTTTTGAGCTAAAACTATGAGAACTAAACTACAAATAAAGTCTAAGACTTTCACACATACGTCAGATCCGAGACAAAGGATCAAAGATTGACAGCCAACATTTATTCATCAATTTAAGACCGTTATAGAAATGTGGACAAAAATGGAACGTTGTTCAAGCGTTAGGCGGCTTATTGCGTTCGATGTTCAAGACATGATTCAATTGACAGTGTCAAAATAAGAATAATATTATTAATTTAGTGGCACTACAGTCCACAAGGGCGCAAAACTTTTCAAATCTCGCCGTTCGGAGTCGGTAAAAAAATATAGGTCCCGTCTACTTGTGGGACAACAGTAGCACGCAGTAGGTGTTGTAAAAGCTAGGCGCCCTCTGTACGGTTTATGGTCAGAAACAGTGCGAGATAACGGTTCAGAAATCAAATCATTTGTGTGATTCGACGTACTTTTCCACTACTCCGCGACGGATACAGGATATTGCAGAATATACTCAATAAATCGATCTGTTGGAGTCCTCATTTTGACAACTGTGTCAAACATTTCAACAGTCGTATGAAACAAGAAAACTATCACTGATCACCGACAATCACATGCGGCACCTGGTAAAAGAAATTCGCATTGCTTACCATTGCACGTTAAATCGGTGAAATCATCTATTCTAAAGCAACGTCAACGTCGAGGTAGGTTGACTCTGAACTGGGTGGGTCCTCCTAGAGTTTATAATTTTCAATAAATGTTATTTTGACACTGGTCGCCGTGGCGTAGTAGAAAAGTGTGTCGACCCACACGCAGAAGGTCTAGGTTCGATTCCAGGACGGAACACGTCGCATTTTTTCACGGCACCACCTCTTTCGAGTTTATGACAACACTCAAATGAAAAGCTTCTCAAATTTCGCTGTTCATAGTTGGCGAAGAACAAGACGAAACCAACTAGTGAGGGAATATTAACACACATCACATAAGTAGTTGCTGAAGGAACTGGCCCCTGGTACCTTGTGGACTGAAGTAAATTCGTAGGTTACATTTCGAGGCGTGGATTGGAATTTAGTCGTTTTTCGTTTTAAGAGCATTAGAACATTGTTTGATTAAATTTTTAGCTAAAATATGTGGACTGTGGGACCTCAACCAACTTGGAGTGCGCAACTGGCGGCAGCTGGCGAAAGATCGTGCTGGCTGGAGCGGAATGTTGGTTGATGCCCATGTTCACTCCGGACAGTAGTGCCACAAATAGAAGAAGAAGAATGTAGACTGTGGCCCGCAGAGAACTCGAATTCAAGTGCTTAGGATTATGCAATAGAGGATGTCTCAGATGGAGATGGGGCACCGAAGTAGAGAGGGACGTTAGTCAACTTGCGTAGCCTTGACCAACTGTAGACATGTGGCAAAAGTTCGAGTCGAATAGAGAGAAGTGTTGGTACACCGATGATTGAAGAGACAAACAATGAAAAATAAGTTCGACTTCATTTGTTCAAATTCCTATAAAAGACCTTTGATTCACAGAAAATAAAAGAACGCCATAAACTGCTTAAGTGGCGTTCGCTCCTTCCCGACTGCCAGAAGAGCTCTTCATCTGAAGTTTGCAAAGACAACGAAGCAGTCGATATATGTACACATCCTTTTATTATGCAAAAATGAGCCATAACATTTTAAAGAGTCGTGGTTAAAGAGACCGCATTTATTATCGTTTGTGAATTAAGGCTCTGGAGTTATAGTCACCGTCACAAAATCTGTTCAAAAGTGCGTTTCAAACACGGCAATAAATTCTTTATTCAGTGCTTTTCTTTTGAAGATACGTACACGGATCATTATCGATTATGGTTCATAATCTACCAGAGAATGCAAATCCTTTATGTCCTGCTTTATTTTGGATATGGATTTATTGATGTATTCAGATTTTAAGCTGTCGTAGAGTGGTACTTTAGTTCTAAAGCAATTTCTATTAGAAGCAAACATTTTATACCTTGTAAGGTGTGTTATAATTTCTAACTCATACCAAGGTTGCCTTTTATATTTCGGGATTGGGCAACCCCAGTTTTGCAATCTGGCAATTGCCAGCTCCATCGTAAAGTTTGACATTTTTGAGGTTATACGTCCCCAGAACGTTTTGACATACGAGCGCTATTTGTATTGTTTAAAGTAACTTCATCTTACCCAAAAAATGGAATTAAATCGTGAAAATTTTCGTGCGATTATTTTTGTACAACTCTCGACGTGGATTAACTCAACAACAGTGCATCGATGGACTTAATTCAATTTTTGGCTATGAAGCTCCATCAAGGACCAGTGTTTGTCGATGGTATGTTGACTAAAACCCAGGTCGTAGTTCACTCCAAGACGAATTTCGTGAAGGTCGTAAAGAATCAGTTGTTGTTTCGGAAACCATTGATCGTCATGTTACCTATCGTGAGATTGAGACAACCTTAGGCATTAGTGGGAGGGGCATACATTTAGTATTGCATGAACATTTGAACGTCAAAAAAATTTGTTCGCGTTGGATCCCACACAATTTGTCAATCGCTCAAAAAAAGGCTCGTGTCGATTGGTCGAAAGAAAGGCTCAAGAAATACGATCGCGGTGCTTTGAAACACGTGTATGACATCGTGACGGGTGATGAATTGTGGATTTAGGCGTATGAGCCCGAAAGTAAACAGCAGTCGACTGTATGGGTGTTTCAAAATCAGCCAAATCCAACAAAAGTTGCTCGCGCACGAAGCACTTCCAAGCAAAGGGTCGCCTGCTTTGTCGGAAAAACAGGACATGTCGGAAAAACATTACATGTTTAGTGGTGTAACTGTCAAAAGGGGACCGTCATTAAAGGTGATTTTTTTACGCAGGATTTTTTGTTTGTTGAAGATTATGAACACTGGACTGGAGCGCTCAGACTCAAAAACTGGTCCATTGTACTATCAGACAGTAAACCTTCATATACTGTAGTTTCCTGATTTTCCGAAGAAAAACCAGCAGGCGCTTCTTGGATAAAAAGCTTAAGTTTTCAGCTCCCATCACATCAGCGCCAAGCAGCCGCCAGCCACATTGACAGAGAAAGTGTTCTGAAGTGTCTTCACCTTCTCCACAGATGTTGCAAAGGGTGTCTTCACTAAGCCCAAGTAGACTTAGGTGCTTAGCAAAAGTGAAGTGTTCGGTTTGTACGTCGACAGGTTTTCTGCACTCTTTTCTGTCTAGAGATAACAAAAAAGCCGCGGCTTTCTTACTGACGTTCGGGAGCATGCACTTGGTCCTGGAGAGTTATGCCATTTTTTGTTGTGCTGTTGGGAGACCCAACTGTCGACGGAAGCTCTAAGCAAGAAAGCGGGTAGTCCCAAGGTGCTGTGATTTGTTTAAAGTTAGCTTGGGCGCTTCGACGTGAACAAACTGATGCCGCTTCCAATTTGTGCAAGCTTTGGCTCGAAAGAAGAGTGCCGTTAATCCTTATTTTCATATGTGAATTTTGTTTAGCGATGAAGCTCACCTTTGGTTGAATGGATACGTCAATTAATGAAACGGTCATATTTGGAGGAATGATAAGTCTCAAGTGTATTTTGACCGTTACATCTATTGTACCAAAACTAACTGTTTAGTGTGGTTTGTGAATACTCTTCAGTACTTTTTTTTTAAAACTAATCTGGGCAGAAGGTGACAGTCAATGGTGACAGCTATAGAGTTCGTTCATCAATGGGACAACCATGACGCGCAGGTAGTTGTCACGCAACATGTCCCACAGCTCGTGCCAGAATTGATTTATTGAAGGAAAAATTTGGTAATTGCATAGATTTATGTAATGGGTCAGTCAATTTGCCTTCAAGATCGTGCGATTTAAGGGCGCTGAACTATTTTTTGTGGGGATGTGTGAAATAACTAGTCTTTGGCGATAAACCCAAAATGATTAACCATTTGGAGGACAACATCTGTCCCGTTATTGTTGATATATGTATGCCCACAAATGTTGGAAAAAGTCATCAAAAATGTGACTTCCAGATAAATTTACGCCCAAGCCCGCTGTGTCGATCAGAAGGCACCTGGCGAAAGATCGTCTTGGCTGGAGAGGCATATTGGTTGAGGCCCAGGACCACCCCGGACTGACACAAGAAGAAGTCACAGTCACAGTACTTCTTCAAAGATGATGCGAATCGTAACGTAACTGTGAATGATGAGCGCTACCGTGAGTAGATATCCAACTTTTTTTGCCCAAAATGCAAGAGCTTGACCTGCATGACATGTGGTTACAACAAGACGGTGTCACATGCAACACAGCACGCGCAACAATTGACTTATTGAGAGGCGAGTTCGGTGGACATTTTATTTCACGTTCGGGACCAGTCAATTGGCCGCCTAGATCGTGTGATTCAACGCCATTAGACTATTTTTTGTGGGGCTATATGTCTTGAAGACAACATTGAAGCATTTATTCGTGAGATACCGTCCGAAATGTTGGAAAGAGTATGCCAAAATTAGACTAAGCGGATGGACCATTTGAGGCGCAGTCAAGGCCAACATTTGCATGAAATAATCCTCAAACATAAAATTATATGGACCGTACTATCGATTCAAATAAAGATTTCATGCATTTTTCTGAATTGTGTGCTTTTTTTGAAAAACTTTACGACAGCTTTTAAAAAAAATCACCCTTTATTAAGTATACGACATGCTTGGGTATGATGAAATTGACAACTTGCACCAACTTCCAACAAAACTGAATTCTCCTATACAGAAAACTACCGCTATATTTAGTAGATATACACAATCAATTTTGACAACTTTTCGCAGTTTTCACTTATTGTAGCAAAAGTTACGGTACAACATTGTACATCCATTAGTTTTTGTTGTAAGTGTACCATGTATATACAGTAAAAACAAAAATTTCAAGTTCTAGCTAAAAAGGCACATAATCACAGAAAGCTGGTCAAGTTCGGCGTTTCTAATTAGTTGCACGCCACTAAATAATGCATCAGATTTGTCGTGAAAATCGCTTTGAAAGTTGACGACAGAACACACATAAATTCGGAATGTTTCGTTCTTCTTAAAAAACGAAAACGTTTAAAAATCGCCCAAAAACACTCGCTAAAGATGGTTGTCCGTAGAAAAGGTATGTTCGTTTCGCTTCCGCATAAAATTACGACACCATCATCATTTGACATCACAACACACTACCATTTCTCTGATTTGCAATAACCGTTTTATTCTTACCATATTCGGTCTATCAAATAACCCTGAGCTTGGTGCATTACCGCTATTGCTGCTGGCGTTGTTATTATTCGTGGTGTTTCCATTGTTGCCAACATTCAGATTGTTGAAGTTATTGCTTCCACCAATTTGTCGGCGATGATCCAATTGCATTAGTGCTGGTGCATTGTTACCACCGCGCCGATGTTGGTGGTGATCACCACCGATCATATGATTATTCATATTCATTCCATTGTTGTTGTTGTTGCTATTGTTGTTGTTGTTGTGATTTATATTATTTAAATGGCTTGGTCCGGCCGCTCTATTCAGTATCATTTGTTGAGATCTTTGATTATTACTATTACTAACAGGTACAAGTGAATTTATATTATCATTAATGTTGTGGTTGTTATTTTTATTGTTGTTGTTGTTGTTTGTACACATAGTTGTTGATGATGCAGGAGTAGTTGAGTTAACAACATTAACAACATTATTTGTTATAACATTTATAGTGTTATTCAAATTGATATTTATATTAATATGAGGTGATAGCGGTTGTTGCAATTGTTGGTGGAATTGTTGTTGAAATTGTTGATGCAATTCATGGCGACACGTTTGTTGTTGTTGTTGTTGGTGGTGATGATGATTGGAATGTTGTTGTTGTTGTTGTTGAAGAAAATTTGATGAAGGCGCATGATGATTATTGATTGGAATTATGTCAGTATAAGAATTTACATTCACAACATCAGTAGTGTTACCAATAAAGCCACTACCACTACTTGTTAATAGCGGGGAGTTTTGTGTTGGTTGTGATGGATTGGTAAGGATTTTATTTTTTTTCAATGTTGTTGTAGTTGTTGAATTTTTTATTGTTGGCAATTTGGAAGCGGTAGTAGTAGCAGAAGTAGTAGTAGTAGATGTTGTTGATAGATTTGTTAGCGGGGATAATATGGTTGTACTAGATGTTGGTGAATGTGCAGGATGAAATTGATTTTGACTATGATGTTGTTGTTGGTTGAGGTTTTGGTTCAGGTTTTGGTTGAGGTTTTGGTTGAGGTTTTGGTTTTGATGTTGGTGATGGTGAATGAATGAAGGATTTGATGTGGTTGAGGTTGTGGGCGGAGGATTTGGATTATGATTTGGATACTGTATGGAGGGTGTATGATGGTAGTTGTGAGGTGACAAAGGATTTTGATGGTGACAATGATAGTTATTGTGATGAATTTGGCTATGGTTGTGGTTTTGGTGGTTGTGGAATAAATTTTCTTTGCTATTAGGACAACTTCCATTATTATTACTGTTATTATTTAAATTATTATTACTGTTTGTTTGTACATCGCTGTTTTACAGGGTATTTATATATATATATAGAATATGTAATTTTTTTTTATATTGTTTAATCAAATATGCAGTGGTTAAACAAACCCATAATGAAGAAGAAAGAAAAAACGAAAAAAGAAAAAAACAAGAATAAATGCCAAAATGCAATATTTATATGTATAAAATATTATTATGTATATATAGAGGTATTAAAATATTTACACACGCACACTAAGAACAATTACATTTCATTATACCAAAGAAATCAAACAATACTTAATCTGAATCATGTATATTTTTTTTTTATTCATATATTTGTGTGTGTTTGTTTTTTTGTCAGCATTTTGCACGAAACGCATATGCACACTACGGTCTAAGAAAAATCAATGCTCTTATATTTCATTTTCATTTGATTTGTTTTTTTTTATTTAAATTAAGCTAGTTTCTTTTGGTTTGGTGTCATTTCGAATTTCTCATTAAAAAGTCCCTTAGACAAGTAACAAATAAAAAGTAGAACCCAAACTCACTCATTACAGGAAGCAGCTGAAAAGTATTTCATTTTTTTCTTTCTTTGAAGTGGTTAAACAACAGTGACAATTAAGACAAGAAAAAAAGAAAATCTACAAAAAGGGTTGGAACTTTTATGAGAGAGATTCGAAAGCATTTTCACTGCATTCTCAGTGCTCCATTAATTTTTGGTACGACATGAAGGGGTGCTTTAGAATTTTTGTGTTAACGTCCATTACTTAGAAGAAATCCATTTATGGTGAGGGGAATTTGATTTCAAGAATATCATCTTTTTGTTGTTGTGTCTGAATTTTAAAATTTAAATACCTAACAGAGCAATTTTCCAACAAATAGATTTTGAAAAACATTAATTCCAAAATGGTCAAACAAGTTTCTCATCATCATTAAATCATGTTTTGCCATGGCTGAGGAGCAATGATGTTTCCAATTGGAATATAATCATCTGTTCTGACAGCCAGTCTGGAATTGAATCACAACTTTCATTCGAAAACCCTCAAGTGTCCTCTCAAAGAGATGGCCAAGTGCTTTTAACTCCGCTTGATATGAAGTGCGAAGTCGATGAGCTTGCTTGGTGGAGCATCAAATGAGAAAAATCTCGCCCCAAAAGTGGCATACTTCTCTATTCCCTTTACTACAGTGAAACAGCTTCTGAAAACATAACAGATCACTCAATAAGTCCCGGGAAATATAGGGAGCGCCACTAACAACAATTATTCATTTAATATAAACTTTTTTTGTTAGTGGCCCCCCCTATATGCCCCTTGACTTATTGATGTGTTATGAATTGAGCGAACAAAGCAAAAAGTGGGCGGAAGCCCCACTTGTCTGTCAATCAAAGCTATTTGGCGACAGCTCAGTTCTAAACACTCTATGTCCTGTCAGGCTAAACAAAATGCGTCTTTGGGACATACGCTCCAAACTCGGCATCCCACACAATGACTTTTGAAGGAGCTGCAAAGACGAGGAGGCGATAGAATACACCTCTCATCTCCTCTACTTTTGTTAACCTCTTGTAGGAAGGAGGAAGAAATGCCTTCTAGGTAACACCTTAATAGCTACATCACTAGATCTTATTGGTTTTAAAGTTTTTAAACTGCAGGGATATGCTGATGACATCGATATTATCGCTCGTTCCCAGCAAGCCGTTGTGGGATCATTCACGTCTATTGAAGAGCAGGCGAAACATGCTGGTCTTAGAGTAAACGAGGATAAAACGAAATATATGCTGTTGACAAGGAATCGATCCGTCGAACAACACCTCGATCGGAATGTGACAGATGACAGCTACAACATTGAGGTAGTTAAGGAGTCTGCCTTCCTTGGGGCAAACTCCACAAACGAGGTTCGGCCCAGAGTCACTCTCGGCCTTATTTCCGTTTGTTAAAACGGCTAGGGTTGAAACTTCTGACTCGAAGGACTAAGATAATCCTCTACAAGACCCTTATCCTACCCGTACCCTTATACGGAACCGAGTGTCTGCAATAAGCAAAACGGCAAAGCAGATTCTTGGTTCCTTTGAAAGAAAAAGTCAGCGACGAATACACGGCCCTGTCGAGGAGGGCGAATGGAGGAGAAGACATAACCGCGAACTCTATGTGCTGTACCAAGATGTGGATGTAGTTCGAAAGGCGAAAACCTGTCGACTACAGTCGCTTGGCCACATCGAATGTATGGACAACAACGCCAGCTAAGAGAGTCTTCGAATCCCAGCCTCCGGGTTCGAGAAGGAAAGGAAAGCCGAATCTCCGGTATAGAGACCAAGTAATTGCGGACGACAGAAAGGAAAGACGACAGCTTTGAGTCCATAAGGAATGCATCCCACCCTGACCAGCCTGTTATTCGAAAAGTCGATGAAATTTTGCAACTATTGGAACTTGACCAACACAGAAGCTGTCTTAAAACAGCTGAAGTACTCATCATATCAATCCTCTGACAGTTTGGAATTATCTTAAACGAACAGGGTACTCACTGAAGCTCGGTGGTCGCGTTCCACATGAATTATGAGAGAGAAATTTAATTGACCGCAATCAGTGGAAAACTACTGAAACGTAACGAAATGGAACCATATTTGATGCGATTCATTACGGGTGATGAAAACACGGATTAAATCTGAGAATATCCAAGTCAAGTGCTCATAGATATGTCCACAAACCACTCCGAAAGCCTGGATTAGGGGCAAACGCGGTCATGTTGAGTGGGATTAGCAACGAAAACGAAGCAAGAAAGAAGCAAGAAGGGAAAAGCGACCAGAAATAGCCAACAGAAAGGAAGTTGTCAATGGTAGGCCACACGGATCCAGTTCGTTCCGTCTACGGAGCCTTTAATTGATTTTAATTTTCAACATTTGAATTAAGAAGGAGTGTACTTCCTGTTTAAAAGTCAGCGCCTCTTTTTTTGAAACTTCTAAGGCTCTTTCCTTGCGCAGGATACCCCAAGGTATCGAAAATTGATAAAGGCAGCTTCCATCTAACCGCTATGTCCTTAAGAGATATACGGCAAACTTCACCAACTGAGATTTTCTTGATTGCCACCACTTGACTGTCTTTGTGTATCATGATATATAAGGTTGCAAAATATCTCCCTTCTGGCTTTTTGTTTTTTGAATTTTCCGGCTATGTACAAAGCGCTACAGAGCTTGTATCTGGCAATACTGTAAATCATTTGAAAGGTCTTGACATAACCTACAAAACGACTATGCATGATTAGTTTGCCTTCAACAGTTAAACCTGGAGTTCACTAACGCTGAAATTCGCGCTATTTTAAAGTTTTCCTTCGTTAAACGCAAATTCGCTAGAGAAACGTTCCGTGAGGTTAATGGTGTTTTGGGGGACGGTACTCTATCACTTCGAAGGATTGGTTTCGATGGTTCAGAGCCGGTGATAACGACACCATGGAACAGCCAGCCGGCGGAAGACCTGTGACGACGAATACCGATCGAATCATGGAAATCATCGAGTTAGACCGGCATGTGGCATCTCGTGACATCGCCCAGGAGATGGGAGTTAGGCACCAAACCATTTTAAACCATCTGCAGAAGGCTGCATACAAAAAAAAGCTTGATGTTTGGGTGCCGCATGATTTGATGCAAAAAAACATTTTGGACCGAATCAACGCCTGCGATATGCTGCTGAAACGGAACGAACTCGACCCATTTTTGAAGCGGATAGTAACTGGAGACGAAAAATATATCCCAAACGACAATATCAAGCGAAAACGGTCGTATTTGAAGGCCGGTGAATCGTCCCAAACAGTGGCCAAGCCGGGATTGACGCCAGGAAGGTTTTGCTGTGTGTTTGGTGGGATCGGAAGGAAATCATCCACTATGAGCTGCTCCCATATGGCCAGACGCTTAATTTTACCATCTACTGCGACCGCTTGCAGCCGACGACTAGAAGCGTCCAGAATTGGCCAACAGGAAGGGTGTAGTGTTCCACCAGGACAACGCCAGACCACACACTTCGTTGATGACTTGTCAGAAGCTACGGGATCTCGGATGAGAGGCCGGACATAGCGGCAAGTGATTACCACCTATTCCTGTTCATGGCGAACGCCCGCCCTTGGTGGTGTGAAGTTGAACTCAAAAGAGGCTTGTGAAAAGTGGCTGTCCGAGTTCTTCGCAAATAAGGATGAGGGCTTCTACGAGGGGGATATTATGAAGTTGCCGTCTAGATGGAAACATATTATCGAACAAAACGACGGATTATCGAACTAAATTCGATCGAAAATTTAAGGTTTTACCGAAAAAATCGACATGAGTTGAAGGGGAAATTCATTTTTGTCATTTAGACCTGCATGTCAAAAAGAACTCAAATCGGAATTTGCTTATATCTGAGCTAAGAAAAAAAACGTTTGCCCTCATAAAAGGAATATTAACACAAATCGCTACACAGTCTGAAATAAAATCATTTTAAAATTTGCTTTAAGTGCCATTTGGAAAATTACCACACAACAAGATCATAAATTCAACACCATCTGCAAGAAAATTTATTTTTTGTTTGCTTGAAAACATATCACAAAATATTAAATGCAAACATTCCTCTTCAAAACACAGATGTCCTATGAATAACGGTCTCATCATTTTCAAGTTATAGGCATTTGTTGGCTTTTTCTTCATTTTTTCCTAGTCGCCATCTCGATGAAGACGACGTAAAGCTGCCCTAATGAGATTTTAATTTATAGCAAAAGTTTAAATGGGAAAAGAAGACATTCATAATACGTCCGAGAAATCGTGTACGTGACCTAATCAA
This sequence comes from Eristalinus sepulchralis, assembly GCA_944738645.1. Classification (NCBI taxonomy): domain Eukaryota; kingdom Metazoa; phylum Arthropoda; class Insecta; order Diptera; family Syrphidae; genus Eristalinus; species Eristalinus sepulchralis. The sequence continues at coordinate 76,340,240 of OX122882.1, forward strand.
AGATGGAGACGAGACGATATGATGAGTGTGGCAGGCATTAATTCTTGTGGAGCATTCTTTGTTGTTTTTTTTCATCGAAAACACATTAAAAATTAAGTGAATGCAATATTTGTTGACTTTGTTTTGCAACACGCTGCAAGGAGTGAAGTCGGGATGTACTTGACAGCTTTTAAAAGATGTCAAAGTGTCATCTGATTTTCTATAATTTGCGCATGGTAAAGGGAATGCGAGCATCCTTTAGTGATCGGACTCAATTCAAGGAACGAAATGATAGAGGAAGAGACAAGAAACACTCAGTGAACAAGAAAATAGTCTTGCAAAATGAGAAAAAGTGTCGGAGACAACACAGAGCCCTGAGGAACATAAGCAACGAGCATATGGTGGATATCAAATTTAGACCCAACCGCTTGTATAGAACGGTTTGAAAGTTTACTTCTTATTCATAGAAGAAGGACTCATCGATATCCTAAGCTCGCATTTTTAACAAGAGAGCCTGGCACCAGACTCTGCAGCAATTCTGTTTTCTCCTCCATTGTATAAGGATTGGTTCCACTTTTCGATGAGATATGCCATCAGATCATCAGCGCACCAAGTGCTGCAGAAAACGCATTTCAATATAAAGGATGATTTTTTAGCTATTATCTTTTTGGCAACATTGGTTTCAACAGCTGACGAATGTTTCGTGGTTTGTTTCACTGTCAAACATCTTCAGTTTGGTCTACAATTTAACCATGAATTGTCTTACAAACGAGGAACGCTTGCAAATTATTGAATTTTATTATCAAATGCGTCCTCTCTTAAGAAAGTTCATCGCGCGCTTCTTCCGTTGGTCAGTTGGTCAGTTTCATCGACCGACTGAAGCGGCTATTCGGGCTATTGTGACTAAATTTCGCACTCTGTTGAACATTTAGCCATCAACACATGAAATGAAGAAAATATCGCAGCTGTATCGGCCAGTGTTAATGATGACCATCAATTATCGATCCGTCGCCGTTCGCAGCAATTGGGCCTCTGTTACTGAACAACATGAAAAATTTTGCGGAAGGATTTAGGTGTGATGCCTTTCCAAATACAGCTGGTGCAAAAATTGGAGTCCAACGACCTACCGCAACGTAAAATTTTTTGTGAATGGGCTCTTGGAAAGTTGCCCGAAGATCCACTTTTTTACCGAAAAATTGTGTTTAGCGACGAAGCTCATTTTTGGCTCAATGGGTACGTAGATAAGCATAATTGTCGTTTTGGAGTGAGTATCAGCCAGAAGCATTTGGGCAAGAGCTAGTGCGGTTTATGGGCTGGTGGCATCATTGGATCGTACTTCTTCAAAGATGATGCGAATCGTAATGTAACTGTGAATGGTGAGCCCTACCGTGAGATGATATCCAACTTTTTTTTTGCCCAAAATACAAGAGCTTGACTTGCATGACATGTGGTTTCAAGAAGACGTTGCACATGCCACACAGCACGCGCAACAATGGACTTATTGAGAGCGAGTTCGGTGAACATTTTATTTCACGGTCAGGAATGGTCAATTGGCCGCCTAGATCGTGCGATTTAACGCGTTTAGACTATTTTTTGTGGGGCTATGTTAAAGCTTATGTCTATACAGACAAGCCTGCTTCAATTGACAGATTGGAAGACAACATTGAAGCATTTATTCGTGAGATACTGGCCGAAATGTTGTGAAGAGTATGCCATGGGTATGCCATGAGTAAGCGGGTGGACCATTTGAGGCGTAGTAAGGGTCAACATTTGAAATAATCTTCAAACATTAAATTATATGGACCATACTATCGATTCAAATAAATATTTCATGCATTTTTCTGAATTTTATGTGTTTTTTTTTTTGAAAAACTTTCTTATAGCTTTTAAAAAATCACCCTTTACTTTAACTTGACGGTTTTTCAGCAATTCCATGACCTTAGAAAGAAGCCATGCAAGCACTATGTGTCGGTAGGAGGTGCGTGGCGAAGGGTTGTCTTCTTTACGGACGGACTAAACAAATGATGCTTTTCACTTAATCAGAAAGAGCTCTGAAAAGTTGCACAAAATACAATCCTGAGAATTTTCAAAATTTTTATTGAGAGGTTTTTTGAACTCTATACAGTTGCCATCATGACGTCTTCCAAGACGTGCCTTGAATGCAATCTCATTAGGTAGGCAACCGCTTGGCAGACCTAGGACGCACCTCTTTCGAGTTGCTGACAACACTAAAAGAGTATCAATTGTCTATGAAAAGCTTCTTAAATCTCGCCGTTCAGAGTCGGCAAAAAACTGTAGGTTCCGTAAATTCGTGAGTGAACAGTAGGGCGCACAACACGATTAGTTGTTACAGAAGCTAGGACCTGGTCCTTTGTGGGCTGTAGTGCCACTCAATTATTATTATTTACAGCAGATGATCATCTGTCTTTACATTTGTATATCACGAAGTTCAACTTCCCAAGAGTCGTAAGTAACGCAAGCATAGATGTCAGATAGTGCTAGCGAGCAAAGTCTTTCTAACATTTCACCCATTCGTAGGGTCACAACACACACACGGTTGAAATGTAACTCCACACTGAGTCGGAAAAGTCCCCATAACCTCATGGTTTAAGTCAGCAGAGAAAACAAACTGCATCAGACCTGTCAGCACTTTAATCTAGGGTCTGTCCGCGATTTTGAGTATTACACTAACGCCACCATGATCCTTCCACAATGGGGCTTAATCCACGGTCAGGTGCATAAGACTTCAGCGGCTCCTGACCTAGAGTGGCACCACTCACACGACTATCAGTCAGGTTCCCTCAACACCTGGGTCTGTTATGCGTCATCGCTCCAAATGGTCTTTGGGTCCATCAGTAATTCCGTGGACAGTAATTATTAGTTGATTCAGTGAGGTGCTTTTTAATAAAGTATTTCTGAGAAGCTTCTTTTCAAAACACCACGCCAATGAAATGTTTCTCAAATGTCGCCGTTCCCAGTCATAGATGCTGAAGATCTGGCGTGTCTTGGCGGAGTAATGCTAAGCTCTGTTGTCGAATATTTTCTCTTGATGATTACCATATTTCAATTCATATCAGACACGAACTTGTAACCTTACACAGACATTGCAACATGTTGTACGGAATAGGCAAAATTGCATTAAAGCTTTAAATTTATACAAACAAAAGAATTTAGAAATAATCTGATTCTCAATTGCAGGCTGCCTTTGGTATAAAAAACAAAGTAATCTATTTAAAGGCAATTTAAGGTCTAAAAACTCTAGACAGAATGGAATTTCTTTTTTTTCACATCAAACCTTTGTCAAACGAGTGCAAAATACAAAAAAAAATAATAAGAGACAAAAAATCATAAGACACATGCCAACATTGAGTTCTTTTATTGCGCACCACTCAGTAAGTAAAAGGAAAAATAATCTCTAAGAAATCGCACTAAATATGTATGACAATATCAAAATCAAATCAAATACTTTCAAAGTGTTGGTTTTTCTTTGGAAAAAAAGTTAACAGCCGCACTCACACATTGAGATAAATGGATTCCATTGCAGAAAGGAAAAAAACAAAATAAATCAAAAACTTATCACATTTAAGGAATACTATATTCAATTGCTTATGTTTATCGAAAGCACGGACAAGTATGTATTAAATGCTCTTCTTACATTTACTTCAACATATTATTCAATAGAGGAACGTAAAAAGGAAAGAATGTATATCCAAAACAAAAGTACTGTTTAACGCATATTTTCTAAGCCGCAGTGTGCAAAATGCAAATTCATAAGAGAACTAATGAACTGACTCAACCACGAGTCGCCATATTTCTTCATTATCGCAATTTTATAAGGCCTTCGAATTGGCGCAATTTTTTTTCGGGCGGCGGTTGAGTCAGTTCACTCATTAAATATAAATGATTACAATCTATGGGTAAAGAGGAAATTTTGTAAAATATTTCAATTTCAAATCAATCGTAGCTTCTTTTTTTTTCTTTAAATCCATTGAACATTGTAAGTAAATAAGGCTTTATGTAGAAAAGAAAAATCAACAATAAATATAAAACAACGCGAAGGAGCCTTAACCGGATTCACTTTCGCATATTGAACTGAATAATTTGTTTATCTTTCCTGACTTTGAGACTTTGTTTTCACTAAATAAATAAATGACTTCAAATAACTTAGTGTAAGTAGATGGAGCTTATTTCTATTTAAATTTATAATAAATTATGGAGTGATTCATCGCGCGCTTTGATTTTCAATAGTACTTTTCTGACAGATCACGCGTAACTACTACTAAACCGATTCGCAATTTTTGTTTAGTATCGTTTGGCAAATCATTATGAAAAGACTCACACCACAACCGTGTCTGCAAATTGTTCAGCTGTGTTACGAAAATAAGCGTTTTGCCTAAAATGTTTTTCGCTGTGTTCTAGGAATGTACAGTGCGTATGTGGAACGTACTGAAACCATTATTGTCAATACCGTTTGCAAATTTCGTTCGAAGTCCCATTTGTGAATGATAACCGACAGATCCCATTTGTGGATGATAGCCGACGGGTTAGACCACATCCAGCACGTTATGAAGAGAGTATAGAAGTTGTAACTTAGAATGTACGCGACGACTGTAACAAATCAATTCGTCGTCGTTCCCGGCAGCGTGACCATATTTGTGTGCTTTCTGAAATATAAGCACAAAGTCTCGTTGGGCTCTGATTTCAACAAGACGGCGCCATACAGCACATGAAACAGTGGATAATAGCACTTGATTTCACATTTTTCTCCGGTCAATTGGCCGCCTAGATTGTGCGATATCACAACTTTGAACTATTTCCCTCGGGGATGTGTAAAGTTTTAGATCTACACGAATAGGACAGCTACGACGGGTGCTTTGAAAACCAATATAACTCGTGTCATCCGCGTGATACAAGTCGCTATGTTCGAACGAGTCGCGCAAAAATGGACCACCATAGACGTAGGCGTGGCCAGCATTTAAATCATATCATTTTCAAAACCTTAACGCCATAAATTGTTCCTCATTCACTGACAAAAAAAAATAATTAAGTTCACTTTCAAGTTAATGTGTTTTATTGTACATTATAAATCAAACCTCACCCTTCAGATTGACTTAAATTTATACATATGTGTATGTTATTGCACCCGTTGTGATGAGACAATAACGCACATTATGGCATATCACCCTTTAAATAAGGAGAAAAAGGCAGAGAATGTAAAAAATTGCATTTGTCGACTAAAAATGCAAACATCGAAAGTCAAGTTTTGTAAATTGTTCAAACCAGTAATTTCTAATGCATTTGAATTGCGGAAATGAAACTGACAAATGCCTCACAGAATAACAACATTTGTGTGCATTAGAAAGCACCTCGTTAGAGACGGCACTGTTTCGAGCATCCTTAATTTTAAATTTATCATTCTAGCTGCCTATTTGGAAATAGAAAGGACTATGAGTGATACCACTAGACTCTTAGAAGATCTGAAATCCTATAAATTCCTTATCTACTTATTGAATAAATATGATGATATGTTATACAAAATTTCAAAGCTCAAACTGCTTGAAAAAAAACACGTTTGAGTGATATTTAAAGTGAAACAGGCAGACACACGAACGGATGCCCAAAAATAATAAAGTTTCCGATTGTATGAACGGAACCTTAAAACAATTCACGGAGTTGAGTTCAAGAAAAAAACATATTGACTGGCCGATACCCAGGGGCGAAATCTATATTTTAAGAACTGATAGGTTGAATATTATTTTTTGTGGTAAAGGGGGTAATCCGGACATGTGACGCGTTCTCCAAACACCGAACAAGTTCCACAGTTTAGGGTAAAAACCATTTTACATGACAAATTTCTTATCATGGTGTTGGATAGATATTTCTACCATGTTATATGTACCAAAATAGAAGGCATAGTTGATTAAAATTTATATTCAAGAAGCAGTTATGACGCGAAGAAAAAATCGGTTCTGCTGTAAGTTAAGGCCCGAACACATTTAAGCGAAAGCGTGGTGTCACCAAACAGAGATTCAAGTCCTTTTGAAAATGTTTCTGAAGTCAATACTCGGCTGTGTATGACGTCAAACGGTCAAATTCTCCACAGTTAACAGGGGCACTTGGTCTAGCATACCGGAAAAGCGGTGTCAAGGGCTCCATGGCGAGAGAGTGACCAGCTGCAATCGAAAATAAAGGGTATTCATCGAAATACTGAAGCAAGTGCAATATGTATGACACAAAACCGAATTTTGAAAAATTCAGTAATAAGTTACAAGACCTGCTACTTTTTTTTGTTGTACGAGGTCTGTTCAAAAAATAAGATGCATTTTCAAATTTCGCGGGATACGTTTTTTTGTATTCACTCGTCTCGAACATACATATGTTTGCAATTTTAGTTATATAGCATATTTATTTTGTTTATGAGAGGCACAAAAGCTAGAGGTGATTTGGGTGTTCGGCGATTTCCTACTGTCGTAAAAATTGGATCAAAATGAAAAATGGAACTAAGTGCTCAAAAACACTTGAAATGTTGACAGTGGCATACGGTGAATGTTCTCTGAGTCAAAAACTGTTTACAAGTGGTAAAAGTTTTTTAAAGAAGGTTGAGAAGATGTGAATGAAGACTCCCGCCCTGGACGCAAAAGAATGTTGAAAAAGTGAAGAAAATTGTTATGGATTCATCGAATCACTACTAAAGAAGTTGCTGAAGATATCGGCATATCGGTTGGCTCATGCCATGCAATTTTTTTGGGAAATTTTGGGCATGAAGCCTGTGGCAGCGAAGTTTGCTTCAAAATTGCTGAAATTTGACGTAAAAAGGCCATAATCATGCCTCAGCCTCCATATTCACCAGATTTGGCACCCTACGACTTCTTCCTGTGTCCAGGATTGAAGAAACCCATGAAAGGATGGCGTTTTGCGATGATTAAGGAGAGACAAACCGAATCGCTGAAAGAGCTCAAGGGCATTGCAAAGAACTGCTTCAAGGATTGGAAAAAACCTATTTTTAAGGAGGACAAAATAGAAATTGATGAGTAAATAAAATATATATTTTTTGAGTAAAATGAAAAATCGCCTTATTTTTTTTAACAGACCTCGTATTGAACATACCTCGCAAACACCTGATTTCCATTTGATTCCTAAATTATTGTAAAATAAAAAGGCCTGTGTTATTCAGGTCTTGTATGATTCATTGCTTTTTTGTTGAATTTCGTTTAGGCACTGCTATTACAAGAAACCTGCAGACAACTGTTATCGTGTACAGAAAGCGTTTGCTTTACTGTCTCAAGGTGAAGCGAGTTGCAAACTTCGGGTCGGCAAGATGGAGTCAGGAAAATTAAGTTTTGTCCATTGCCACTTTGTTTCGAGGCGCACCGAATTGAATTCTCTGTAGCGTTTTAATAAATTCGGTTTATTTAACGTGCTCTACCAAGTCGGTTTGATGCAAACGTAAAGGTTGACTTGTTTTAGGTGTTACTTGAGTTGGGGCGTTATTAACCCATGTATCGAGAAAAAAAGAAGTAAAACAATTCATCGCGCAAGAACTGAACTGGCCCTTCTAGTTCAATTTTCAGGACCTCTGCGGAACTAATTCGTTGGTAAATTGGAAATTGTCTCACCATAGGAAAAAAATTCTGATCACCAAGTGATCCACGCCCTATACTGCTTTCCTTACACATGACAACCTACCAAATTCACTGACATTGTCAAATATACTTCCTCAGTTAGAGGCATACTTATCCTTAAACTTAAACAAAAAATATTTCACTATAATACGTATATATGCATTTAGTTTATATTTTTTAAAATAAATATTAAAATTTTATTCTTTAAATTTTTTTCTTTCTTTCGTTTTCCACATGAAAATGTAACCGTTTTGATGGTTGCTTCTACTTTAGTTAAGCATTTCATTCATCTACTCATTTTCTAAACACAGAAAAAGACGTAACCCAATAAATTAAAACTAATATTAAATAAAAAAAATTGTTTTTTTTCAGTTAGCTGATGCAATTAGAATGTGTTATAGTAACAGCCAAGGAAACGTATGAAAAATACCTTGTAAAAATATTTACTGTATGTCAACAAGTACATGTACAAATGTGTTGGAAACATTTAAAGCAAAGGTTGAGGTGTTTTCAAGGAAAATATTGCTTAAGAAAAATATGCTTACTTGAGATATGGTATTTTGTGTGATTACATATTTTGTTTAGCTTTTGGGTGTGTGTATAGATGGAATTAATTTATTTCACCTTTAGCCTAATAACACCATTGGATGCACTTAAAATATTTGTGAATATTATGTGACAACGACACAAACTAAGCTTCGTTTGAGTGAGTATGTTTTTTTTTTTCTTTCATTTAGTCTTGAGAAAAACATTCTGTTTTAATGTATGGAATACTTTGTTGGATAAATAACATGCCGATGTCAAACAAACAGTAAAATGAAAATAATAAACAGAGTTCAAGCAATAGGAATAATTGTCCTTTCAACTGTGTAAATATTTTTTATGTGGGTACATCGGGAATTGGAAAAAAAACACTTGGCAGATAGTTTGCTCTTCAATATGGACGAATGCACCCACTCGTAGTCTAGGCGATTTAAAATCTATAAATGGCACACTTTGTATTCAAACAGGTGTTTCAGTTTCTCCTAAATAATGATCTCCCTGCATTGAAGGAATTGTCCGCTTTAGAATTTCTCTTCTTCGTTTTCTAGGTTATAGTCATGTTTTTTTTTTCTTATAAAGGGTGCTTTTTTAGCTATTATCTTTTTGGCAACACTGGTTTGAACAGCTGACGCGTGTTTCGTGTTTTGTTTCACTGTCAACAACAACATCTTCAGTTTGATCTATAATTTAAATATGAATCGTCTTACAAACGAACAACGCTTGCAAAATGCATGCTCTGTTAAGAAAGTTAATCGCGAGCTTCTTCCATTTTATGGTTAGTTCAATCGACCCACTGAAGCAGCTATTCGGGCTATTGAGAATAAATTTCGCACCAAATTTACATTGTTGGGTATTAAACCACCAACACGCTTACGTAGAGTGCGAAATGAAGAAAATATCGCAGCTCTATCGGCCAGTGTTAATGATGACCATCAATTATCGATTCGTCGCCGTTCGCAGCAATTGGGCCTCTGTTACTCAACAACGTGGAAGGATTTAGGTGTGATGCCTTCCCAAAGACAGCTGGTGCAAGAATTGAAGCAGAACGACCTACCGCAACGTAAAATTTTTGTTGAATGGGCTCTTGGAAAGTTGGCCGAAGATCCACTTTTTTACCAAAAAATTGTGTTCAGCGACGAAGCTCATTTTTGGCTCAATAGGTACGTACATAAGCATAATTGTCGTTTTGGAGTGAATATCAGCCAGAAGCATTTGGGCAAGAGCTACCAATGCATCCAGAAAAAGTCACAGTTTGGTGCGGTTTATGGGCTGGTGGCATCATTGGACCATACTTCTTCAAAGATGATGCGAATCGTAACGTAACTGTGAATGATGAGCACTACCGTGAGCTTGACAGGCATGACATGTGGTTTCAACAAGACGGTGCCACATGCCACACAGCACGCGCGACAATGGAGCTATTGAGAGGCGAGTTCAGAGAACATTTTATTTCACGTTCGGGACCGGTCAATTGGCCGCCTAGATTGTGCGATTTAACGCCTTTAGACTATTTTTTGTGGGGCTATGTTAAAGCTCATGTCTATACAGACAGCCCGCTTCAGTTGACGCACTGGAAGACAACACTGAAGCATTTATTAGTGAGTGCCAAAATTGGACTAAGCGGATGGACCATTTGAGGCGCAGTCAAGGTCAACATTTGCATGAAATAATCTTTAAACATTAAATTATATGGACCATACTATCTATTCAAATGAAGATTTCATGCATTTTTCTGAAAGTTATGTGTTTTGTTTTTTTGAAAAACGTTAAAGCGTTATGCCGCTTGCAGACAACCAGAAAATGTATTTTTTCAGAAGGGTTAAAGAAAAGAAAGAAGCGTAGAGTCAAGTGTATCGAACTTACAGGGAATTATGAAAACTAAATCACCACTTTTTCAAAATAGTGGGTTGACAACTATTTGATTGCGGATTTCACTCATAAATAGCTTTAGTTGAATGACGTAATCAAAGTGTCAAACACATTTTGTTATTCGTTAGTTGGTACTTCAACTGTCAATCAGTAAAATTAATATTTTTGATCGGTTGTGTAGTTTTTGTTTGGCGTCTGTTGAAAAATGGCCAACATTTTCGTTATATTTTGCTTTTTTATTTCCAAAAGAAAAAATCGCATCGGAAACTCATAAAATGTTATGTGTTGTTTATGGTGACGAAGCCTTTAAATGGCTATGTCAAAATTGGTTTGCCAAATTTCGTTCTGTTGATTTTTCACTCAAAGATGAAAGACACTCTGGTCGTTCAGTTGATGGTGATGATGACCAAATCAATACAATAATCGATTCGGATCGTCACAGTACAAAGTGTGAGATTGCAGAGAAGCTTCACGTACTTGTATCACATACATGCATTGAAAATCGCTTAAAAGAGCTTTGTTATGTACGAAGACTTGATATTTGGGTCCTCATGAACTGAAGAAAATCATTTAACACAACGCATTAACATCTGCGATTTGTTAAAGAAACTCAACGAAAGTGATCCATTTTTAAAACGGTTACTAACTGCTGATGAAATATGGGTTGTTTACAACACTGTCAATCGTAAAAGATAGTGGCGGCAAGCCAGGTGAACCAACTCGAACATAATCAAAAGAAAGTTATATTGTCCGTTTGATGGGGTTACAGAGGAATTGTCTACTTTGAACTTTTCACCAACCCAACCGAACAAACAACTCAGATGTCTACATTGAACAATCAACAAAATTGAGCAATGCAGTTGACAAATCGAAAAGGTGTTGCATTCGATCATGACAATGCAAGGCCACACATCTTTGGTCACTCGGCAAAAATTATTGGAGCACCGTGTAGTCCTGACCTTGCACCATCTGATTACTTTTTATTTCAATTTTTGCAAAACTCCTTGAATGGTAAAAATTTTAGTAATGATGATGAAGTCAAATCGTACCTGGTTCAGGTTTATGAACGTGAATGAATAATGATGCTGCCTGAACGATGGCAAAAGGTCAGTGCTGAAAATGTGCAATTCCAGTAGCGAATAGAGTTATTTGGCTCCAGGACCAGCCCTTCGGAAACCTTCAGAAAACGTGTCTTTCAGTTGGGTTAAAGAAAGAAATAAACGTACAGTCAAATGTATTGAGCTCACAGGAGACTTGCTTAAAGCTAAATTGCCACGTTTCCATCGGAGGATAAGTACTTCTCGAACCTCATAAAATAGGTTACGGATGCTGCAATAAAACGAACAAAATAATGAGAGACGATACTGTGAAATGCAAGAATTCATTCAATTGCGTTGCGACAAGTATGTCTAAGCGTTGCGTTTGAAGTAATAACACTGCAATTAACACTTGAAAAGTAAAATGCCCTTAGCGTAAATTTAAGTTGATTTCTCGAGTTTGTCTTTTGTCTGCCTACAAAAATAGAATTTTGTGTGAATTCTCTGATGCAGTATCTCCCTGCGAAAAGTGGTTGCAAACAGTTCTAAGTTTTCTTCTTTCCTTTTTCGCGCTTTCACTTGTCTAGAATGTGTTAGGACACTACGGGAGTACTAATTTCACTTTAAAGAGCTTCTCAAAATTTTTGTATTCCGAGCCGACATTAAACTGAAGATGCCCTTAATTAGAGAGCTAACAAAAGTAACAGAATTGAGCCATATTTAAAGCGATTCATTACGGGCGACGAAAACATGGATTTAACTTGAGAATATTCAACGTAAGCGCTCATTGTTAAAGGCCAGTGACTGACCACAAATAAACGGCAGAAAAATTGGTTGAGAGCCACTGACACCCACTTGTTCAAGATTTTCACTCATTAGCCACAGAAGTTTAAAGTTTTCTTTTCTTAATTTATGTAATCTTTCTTCTTTTGAACTGATGACAATGTTACACTAAACTTGAATTGAATGCAAATAGTGTGCACTTGCAAAATATAATTACTTACACAAACCTTGCCAACATTTTGGGGTAGTTAGGACAGTTTCTTTTGACTTGCACTCTTTACCGAATGTCCACTCTGATTGACTGTTTTTCTCACTGTGCAGTGTACGGCAGCGGTGTGTGCCAGATGGGAAAAACTGTTTAATGAACTTATGAATGAACGGTTTTTAAGGTGGCATAACAGGGCGGCGGCATCGAAACAATGTTCTTTTGCAGATAGGAGCCCATAACACACGTTATAGAATTTGAATTGTCAGCAGGAAGTATGTTCATCATGATAAATCTAAATTTACGCGATATTCCATTTTTGATGCACACACAACACGAAACCTTGATACTATTTGAATTAATTTCGCCTTACATTGTATCCATCTGTGATAAGGTTCAGCTGTGACAACTTGAACGAGTCCAAACATTAACAGGTTCAGATCGGAATCAGATTTCAATTTTTATTTCACGATACACAAATCTCTCTCATGACACATCAGCAGTCGACATCAGTGTTTAATGTCTTCGTAATGGGTGAATTCCTATCGCTTTTATTAGTTGCAAGTAAGAGGTGAGTAAACTAAGGTCGCCCGCAATAAACGTGGCGATGAAAGCCAGTCAGCCATCCAGCTTGTTGTAGATTTTCGTCAAATGATTCCACGTGAATTTTGAAACACTGTTCATAGGTAACGAAATTAAATGATACACTTAACAGGGTGTTTTATTGATTTTGAATTCTTGATAATGTGGTGAGTTTTTGTATAGTTTGATTTTGCATTCAAGAATATCGTCAATTACATTGCGTCTTATTCTGCAGATAATGCCGTTTGGTCTACATAGGGTTTGTTTTTGTGTTCACAAATTAGATTGTGATCACTACAATACGCCCACATTTTTCGCATACAGACACTCATAAGAGAGTTATCAATTTCCCCAGGCAGTCTTTTTCCAAACCATACTCGGGCAGCTTGTCAAAAGTTCTGTGAGTTCGTGTGAACAATCGGTATTCCTGAAAACATTTGTAGTCGCCGAATTGAATCAAGTCTGGAGCTTTGGTAGTTTTCTCTTTAACGGCTTTGTTGTACTTTTCCGGCTCATGACTGGATCTATCTGGATTGGAGATAGAAAGATAGAAGCCAAACTACGTTCAGTTGGAGGAACTTGTTGGAGTACGTACGGCGCTGCAGTGCACCAATAGCATTGCTGCGATCACCGAAATGCTTGAGTTGCTTTCTGATATGATCATGTCGTGTCCATGACTCGCAGTTTTATGGACTACTTCCTATCTAGGTTTTGGAATAATCTTGAAATAATGAACGCAGGAACTTCTGGCGATGCAGAAATACTTACACATCATCTATTGTATTTAAGATACAGATTAATTTGGCACCGTCTTCAAAAGATGTCGCCACCTGCAAGTGGAGACTGATCTTGGAAGGGTTTGCCTACTTCATTGGAAGGATGTGACATTTGTCAAAAAAAAAATAGTATCTTCTCATATCAGCGTCGATTTTAGAAAGGAACATTTTTTCCCCTCTTTGAAAATTTCCGAATTTGTCCTAATAGACAGCACTTTCGGGAAGTTTTGATTTTCATTTTTCATTCGAATGCTTATAGAAGTTTATAGTGATTCTGCTCCGATCGAGACCGGAGCTTTATACCCCTTGAAGCATTTCTCTAATTAGACTCCAAAGGGTTGATGCAGGATATGGAAGGATGTCCTATCATCTGCAATGTTGTACGCCGAACAGTGGACAGGCGACTCCAATACGGAAGGACGTTGCTCGTCACAAGGAACTTTTTTGGTTTAGTAGGGCGATCTCCGCTCGAGATTGGGGACAGTCTGAGAGAGACTGCCATTTCAACTGGTGGCTGCATCAGTCTCGCTACCGCTCTTAACGCAATAAAAAACTTAAAAGTTGACCTTGTGGCCAACTTACACAGATTTTGAAGGTAGTGCGGAAGGCTTAAAAAAAAGACCAGTAGCACGCACAACACGAGTAATTGTTGTAGAAACTAGGCTCTGATCTCTTGTGGGCTATAGTGCCACTCAATTATTACTATACTTAGTATTGTTTGTTTTATTACGAATACATATGATTATTGGAAGTTTTTTTTTTGGCATTCACAATCAAGTCAAGGGGCACGTGGAAGTGTTGAAGAAGTTTTTTTTTTCTCTTTTTGTCGATCCCACCAAAAATATAAGATCGCGAAATAAGAACTGAAGTGTTACAGCATCCTTGGCATCCATGGGAGTGTCCATTATGAAGAGCAAACTGATAGAAATTAAGGTCTAGACAAGACATTGAAATAATGTTCTCTGCCATATTCCATACATTAGCATACTTACAAAATAAATGCCTTTCTCTTAAAATTCATTGAAAAACATCGAAATGTAAAAAAGAAACAATAAAAAAAGCACCTTGTGCTAGACAAAAGCTTAACATCGCGTTTAATACCTCTACTCTTCTGGGATCAAATACATTCTAAAGCTGATGAGTGAGAACTCTTTGCGAAGGGGTTAAAACAGCCTATTCACCATTCAAGTGATTATATCTTTCCAGACATGCAAGTGTACAAAACTGTATAGATACAGAAAAAAAATGTTATCCTTAAAATGTACATACAATCGAAAAGCAAACAAATTTAACGAAACTTTTCTTTTTTTTACAAAATATCCACAAATTATTTTATAGTGCATTCATATTTTCCAAAAAGCATTTTTTTTTTAAATTAATGAAATAAAATACATCTGACGTTTGAATTTTTTTTGTTCAAAAGAGAAACACATAATAGCAGCAAACCTACTACAACTAAAATTCCATTTCTTTGTTTTTTTTTTGTTAGTGGTTAATAATTGTAAAGAAAAATAATTGGTAAGGAAAATTTACTAAAAAAAAAAACAGAATATTTGCAAGTTCTCAACAGTTGTGACAGATAAACAAATACATTCTTGAGTTCAACATTTAGGCTCCTCTATATAGTTTATATTGGATAAATGAACACATAAATTAAAAATAGACCAAAATTAAGACAGATTAGGACAAAATTAAAAAAAAAAACGAACACCGCTTTTTTTTCTGTTTCGTCTAAGAACTGTTTCGTTACAATCGAAACTAAAACAAAATACAAGTGTTTCCTTCGACTTGAAGAAGTTAAACAAGAAATTAAAGAACAATTACAAATGTGTGCACTAGAAGGAAAGAAAAAACCAAAACAACAAAACAAAAACAAAAAAAAAATGTCATGAAACAATTTCTTAAATTTTTGTGTGTGTTTTTTTTTTCTCAACATCGTATACAACAAATGTATTTACGATTATCCAGCGGGTTAATAATGAAATATATATATATATATGTTTAAAGTTTACTTTTGAAGCAGTAGGAAATACGAAAAAAAAACGCATGTAATAAATATGAATTAAAATATATAAATAACGGGTGCCCCAACAAGAACGCAAGATTTAAATTTGGCGCCATTCGAATTGTCATTGTTTGACATTTCAACAATTATTATTGTTTGTTAGTAGAAGGTATAAGGTTTATAAAAATGGAGAGCTACACGAATGAACAACGCGTGCTGCATTGTGAAATTGTTTTACCAAAATGGTGAAAGTCTTGCGGCTACAGTTCGCAAATTGCGATCAATTTGGGGATACAATAATGCTCCAAAAGAATGTAGTGTAAAGCGATGAATGGAAAAATTTGCTAAAACTCGGTCTGTAACTGATGTAAAGACAACAACGCGCCTTCGATCAGATCGATCGCCCGAAAATATCGCAGCATTACGTGATGATGTCGCTCAAACACCATCCACCTCAATTCGACACCGAGCGCAGCAAATTGGTGTTTTCAAATCCACTATGCAGCGAATTTTGACGAAAGATTTGCATCTTCATGCGTACAAAGTTCAATTAACTCAGGAACTGAAGCCAACTGACCATGCGCAGCGAAGGGAGTTCGTTAATTGGGTATTGGAGAGACAACATCAAAATGCTGATTTTGCCGATAAAATCATCTTCAGTGGCGAGGCCCATTTCCATCTTAATAGCTTCGTCAATAGGCAGAATTGTCTCATTTGGGTCGAGGAAAATCCTCGAGTGATCCACGAGAAGCAAATGCATCCTCAACGTGTTACTGTGTGGTGTGGATCTTGGGCTGGGGAAATCATTGGACCTTTCTTTATGAAAATGAGTCAGGTCAAGCGCAAACAGTCAATGGTGTTCGGTATCGTGAAATGATAACCAATTTTTTCGTGCCTAGAATTGAAGAAATGAATGTGGAGGGGATGTGGTTTCAACAAGACGGCGCCACATCTCATACATCTCTCGTGTTATTTCGCGTTTTGGAGACCAGAATTGGCCGCCTAGATGGTGCGATTTAACACCATTGGACTTTTTTCTTTGGGGCTTTTTGAAGTCGACGGTTTATGCGAATAAGCCGACGACGACTCAAGCCTTAAAAGAGGAAATTGGCAGCATTTATGCAAAACGGTCATTGAAAATTTCATTAAAACATCGCGTATGTGTCAGCAACGCTGCGGCGGCCATTTGGCCGATGTGTTATTTCACACATAACCTCACCCTTTACGATATAATAAAGAATTCACGATTTTTTTTAAATATCTGCGTTTTATTTTGAAACTAAAATCTTGCGTTCCTGTTGGGACACCCTTTATATGTATAAAATGTATATATATATAAAATATTACGATGGGTGCCAATTAAATTAACAAAAAAAAAAAACCAACAAATATAAAAGTAAACGGAAAACAAAATGAGATATAAATGAGAGAGAGATAGAGAGTAAAATCAACAAAGAACAACGTACGATTATTAATTGATTATTATTGTTGTATTTTTATTTATTAATTACAAAATTCACCCTTTAACCTAAAGCAATTGTTTTTCGTTTTCATAGTCTATTGTATTTTTCATTCGGTTAG
The DNA here is from genome assembly GCA_944738645.1 of Eristalinus sepulchralis. Classification (NCBI taxonomy): domain Eukaryota; kingdom Metazoa; phylum Arthropoda; class Insecta; order Diptera; family Syrphidae; genus Eristalinus; species Eristalinus sepulchralis. The sequence continues at coordinate 76,357,222 of OX122882.1, forward strand.
AGGGAGTCTCGAGGAGGATGGAAAGCAGTTGTGGAAGATGTACTACATACTATTATATTCACTTGATACTTGATTTGAGTGGAGGAAGTGTGATGGTTGTGGATGGACAGGAGGACAGGGGGCGGGCTTTCATATTTATCATATTTTAATATTTAATAACAAACCAAATTTTTTGTTATTATATATTCATATTTCATGTTTTTTTTTGGTGTGTGTATGTAAAAGAAAAAAACAAAAGAAAATGCAAATAAATAATTTCTCTTACCCAAGCGAATTCCAAGGATCCATATCCTTATACCACTGACCATGATTGTGATTGTTATTCCTTTGAGAATGATGCGGATGTGGAGAGAAGAGCATACGACCACGATGATTCCGTGATGGAGCGTTCCGTGAGAACGGACGTCTCGATGATCCGGGATGATTTGGATTAAGCATTTTTGTTTCTTCTGTTGCAGATTTTACTCCTTAATTCGGATGCGGTGACGATGGTGTTGGTGTTCCAATAACTTCTGCTGATGTTGAATGTTTGGGTTTTTATTTATGATTTCAGAGGATATACAAATTATTCACTCGTCGTCTGTTTTGAATCTGGCCTAAAGGGGGGTTTGATTGCAAATTAATTTCAAATCAATCTCAAATTCAAATTCAACAATTTACCAGTGTTTGTTTTGAGGATGTATTTTTTTTTCAAATTTTTATCTGCCTTGGACTACAAATGGAAGTTGTGGCTGCCGTCGCTGTGTTTTGTTTTCTTGAACTGATTTACTCTTGTTTTCTTTTCTTTTGGGTATTGAATTCAACTGAAAATAGTGAAAAGAAAAAAAGAAAAAACAAAATCAAAACTTCGTACATGACAGGAATGAATGAATCGAAAAACAAGATCAAATTTTCAACATTTCACAGCCTAAATGTACCGTTCCTTCGCTTCAAGGAAATCCCCTGAAACTTGAAATTGCACCACAAAATTAATATGCACATGTCACCTTTAGGGCATACATCTCTGGGTGTGTATGTGTGGGAGTTGTCAACAACGAAAAAAAGAAAAACACCCAAACTTGATGCAATATGAAAGATTTCCAAAGTAGAGCTAGTGTGTGTGTAAGTAGATAGAAAAAAAAAACGAAACAAATTGAATTCGAGGCCAACATGCTCCGGTGTTTTTCTTTCATTTTAACACCCATCGGTGGTGTGCTAACGTATGTACAGACATTGCATAATAGAGTGAGTGTATTGAAAATTGACTTCAGGAGTCATGCTTCAGACTCGGTGCGCGGCAGTTGTGTAAGAAAAGTTCACTTTCAAAAGGTGATAATTTTTCTGATTTTAGTTCACAAGTATCGGCGTGTGTACGTGCTTGTTCCTGGTTTTCGTTTTGTACGACTTGCACACATGAATGTGAGTATGAAGCGATTTGAACTAAATCGAGTAAAGTTGTTGCTTTATGATGCTGAATAGGAGTGGAAATACGATTTGTGTGTGAGACGTAAATAAAGTCGAGTTAACCGCTTTAGGGTGACCCATATTGAGGACATTTATGTTCGGGATATTTCCGGTGATAAATAAGCATTAAATTAGAAACGAGTCTGGAACTCGTTGCGACTTGAGCGGGGGCTAAGAGCAGCTTGTGATTAAATTCTCCGAAGGCAACACAGCTTGACAAAACCAAGCTGCACTGTTTGGACGTAACAAGTTGAACTGCAAAAAATCTCTTCACGATGACCCAAATGTAAGAAAAAAGGTGGAGTAAGTCACGTTTTTATCCTATCGTATACTGATACGCAAAGAATCCAAAGAAGGAAGGCACAGAGTATTTTTGGGAGAGGTGTGAAGCGAATTAACACATCACACAATAAGTTCCACAAAACGCAAATCTATATTATTTTTAGGAAATACAAACATTCAAGATTTCTGACGTTTTTCTGACAGTGTACGAAAATTCTCCTCAAAAACATTTTTATAATAGGTGATTTTTTAGCTATTATTTTGTTGGCAACACTGGTTTCAACAGCTGACGCACGTTTCGTGTTTTTTTCACTGTCAAACACCTTCAGTTTGATCTATAATTTAACCATGAATCGTCTTACAAAGGAACAACGCTTGCAAATTATAGAATTTTATTATCAAAATGCGTGCTCTGTTAAGAAAGTTCATCGCACGCTTCTTACATTTTGTGGTCAGTTTAATCGACCCACTGAAGCGGCTGTTCTGGCTATTGTGACTAAATTTCGCACCAAATTTACATTATTGGACATTAAACCACCAACACGCTTACGTAGAGTGCGAAATGAAGAAAATATCGCAGCTGGCCAGTGTTAATGGTGACCATCAATTATCGATCCGTCGCCGTTCGAAGCAAGTGGGCCTCTGTTACTCAACAACGTGGAAAATTTTGCGGAAGGATTTAGGTGTGATGCCTTTCCAAATACAGCTGGTGCAAGAATTGAAGCCGAACGACCTACCGCAACGTAAAATTTTTGTTGAATGGGCTCTTGGAAAGTTGGCCGAAGATCCACATTTTTACCTTAAAATTGTGTTCAGCGACGAAGCTCATTTTTGGCTCAATGGGTACGTAGATAAGCATAATTGTCGACTTTGAGGTGAATATCAGCGAGAAGCATTGCAAGAACTACCAATGCATCCAGAAAAGGTCACAGTTTGGTGCCTTTATGGGCTGGTGGCATCATTGAATCGTACTTCTTCCAAGATGATGTGAATCGTAACGTAACTGTGAATAGTGAGCGCTACCGTGAGATGATGTCCAATTTTTTTGGCCAAAATGCAAGAGCTTAACTTGCATGACATGCAGCACGCGCAACAATATACTTATTGAGAGGCGAGTTCGGTGAACATTTTATTTCACGTTCGGGACCGGTCAATTGGCCCCCTAGATAGTGCGATTGAACGCCTTTAGAATATCTTTTGTGGGGCAATGTTAAAGCTCATGTCTATACAGACAAGCGCGCTTCAATTGACGCGTTGACAACATTGAAGCATTAATTCGTGAGTGCGAAAATTGGACTGAGCGGATGGACCATTAGAGTCGCAGTCAAGGTCAACATTTGCATGAAATAATCTTCAAACATTAAATTATATGGACCGTACTATCGATTCAAATAAAGATTTCATGCGTTTTTCTGAATTTTATGCGTTTTTTTTTTTAAACTTTCCTATAGCTTTTAAAAAATCAACCTTTAGACATGGCTATGATATGGCGTCATTCATCACACACAACTGTCGTTTGGTGGAACAAACGGATACTTTCTCTACGATTCTTGATCATTCCCATGACTATGCTTTTGACGACCTCCCTCGCCTTGATAAAAACATCGTGGGCTGCACTCTCAAGACCACTTCCATTAAAAAAGAGGTGGTCTCTGGTGCAACTTGCATTTGGACTGCTTTGTTGCCATCGTGCACCGCATTTTCTTCGGCCATAGTCTCATGGGCATATAGCCAGCCATATGGTGTCTAATGTCAAATGTCACTCAGGACGGTGTTTAACTAGAATCTAAGGCAGGAAAGGGTTGTATCGCCTTTTTTTCTCAGTGAAGTCCCTAGTGTTGGCGTTTTCATGGGGGACAACAAAATCTGAATATACGACTCGTCACGAACTTTCAAGCAGAAACCTATGCAATTTCAATGGCCACAAACTCCATTTTGGGAAACAGTTGGATGAGGTAAGACGAGGCTAGGCTGCTCCATCAAAAACCACCATTTGTCGGTGGTATGCTGACTTAAAACGTGGCCGTACAGACACCATCGATGCTGAACTCTCTGGAAGCCCAATTGTCACGTCAAAAAAGTGCACAAAATCCTTTTGGAAAACCGCACAGTGGAATTGCGTGAGATAGCTGACACCTTAGAGATATCAGAAGGCAGTGTGTACACTATTTGGCATGAAATTTTGGCCATAAGAAAGCTGTTTTCAAAATGGGTGCCCCGTTTGCTCACTATGGACCAGAAACAACAACGTATCGACGATTCTGAGAGCTGTTTGGAGCTGTTTCCCAGAAAAAACAGGTGAGGTTTCTTTTTCAATAGACTCGTTTTGATAGATCATGTGTCACTTCCATCAAATTCCTTTGTCATTTTTGATCAATATTGTTGTCATCTTGGAAAGACTCACAACATAGCAGTCTCTTCAAATTGTTAAGCTGTATTATGAAAATCAGCGTTCCCCGAAAATGTTGTTTTTTCGCGTGACTCAAGGAACTGCGCATAATCGACCATAAGACCATTATTACCATACCCTTTGGAAATTTGTGTTCGGCTGATTCTCTATCGGTTAGATCACATCTAGCACGTAGTAAGCAGACTGTAGGAGATGCAGCTAAAAGTGTACGCAAGGACCGTGATGAATTTTTCATTCTCAGCAGCGAGGCCATGGTAACGGACTATGTGCTGCCAAGTCTCGGTGAGCTGTGATCCCAAAAAGACGTTACGTTACGAGCTATACACGCTTGAGACAGTGCACTTGTTGAGATTTTGGTGATCATATAATCTTATGTTTTGCTATGTTGGCCGTTTACATTGCTCTCAGGTTTGTAGGAGCCTGCAACGATTGACGCTTCGGAAACTCAAATTACTAGTGTTATTCGCGAGATACTAGTCATAATGCTCGAACGAGTCGCGAAAAAATGGACCTTCTGAATGGATCACTGGATTTTTGGTCCTGTTTGTGTTGATACCGTCTGGAGGAGAAGATTTAACGACCAAATCTATAGGCTGTACGGCGGCATGCACCTGGTCAAGCCTCTTTGGATACAACGCTGAGGATGGCTGGGCTATGTAGCGCATAAGGATATCACTGCTCCGGCTCGAGAAATATTTAAAATTCAAGCCATTGGGACAACGCAACAGACGACGGCCTAGGATGAGTTGGCGCACACACTTGGAAAGCACCTCAACCAACTTGGAGTGCACGATATGAGGAGTCTTGTGAGAGATCGTGCTAGCTGGAGAGGCATATTGGTTGAAGCCCAGGTCCACCCGGAATAAAGCGCAATCATACATTCTATTTTTTAAATTCCGATTATCTATCCAATTTTCTAATTGTTTAACTCTTTTTAAAGCTGATGCGTGCTAAAAGGATTGCGGTGGCTTGAGAGAAGGTACCGATGCACATTGTCTTGAGGCCCAGTTTAAACCCGGACAGCGCCACCTCAGACGTAGTCGTATCTATAAAAGGAATTTTTTCGCAGCCACCAGAGAGTTTCCAACGGAGAGTGTGTGATCAGTAAATGGTTTGAATTTCTTTAGGGCCTTCGAAAAACGTCGGCATCCGATTCCAGAACTCAGCTTTCATTCTTATTCTACACATTTTTAACTGCTCTGCCTTCATCGAGTTGCTGACAACACTCAATATGAATAAAATAGCGAATCGTTTTCGTTAAAATACTTCTCTATTTCATTGATCAGAAATTAGAAACCAAACAGCGTTTGGTAATTTCCGCTTCATCAAGTGTCACAATGGCATGACTCATCGATGCTTTACCAATTTTAATGACAGCGTGAGTTCCGCTTTACTCATTTGAATGCTTGTTAGCTACGTTCGGTAATCACGTCATACCCGCAGTGGAACATGCAGTCATCTGAGATGAACGACTTGAATGAGATTTTGGGTTTATCTTTCACGGATCTACCAGTAGTTAACCTCCGGTAGAAATGCAGAGAAAAGCACTTGTTGCATGCAAAACAGTTTAGAACCTGACATGAAAACCGTGGGTTCTTAAAAAGAGAAAAAGAGAGTCGAATAAGTTGCTTGAAAAATTTCAAAAATTCTTTTCGATGTTTGATTTCATTCACGTTGAATAAAAGAAATGTGAGATTAACAGTTTTTCTATGTCGGGAAGGGTCTTCGTATGGGGGATTAACGACTGTTGCTGAACAGTCTTTTGTTTGGTTACACAGGGCCTAGACTTAAATTTAATTCAAATTGTAGGACAAAAATCGATTTAAAAATGGATATATCGCAGGGAATTGGGTATCTGTTTAAGGAGCATTTTCTGGAGCGTTTTAAGTAAGTAAGTAAGCGAGTAAGTCCCAACTTTGGTCAATAAAGTAGTAGTCCCGCCCATGCACATAAATATATTAAAAAACTGAACAACTGGTCTGGTAATTATGCTTTCAATAGATCATTTGCGAGACTGGAATCTCCAGCTCATCCAGCTGCATACAGTCGCAGTGGCACAGTGAGTAAGTGCGTCGACTCACACGCCAAGGTTCGGTTCCCGAACGGAACACCTCGCATTTTTCACAGCACCACCTCTTCCGAAGTGTTGCCAACACTCAGAGTTCTAGTCGTCTATGAAGAGCTTCTCAAATCTCGCCATTCGAGGTCGGCAAAAAACTCTAGGCACCTTTTACTCGTGAAAGGATAGTAGCATGCACATCAAGATTAGTAGATGCAGAAGCTAGGCCCACCCTGGGCCCTTGTGGGCTGTAGTACTATTCAATTGCAATCCTCCATTTCAAGAATTTACCCGAAACACTCGCCTCGCTACGAATGCCCACCCCTTCACCATAAAGCCAAACTTCGGACGTGCAGTTAAGTTAAGAGACTCGTTCTTCAGCCGCATCTAACGAATATGTAATGCTCTTCCCAGCTCAACTTTCTTCCTCAATACAATCCACAGGCATTTAAAACCAATGTGCACCGATACCTCCTTTCCCTCTTTTCCTCTATAACTGTAGCCCATGCTGTGACTTAAAAGGGTACTAAATAACCCTTTTATATAAAAAAAAAAAACATGAAATGAAGTAAGTTTCGCTTGAAATACATTAGTGATTTGGAAGTCTGCAGACTACTGATTTGGAGTTTTTCTGGAGGTGTCCACTGTTCCCTGAATCGATGTTGAAACCTATGTTCGGGGCTAGGCAGTCTGTAGACTCTTCTTCAAAACTGTACGCGTTGAAAATGCTCAAGTGGCCTGTACTTTATTTCCTTCACTGTCGAAGATCATTTGCACAGTTTTAGCTGATGTATAAGGTTGTCAAATATCTCCCTTATCTCCCAAATATCTCCCGCCTTTGTGTCATTTGAATTTTCCGGCTATAAACAAAGCGCTACAGAGCTCGTTTCTACTATACATCATTTGAAATGTCTTGACATAACCTACAAAACGACGCTATACATGCTTAGTTTGGATATTGCGTTCAACAGTTATAAACGTGTAAACATGGAGTTCACTAACGCTGAAATTTGCGCTATTTTAAAGTTTTCCTTCGTTAAAGGCAAATCCGCTACAGAAACGTTCCGTGAGATTAATGTTGTTTTGGGGGATGGTACTCTATTCAGAGCCGGTGAAAACGACACCATGGATAAGCTAGCCGGCGAAAGACCTGCGACAACGAATACCGATCGAATCATGGACATCATCGAGTTAGACCGGCATGTGGCATCTCGTGACATCGCCCAGGAGATCGGAGTTAGGCACCAAACCATTTTAAGCCATCTGCAGAAGGCTGGATACAAAAAAAGCTTGAAAGCCGCATGATTTGATGCCAAAAAACCTTCTGGACCGAAACAACGCCTGCGATATGCTGCTGAAACGGAACGAACTCGACCCATTTTTGAAGCGGGTGGTGACGAAAAATGGATCACATACGACAATATCACGGTCGTGGATAAGGCCGGCGAATCGTCCCAAACAGTGCCCAAACCGGGATTGACGGCCAGTAAGGTTTTGCTGTTTGTTTGGTGGGATTCGAAAGGAATCATCCACTATGAACTGCTCACATATGGCCAGACGCTTAATTCTACCATTTACTGCGAACAACTGGACCGCTTGCAGCCGACGACTAAAAGCGTCCAGGATTGGTCAACAGGAAGGGTGTAGTGTTCCACCAGGACAACGCAAGACCACACACTTCGTTGATGACTCGTCAGAAGCTACGGGAGCTCGGATGAGAGCCCGCACATAGCGCCAAGTGATTACCACCTGTTCCTGTCCATGGCGAACACCCTTGGTGGTGTGAAGTTGAACTCAAAAGAGGCTTGTGAAAAGTGGTTGAACGAGTTCTTCGCAAATAAGGAAGGGGACTTCTGCAAGGGGGAGTTATGAAGTTGCCGTCTAGATGGAAACACATTATCGAACTAAATCCGATTAATGTAATAATTTTTATGAAGCATTGAATGAAGAGCAAAAAAGCGGATATTTGAGAACCTTATGTAAAGAATTGTCTACAGACGTGAGGTGTAACATCGTTTCAAGGACTGCAGTACTCAATGCGCCTGTAATTGCTACAAACATCATTCTCTGAACACAACTTGTCAACTTTGTGTAGCTCGACTTCGAAAGGTATAAGTTGTTTAATCATGCAAATATTCAAGACAAATGCCAGCTCCTTTAAAATGCATCAACATTTGACGTCTCTAAATTATTCAAAGAACTAATATTACGCAACATACAACTGAAATTTGTTCATCAACAAACAACACAATATTTTCTTCGCAAACTGATACCATCCAAGCCACCTTCTACAGGCACCAGTTAACATTTATTGTGCACACCAACTGTTCACGGCTCTGTGTCGCAGGGGAACCTCCAGCGGGTATGTGTGCACAAATGCAAATGATGTATGCACAATGAAATGTGGTAATATTCATAGGAACCACAGCAGTTGCAAATGTTGTCATTGCCCGCAGCATTATGCCTGCCGTATACGAATACGAACTAGATTCTGCTACCAATTCACTTCCGTACAACTGAACAGCACTTGTGCGTTTTCAAACGTCAACAATTTGTCATCACAAAAGGCACTGCTCACATCCTTGATTTACACAGACATGTTTTTTTTTTGTGTGTTGATTGTGTGTGTGTGTCATTTGTGAACTAATCTTGTCATGATAAGCTTCTGATTCATCTTTAGGATGTAATTCCATAATTAACCCAGTTCCACACATTTTCAGACATTTCACTTTTTCTTTCCATTTTCATTTTCATGTTTAGCTGATTATTTAGCGGAAAATTTCTTCAAAATTTTACGAGTGTTTCCACCTGACCTGGCACTGAGTGATTACACCGTAGAGGGCTGTAACACACAAAAATGTACGTTAATAGAGCACATGCGCAATATATTGTACATGAGGGTAGGGAGAGCAATACATTAGTCCATCAGTAGCGTCGTTCGTGTTTCTTAACGTCGTCGTCTTCATCATCTTCTGGATGCGATAAAAGAAACGAACCATATTTATAACGGAAATTAAATGAATTACGACCTCTTACCCCCACCCCCCTCCCCATCTTTTTTTTTGGCTCCAGAAATTACATATAATTACCCTCCGGAATGATATTACGGTAAGTTGATACCTTTCCCTAATAACGTTTGTGCCGGAAAATCGACAAAAAATGAAAGAGAATTTGAGATAACATCGCTTAATTGGCACGTAGAGTTTTGGAAAATAGTACCTAAACTGCACTAATAGCGTATTTATCTCGTTTGTTAAGTAATCAAATTGTTATTTTTCTCTTTCGGATCGCACACGCACATCATCTTTTCACGAACGGACTGAGCGTCTCAAAGCGACGTAGCGGTTGTTAAGATTTAGGGCAATCGCCGAGTCAAAGTTTCAGTTCACAGTTGCACAACTAAAATTGCATTTACACGTGTTACGTTACTTTCGTCAGCAGGAGATGCTGTGGGAAGTTGACAGAGAAACAAGTGCGTATCACTTCCTCCGCAAATGCGTGCCTCACTGTATCGTGAATTTGAATGTGATTTGAATGGTTTTTTGTTTGTAACCAACAATTCTGACGTAAGAGGTTAGGTTTGGCATACAAAATGGTGATGCGTGAGCACGTTTTTAACACTCGCACACACTCACTCCATACACATAGCACTTCAGTGGGGCACGTTTGTAAATTAGCAACGTTTCGTCGTTTGTTTATGCATAGTTGATTTTCAGTGTTGGGAGGCGAGGGGGGGGCATACAAAAGATAACTGTAATGAGAAGAAACCGAAAAGATGATATCATAAATGCTAAATGTACCGAGAACTTGATAATTGATTATGTAAGAGAGTGCCTACAACCGGGAAATTGATGCATAATTTATTGGATTCACTTCAACTTTATTCTGTTCGTGTATAATTTTAGCTTGACATATGGAAGCTGAAGGTTTATTGGAGGCATTTGTGCTTCAGTAGAGCTGGGTTCTGTATGGAGGGTGGCTGGTTGAGACTCTCATAAACTAGTTTTTGGCTTATAATTATACCACAAGTTACGATGATGTCATCAGACCTTTTGATTAGACGGAATTGTAGATTAGAATGTGCGTTGCCCATGGCTAAGTAATTTTAAGAAGTACTTTTGTAAGGTTTTGCTTTAACTATTCTCCCTGTACAGCAGTGTTTGTGAAGCTTTTTTGTGTTCATTTCGAGTTTAAATGTTGTTGTTGAGACTGCAGCCCACAAGAGACTCAGGTTTTTTAGCAACTACGTAGATTGAACTAGGATTAAATGAAATAAGCATATGCTGTCGACAAAGAGTCAATCCGTCGAACAACACCTCAGTCAGAAGGTGACAATTGACAGCTTAGGGGTAGTTAAGGAGTTTGTCTACCTCGAGGTTTGCCCTGAACTTCACAGGCGACACCTTAGTGGAGATTCGGTCCAGAATCGCTTTTGGCAACCGGAGTTATTTCGATTTGTCAAAACAACTAGGGTCGAAAGTACTGACTCGAAGGACTAAAATAATGCTCTACCAGACGCTAGCCCTACACGTGCTCTTATACGGAGCCGAGTGTTGGATGCTAAGCAAAACTGCAGAGCAGATTCTTGGTTCCTTTGAAAGAAAAATTCTGCGACGAATGAATGAGAGGAAGGCGAATGGAGGAGAAGACACAACAGCGAACTCTATGTGCTGTACCAAGATGTACATAGATGTAGTTCGAAACGCAAAACCGTCGACTATAGTCGCTCGGCCACATCAAATGAATGGACTAAAACGCCAGCTAAGAGGTTCTTCGAGTCCCAGCCTTCAGGTTCGAGAAGTAGAGAAAGGCCGAACCTCCGGTATAGAAACCAAGTGATTGCGGACACTAGAGAGATTGGTCTTGACAACTTAAAGCAGCGAGCCCGTGACCGTCTAGAATGGAAGGCAGCTATATCTCAGACTCAGACCCTTCATTGGTCGCAGACCTGCTAAGCAAACAAACAAACAGTTGCTATTGTTCTTCCAAAATTTTTCTCTAACCCAAGGACTTACATTTGAATGCTCTGTGGGCTGAGGCAGTGTTGTCCATGCTTTCTACATGGTCTCTCCACAAAATTAAGGTGACCAACACCCCTTCTTTGTTGGCACTCAAAGGTGAGGAAGGTCAGAATTCCTCGCTTAGAAGTCTAACATAAGAATTTACTTAATAAAAGCCCGTCTGTCATTCTTAACTTTTGATTTACTGTGCTTTTCGTGTTATTCATCGTGGGGTTTGATTTTCAAAAAGCTTTTTTGACAGATCACGAGTGACTCCCATTAAAATGATTTGCCATTTTTATTCCGCATAGTCTGGCAAGTCATCATCGATAGACTCACAACCCACCAGCGTCTTAGAATTATATTACGAAAATGAGTGTTCTGTTAAAAATGTGTTTCGTGTGATTCGAAGAACGGTGAGTGTAATCGACCTACTAAAGCCACTATTGCCAGTACCATTCGCAAATTTGAGTCCCAGTTTACATTTGTGAATGATACTCGATCGGTTGAACCACATCCAGCAAGTGGTGAATAGACTAAGGCAGCTGTAGCTAAAAAAGTACGTACAGACTGTGACGAATGGATTCGTCGTCGTCTGATTTAAACAAGACGTACCAAACAGCGCGTACCAATGTACTTAGTGAGAAATCACTTTTGTTAAATTGGCCGTCTGAATCGTGCGATTTTTCCCTGAATATATGAAGTCTCGTGCCTCTAGAAATAAGCCAGCTACGATTGACGCATTGGAAGCCATTGGCGAGATATCAGTCGTTATGCTTGAACAAGTCGCCCCAAATTGGACCTTCCAAATGAATGACCTCAGACGTATTTATGGCTAACATTTACATTATACTATTTTCACAAAGTAAATGCCATGAATTGTTCTTTTGACCGATACTACTAATTTTAAGTTCATCATCAAATTTATTTACTTTTTTTTTACATTATAAATCAAACCTCACGATGAACATGTAGCAAGGGAGTTTGAATGCGGCGTTCGGTTCACCCTCGCATTGTGACCGACAACGAAGTATGACAAATAGTGTGACAGCTAAGAAAAAAATTCGGGGTCCAGTTTAGTAAAAGTAGCGCCAGGTCGTGGAAACCCAGTGAGGCACTTCACCAATTCGCAGTCTTGGACTATAGTGGATTGCACGGAGGAGTACCGCGAAAGTAAAACGCAGGACTAAGGTCAGATAGCGAGCTTCTGCCGCAAAACCTCACATCAACCGTAGGGCAAGGTGGAGGTTCAGCGATGATGGAAAGTGAAAGAAAGCTGCGGGAACGAAAAACCTTTTTTTTATTGAATCATCAAGGAATGCGAGATTTTTCTAGCCATATTAAAGGACAATCTACTCCCTAGTGCATACAAAATCGGGCCTCACATCGACTTGGGTCTTCAAACAAAACAATGACTCAAGGCATACAGCAAAGATTCTCAGAGAGTTGCTGCTATCCCATGTCCACAAACAGCTTAACTCTTTATCATAAATCTCCTGATCATAATCCCATTCACATATCTGTGGGAAGTTTTGGACGAAATATTAAGAAACGGGCCCTTACATCTTAACAAGACGTTCAGACGACATTAACTGATGAGTGGGCACACATTCACCCTGGAGTTACAAAAATCCTTGTTACGATGGTTGCTAGAAGATTGACTGCAATTAACAAGGTGGTCCGAAGAAATATAAGCACTTAGCCTTGCATGCTTAAGTAAGACAACAAGTGTGCTTTTCGGAAGCGTATACTTTATTTTGAGGACATTTTTTAGATGATTTTTTTTCCAACCTAGAATAATGTTAGATTTTTTTAAAAGGCTTTTTTTTCGTGTATGAAATAATTTTCTTGTAGCTCGCTGTTGAAATAAAAAGTAATTCATAGCTCTATAAATACTTTTGACTTTCACTGTATATTAACATGAATTGATACGCTATTCCAAGATCAGACAAATCCCGAGGTCATACCCAAGGCCACCGACATTCAGGAAGTCTCAAGGCCCCCACTGCCGTCGTTTAGTTTCGTATCGTGTTCAATGTTGGTTTTTCTAATTATGAATATTCATTGCAAACCGTGTAACGCGCTTCCTTCGGTTCTGTGGTTTATGATTGCGGTTTACGTGTGAAATTCGCTTTGATTCGTTGACATTAAATGCCAGTCTCTGCTGTGAAGTTGGTTGTATACTTTATTGCCATAATGATATTTTCAATGGTAGCGGGTGGGTAGTGTGAGCATTTGCAAATAGGTAGACTCAGATCTTGATATCCAGTCTGCCTTGACTGAGGTTTTAATATGAGTCGGTACTTCGTGCGTAGCACAGCAGCATTTGCACAGGAAAACAAAAACAAATGAGAACTTTTTGCGGAAGTTGAGTGTAAAGTTGGAAATAAGCCAGGTAGTGACATTCTGCCATATTTTCTTCGATTACCGAGATGGCGTTGTAAACTCTTTTAACTTAATTGAGTTGTTTAATTTACTCCGTATTTTATATAGTTGTTTTTATTGGCTTTAACTTTGACAAGTGAAGAGGGTTTTTGCGTTTTTTAAAACTGAATGGGGCTGCAATGTTTTAAAAAAGACACAAGAAGGGTGAACGCAAAACCTATGAAGAAACCTTTGTTAACATTGTAGCCTTGGAATATGTTATTTATGGAAATAAGAAACGTGATCACTGGTAAAAAGTCTTCTGGATTCAAGAGTGCCAGTTGGAGAAATGTGATTCACTTCGAACTGTTCCGTCAAACTGTGACTCTTCGAAGAATACTTAATTTTCTTAAAAAAAACAAACGATGTTTTGTTTGTGATGTTATAATAGATCACTCCATAAGTCCCGGGACATATAGGGGGCGCAACTAACAAAAATGACTCATTTAATATTGATTTTTTTTTTGTTAGTGGCGCCCCCTATATGGCCCGTAACTTTTTGAGTGATGTGTAAATTGTGCCAAGCCGGGAGCATAAATCCAAAAATTTATATTTTTGATATAGACTCCTTAAGAATGCTTGTTCTTAATTTTGCGTTAACGCAAAATTTGATAACGAGATTTTTTCGGTTCGAAAATTTAACATTTTGACTTTAATTTTCGTCCTTTTTTGTTTATGTATTTCTTTGTGAATCTTTATATCAAAAAGAGATATTCTTAGAATTTTGTTTAGAAGCATTTAAAAACGATAATTTTCTGACAGAAAAATTTAATTTTTTTTAAGTTGTCGAAAAGTATCAACGGTTCAACTTTAAAGTCTTTCACGTAGAACATGTTTTCCAATAACAATAATTTCAGTGCTTATCTTTACTAGAAACTCAGAAAATGTATGTTCTTAGCGCTTTATTTGTAAGATTCCTTGTTTTCGGATTTTGAAAATATTTTCATGCAGAGCATGTTTGCAGATACTGGGTGGCAACATTTTCTTTTTAAAAATAAAATAATATGAACAAGTATAAATAAACATTCCCATTATGAAATATGATGTCCCTAAAGTGGATACCTTGGCTGGCTAATACACATACAATTGTTTGGGTTTATATAGCTCTACACGAAGTCTGTGCCAAATATATGGTGAATTTTAATTTTTCCAAAAAATTTTTATTTATTCATCAATCTCTATTTTGTTTCCCTCAGATATAAAACATTTGTGTCACCGTCCCTACCAATTCTCGAAACAGTGTCATATGAACCTTTTGGTACGCCCTTGAGCTCTCTCAGTGATTCGGTTTGTATTTCCTCAATCGTCGCAAACCGCTGTCCTTTCATGGGTCTCTTCAATCTTGGGCACAAGAAAAAATTAACAGAGGGCCAAACTGGTGAATACGGTGACTCAGGCTTGCATATGGTGTTTTTTGCCAAAAACATACAAACAAGCAAAAGCAAATTTAGCAATTTTGGAACGATCTTCGCTGCCACAGGCTTCATACCCAGAATTTCCCGAAAAAATATGCATGACATGAGCCAACCGATATGCCGACATCTTAAGCAACTTCTCTAAAAGTGATTCTCCATAACAATTTTCTTTAATTTCTCAAAACGTTTATCGGTTGTTACTTTACTCGTACCGTGCATGGTACTGCTCTCTCACGAGTAGAAGGTACCTACAGTTTTTTGTCGACTACGAACGGTGAGATTTGAGAAGTCTTTTTTTTTCTAGACAACTGATACTTTTTGATTGTTGTCAGCAATTCGAAAGAGGTGGTGACGTGAAAGAAAATGCGAGGTGTCCCGTCTGGGAATCGAACCCAGACTTTTTGCGTCGCGGTCGACGCAATTGCCACTACGGCCACATTGTTCTCTACCTTCTTTGAAAACTTGACTAAGAGTGCACCCACCTTATGCCACTGTCAACCTTTAAAGTGGTTTTAGCACTCAATTCCATTTTTCAAACAAAATTTAATGTAAATGCTAAGATCCATTTTTTCGACTGCAGGAAATCGCCGAACTAACTAAACATGTCTAACTTTTATGCCTCTCATAAACAAACCAAACAAGTTATATAGCTGAAACTGTAAGCATATGTTCAAGACGAGTGTACCAACATAACAAAATAAAAAAAAACGATAATTGAAAGTACGTAGACCGCGCAATTTGGAAATTCACCTTATTGTTTTAACAGACCTCGTATATCATATATTTGGAGGTGGCAAGTCCTTAAATTGTTCCCAGATTGTTGACATGACTTCGATACTTTAAGGTTTCCTTAAACAAAATATCCCAAAGTGGTTATTTCGCAGCTCCAAGCCGGCCAATTGACATCACCAAAACTCACTTTGGAAACACGGGTTTGTAGATTTTCGCCACTTTCCAAAGCTGTTCAAGAGTACATCAATCATATTCGGCTTCAAATATACCGCGTGTAACAAGAGTGATGCTGGATTATTGTTTAAACGTGTTAATGATGTAAACGAAGACAGAAAATTCGCAAAAAAACAATTAAGTTCACAGAACTTTCCCCGTAGGAAACTATTCCCTTCGACTAAGGATGTGTAAATAACATTCAACGTCCAAACTGCTTCTTGTTCCAAAAAAACAGTAAATCCGTTTAAAATTGCTGTGAGAACCCATCTTAGATGAGGGTGGTAAAAAAAAATACCTACAGTCGTAAATAGTAGAAAAAAAATTTAGTGATACGCAGTTAATAAAAGCCAAGTGCTAAAATTGTTTCCTTTTGTAATTTTTTACACCACCTTCAGCAACACAGCTAAAGGCGTCTACAAAAGTTGCCCCTTCATTCAACTAATTACATTAAGGATGACATGTCAAAATAAGCAGATTATAAAAACAAACCTTTTGTGTATTCTTTTTTTTTATGCATTCTACTGCCATGCTTCCATTTGATAGTAAGTAAAACAAGGACGCTACCGTTGACCACGAACACATAAAGCTTGAGATCAATTTCAACTTTACACCATTTGCCACTTTGCGTGTGTATGTGTGTGTGTTATTAAAATGCAATCGTATACATATTGTGCAGTTGAAAGTTAACAAAAAAAAAGTCATAACTACCTCCTTTAAAAAAAGAAATTTTCAAAACCAATCCGATAAATCCGTTTTTTGTGTGTGTTTTTTTAGTTACAAGACAAATAGAAAACAAAAATTCAAACGGATTTCTACAAATGTTTAATGAGAAATTCAAAGTAAATTTTTTTTGTTCAAACTAGATAATCACAACAACAAACAAAATCCAATACCCAAAAGATCAAGGAATACAAAAACAAAGTTCCAGGATTATTTTAGCCCAATAAAAGAAAACATTTATCTAAACGCAGCGCACAGCTCGAAAGTGAAACACAGCACAACAGCATTTTTATTGTTTATATTCTTTTTTCTCTTGTAAATGAGAATATATATTTTTTTATTTGTTTGTATGTAATATATATATAAATTTTATCAACTACAAAAACAAATTACATTATGGTTTATTTAATAAATATGTATTTTTGTTTTATTATAAAGTACCAACCAAATTATATAGTTCAACAGTAAGAAAACAACGAATGCAGGTTACAAAATGAATTAAAATATATATTATAATAGTAAGTATGTGGAGAGTGAGAGATTAATATAAGTTCTTTAGTTTCATAATCGTACAGTACGGTAAGATAAAGGAAAGTAAAACTTAATGGTTTCTTTATTTTTTTTTTTTTTTTTAATTTTTGTTAGCTAGTAGACTATTTGTTGAAAGCCATGCAAAAGAGAAAGGGTGTTTGTTTGCTTTGAATTATTTTGAAATGATGAAACCGAAAATAAAATCTATACAGCGTAATACTTTCATAAATACTGATACAATGCGTTTTTTTTTTAACAAAATTATATGATTCATCGTGAGGTTTAATTTTCGATTAGCCTTTTTGGACAGATCACGTGTGACTTCTTTCAAACTGTTCCGTCATTTTTTTTCAGTACCGTTTGGCAAGTCATCATGGAAAGACACACATCAGAAGAGTGTTTCCAAATTGTTCAGCTGTGCTACAAAAATTAGCGCTTTATGTGAAATGTTTTTTCGTGCATTTTGAAGAACTTGTGGTGCGCTGAATAAACTTACTGAACGCACTATTGACAATAATAATAAAAATTGAGTGACACTTCAGCCCACAAGGGACCAGGGCCTGGCTTCTAAAGGGTGATTTTTAGCTAAACAGCTGACGCACGTTTCGTGTTTTGTTTTACTGTCAAACCTCTTCAGTTTGGTCCATAATTTAGCCATGAATCGTCTTACAAACGAACAACGCTTGCAAATTATTGAATTTTATTATCAAAATGCGTGCTCTGTTAAGAAAGTTCATCGCGCGTCTCTTACATTTTATGGTCAGTTCATTTTTGGCTCAATGGGTACGTAAATAAGCAGAATTGTCAGCAGAATTGGAGTGAATATCAGTCAGAAGCATTGGAAGAGCTACCAATGCATCCAGAAAAAGTCACAGTTTATGGGCTGGTGGCATCATTGGACCGTACTTCTTCAAAAATGCTGCGAATCGTAACGTTACTGTGAATGATGAGTGCTACCGTGAGATGATATCCAACTTTTTTTTTCCCAAAATGCAAGAGCTTGACTTGCATGACATGTGGTTTCAACAAAACGGTGCCACATACCACACATTACGCGCAACAATGAACTTATTGAGAGGCGAGTTCGGTGAACATTTTATTTCACGTTCGGGACCGGTCAATTGGCCGTCTAGATCGTGCGATTTAACGCCTTTAGACTATTTTTTGTGGGGCTTTGTTAAAGCTCATGTCTGTACAGACAAGCCCGCTTCAATTGACTCATCTAGCACCTAAAGAAGAAACGTAAGGATCGTGGCAAGTCAATCCGTCAAGTCAATTTTTAGGAATAGTCTGCTACGATTGACGCATTGGAAACCAACATTATTTGTGTTATCGCTGTTCTCGAACGAGTCGATCAAAATTAAGTCTTCGGAACGGACAACTTCAGACCTAGTCATGCTCATACTCAAAATTTAAGAAAGTTAATGCCATGCAGTGTTTTTTCAGTCGACTTTAAAAATTGTAAGTCCACTTTTAAATTTATGTGTTTTATTTTAAATTCTAAATGCAACCTCACTACGAATCATCTCACTTTTGACAGAAATCGTTTCGTGTGCTCTCCCTATTGGTGTATGCTTAGCTCAAATTTGATGGCAATAAAGTTCTGTTTTCTATTCAGGATAGTAAATGTTTAAAACATTTTCATGAAATGGGGTTACAAAATAATAGGAAAAAATTAAAGATGTGAAAGCGTGTAGTTTGTAAACGTTCTTATTCGAACATCAAGAACACGTTTTGGCATGTAGACTGCAGTTGGAGGTAGTTTAACAGAAAAGGAAGATTTATTAACATCAAATAACGCAGCAGAATGTTGCAAAACCGCAACGATACATAAACGGTTGTCCTTTAAAAATTACCGAAAAATTACAAGGGTTAGGATAAACTGTTCTTCAAAAGTACACCATCAGATGTCAATTCTTGATACTTGAGAAGTAAATGATAGATTTAAAAGAATAAGCAAGTGTTTGTTCAAAGTAGATAAGCATCTTTAGAATCTCCTTTAAACTCGCAAGCAAATATAACTGACTCAGTGTTCAATCGATTCCCAGAGCAAGTCAAGCGACAAATGTAGTCGTCTGTCTGTGGTAGACTTCGTAAAATTCTCTCGCTTGGCTCTGCAACAGTTCCACAACACCAATCTTTTATCTCGAAAGGAGTCAGATATGCACGCAGAATCTCACTCTCACGTGTAGTCAGTCAAAACACTCACTTCAGGGCGACTGCAACTGATGATAACGTCAGCGCACAGACGCAATACGAACTGTCAGTGGTTTCAGGATCAATTCTGCTGGGGCGGCATAGACATTCTTGCAGGCGAGCTTACGAAAAACCACGGACAGGTACCAAGCCAAAATTATAAAATGGGAAGAACGAACAGCGTCCATAGCAATGTCGCATGCCCGATGGGACGCCTCTATAAAAGGTAGGTGGACGCATGTTCTCATCTCCGTCATCGAGACCTGGATATCGAGTTCCGCAGGGGAGTGCAACTACCAACTCTCACAGTTGCCTTCTGGACACGGCGGTTACCGAAAATATCTGCCCAGTTTTGGGCAGGACAACGCGCCGGTGTACCCACAATGCCCAAACTTCGAGGAAGACGCAAAGCACACAGTTTTTCACTGCAGCCGTTTGGCGCAGGAGAGGCAGATGAGAGACCTACCAAGCACCGATAATCTGATACCTTACATGATGAGATCTGTAGAGCACTGAAATGAGGTATGCTCATTCATTGTGAAGGTTCATTTAAAACTTAGACAGACTGAAGCCGAAAGGACTTCCCACCACAGCAGAGCGTGAGTCCCTAACCATTTTTGCGAAGTAATACCAAATGGCAGTGCCGCGGGGAGAGTGGTTGAAGTGTTCAGGGTGTGTAATCGATTATCGCGGGTTTCAATCGTGCATGCTGGCAGTTCGGGCTCCTACTATCTTCGGAAGATTACCACATCCTTGGACTCATCCAAAAAAAAAATCTCCAAAGGATTCTGTCAACTCAATTCTTCAACATTCAAAGAAATCTTGTGCTTTCTGGCAGTTCACTTATGTCTCGATAGACTGATGGCTGTGTGGGTAAGGTATGACAGTCTTTTGTAAATGAGCATGAGAGAGGAAAGCAGCTACAGGCAGAACAAATTTGATTGTGTCAGAGGGGTGCTTGAAGGCTTTTCTTTGAAGCATAGATCATAGTTCGGCGATCTCTGCGCAAGAGGGCAAGATTCGATTCCGGAATTTGGGAAAGAAAGCATTTGTCATATTTTTCACATCCCAGCCCGAGTTTTGAACGACGCTCGGATCGTATCAACAATCAAAAAATTATTTTTAAGGCAGTGCTTGCAAAAATTTAGTCTTTCACGAAAAAAAACCTCATCAGACCAGGCAAATGTGGTGTAAAAATAATACAAATTGAGTGGCACTACAGTCCACAGGGGACCAGGGTCTAGTTTCTACAACAACTACTCGTGTTGTGCGCAGTAGAAGGGACCTACTGTTCTTTGCCGACTCAGAACAGCGAGATGTAAGAAACTTTTCATGGACAATTAGTGCTCTTTGAGTGTTGACATCAAATGTAAAGAGGTGGTGCCGTGAAAAATGCGAAAGTGGTGTACAATTGACTAAATCAGTCAAGAATGTTAAACTTCGCATACAAGGAGGAGATGGTCCTTGGGACTTGCCGAGGTTACGATCAGAAACTTCTTCAACGACAGCCTAGGTGAACTAGCTGATGTTTGAGAGGGGAAAAATCAGGAAATTCTTTAGGGAAGAAGACCAGAAAAACAACAACTATCCGTTCAAATGACATCACAAAGGTCTCACTCCTGAACTAAGTTGTATTCAGCGATCTTCCTCAGGCCGCCATATCAACCTTACCTAAGCAATATTTTTTTTTTCAAACTCGCCGCTAGGAGTCGACATTAAACTGCGGTTCTCGTTCATTCGTGTGAGAGTAAAAACGATCAAAAAACGAGTGGGACTTCGTCCTTTTTTTTCTTTTGTGTGTTTTAATTCAAACCACTTCTTGGTTATGAAGGGAGATTGAAATCTTTGAATTTTGAATTGTGTTTAGCTTAAGGCTTGATCTGCTACTTCGTAGTCTTTACTTTTCGAGGTATATGCGAGAACAAACGCAAACTCAGAAGGATTTTTAAATAATTTCTTATCCTGTTGAACAGACAACCAATTGGTTTCATGTTGTAGACTTTGATCTTTAAAGATTCGTTGCATAACGTTACCGCACCCAGTGAAGCCGCACATTTTTGAAAAGAAGAAGCAAACCTCATGGAATGTAAAAAGCTAAAAAAATGAATAAAAAAAAACAATGAGCCCTTCAGTGATGTAACAGTATTTACGAAAGTACCATGTCAGTTTGTCGCTAGATTAATGGCGATTTGAAATGTTTTTTAGTAAAAATATTGTGAGTGAGTGTTCTTTCAAAAATATTCAAATACGTTAAATTAATGGATTTGGTTTATTTTCAAATATAAACGACTAAATGATCACCAATCGAACACTATGCTTTTGATGCAATATATAAAATGTTTATCAGCAAGTATGTATTAATGTTGTTCTTTATATATATATAAAAGACTCGTTTATTTTACTTTGCTTAGACTTAAATTTTTCCAACAAACTAAATGAATAATGTACACAGTAAGCCAACATACAATATATAATATCTCAGGGAGAAAATTATAAATAGGAAAAAAAAAATGTAAAAATACAATTATATCGCTATGTTCCAGGAAAATAAATGTTTATACAATGTTACAAATGTAAATGCAGATACAGAAACAAAATTATCAAACTTTCAATATTTTTTTCTTTCTTTTTTGTGTTTTTTTTTTTTTTTTTGTTAATTTGTATATATAGTAGCAAAAATTAATTTTTGCAATGATTAATTGATTATTATTGTAGGACATTCAAATACAATTTGTTTATATAATATTTGTATATTATTTATAACTTTCATACATGTAGATTTTATTTTTTAACTTTATTTTTACTTGACTTACAAATTTCAAGGCGAAAAATAAATAAGAACAAAACTGAAAGAGAGTAGGAAAAGCTAGACCAGAGTGGTGAATGGAAACAACAAAAGGCAACATAAATGAGGTTAACTATTTAATTTTGTCCTCAACGTTTGCTATCTCATTATTCACCTTGTGTACAAATATTTTCTTTTCAAAACTAAAACAAAAAAACAATACAAATATATGCAATATATAGATATTTTGTTGTTGATTATACTTGTAATGTAGATTATATGAGAGAGCATATATATTTCACAAATAAAATACCAAACCACCAAACATTATCTAAAATTAAAAAACCAGAAAATAAAAAATACATTATATATATGTATAAATAGATATTAATTAAAAATGGCGAATGTGGAAATGAGGTCTTATATTTTTTTGTCTTTTCGGGGTGGGGTGCAATAATAGGTGTGATGTTAGTTTACGTCTTTCTTTTCGACAACTCTAATGTTTACGCAAAGAAAAAAAAACGACACATTCAAAAATTTCGGTTATTTTTATTTTCAATATGCGGATAGCGCAAAAAATCATTCTTCTAGAAAAAAACGTTTACTCAGAAACAAGAAGGAAAACCAAAAATATAGAGCAAGAAATTATAAAGAAGTATAGAAGAACGATTACATTTAAGGGGATACATGTACATACCGTGTCACTGACAGAATGAAAGAGGGTTAGTGTAGCTGGATATATGTAAATTATTTGTTCAAAAATAGACTCTTTGCAAAAGTCTGAAGTTACACATATGCGATTATGATAGAGTTGATGGATTAAAGCGGTAAGGAAATAATGCTTGTCTATGGTATACAAAGAACAGCGGGAATATTTTTTCTATTTTAAGAAAACTCATTTATTTTGCTGCACAAAGGGTGAAGGAGATTGTGTTGTGTGTATCTGAAATGGAAATTAAGTATATGTGGAAGTATGAGACAGATTGAAGTCGTCAATCGTACGCAGTTTAACAGATTTTTCTCGAAAAAAGGGGAAATTTAATCAAAAATTGCTTTTAAAGGAAAACAAAATTCCTTGAAAAGGTAAAGTCTCTGAAGAAGGGAATTTAAAAAAAAAAAACTACAGGACCTCATAAAGTTAGGCATACACTAAGAATTTTAACAGATTTTGTCGGTTTTCGCTTAGAAAAATTCAGTTTCAGTTTAAAAAAATTCGTTTTTCAAAAACAAAAAGCAGAAATTACAAAAATGTTAATAAAATAGAAAAGTTACCGAAAATCACTAAATTTTTACA
Source organism: Eristalinus sepulchralis (assembly GCA_944738645.1). Taxonomy (NCBI): domain Eukaryota; kingdom Metazoa; phylum Arthropoda; class Insecta; order Diptera; family Syrphidae; genus Eristalinus; species Eristalinus sepulchralis. The sequence continues at coordinate 76,380,729 of OX122882.1, forward strand.
CGTAAAATTGAACATCTCTAAAAGCATTCAAGTTTTGGATGAAACACAACTAAAATGTCAGTACCACGTGGCACCTTGTCTAGCATCTGCTATAGTTTGTAACCGGCATAGCAGTTTTTCCATAAAAGACTAGAGAAAATACCGTCAAAACGAGCCCGAATTTTAACTACTAACTAAGCTGGAGCATATTGTAGTGGGCTCCATTTTAAACGAAACTTTTATTCCGTGGCTATGTCTTCAAAAGGATCAGGATCCGGCGATTGTGGGGGCGTTTCTGCGAATTAAATAGGACGTAAGGCACGGGTCATCAACTTGCTAAAAGTACTGTAGAAACCCGATGGTAGATTTAAATTTTCTGTCGAAAACTTAGTTTTGAAATATTCAAATAAAGTGTGATTTTTAGCTACTATCTTGTTGGCAACAGCTGACGCACGTTCCATGTTTTGTTTCACTGTCAAACATCTTCAGTTTGGTCTATAATTTAACCATGCATCGTCTTACTAACGAACAACGCTTGCAAGTTCATCGCGCGCTTCTTCCATTTTATGGTCAGTTCATTTTTGGCTCAATGGGTACGTAAATAAGCAGAATTGTCAATTTAGGAGTGAATATCAGCCAGAAGCATTGGAAGAGCTACCAATGCATCCAGAAAAAGTCACAGTTTGGTGCGGTTTATGGGCTGGTGGCATCATTGGATCGTACTTCTTCAAAGATGATGCGAATCGTAACGTAACTGTGAATGGTGAGCGCTACCTCGAGATAATATCCAACAAGAGTTTGACTTGCATGACATGTGGTTTTAACAAGACGGTGCCACATGCCACACAGCACGCGCAACAATGGACTTATTGAGAGGCGAGTTCGGTGAACATTTTATTTCACGTTCGGGACCGGTCAATTGGCCGTCTAGATCGTGCGATTTAACGCCTTAAGACTATTTTTTGTGGGGCTATGTTAAAGATCATGTCTATACAGAGAAGCCCGCTTTAATTGACGCACTGCAATACAACATTGAAGCATTTATTCGTGAGATACCGTCCGAAATGTTGGTAATGGTATTCCAAAATTGGACTAAGCGGATGGACCATTTGATTTGAGGCGCAGTCAAGGTCAACATTTGCATGAAATAATCTTCAAACATTAAATTATATGGACCGTACTATCGATTCAAATAAAGATTTCAAGCATTTTTCTAAATGTTATGTGTTTTTTTGTTTGTTTGAAAAACTTTCCTTTTCAAATATCACCCTCTACAATGATCCACTGTTGTTGATCAAGCTAAGCCCACAGAGATTAATAGCACATCCCTAACGAAGACAAACACTTTTGATTTGTCGTTGACAAGCGCATTTACTGGAACTTACAACTGAAGTGCTTCGTAGAACTGGCAAGCAGTGCAATGCAAGCCAGTACACGTTTATATGGCCCATGGCGTGAGTCGTTATCGTGTTGGATGGCCAAAAATTCTCCAATTTACAACAGAAACCCAACTTAATGCCCACCAGTGAAGTATGGTACAGAGACAAATTCAAAGTGACATCTGAATAGGGAGGTGGCGTCATTTGGAACCAACACCAAACTAATACATGTCCTAATGTTTTCCAAATTGAAGCTATTGAGATCTTAGCTAGACATAACTTTAGGAAAGGTATCAAGGGGACTGCCGGAAAGTAGAACGACACTTAATGCCGAACAACACCGTAGAGTCCAAGCCTCCAATGGGTTATACGCCATCCCACGGCAAACACATTAAAAAGCAAAGTCAAAACACACTAATCCACAGACAGGTCTCAAAGACTGGTTCGAAAATTAGTGTCAAAGGTTCCGAACCTCCCATTAGTCTCAATTGGACCCCAGTTAAAGTAATAATTAACGGATGGGAGTGCAGATCGCTAAGCACCGGAACAAGTGCTAAAGCGTTCTTAAAAAACAGTGAGTCAGTGTCACGCACTTGTCCCACTGGACCATCTTCGGTATTGATTTGAAACATTCTCAACATTTTGTTGGAACCATAACATAAGTCTTTGATGACGCCATAACCACCTAGAACCGATGGTCTTATGGTCCTACATAACTAAGCGTACCTGCAAGGGCAGGAATCAATCTTAGTCGACGTCTGCAAATGTCAATGAGCATTGGTACCCTAAACCAGTCGGCCCGTTTTATGTTATAATTCCGACCACTTAAGGATCACTTATGAGATTGAAATTTCTTTAGTACGCAGCACTTAAAAAAAAAACTTTTTAATTTAGCAAATTTGTCAAAAAATGTTTTAGACAAGGCGACGCACTGTCATGTGACTTTTTTAACATCATCCTTTAGAAGATCGTGCGTAACTCACAGGTCAACACCAAAGGTACGATCTTCCAAAAGTCAACTCAATTGCTAGCTTACGCCGACGACATTGACGTGATTGGTCGAACACAGCGAGCCGTCAATGATGCGTTTGCTGGCATTGAAGCGGAAGCGGCTAAAATGGGTCTGGTGGTAAATGAGGGCAAAACGAAGTACATGCTGTCATCAAGGAAGTAAACAGGGACAATAACACCAGTACCGAAATCAAACGCAGAATCACTCTTGCCAATCGCTGTTTCTTTGGGCTCAAGAGGCAAATGAGTAATAAAGCCCTCTCTCGAAAGACTAAGCTTGCTTTATATAACCTCATCCAACTTGGACTGTGCAACTGGTGGCAGCTGGCGAAAGATCGTGCTGGCTGGAGAGGCATGTTGGTTGAGGCCCAGGTCCACCCCGGACTGTAGCGCCATAAGAAGAAGAATTTAGCAAATTGGGTAGTAAATCGGAGTTTTCAAAATCCAATCTAAGAAATAACTCCACAAAGTAAACTTCTTGTTCTTTCACTGGCTGTACAGTTCGGGACCTGGACCTCAACCAACATGCCTCTCCAGCTAGCATTATCTCTCGACCGCCTCCTTCTTGTGCGGACTACAAGTTGGATAAGGTCCTTCTCCACTTTTGTGCGCCATCTCAACCTAGGCCGTTCTCTGTTGCGCTGTAACAATGACTCGGCTTTGAAGATTTTTCGGGCTGGAGCAGTGGTGTCCATACACATATTAAGCGTTATATCCGCTTAAAAAAACGCTTGACGGGGCGCAGGCAGCCGTACAGCCTATAAAGTTCGTCCTTGAATCTTCTCCTCCCGACGCCATCAACGCAAACAGGACCAAAAATCGCACGCAGAACTTTTCTCTCAAAAAGACTAAGGACTTCCTTGTCCGCTTTAAGTAGCGTCCACAAAGAAGACACTCACACCATATTCATGAGCCGAAAAATCCAAAAAGTAAAAAACCTAAACGGGCACGCTACAATCATTTCGAAACCTTAAACCTGAAGTCAGCTCTAGTTGAAGTGTCCCCAATATCGATCAGTTATTCTGATTGAATGACCCCAGAGAGCAATTGAAGTTAATAACAGCATTGGAATTTTTTCGCAACACCCAATCCATTTCCGATCATCCTCGACTGAAGTCAGATTCAAATCCGAACCCAATCACAACCGCCGATCGGTTATTTCAGGTTTTCGCGCCATCGCTCTCCAGTGCTAATGACTTCATTAATTGCACTTAATTGCATTAGACAATCTCGGCTGTGTATTTTTAGCACCATTCCCCATGCGCCACCGCCGTGATGTAACTCGGCTCTGTGCAGCCAATACAATTTATTTCAATCGAACGCACACTCGACGGTCGGCCATATGTGCCACTCAGCACTTGGAATCCATCCGTTAGGCGACTAATGGACATGAGGTTCTACAAAGTGTGTCAGCCGCATGTTGTAACACTTGTAACATGGAATTTAGCTTCACTTTCATCGATGAATTGTCGCTCGCGCCATCGAGTGCGGTTTGCGTGCGTGGTCGCCTGCCAAGAAACGGCAAATTCATCCGGTTCCCATATTTAAATTCAAGAAACAACTATGAAATGTAGTCCTCCTCCGCCTCAGCCTCCACACCGCACAGAGTCGTGGTGGTCGGCCGCGACGACGTTCTCTTCGATTTTTGCGTTGCATAAATTGGATTTTTTTTTTGTGCGGATTTTGGCTCTCTCGTCTGTGAAACAACTTTCCCTTGTTAAGGCTTTTAAGTGGGTTGAGGTGGAAAGTGTCCGTCTGTGGCTGGAGATTGGAAATTCAAAATTCGAAGCACTGCAGTAGATTCTTGCTTTTTTTTCGCCCAGCTTCGCCTTTCTTTGTTATATCACACTCGCAACGGGGAGGGAAGGGGTGACGACAGACGGATACGGATAACTTTTTGGCGAACGTGAATCACAAAAGACAAACCTTGTTACTCATTCTTGAGTCACACACACACTTCTAAGTGGCTGACGGTTGGCTTCTCATTTTGAGTTGATCTTGGCGTACATGTCTCCATTCTGCCGGGGTTATGTACAGTAGTCGGCGCCGCAAACCTTGACGCGTTGTATACACTTTGAATACGCACAAGACCGCCGCGTGACAGGCTTGACTCAACGAGGAGGTCATGCATGAATTTGAGTCGAGTCTGTGCTCAACTGGTGGCGTCTTTGTTGTGAAAGTCAAGGATACTTTTGAGCGAGTGAATTGTGGATTCTAAATGAAAACGAATGGGAAGTGCTGTGAAACTGAATGTGATTCATTTTACATTTCCTTGACGTTTTTTTTTCATCGTTTTTTTTTGCATTCTTTTGTTGGTGTAATGACAAAGCGAATGCGAGTAGAGGTTAACAACAATTCAGTGCGGCTGCTGAATAGGGGAGAGTCAAGTTTATTCAAAGTTGTTTGTGCGGTGTGCACACCGATGTGCTTGCGAGATGTAAAGCTCAATTTTAAATTATCTTTTTGGTATTGAAAGTATCTACGTACGGCACAGGTAGAAGTGAATTGCTGCTCGGGGGACAATTCGTTATTTTTGTGCTAGGCAATGCTACATGAAGGAGAGATATGATAATTGGCCACGAACGATTTTGTCATCATTTCAATTTAAAGAAAATAGAACAGAGCCAACTTTGACTCTAAGAATGGTACGTGAGAAGGCTTGGAACTACAGATCTACAGTTGTTGTGTAGATTTGGGAAAGGCACACGACTGAATTCCTCGAGGTAGCGTCTGGAGTGGACTACAGAAGATTGATGGTCCCCTGTGCCATTCAATCTCTAAGCACCGACTGCAGCGGTGTTCGGCAGGAAATCAATACCTTTCACGGTTGGCGTTGAGCTTCGCTTAGGATGCGCCTTTTCACCTTCTCTGTATATATGAACCGGATGTTGCAACATGGCCGGGGAATGTTTCCCAATGGGAGATTTGAGGGTAAATTATCGCTCTCTCTCTATATCCTTCTCTTTCTCTCTCTCTCTCTCTCTTTCATTGACTTAGTTGTCCTCCCATCCTCCCAGACGGAATTCCAGAGCGCACTCCAAGCGTTTGTGGCCCTCTGTGCTGATGCTATAAATGAAGGTGAGTGTTGACAAGTCCGAAGTTGAGGTCATTTCGAAAACGTCTCTCCAAAGCAGTCCATGTCCATTCCAAGAGTTCCATTGCATAAGGTGGAGAAGTTTAAGTACCTCAGTGATGGACGGAGAAACACTGAGTTTACTTGTAGCATTGGCCAAGCTGGATAAATTTTGAAGCAGCTCTGAAGATCAGCAATCAGTAATAGGGAAGGCCGAGCTTGGTGTTAAAGCCAAGTTATCGGCTTTTTACTCAGTCCTTGTTCCAACTCTCACCTATGGTCGTGATGTTTGGGTCATGACCAATAAAATAAGACTTCGAATACAGGCGACTGAGATGAAATTTCTCCGTGCTGTTGCCAGAGTTACTCGCCGGGATAGGCTGAGATACGCGACAATGCGTGGGGAACTCAATGTTGAGCAGCAACTTTTTCGGACGGAAAGGGGAAAGGATGTCTCCTTTATCACGACTTTCAAGGCGTGCCTTATATGAATTTCCATCTGGTCAGCGACCTCTCGGCAAACCCAAGACGAGATGGTTGAATCAAATCCAAAAATTCGCCTGTTTGTACTCGGGAATAGCTCCTCACGAGATAGAGTCAGTGGCGGAGGATCGAACGGCCTAGAGGTCCTTTGTGTATTCACTGACCCCGCGATTCCTTTAGTAAAATCTACTTCCCACTGAAAAGGATGATTATGACTCGTGTGCCACACTGTCACACTTCACCGATGTCAAGCTAAATAAAAGGTGTCCCAACAAGAACGCAAGATTTAAATTTGGCGTCATTCGAGTTGTCATTGTTTGACATTTGAACAATTATTATTGTTTGTTAATAGAAGGTATAAGGTTAATAAAAATGGAGCGCTACACGAATGAACAACGCATTCTCATTGTGAAATTGTTTTACCAAAATGGTGAAAGTTTTGAGGCTACAATAATGCTTTAAAAGAGTCAACTGTAAAGAGATTAATGGAAAAAATTGCTAAAACCGGGTCTGTAACTGACGTAAAGACAACAACGCGACTTCGACCAGGTTGAGAGACCGAAAATATCGCAGCAGTACGTGATGATGATGCTCAAACTCCATCCACCTCAATTCGACACCGAGCTCAGCAAATTGGTGTTTCCAAATCCACTATGCAGCGAATTTTGACGAAAGATGTGCATCTCCATGCATACAAAGTTCAATTGACTCAGGAACTGAAGCCAGCTGACCATGAACAGCGAAGGGAGTTCGTTAACTGGGTATTGGAGAGACAACATGAAAGTGCTGATTTTGCCGATAAAATCATCTCCATCCTGATGGCTTCTTCAATAGGCAGAATTGTCGCATTTGGGGCGAGGAAAATCCTTGAGTGATCCACGAGAAGCAAATGCATCCTCAACGTGTCACTGTATGGTGTGGATTTTGGGCTGAGGGAATCATTGGACCTTTTTTATGAAAATGAGTCAGGTCAAGCGCAAACAGTCAATGGTGTTCGGTATCGTGAAATGATAACCAATTTATTCGTGCCTAGAATTGAAGAATTGAAGGCCCAGGTCCACCCCGGACTGTAGCGCCATCCGAAGAAGAAGAAGAAAAATTGAAGAAATGAATGTGAAGGGGGGATGTGGTTTCAACAAGACGGTGCCACATCTCATACAGCCAGAGAAACAATTCAATTGCTGCATCAGTCTTTTCCCGGTCGTGTTATTTCGTGTTTTGGAGACCAGAATTAGCCGCTTAGATCGTGCGATTTAACACCTTTGGACTTTTTTCTTTGGGGTTTCTTGAAGTCGATGGTCTATGCGAATAAGCTTGGAGGCTGCATTAATGAAATAACGCAGCATTTATGCAAAACGGTAATTAAAAATCATCACAAGATCGCGTATGTGTCAGCAACGCTGTGGCGGCCATCTGACCGATGTGTTATTCCACACATAACCTCATCCTGTCTACTTTACGATATAATAAAGAATTCACGATTTTTTTTTTAAATATCTGCGCTTTATTTGAAGTTTAAATCTTGCGTTCTTGTTGGGACACTCTTTACAAGAGTTTCCTCTTTAACCTCAATCACAATTCCAAAACACTCATCACGAGTACACAATTTTTTAAAAATACAATCAATTCCTGGATGACATGGCTATGCTCCTCTTCTGCAGTTGTTATTTTATTTTTCCGTTTTTTTTCGCCAACCACTTAATAATTTACCTCACGGCAAAAAACAATATCCAATAAAATCTGAGTGACAGTCGTCGAACTAAGCACAAAGGATTTAATTCAATACAATTTATCACCTCTCCTGAATAATATACATATTTGATTTAAAATTCTCATTTTTTCGTCCTGGTTTCACTTCCGATCCCTCGTCGTACCTTCATTGAGCTTAATCAAATTTGTTTTATTAATTTTCTCATAAATTTAGAAAATGAATACACAAACAAATTGCTTCATCAATAAATCAAGGATACGGAGAAACAAAAAAAAAAAAGCAAAAACACAACACCACTGAATCAATCAAGGATATTAAAATTAATTCAGTGACTCTGTCCCCCAGTGGTGGCCGGCCACCCGTCACCGCCGGCATTCATGGAGTCCATGTCAATTTCATGAATGCAACTTGAAAAGGGAAACGAGAACAGAGGACGCACACACGTCAAGGATATGAATGCGAATCAGCAATATTGTTCCTGAAATTAATTATTAACCAAAATGTGACATGTTAAGTCGGTGTCACGTAAAAAACAGAAAGAAATTAAATTACTCCCGGGCATGTAAATATTTGTAATGGGAAAATTTATATCGAATTTGTTTCGCATAAAAAACGAGGGGAAATGAAATTAAAAAATATGGAATATGCGTTTCCCTTTAACGACTCTTCTGTGGGAGTGTAATGAAAGAGAGGAGGCGGGTTAAGTTGGATACTTAAAAGTGGCTTTAAAGAACTGATGATTCATTACACTTTCATTCTTCGCTGGAAATTGGTGGAAATATCGCACGGAAACGGTGCAACAATTACAGTATTGTTTGTGCTATTATTATCGGCATCGTTTTTAGTGACCCGAGTGTTCAATTAAATGGTACGCGGGGGCAATGTACGCACGAGTGACCTCCAGGCCGCATGATTCTCCGTCATGGGTTCTAACTCATCAGGGGGTGTTTTCCAAGTGCACCCATGGACTTGATCCAACCACCTTGCCCGAGGTCTACAGAGCAGTTGCCTATCTGATAGAATTGCATCAAAGACACGCCCCGGGAGTTGTGATGAGGGAGACATCGGTGGACCAGAGGTACGATCTTCCAAAAGTCAGCTCAATTGCTAGCCTACGCCGACGACATTGACGTGATTGGTCGAACACAGCGAGCCGTCAATGATGCGTTTGCTGGCATTGAAGCGGAAGCGGCTAAAATGGGTCTGGTGGTAAATGAGGGCAAAACGAAGTACATGGTGTCATCAAGGAAGGACACACAACATCGGCGTGTCGGACAGAGCGTCACACTAGGCAGCAGAAACCTCGAGGTAGTCAAGGACTTCGTCTACCTCGGCTCCGCGGTAAATATGGAAAACAACACCTGTACCGAAATCAAACGCAGAATCACGCAAATGAGTAATAAAGCCCTCTCTCGAAAGACTAAGCTTGCTTTATATAACACCTTGATCATCCCAGTCCTACTTTATGGCGCGGAAACCTGGACATTACTTAAAAACGGATGAGGATGCCCTTGGTCTCTTCCAGAGAAAAGTTCTGCGCGCGATTTTTGGTCCTGTTTGCGTTGATGGCATCTGGAGGAGAAGATTCAACCACGAACTGTATGGGCTGTACAGCGGCATGAGCCTAGCGTCTACGGATACAAAGCTTAAGATGGCTAGGCCATGTAGAGCGGATGGACACCACTGCTTCGGCCCGAAAAGTCTTCGAAGTCATTGGGACAATGCAATAGAGGACGGCCCAGGATAAGGTGGCGCACAAAAGTGGAGAAGGACCTCAACCAACTTGGAGTGCGCAACTGGCGGCAGCTAGCGAAAGATCGTGCTGGATGGAGAGGCGTTTTGGTTGAGGCCAAGGTCCACCCCGGACTGTAGCGCCACAAGAAGAAGAAGAAGAATATGCCGGCTTTTGATGACCCACGTCCAAGTGCCCCGAAAATGGTTACCACGAAAAATATACTTTGTACTGACAGACTACCGATTAGAGTTCCTCGAGAACAAACTCCGAGGGTTTCATTCAGCATAAAATCTTGGACGAAAGGAAGTTGGCTTCGCGATGAGTGCCGCGTTTGTTCATTCCGGAAAATAAGCGCAATTGAGACCACTTCAAAGTACAGTTTAAAGCTGTTAGAGAGCATATTTGAAGGAGTTTCTATGTGGTTTCGTGATCTTCGACATTGTTCATTGTTCGTATGTGTTCCGAAAAAGCGAAAATTGTCCCATTGGCAAGATGTGTGATGGCCATCGGTTTCTGGGATTCACTAGGTTTGACTATATAAAAGGCAAAATGATCACAGGTTTCTACAATGTTTCGATTCGATATCGAATTACTGAAAATCCGCCCAAAATGGGGAAGGAAAGGTAACAAGTGATTTGTTACCACGACAACGCACGGACTTACAAATCCCTCGCTGCCACGTCAAATTTGTTGAATTATACTACAAAGTGATACCCTCTAGTTGCTTCGGACCCAAACTTAGAAAAGCCATTCATCAAAATCATCTTCTTTAATCCGCATGTTCCACTTAAATGTTAATTAAAATTGTGGACTATAACCGTTCATTCCACACAAGGCCACACGTTCATCGCATGCAACAAAAATTCAAAAAAAGAACACGACATCTCCGTTGCAGTGGTCAGGCATTGATGAATTCGCAGCCTCAAGGGAAGTGACAGAAAACGGGGAAGAATCTCATAATTATTAAAAAAAAAAAAACAAGAATTTCCACAATACCAGCAGTTCCAGTCTACACACTTAACGGGTGGCTCATCAACTGAATCCACAAAAGTAATCTGAGCGATTCTGGGTCAGAGCACTTCTATCTCTGGTAGATTCTGATAGAATCTCTCAACCTTAATGACATCAAAGTTTCATTGAAAATTCATTCCCAATCGCCGGCTCAGATTTGAAAGACTGATAGGAGTCGCCTTTATGCCCACACGTCGCCCAGTCATCTCATCCAGTGGCGGGCTGTGTTTTTTTTTTTTTTTGCTTTCTTCAATTTTAATCAACATCAGACTGGTCTGAGAGTACTTCGACCTTGAGAATATTCATCGACGTGATGGAGAGGGAGACGTTTTTTTTTTCGCCACATGTACATCAGTCTACACACGAAAAAAATGATGAGCGAATAAATATCTCACAAAAACAGATGAGCAAATAACTCACTTCCTATGAGGAGACCAGCATTTACAAAATTAACCTTGGCACGGTCTGTGATTCGTAATTTTTTTTTTGTTCGTCTCCGCTCGTTCGTTTTTTTTTTGTTCCAGCTGTATATACACTCACTGCAATCAATGCCGTCACATAACATTAAGCAGCACACAATCGGCTTGAACCGCTGCAAAGAGGCGGGAGGGCACATGACCAACGCACAAAAAGTAGGGAAATGTTACGAGAGTCGATATTCGTCCATCGATTCGTTCGGGGCAGATGCACGCAGATTAAGCCAAATACTGGGGAAAAAAGACTCTTCGACTTCGACGTTGGAGGTGGGAAAACTCTAAAGAAATCGCTGTTCAAATTTACGAGCTTTGCTTTTGTGACATTATTTGACGGAGACTATAAATAGTCGCCATGTGAATGATGTGTGTCATGTTATGGTGGACACGTATTTTTATTTAAGACTCTTTGAATGCAGTTCCTGGTAGACGTGCTTAAGGTCGACTGGAAAAATTCAATGAACGCGATTGGCAGCGAAAGTTAATGCCTCCTTAAGAGTGCCATAATCTGATCAGCGTGATGGGAATTTGAAGAAAAGACAGAAAGAACAACACTTGACATAAAAATAGTTTACACATTTTCACACAAGAAAACTAAACAAAAAAAGATTTTAAAATGTGAGAGATGTCTTATTAAATCAACCATCTGATGGCCTGTCTTGACACATTGAGACCTTCATCCTCACCCACAGGTTTGTGTGTCAATTTGTGCTGACGTATGTCACAGACTGGGCATTTAAGACAGAATTTAGTGAGGACACGAGTCTGTTCGAGGGAGGAAATGGTCCAGATTTAGAAACAGATTGGCGACAGTTGTCGTCCTCTGTGAAGGTGGAAAGTGCACTTGAAAGAAGAAACATTTTTAAAACTTTATCAAAGAGCCTTTTGTCCCTTTATTCGCTGTTTTAGGATTCCTCACAAAATTCTTAATTCGGTTTAAATCGGGAGGCAGTAGACACAAATCCCTGAAAATTTCTTGGCCAACTTTGAGATCTGTATCGGATCGTTGACTTATTGAAACCATCACAGAACTGGTGTCTTCCCTCAGACTGTGCCTAAGCGCTCTTCAAACCGCAGATCAAGGAATCATAAGCTTAGTCCAAAAAACATGCCCAAACCAACATTTAAGCGGCCTCATTCTTCAAAGTTGACGCTCGCGTTTCCGACGTGTACTTGCCTTTCAATGGACGTAAATTATAGATCGGTGGATAGGGCATTAAACTTCCTCCAATCGGTTCTTCATCCTTTTCAGAACAAAGTTAAATTTGTACGAGCAAATTGAAGTTTAAATAAAAAGAAATTGAAAGCAAAAAACATTTTTCCCAGTGTTTAAAGGCCAACAGAGGCCAACTCTGTATGCCCTCGAAAACCTTAAAGATAATTTTACTCAGAAAACATTTTGAAAAGATCTAATTCTTTGCATAGGGTACAGGAAAACCAAGTAGATTCTGTGGATTTATTAGGATTCTGGTGCATTAGCAGCTGCTAGCCCTGAGTCAAGCAAATTCATTTCTTCGTTTATTTCGGCTCTTAGCTTAGTAGGGATAGATGCGGGATTTGGATTTCACTTGAGACCTTACACCATGGAGCCAGCCTTTGGGTTGTAAATAATGCACGACTGGGAGCCTTAGTTATTTAAGAACCGAATAGATCTCGTGCTTTAGGGACAACAACTTCACCCTGATGAGTGGGATCGTCGTTTGTCCGGTCCACAAGAATGGAGACCCCTCCTACAACGCCAATTATCGAGCGATCAGCTTTCTAAACATCCCTTACAAGATCCTCTCTGGCGTATTGCGTGAACGCCTAAAGCCGATCGTCAAGAACCTGATGGGTTCTTACCAGTGTTGTATCAGGCCAGGAAAGGCCACAATAGACCAGATCTTTACTTTACATTAGATCCTAGAAGATCGATACTTATCATCTGTTCGGCGATTTTAAGACATCATATGACAGCCTTCATAGAAATGAGCTTTACAGTGCCATGTCTAGTTTTGACATTCCTACCAAACTCGTCAAATTGTAGAGGATGGCGATGGAGAACTCTCGCTGCTCTGTCAAGGTCGGTAGCGAACTCACAGAGACCTTTAATGTCAGAAAAGGTTTTAGACAAGGCGACGCACTGCCATGTGACTTTAACATAATTCTTGAGAAGATCGTGAGTAACTCACAAGACAACACAAGAGGCACAAGAGGCAGATCTTCCAAATGTCCCTTCAAATGCTAGCTTACACGGACGGACATTGATGCGAATGAACGAACACAGCGGCCCGTTCATGAGGCGTTTGTAGGCATTGAAGCGGAAGCGGCTAAAATGGGTCTGGCGATGTACATGCTGCCATCAAGGAAGGACACACAACACCGACGTCTGGGACAGAGCCTCACACTAGGCAGCAGAAACTTCGAGGTAGTCAAGGACTCTTGCCATTCACTGTTTCTATGGCTACAGAAACGCTCTCTGAAAAGACCTGCCCAAAGCCGTCCTTTTTTAAATGGAACCATTTAATCATCCGTGCCTTACCTTATGGCACGGAATCCTGGACGTTGCGAAAAGCGGATGAGGAAGCTTTTGGGTCTTTTTCGAGAGTGAAGGTATATGTAGGTGTTTCGATTTTTTGTCCCATTTGCGTTGATGGTACCTGAATTAAAAGATTAAATGACGGACTCTGTGTCCAGTGCGGTGGCATGCACCTGGTCAAGTGTCTAGAATAACTAGCTTAGAATGGCTAGGCAATGTAGAACGCATAGACATCATAGCTCCAGTTCGACGAATCTTCGAATACGCGTCAGTGGGACAACGCAACAGAGAATATCTAATTTAAACGTGGGACACACAATCAGAGAAGAACCTCAATCTATTTAGTGTACGAAATCAACGTGCCATCTTGGCTGAGACCCAGGAAGTTGGGGGAGATACCTTATTTGCATCTTTGCCAATTCATTGCGTTCAGTTTATCATGTGTTTTGCAATTATTTTTGATTTGTATCGCTTGTGGACCTTCACGTGTCAACTGTCGCCAATTCACCATCGATAAGTTTGGCGCCATCAGCCAATTTGTATTCGACGCTTGTAGTATTTTCGAAATATTGAGGAGGTTGCAAGAAATATTGTGTAGAAAGAAAAAAGTGTTGAATTTGTTCATGCCCTAAATGCGTTAATTCATGTCCACCCCGGGCTGAAATCCAACTCAGAGAACAACAACATGTTCTAACGCCACCCGGAACATTTCTCTGCAAATTTCCTTGTTGTTTTATGACACATCACAACTGTAAAGCTGCGCGACAATTGTACTGATATTTGCGAATCTGTTTATTTTTGAAATCCTACTGCTCTCAATCTCCTTGCGAGTTTGTGCCATAATCACGAATAAACATCCTTTTGTTTAAACGAAATGCCCACTTTATTGCGTCCATAATCAAAGCAAACTTCCACGACACCCTTTGGCATTCCCATCGAAAGATCTAATCGTTCCGACGACAGATAGTGTAAACAATCGATTATTACCTCTCTCCCGCGTCTCCCGCCAAGTGGTAACAATAACACAACCACCACCAACGCTCGCCACATGAACGCCGCCAAACTAACTGAAGGCAAAATATCTCGCGCACCGTCAAATGGAAATATAATTCCACTCTCGGAATAAGCCAAAAATCCCACTCCAAACAACCCACACAAGATAACCTTATCGCAGCGAAGCCCCGAGTGGTGGATGTGTGCTAGTGTGCCTCACTTTGAGTCAATATTGAATTTTGTGCGGCAATATCTGATAGCGTCTGTGAAATAATTTCCACTGAGTGTGTTGTTCCCTTTCCATTATCAAGAATCATGAGTAATATCCGCGCGAGTGTGTAATTACAGTGCGCACTTATCTCAAATTGGAACGCAACCCGCGATAAGGCGCTCAATGGTGTCGCTTGGAAAAGAAACGAACCAAGGATATCAGACACCCATGTGTGTGTGTCTGATGTGTGCCTTGGAATGGGGGTCAAAAAACCGCGTTCTCTGAACACAAGCGCGGCGTAAAGAAAGCAAGAAAACCGAACCCACAATCAAGCGGGTATTCCTTCTGATATAAGCCATCCCTCCCCCTCTCTATACCCGGCGTCGGTGTAAAATTGTAATTTATGACCTGAAAACGGACACAAATTATGCATGAGCAGCTAGAGGGTGTGTAATTTCTTCGCTCTACACCAGTAATCCCACTCCAGCTGTGCGTGTGTGTGTATGTGGCGTCGATTCGTTGTGGGAACTGACAAGGTGAAACCCAAGCGAAAATGAAATAGAGTCCTTCTCCGCCGTCGCCGTCGGCTAAAGAAGGAAGACGAAAAAAAACAAAACACTCTGTATACCTGTAACCTTACACCGAACATCTGTTCGCATCTCATCCCCGGCATCAGTTGGAGCGCAGCAGTGCCGTCAAAGAAGCAATCAATTGATGAACGCTTCAGACGTTCAAAGGACCTGTCAGGATTTATTTCCACTGTTTATGCGCCATCGTGTGTGCGAGCAGCGCGCAACTATTGTCCGCTGGGCGGAGAAGAAACAAATGTGCACTTCAGGCGAAGAAAAACGAATAAACATGACACCACCACCAGTGCTGGTGCTTTTTTTTAACACTTACAAAAGAAAAACCATCAAAAACTGTCATTAAAATTGAAAATCTCAGATAAACTCTGCTGACACACAAGGAGGTCATGAGAGTCCGCACACATTCCCACAAAACGAAAAAAAAAAATGGGAAAAGAAAACAGAAGAGTGGAAGAAGAGCTGGGAGACGATGGAATCTGGCGGCTGGTCTGAGATGAGATATTTTATTTAAAGATAGATGTAGTTTTTAATGAAATTTCTTTTCATTTTTTTGTTCTTAAAAGTTTCCGAGAGCAGAAAGCGGGCGAAAAAGAAATTCGAAAGATTTTACTCTAGATCGGATAATTAAGCCGAAATCCCAAGACTTTGAGATAGATTAAAAGTAAAGTTGTTTTTTTTTTCCCTTGTTGCGTGTGGAGGTGGGAATTTCGTTGGATTTCCTTGGAGATATACCAACGGAGGGATGTTCGACTTACCTACTTACTACTTCAACTTAAGCAGCTTCTTACAGGTACTCGGAAAATGTAAATTTTTGAGAGGAGATGAAGGCGACTTGGTGCTTGAGAAATGGGAGACTAAAGTAGTCTACCAAAAAGAAACATCAATGGAAATGGGATTTTTCAAATCCGAGTGTCAAAACAGAAGCAGCGACATTTGCTGTTTAAAGGCAAGCTCAGAAGGACGCAATCGGCAGTTAAAAAGGCATTTGGAAGTATGCGGACAGAAGCGGCTATGGTGGACATAAAATAAGGTGTGTCCGAAGGACTTTTCAAATTTCCAAGGAATTCAAATTAATAGAAAGATTCGAATTCAATTGACTTCGCTAAGTAGACCCGTCCTAGAAACTGAACAAATCAAATTTATCTGCTTTCTAGACTAGGTCCCAACGCAAAGCATTATCATTAGTTTTTCATTAGAATGGAGTAATTCAAAATTACACACAGAAATGTACACATTTCTAAAGGGTGTCCCAACAAGAACACAAGTTTTAAATTTGGCGCCATTCGAATTGTCATTGTTTGACATTTGAACAATTATTATTGTTTGTTAGTAGAAGGTATAAGGTTAATAAAAGTGGAGCGCTACACGAATGAACAACGCATTCTCATTGTGAAATTGGTTTACCAAAATGGTGAAAGTTTTGCGCAAATTTCGATCAACTTGGGTTTTACAATAATGCTCCAAAAGACTCAACTGTAAGGCAACTAATGGAAAAATTTGCTGAAACTGGGTCTGTAACAGATGTAAAGAAAACAACGCGCCTTCGACCAGGTCGATAGACCGAAAATATGGCAGCAGTACGAGATGATGTCGCTCAAACTCCGTCCACCTCAATTCGACACCGAGCTCAGCAAATTGGTGTTTCCAAATCCACTATGCAGCGAATTTTGACGAAAGATTTGCATCTTCATGCATACAAAGTTCAATTGACTCAGGAACTGAAGCCAGCTGACCATGCACAGCGAAGGGAGTTCGTTAATTGGGTATTGAGGGGACAACATGAAAATGCCGATTTTGCCGATAAACTCATCTTTAGTGATGAGGCCCATTTCCATCTTGATGGCTTCGTCAAGAGACAGAATTGTCGCATTTGGGGCGAGGAAAATCCTCGAGGGATTCATGAGAAGCAAATGCATCCTCAACGTGTCACTGTGTGGTGTGGACTTTGGGCTGGAGGAATCATTGAACTTTTTTTATGAAAAAGAGTCAGGTCAAGCGCAAACAGTTTATGGTGTTCGGTATCGTGAAATGATAACCAATTTTTTCGTGCCTAGAATTGAAGAAATGAATGTGAACGGGATGTGGTTTCAACAAGACGGCCAAGACGAGACTTATACAGCCAGAGGAACAATTCAATTGCTGCATCAGTCATTTCCCGGTCGTGTCGCATTTTGGAGACCAGAATTGGCCGCCTAGATTGCGCGATTAAAAACCATTGGACTTGGACTCTTTGGGGTTTTTTGAAGTCGATGGTTTATGCGAATAAGCAGACGACGACTTAAGCCTTAAAAGAGGAAATTGGACGCTGTATTAATGAAATACCGCAGCATTTATGCAAAACGGAAAATTTCATTAAAAGATCGCGTATGTGCCAGCACATAACCTCATCCTGTCTACTTTATGATATAATAAAGAATTCACGATTTTTTTAAAATATCTGCGTTTTATTTAAAATTGAAATCTTGCGTTCTTGTTGGGACACCCTTTAGGAGTGGCATGGTCATTCTCTATCTAAGCAATCTAATAAGTATTCTTACAGGACACCGACGGGAAGGAACACTGCAAGACAGGTGTTTGGGCGAAGAGTATACCCCGACACATCTTTTCTGCAGCTACTCAGCATTGGCCTCCATAAAGAAACAAACTGGGCGAATTTTACTTCACTTTAGTAGGACAAATAACCAAAGCGGATGAACAGCGACTCTGTAGCAACAAACTCGGATCTAAGTAAACCCCAAATTTAGAAATTAAGAAAACCGAGTCATGCAGTTACTAAGTTCAAAAGTTTGCTTTCCCCGGCTATAACTTTGTCCTTCGCCTCTATCCCTTATCATCTTTATTTATAAGATTTCAACGTACAATAATAGAAGACATTTTTGCAGTTTTCCTGGGCCGAGGGATTAGACGTCCTTCAAAAAGAAAAAAGTCCATGAAGTCTGACCTCTGACTCCGACATCTCTGCAGCCAGGTACAACTCCTAGGTAGTGAAAGACGAACTTTGTCTATCTTAGGCTCTTATTGATAAAAATGTTACTCTCTTTCTAAAAACTAATCTGTCCTCATATATCGCCTCGATACTCCTACTTATGTCGCATGACCCAGAAGCATGGACAACACGAAATGCAGACGAAGAGAACATTCGTCACTTCGATGTGGAAATCCTTAAATTTTAATTCGCTCCATTTCTGAAGGACCTGGGAAGAGGAGATTGAACAGCGAATTCGAACGAAGGTTTCGCCTCAGCTGATTAGATCGGTCATGTGGAGCGATTGAATGCTAATGCGCCAGGTCGGAAGGTTTTAAAGTCTGACGGACAACGTTATAGACGAAGTCGTCACTTATATATCTCAAGTGGATGTCAATCTGATAAGGATATTTTTTAAGAAAATTAAACCCTTTCAAGAGAAGCGGATAAAAACTCGGTCCAAAACGAACTAATGTCAGACTAAGGTGAGACATAAAATTGAAGTAGACATGTGGGAGAGTTATGCTGCTCCATCTTCGACCCATTACTGAAGTGCAATGTGGACTTATGACTTGTGTGCTTAATACATCTAACCATTCCAAATAGGAGCACTAAGTTTCCTTTAGTGACTGATACAGGTCACTGGAAACGATTAGCATTTTTTTTTGCAACTCGAGACTCGTTAAGGTGAGAGAGGTTTACAAAAAAAGCAGCAACGACTTACCCTCTTCTTGATTGTTACAGTCTTGCTATACTATAGTGCAGAAGTATGAACAAAATCAAACGAGGGCTTTGAGATTCATGGTCTCTTGGAAAAGAACTGCCTTTGAAATTTCTACCTTACAAGCTAGAAAACAACTACCTTCAGGATGGAACTGATCTTCAACAATTGGACGTCTCCAACCGGGATGATCTTTTGCCAAGTGCTGCCAAGTGATTTTGCAAGGCAAATTGTGTACGCCATAGACATCGAGTGTAGTCAAATTAATTCGAAGTTCTTGATTCAAATTTCTGGTCCTTGAAGATTAATGTGTCGACTAATCGGATCCGAAGATGCTGAAAGTTTGCACAGACATCTGATTGGATTGTGTAGCCATAGTGAATTGTTGACAAATATTTTCAGTCAACAAACTTAGCTTTCTTCGTACACTCTGCGTACAAAACCACCTATGGCAGAGCAACAATATAATATGGTTAATGAAGGTGTACCCTTGGAGGGTCTTTATAGTAAAACAAGAATCTCACAAGTTCACTTCCGGCTACCGAGTCTGTGGATGAAGAAAACGCGATTGTCCGCAATCAATCAGTCTTCTGAGTATATTTCAGTTTAAGCGTTTTGTGTAAATAAAGCAATAAACTCTTGTAATCTCCTGTTACATAACAGCCGATGACTACAGCGTTGCACACATCAAAAATTCGATAGAGTAATCAAGTATCTTAAAACTACTCATTATAACGAGAATTGACAAGGTTTTCGAATTCGATTATCGATCACCTGTGCAGAACGACAATAGAACCGCTGACATTGTTGCGTGACAACTATCAACTTCTCTAAGGAAACTTTAATCAAGATTGTGCAACTGAATATCGTTGGACGGTGTCTTAAGGGCTTATAATATGGCTAGTTAGATTTTCCTCCAACGATTTATTTAAGTAAAGAAAATGTAGGATGAAAAGTATACGAGAGCTAGCCGATATGAACTTCACCTTAACGCCCGATAGTGCCACTATCCGAGGGAGAGTTGAGGTTTTACTTCTTGCTTTCTATATGCATGATAGTACAGCCTCGTTGATGGCTACTAACAAATTTCAGCCGAATCGAACTCAGTTCTACTCTGACCGCGGGCGTGTGCGCAGAGTAGACAAAAAATTACAAAGAGCGGTGTCAGTCGTTGATTCAAGTATTATTTCAGTTTGAAGGTTAGGTTAGGTCAGAGCAACCGTAAGGCAACAGTACTTAGGGCACCCATTGTGACACCAGACACGGATAGTTTCCTGTTGTCTTTTAAAACCATTGTGAACTAGTCATTAAGAATGCCCTGGTAAATGTTGCTTGGTTTACCAAGTCAAATATTATTTCCTTCTTTCTTTTTGAAAAAGCTTGACAGTCACATGGGAGACGAGTGACGAATTTTGCCGCATCCTTGTCTTTGCAACTCCTGCAGAAGCCCCACACATCCCAGACATGGATTCTGGGATGGCGCAATGGCCTGGTATGGCGCCAATTACGATTGGAAGATGTATTTTGTCTTGCCTGGCATAATGAACATTCAAAATCAAACTGTCGCCAGATAGCCTTGGTTCTAAGACAAGTAGAGCTCTCTCACCACCGTTTCTCAGGAGCACTTGTTGTACAGGTGTACAGAGACTCTTCTCCTTTGATGGTGACCGTCAACAAATTTTGTACGGCGTCTGATCGTGGTCTGTATGTTGAAAACGGGTACCACGCGGCATAATGCCACAAAAATCCGCAATGTCATATTGACAGTTCGCTGCTTGAAGGTGCGCGAGAGAGAGCTGAAGCTGTTGACAATTTAAAAAAAAATTGGACATGTGAAAGCTATCAGAGTGATGGGTGTCGCGGTTGCTCGCTCCCTAGAACGAGCACAGTCGAGACCCCACTTCAGGGCATTGTTTGTACTCTGTTTAAGTAGACTCTGAAGGAGTGTCTGCGTTGTTTCGGGAACGTCGACGAAATGTTGAACCACTGAAACACACAAGAGATTCAAGGAAAGCCGAATGGGGGAGAGGGATCAGGACACAATCCTTGTCACAAAATGCCGGAATGTCAAAAATTACGAAGGCCAAACCAATAAACAAATAGACAAAATTTTGAAAGGGGAAATTCAACTGTTTATGGCAAGCTTATCTTTAGTTTTGAAAAAAAAACCTTTTTACTTGATTTTGTATTTGATTCATTTACATTCAGGTCCAGATAGATGGTCGACATCAATAGAACCGGCAATCAGAACCCATACGGAAGGGATGTCACACAAACGACATTTTCCACTGGACAGATGCGGTTTTACAACCCAAAACCGCTCCTTCAGCGACAAGTACAATACAGTCAAGACGGTAAAGGACTTTCCTCCTTTAATTGGGGCGATTGCAATTAAACTGTTCTGCTTGGGTCTCATTTCGAGAGCAAAAGGTACCCAAGGCCACATGTGTGGATTGCAGTAAGAATGGGACTAGAACAAATTAATGGGCGGAAGTGAGTTCACACGCACACATGCGTTTTCATTCCCTAAATGGCGATTTCTTTTAAGTTAGTTGAAAACAATTAGAAATTTTGTGTGTTAATGCATAAAAAGTAGTGATGACCAAATACAATGTGTCCCATGCCAAGCAGAGGAACACGCTAAGCCAGGCAGAGGCAGGCGGACTTGCGGAACGCTCACACAAAACTTGGCGCACAACAGTTGAAGAACATAAAAGGTCTTCGGTGATGAGTTGGAGAGAGCTCAAACGCGGTGCAGAGCTTCGAACTAAATGGTGGTTGTCGCCTTTCGAGGCGCTAAAGGACAGTATAAGACCTCCCTTCTGAAATCTAATAACAATTGAGTGCCACTACAGCCCACAAGGGACCAGGATCTAGCTTCTACAACAACTACTCGTTTTGTGCCTGCTACTGTTCTCTCATGAGTAGAAGGGACCTACAGTTTTTTGCCAACTCCTAACGGCGAGATTTTGAGAAGCTTTTCATAGACAGTTGATACTCTTTGAGTGTTGTCAGCAACTCGAAAGAAGTGGCACCGCGAAAAAAATGCGAAATCTCCTGTCGGGGAATCGAACCTGGACCTTCTGTGTGGCGGTCAACGCATTTACCCACTACGCCGAGGACACCACTTCTGAAATACATATGTGTCTCTTTATTTGCACTGAAGTCTGGCCACTCTATGGCGTGGGGATCGCACTTATGAACCTTCTGCGTAGAATTCAACGTACTCGTTTATGAGGGCTGTCACTGAACCTTAGTTGGCTCTGCATTCCGACGTGGACCTGGGTCCTCAACCAATGAGGGTCTTAAATCAGCTCGTTCTATAGCTGCCTTCAGTGTCGCACGCACAACTGGTTGAGGTCCAATTTCCCGTGCGTGCTACCCCTGAGTCGCTAACTTTCTTTACTGATGTCCCTTTCCAATTGCGTCCATCACATGAGCTGCTGTATGCCATTATGCCTCGTCTCTCGAGGATGGATTGAAAGACTTTCCTGGCTACTTTCCATCTCTACTTCATTCTTTTTATTTTTGCGATCTAATACTTAAGATAGTTAGGTAAGGTGGGTAGAAATTGAAGGAGGGTAGAACTTGTGCCAATTTTGAAGCAAACTAAACAGTAGCAAACGTGAAAGCCAAAAAAAGAGTGAAACTGTTTTACAGCAAAAGTATGAATGTCTAAAAAATGGCATAAAATCAAAAATTAACATGCAGCAAACGTGACATTCTTTGTCATTTCCTTAACTGCTGATTACTCAGTCAAAACGACTCAAAACGACCGCAACGAAACCAGTTTACTTTCTGTGTGTTGTTGATCAACCAATTAGACGAGACAAGGAGACTTTAGAACCAACCGCAAAACCAAATAATTCACCACGATGACCAACTGAAATCACAGTCAACCATAAATAACGCAGAAACAAAAAAAAAGTTCTCATTCTGTAAAAAAAAAAACACCACACACAAAGATTCAAAACCCTCAAGGACATTCACATCGATTCAGGTTGGCAAACACTCGCTAAAAACAAACTCGGTTTCGATCAAAAAGAACCGCACACACACACACCAACAAGCGAAACAAAAATGATGAAAAAGAAGAGGAGACTAATAATTACAGACATCTGCTGAAAAAAACAGGTTTCTGCCGCTGAACCTAAATGACCTTTAACAAAAGAGAAAAGAATACCGACTTCTACACAACGATAAACGCCGCCTTAAGTGAGCTAAATTACCACCACTTGGGCGACGATGGAAGGGGAATACAGAAAAAAAAAAATCAAAATTCGTATGTTTTAGGGGGAGAAGGTATGAAGTGTTGTTGTTTTTTTAATCTCCACTGTATGTCTGCACACACAGCAGCAAGGATGAAGGAACACTGTTTTTAAGTTTTTTTTGAAAATGTATAATCAAAAGAGAAACTACCTTTACAAGGTTATTGACCGTGAATATCGACGAGACAAAGGACGACTTCCTCTTCTTGGACTCTGCAAAAAAAAGAAAAAAAAAAATGAATGGCGTGATTATTTTCAAAAAAAATTAAATTCACTTTTAATGCTCAGGTATACGTAAAATAAATCTTTTGTTTTCTTCGCCCCTAAGCCTTCGGGGCGATTTCCTGCATGCGATCATTCGGAAACGAAACGATGAACAGGGGAAAAAAATGTGAATTCAAGACCAGACATTGTCTGGAGGTCGACTGTAATCTGGGGTTAGAGGATTTATTTCTCTGGAAATATGAAGTCTCTTAAGCTCTGATGAAAACAGGTAGAAACGAAATGCTTCACATCGCCAGGGGGATCATTGATGCAAGTCAAAAATTCTGTCAATTCTTCAGAATTTCCCCTTAACACAGAAGAACGCAGAAAAATAAGCAATAACCTGCGGAGAAGGAAAATTCCATGACAGACGATGAGGGTGAGTGATTGAATGGGAATAGAGGCGGAGTTGATTTTCGGAAATAAAGGATATCAGGGGCTGAGCAGCTTTGTGTGCACATTTTTCTTTTCGTCCCTCCATCTCCGCATGAAGGCCAATCAATCTTTTTCTTCTTCACACTTCAAGAATCCCTATATATTCGAGATGATTCCTTTTCGGGGATGAAAATGAATTGAAACCATACTCATCCTTTATCCTCTTTTCATCATCATCAAGGAAGATGTCTTAAGAAGACTCCTTTAAGAATTTTCTTTTTCGCGTTTCCCTGTCAACACAAAACACTTTTCTTCGGTCAAAAACATCGTACAATGAGATTTAATTGCTTGACACTTGATTTTTGAGGAGATTTTCATTTGCTCTGACACATTACATGGCCTTAAGGAACTGCCTGTCATCTGTCCGTGTTTTGCCTCTCTTGCCAACGTGTTGGAGCTCACTTCCTGAACCAACGAGATGAGTGGCATTCCCAGTGAGTCATAAAATAAATCATCTCTGTGAATGACTGAAAAATGAGACCAAGAGTGATGCATGGAAAATTACGTGCACGTTTAGCGTGTAAGGACAAATTCAAACACTGGTTCAAAAAGTGATGCGCTATGTTTTCCTAGAGGACAAACAGAAGGCCACAAATAAACGCTGCCATTTTTGGAGCATAGGATGCCTAGGGATCATTTCTTCTTTCTTGTTTTTGAACTTCGTTTGACTGTATATCTTGTTTAAATTTGCAGGACAAATGTCTGGCACCTCACGGGAGCTATAAGAACTGTGTGGTTGGATGCTTGACAGTTTATCTTGTTGAAATGTTTAAGGACACATGTCTAAGACCGCATGACAGCAGGAAGAAAACTCGAGTCTGAATAACTGCAAAAATACAAAAACCTGCATAAAAGCTGCCAAGTTTATGAAGACGGACGGAATGGGTTTGATGGCATCCTTGCTGTCAACAAAAATAGCCATACTTTGTTAAGGCTTGACATTAGAATGTTGTCGAACAAAGCTGCTGGAGCAAATGGACTGTCCGTAGAACTGTTTAGAGCAGCTGGAGATGACCTGGTTGGGCGCATGCATGCATCATTTTTTTTGTTAGATGTGGTCGAAGGAAGGCATTCCTGATGAGTGGAATTTAAGCATCGTTCGTCGGGTCCACAAGAAAGAAGACCCCTTTGACTGTGCCAACTATGGAGCGATCAGTTTACTTAACATTGCTTGCAAGATCCTTTCTGCCGTATTGTGTGACATCGACTGCAAGATCCGCTCTGCCGCATTGTGTAAACGTCTAAAACCGTTCGCCAACAACCTGATAGGGTCTCATTAGTGTGGTTTCAGGCCAGGGAAGTCCACCATCGACCAAATCTTCACACTACGGCAGATCTTGGAAAAGAGTTAAGAAGTTCAGATCGACACGCACCACCCATTCGTCGATTTAAAGGCCGCATATGACAGCGTTCATAGAGACGAGGTGTACAGTGTCATGCTTAGTTTCGGCATTTCTACCAAACTCGTCAGATTGTGAAGGATGACAATGGGAAACTCTTGCTACTCCGTCAAGGTCGGTAATCAACTCACTGAGTTGATTGACGAGTATATAAAGTTTAATGTCAGAGATGGTACTAGACAAGATAAAGCGCTGTCATGTGACTTCTTCGACATCATTCTTGAGATGATTGTGCGTAACTCACAAGTCAACACCAGAGGCACCATCTTCCAAAAGTCAGTTCAATTGCTTGCTTACGCCGACGACATTGACGTGATTGGACGAACACAGCGAGCCGTCAATGACGTGTTTGCCAGCATTGAAGCGAAAGCGGCTAAAATGGGTCTGGTGGTTAATGAGGGCAACACACAACATCGACATCTCGGACAGAGCGTGCCACTCGGCAGCAGAAACTTCGAGGTTGTCAAGGACTTCGTCTACCTGGGCTCCGCAATAATGGGGCAACAACATAAGTTCCCAAATCAAACGCAGAATCACTCCTTCCAATCGCTGTTTCTTTGGGCTCAAGAGGCAATTGAGTAATTAGTAAAGCCCTCTCTTGAAGGACTAAGCTTGCTTTATATAAAACCTTGATCATACCAATCCTACTCTATGGCGCGGAAACCTGGACGTTACTAAAAGCGGATGAGGCCCAGGTCCTTAGTATTTTTAAGAGAAAAGTTTTGCGTGCGATTTTGGTCCTGTTTGCGTTGTTGGCATCTGGAGGAGAAGATTTAACAACGAATTCTATGGGATGTACAGCGGCATGCGTCTAGTCAAGCGTCTTCGGATACAACGCTTAAGATGGACAGGCCATGAGGAGCGTATGGACACCACTGCTTCGGGCCGAAAAGTCTTCGAATCCGAGCCATTAAGACAACGCAACAGAGGACGGCCTAGGCTAAGGTGGCGCACACAAGTGGAGATGGACCTCAGTCAACTCTGAGAGCGCAACTGGAGGCAGTTGACAAGAGATCATCCTAGCTGGAGATGCATGTGGGGTGAAACCAAGGTCCACCCCGGATTGTAGAGCCATGGAAAGAAGAAGAACAAGAAGGTGTTGGGATGTTATTTGACGATACGACAGAATGTCTGCAGGGACATAAAGAATACATTCAAATGCAATTTAGTCGAATATTCTTGAAATCAAAATTCTATCTGATTCGCTCACCTTAATCCTTTTCTGTATTTCACTCAGCATATACAAGTTACAGCCCTTTCTTCTAACTCGGGCTTTTGTAAAAGTTCGTCTAACGCAAAATAATTTTGAGATCTTTCATAAAATCGACTTCCATCAAGTCAACTGAAATACCACACAAGTCACGTGTCGATCTTAGAACCATCTTCCAATGACTAACGCATTCAACCAATTTAAAGCGATCTTCTTTGACGCATGACGACTCACAAAATGTTGACGATCCGGGATCGTGATACATGTAAAATTGCAAATTCATCACCCATTTGTTAATTTTATTCACGTAGAAAATCGTAAAAAAATCGTGCAACGAGATCTACCGTTTTATCCCAAATTTGGCTGAGGTGAATTTGTTAAGGTTCTATAAAAAGCAAATAGCGTCGGTATGACAAAACGTTCCAAGTGGGTGCATCATTAAAAAACTATACGTTTTATGATGCTGATGTCACATTGGCATTGGTATATATGACAACACTTGTAATACCTCTTCGCTTAGTTTTTTGATGGCATATCTTAAATGGATAGTGGGTCGACCTACACGCCTAAAGTCCCAAATTCGAGTTTCTGACAAGGAGTACTAACTCTCGAAGAAAAGTAAAATTATGTCGTTTGGAGTCGGCAATAAAATGTAGGTTCCCTTGACTCATGAGAGAACAACACCAAGCAAATCGCGAATAGTTGCCAAAGAAACTAAGTTCTGGTCCCTTGTGGGCTGCAGTGCCACTCAATTATTATTAGAAATCCTTCTCCCCTTCTGCGAGTCATCACAGACGAGGTCGTTCTCTGTTGCTTTTTTCTAATGGGTTCAAAGACACTTCGGGCTTGATTCAGACATCCTACATGGTATAGCTTTCTTAAGCGTTGCACAAGTACACACTTGACTACTCGCATGCCACAGCCTTCATTGGTCGTTGTGAAATCTTCTTCTTCCGATGCCATCAACGCAAGGGGAATAAAAATCGCACAAAACACTTTTCCCTTGAAAAGACCATGGACGTCCTTCTCTCCTTGAAAGAACGTCCCGGTCTCTGTGTCATCGACCACGGAAGGGATAATCAAAACGTTGCTAGAAGTTAGAACTTGGTCATTCGAGTGAGCGCTCGATTTCCGGTCAAGCCCAAGGAAACAGCGATGGACAAGAGTTATTCTTGTTCTTTAAGTAAGTAAGTTGTCCTTATAGACAGGGGAGCCGCGAAAGGTAAAGTCTTTGACTACCTTAAACTCCTAAAATACCAGGCAAACGACACTAAGATTCCTCTCGTTGCGCATACTTTTCTCCGCTTATTTCCTGCAAATGATAAGGTGGTACATGGACCAAACAAGATAATCTGCAGTTGTTTTCAAAAATTACGAGGGTTGCCTTTTATATTTCGGGATTAGAGAACAAAAACAAATATTAATCATCGAAAATAGCTCTATTTTTTTTTTTTCAAAATATTCCCCATTAAGATCTATACACTTTTGCATGCGTTTGAACCAATTGTCGAAGTACTCTTGCCACTCTGATAAAGGTATCTCCTAAAGATGCATTCTGAACGCATCGGCCGCTTCGGCTTCGAAAAACGTTGACATCTTATTTTATTTTTTACGTACGGGAATAAAAAAAGTCATTCGGTGCCAAGTCAGGACTATACGGCGGATGACTCATCAAATCGATGTTTTGAGTGCTCAAAACTGCAGTTGTTTGAGCGGATGTGTGAGAGCTCGCATTGCCTTGGTGAAGAGTGATCCGTCTTAGGTGGTTGCTTTTCCTGTTTTCTTGGAAGACAACTGGCAAACAAATGGTTGTGTACCACTCAGAATTGACTGTTCTGTGTTGTTCTGATTTTAATTGATTTTAATTCATTTTTATTAGTTCATTCTACGTTACTTACATGCTAGACAAAAACACTTAAAGCTAGCTTACCAATATAATCTAATGATCTTAATTCTAACTTACTGACTCTTCACGAGTACTCTAAGCTAATCTAGGTAGTTTATTTTATGCCTTTCGGCCTCTTATGTTTTTTGGATGTATTGCTTAAAACTATGTAAATTTTTGATTTCCTCCAAGAAAATTTGGGAAAAACTTGAATTTCTTGGTTCTTATAGTTCTTAACCTAACCTAACCTAACCTAAATAATCCTTATATACTATCTTAAACGAAATTTAAACTTATAACTATATACAATTAAATTAACCTAAACTTAACTCTACTTAACTATTTACAGCCACTTAAATATGTCCGCATAACTAATACGGACGCGCGCACCAGGGCGTATGTGTTATTTATATGCTGTACATATATATTTAATACGCCGTGGTGCACCTTTTTTTTTGCGTTTTGTTTTTTTTTTTCGTTTTTTTTTTATTTATTTATTTTATTTATTTATTTTTTTTTTTTTTAGTTTTTTTTTTTTTTTTTATTTTTTTTTTTATTTTTATTTTTTTTTTTTTTTATTTTTTATTTGTAATACCAAATTCTTAAAGTACCTTAACCTACGTGAGTTGGCCCTATAGACAGACCCAACTAAAATGTCAATTTATATTAGCGGCATCGAACGCTGGTTCTGATGTAACCACCAATAAAATTGCCGTTCTTTCGCAGAAACTGCTCTGTCACGGAATCTGTGTTGTTCTAGTGGTACAGTTGTGACATGTCCAGTTTTTCCAAAAATACAGGCTTGGAAGTGCTTCGTGCGCGAACAACTTTTGTTGGATTTGGCTCATTTTGAAACACCCATACAATCGACTGTTGTTTACTTTCGGGCTCATACGCGTAAATCCACGATTCATCACCTGTCACGAAGTCATAGACGTGTTTCGAAGCACCGCGATCGTATTTTTTGAGCCTTTCTTTCGACCAATCGACACGAGCCTTGTTTTGAGCCATTGACAAATTGTGTGCGATCCAACGCGAACAAATTTGTTTGACGGTCAAATGTTCATGCAATATTGAATGTATGCTGGTCGCACTGCTGCCTAAGGTTGTCTCAATCTCACGATAGGTCACATGACGATCTTGCATTTGCACAGCATCAATGGATTCCGGAACAACAACTGATTTTGGACGACCTTCACGAAATTCGTCTTGGAGTGAACTACGACCTTGGTTGAAGTCAACATACCATCGATAAACACTGGTCCTTGATGGAGCTTCATCGCCAAAAATTGAATTAAGTTCATCGATGCACTGTTGTTAAGTAAATCCATGTGGAAAGTTGTAAAAAATAATCACACGAACATTTTCACGATTTAATTCCATTTTTTGGGCGAGATGAATCTTTTAAGTTACTGTAAACAACACAAATAGCGCTCGTATGTCGAAACGTTCTGAGTACGTATAACGTCAAAAATTACAAACTTTACGATAGAACTGGCAGTTGCCAGATTGCAACACTAGTGTTGCCCAATCCCGTAATATAAAAGGCAACCTTCGTATACAGTTCTGCAGTCAGCTCCAGAAACTTCGTCGGAATTCAGTCTCAAAATTGCTATCTCTACCTCGGCTAAGCCAGGTGGACGGAATCCGTGCCAATCGTCGTCCAGCGTGAATTTAGCATTCTAGCTGACAGAGTTATTTTTCAGAATGATGTCAGTTGGCGTCGACGTTTAACAATATTCAGAAAGGTTTTTTTTTTTTAAATCCTTAGCACCGACTGCCGCTCTACTGCAATTTTACAGTTCCCGTACCTAGGGTCGAGGTTTATATCCACGGAATATACTCGCCAAAATATATTTCCATTCTCGACCAATCCTTCTTCTTTCTAATGAGAAGCTAGTGCTCTTGCTTCTTCAGTGCTTATGAGCAGATCTCGTCTTCCATGGAACCATGTCGATATCTTAAGCCTTTAGAAGCTTTAAATTCTCTTTTAACATCCAAATGCAAACCAATAGATTCTACTTAACCAATGTTTGATTACATTCCCCGCTATAAACCATAATGGATGGCATAACGTAAACCTCAAACACCAAGCGTACGTCCCTGCAAAAAAAAACGAAAAGCTCTCATGCTGCACTATAATTTAAAGTGTTTCATTTCGCTTCTGCACCATTCCCGCAAACACCCCTAAGACACACGACCTGACACAAGAGCACTTTCGCACACTGTAACGCCGTTGTTTCACTCGCAAAGGACATGAAATCGATCCGATATTCATTTCACACAGTGACGCAGTAATAATTCAACGTCCCTCCACCGTCTCCTCGCAGTGCATACACAAAACCCATTTAAGTTCTGCATGTCATATTGAAATTAAAAAAAATTTCACATTTCCGTCAATCTTAGAATTGCGTGCCCGAACGAATATTCGCGTATCACAGCAATTACACTCTCCTAACCCTACAAACGAGAGTGACGAGAGAGCGCCGCGCACCTTCCCCCCTCCCAAAGCCACCCACATTAAGTAAAATTGCCAAAGTGTGTTCCTTTCCTTTGTTTCTTTTTCACAACTTTTCGTTTTTTTTTTTTTTTGCGATTTTATTTCCGAGTCAATAAGAGAATACAAATTTCATTTGTTTATCATTTCATGACGATTTTCTTTATTTCACCAATTTTCCACTGCCTGGGAGGGGCAGCGAGAGTTTGAGTTGAGTCCACTCGCCCCCAACCCGCCCTCAAGGTGGGAGGATTGCCACCATCGCAATTCGTCAGCAATTTCCTTTCGCAATTAAAATGATGGAAAATCGTTTATTCCTCGGCCTTTATCAAATTTCTTTGTGTGTGTGTGTTTGTGTAGCCCCCCTGTATCCCTGTCATGACGCGGCCTCTTGCCGGTGGCTTGTGGCCATTTTTGTCCATCATTATGATATCATAAGGCCGGGCCATGAGAACGAAAAGTCAACAGCTGCATTAGAGTGAAGATAAAAAAGAATAAAATTGACAAAAAGGGAAAAAAATTTCCAAAAAAAAATAACGTTCAAAATTAATCCGTCGGCTTTGGGCTTTGTTTGTGTATGGCGGCAGTGAGACTTTTGTTGGACTTTCTGTTCGGAGTTGGCGGATTGGGAATACAAAGTCAAATATGCGACCGTATTCTGCGAGTGGGGGTGGAGGGGGAGGAAATGGACGTTTATTTGTTTGATGAGGGCCTTGCAAGTTTGTTTTTTTCCGTGCGCAGACAGTATCGATGACAAGGCGTGTGACTTTGATTGATTGCCTTTGAGGTTATGTGTGCGCACTTTGCATGGTGGCAAATGCCAAATCGAGGAAAAGATATGGATAGCTTTTTGGGCATTGAATGGGAATATACAAGGGCGTTCCGATAAGTTCCTAACTTACAAAAGCAAAAGTGGTGATTTATTCGTCCACATAGACCTCTTTCAAGGTCAGTACACTTGATCCAGGAATGCCCGAACTTCCCTTATCCGTTTGCTGAATGCAACTATAACCCTATCATTCGGTACAAATTTTTACATGACTTAACGACTTTTTTTAAATTTGGAAACAAAAATCAGTGGCACGGAGTCAAATCTTGAGAATATGGTGACTACGGGCAGCAGTACGTCATCTAATTTCATCAATTTGGCTTTGTACGTTTGAATAAACAATATTTGTGTATAGCGCTCAAGTGAAAAGAAATTTGTATTTATTTATAAGCAAAAAAATTGGGTGCCTTTCAAGTTGAAACCGAGAGATATCGAAAGGCGATTTTTCATCTTGGAACTGCCTCTTGAAAGACATAAGACCTGCACCGGATGGTGACAGGAGATGAAAAGTGGATATAAAGGTTGTCCCAACAAGAACGCAAGATTTAAATTTTAAATAAAACGCAGATATTTAAAAAAAATCGTGATTTCTTTATTATATCAAAAGGTAGACATGATGAGGTTATGTGTGGAATAACACATCAACCAGATGGCCGCGGCGTTGCTGGCACATACGCGATCTTTTAATGAAATTTTCAAAGACCGTTTTGCAGAAATGCTGCCGTATTTCATTAATGCAGCGTCAAATTTAATCTTTAAAGACTTGAGTCGTTGTCGGCTTATTCGCATAAACCATGGACTTCAAAAAACCCCAAAGAAAAACAGTCCGATGGTGTTAAATCGCACGATCAGGCGGTCAATTCTGGTCTCCAAAACGCAAAATAACACGACCGGGAAATGACTGATGCAGCAATTAAATTGAGTCTCTGGCTGTATGAGTCTCGTCTTGGCCGTCTTGTTAAAACCACATCCCCTCCACATTCATTTCTTCAATTCTAGGCACGAAAAAATTGGTTATCATTTCACGATACCGAACACCGTTGACTGTTTGCGCTTGACCTGACTCATTTTCATAAAAAAAAGGTCCAATGATTCCTCCAGCCCAAAATCCACACCACACAGTGACACGCTGAGGATGCATTTGCCTCTCGTATATCACTCGAGGATTTTCCTCGCCCCAAATGCGACAATTCTGCCAATTGACGAAGCCATCAAGGGCCTCATCACTAAAGGTGATTTTATCGGCAAAATCAGCACTTTCATGTTGTCTCTCCAATACCCAATTAACGAACTTCCTTCGCTTTGCATGGTCAGCTGGGTTCAGTTCCTGAGTCAATTGAACTTTGTATGCATGAAGATGCAAATCTTTCGTCAAAATTCGCTGCATAGTGGATTTGGAAACACCAATTTGCTGAGCTCGGTGTCGAGTTGAGGTGGATGGAGTTTGAGCGACATCATCTCGTACTGCTGCCATATTTTCGGTCGATCGACCTGGTCGAAGGCGCGTTGTTTTCTTTACATCAGTTACAGACCCGGTTTTAGCAAATTTTTCCATTAGTTGCCTTACAGTTGAGTCTTTTGGAGCATTATTGTAAAACCCAAGTTGATCGAAATTTGCGCAAAACTTTCACCATTTTGGCAAAACAATTTCACAATGAGGATGCGTTGTTCATTCGCGTAGCGCTCCATTTTTATTAACCTTATACCTTCTACCAACAAACAATAATAATTGTTCAAATGTCAAACAATGACAATTCGAATGGCGCCAAATTTAAATCTTGTGTTCTTGTTGGGACACCCTTTACTACAATAACTCCAAGAGGCAAAATACTATGCAAAACCTGTTGAATCCGTTCCGTCATTCTTTCACGAAGCCAAAGAAAAGCATCCACCATGCATCGAAGGTCAATCTCTGCATGTGGTGAGACCAAACGGGCTCCAAACGGAAGTGCTAAAACCAGGCCAGAAACCATTAACGACCAACGTTATCTACTACAACTAATGCGTTTCAGCCGTGCATTGCATAAAAAACCGGCATTAGAAGGTGATTTGACAACAAGATTACGCTCGGCTCCACGTGGCTGTAGCGGTCAAAAACTAATTGGAAACTTTGAAATGGGAGATCTTGCGCGACCAACCGTATTCTCCAGAACTTGCCTCTTCGGCCCATCGCCCCTCCCCCTCCACAGCCTACTGGCTCTTTTTGCCGGATGCAAAACGACTTGGCGTGTCACCAGTTCGGGTCTTCTGAAGAAATCGAGGAATGACTCAAAGATGCGATCGATGCCATAGTGGACTCAGTTTTCAAAGATGACAATCTCATAGTCGTTTTTCCGGTCCACAATAAGGGAGACCCGCTCGACTGCATCAACTATCGAGCGATCAGTCTCCTCAACATCGCATGTACAATCCTCTCTGCCCGATCGTACATGCGATGTTGTATTGTGTCTGTATTGTATGAGCTCCTAAAGCCGTTCGTCAACAACCTGATAAATCCTTATCAGTGTCGTTTCAGGCCAGGGAAGTCCACCATCGACCAAATCTTCACACTACGGCAGATCCTGGAAAAGAGTAAAAAAGTGCAGATCGACACGCACTAACACGCACTATTGGTCGATTTAAAGGCCGCATATGAGAGCGTGCATAGAGACGAGCTGTAGAGTGTCATGTCAAGTTTTCGCATTCCTATGAAACTCGGCAGATTGCAATGGATGACAATGAAAAATTCTCGCTGCTCCGTCAAGGTCGGAACGAACTAACTAAGACCTTCAATATCAAAAGAGATTTTAGACAAGACGACGCATTGACTCACAAGTCAACACCAGTGGCACGATCTTCTAAAAGTTCGTTAAGCTTACGCCGACGACATTGACGTGATGAGACGAATACAGCGAGCCGTGCCATTGAAGCAGAAGCGGTTTAAATGGGCTTGGCCATAAATGAGGGCAAAACGAAATTTATGCTGTCATCAAGGGATACACAACAAAGGATACACAACATCGACGTCTCAGATAGAACGTACCACTAGGCAGCAGAAACTTCAAGGTAGGAAAGGACTTCGTGTAACTCGGATCCGCGGTAAATATGGACAACAACATCAGTACCGAAATCAAACGCAGAATCACTGGTGTCAATCTAGAGATTGGGCCCAAGAGGCAATTGAGTAACAAAGTCTTCTCTCGAAGGACCAAACTGTCTTTTAAAATGGCTCCTAAAATATTATATCCAAACATCATCATGCAGGATGTAAGGGGAGTGTGACAGACAGGCGGACAGACGAATACACTAAAATTAAAAATGGTTAGCATTGCTTTTGGGAACGAAACCTTAAAAAAGTGGAACGTCTACTATATTTGGTTAGTAGAAATAAAAGCAGCGAGGATAAAAGTACAAAGTTAAGATCGAATAAAGCGAAACTTTGACTTGAAACGTTCGATTTATGAATGTGCGCAACTCGGCAAAAATCGGTTTTAACTTATCCTTTATTTTGGATCATTATTTACAAGTGCAGATTGTTCTTGCAAGAGTTTCCAGAGTTTACGGCTTTCGAGGTGCGTCTTTGATGCGATTACATCGTACACTACCAACGAGGTTGGGCTAAATTCAAAAAGTCGCCTGCTTATGTTTGGGTATAACTTCTGAGGAATTGGAGTCGATGGTGGCGATTTAAGTGGCGTGGAATTCTTAGGTAAATTGCCTGCGCAACCCCTTTAGTGAAACGTTCATGCCACTGATGAAGATGCTGAGTCCTGCATTGACACGATAAACTCCAATGCTCATTCAGAAACTTTTTCTTTGTCATCAAAATAAAAATCAGAACCCTCTATACCAAAAAGCATGAAAATCAGTATGCATGAGGTGTCAATTTAATTAAAAACCCATTGACCAACGTAAATTCTTCGTCCTAAATTCAGCCTATCCCAATCGTACACATCTCAAAGAACGATCGAAAATAGAAGTAAATCCATCACCAACTCGCTTCTTGTCAAACAGACTGTTTGAATATTCCAATGAAACCATCATTAGAAGAGTGCGGTTTGAAAACTTCGGCAATATGGTCATGTGACGGGCAGCGATTCCGTCGTCTCGCCTGGTCAGTGGGTTCGGGAATGAATGTTTGTTGTGGCGGCGATGGCGACGACGATGGTGGCGGCCATATCGAAATGGAGAGCAATCGCTGTCCGTCCCAGAGTTCGTCTAATTTCGTTTTCGTTTTCGATTTATTTCTTGTTTTTATTTCGCATTTTATTAGTGTTTGTTTACGCTAGGAATAAAAAGCTTATTCCACTTTTTGTTTGTGCCCCAGCGCACTGTTGGTCTGTTATGGGGACTCTCCGTTTGTCTGCTGACTGTTTATTCTTCGTGGCTTTAACTCTTGCGATTGTGCGATGTATGTACACACTCGCACACGCTTTGCGCCTCTTTAAACGGATACAGCAGCAGACGCGGTAATCATTGAACTAATATTCTCCTCCAACTCGACTCGACTCCTATGGCACACAGAAGTCTGGCGGATGGTGGTTCGTGTGTATTTCCGCTTTTATTTGTGCCCCTGTTCCTCTTCGCAATCGCATGCTATTTTAAGATGAAATATTTTGTTTTGATACCCATTCTGGTGGGGTTATGGAGTCTGCAGCTGGAGCGAAAACAAAAGGGGGTTTGGGAGCTTTGCGCCATTTGCATGCAAAAGATTCCCCCCGTCTTCTTTCGAATCGTTTGTGCGTGACTGTAAGATGAAATGACGATGACGAACTAATGATAAACTGAAACGCAGACAGACAAGTGAACAGCAGCAGCAGCGGCAATGGAGATGAAACAATTTTCTAGATGTGTGCGAATCGATGGGTGGATGTGAGGAGCAGGAGAACAGGAGTCTCTCTTATGTTTGGGAAGTTGGGTGTGTGTTTTCTTTTTCTGTTTTTGTTTTTGCATATCCCCACGTCGGGGAGAAGGCTGCGCAAATAATATTCTAAATGAGTTTTTTGGATATTGGATGGTAAACATGCAGTGAAGTGAAGTGTGAAATGAGATTCGGGTTTCGGCAAACTCCACAAAGTACCACAATCGCATTAAACGCTAAGCCGATTGAAAGTTTATATATGAGCATCTCTTAAAAAATAAATGTTTGCGATAATATTAATTTCTCCGTCACCGTCTCTCTCTCATTTCTCTCATTCGAAATTGCTTTGCAAAGATAAGATGTTCGAAAATAATGTGTGACTGGGTAGGATGATGCAATTGAGGAACTGACATCATTCTCGATAAAAAAAAACGACAAAGCCGTTAACATCTTTAATTTGCTTAAGAGTTGCAAGGCACTACTGTGAAGTGTATTAGATCACAAATATGTATGTTAGCACTTTGTTTTATGTTTTAAAGTGATTTTGATTAACAGCTTGAAAGGATCACATTTGCCATTTGAATAACTGACAGTGATGTTCACTTAAAATTGTCAAAACAAAAATATGTTCCATTGTGAATGGAGCAAGGCGTTTTTTACCGGCTTTACAAAATATTTTCTAATAAGAGGGTCAAATAATGAGCCACATTTCCTCACATTTGGCATGTACAGTGGTGTTCATAAAAATAGTAGTGCTTCTCAAAAAAGACAAATAATTTTCTATTAATTCAAATTTGTATTATTTTTTCAAAAAAGGTATACAAAAGTAAAGTACTTCAGTCTTAACAGGTATATCACAAAAAAAAACGTTGTTCATAACTTTTAACTATTTTTTTTGGTCGTAGTAATATTTCGCAGTTGTTCATAAAAATAGCTGTGTTTTTTGGTTTAACCATAAAGTGTCTCAGAAATTATTATTTAGAGTTTAAAAAATATTTGTGTACTCTTGTTATACTTTAAAGTTAGAAATATGGGCCGATCAAAACATTGTACCGAAGATATGCGGAATTTGATCAAAAAATTGCGTTCGAAGGGAAAAGCATATGCTTTAAGTCAGGAAATCATAGGATATTCAGCGAAAATGGTCAGCAATGCGCTAAACTGGAGAGTTAGGCCAGAAACACGCGGTCCAAAAAGAGTGACGGCTAAGCGAACTGACCGAAAAATTATCAACATGGCAAAGGAAAACCCTTCAATAAGCTCCAGACAGATAAGGGATGAACTCCAACATCCGGTGAATGCTGTGACGGTTAGAAGACGTCTTCTAGAGGCTAAACTACCAGCTCGAAGCCCGCGAAAAGCAACGCTTTTGACAAAAAAGCATGTGCAAAAAAGATTGGCATTCGCCAAGTTTCACAAAAATTGGCCTAAGGAGAAATGGAGGAATAATTTATGAAGCGATGAAAGCAAAATAGTCTTATTTGGGTCCAAGAGTCGTCGGGAATATGTAAGAAGACCAAAGAATGAAGAAAATAATCCCCGTTATAACTGTTAAACACGGAGCAAAAGTAATGATTTGGGCCTGTTTCTCATATAATGGGGTTGGGTCTATATATCCTTTCAAGGGTATAATGGACGGTGCTGAGTACGTTAAAATTTTAGAAGAGATTATGCTGCCATATGCCCAGGAGGAAATTCGACTAGTTTGGGTATATCAACAAGATAATGACCCAAAACATACGTCAAAACAGGCAAAATCTTGGTTTCGATGAAAAAAGAATAACCGTTATGGAGTGACCAGCACAATCCCCTGACCTAAACCCCAGTGAGAACTTGTGGGGCGATGTTAAAAATTCTGTCCATGAGGTCAAACCAAAAAACGCCAAGGAATTGTGGGAGGAAGTACGAGACTCATTGGAAGCTATACCAGTTGAGAGATGTCGGAGTCTGGTGGACTCAATGCCACGAAGATGCAGCGGAGTGATAATAAACAAAGGCTTTGCTACAAAGTACTAATGGTAAGCTGTACATAATAATGATTTCATATTGTTTCATTGATTTCTGTTGTCTAGGCACAGCATAATTCTAAACACTGCTATTTTTATGAACACAACTGTACAAACACTGGTTTTCTAGAAGTTTTTCAAAATCCATATAAGACTGACAGTTGACAAAACTAATTTTGAATTTTTGTGAATGAACCTACAATTCAAATAACAGCTATAGCAGAAAACTCATGGACACCTCTAAGTTTTCATTTTGTCATAAAATAAATTAGATCATTTTTTTCTTTCAAAAAAATTAAAATGCCAGAACTTTAAAAATATTTTTGATTGCTTTCAGATGATTTTTTACCTTTCTAGATTAGCCACTGAAGTCGCTATGCAGTATTTATGCCCATTTCAGGCGAAGTCCAAACTTTGGTGTTTTTATCGCCAAACTTCGCCTTTAAAATACTTCAGGCAGAGAAATCCAACGGACTTGTGGAATATTGTTTTTAACCAATTTTGGTTGACGCGTTGACGTTGCCGATGCGGAACCTTGTTGAAATGTCTATGCCCACCGACTGAAATTTTTATTGGTCCAATGCTTTAATACTACATCTAAGACAGTTTCATGGTCGTATTAATTTAAAGGCTTCGGTGCGAAAATACGAGTAGAAAGCTACCATCAGAGGTTTTGACAGCCCAAACAAGACGCTGCCTGCTTCCTGGTGGCCGCCCGAATGTGCACGTTTTCGAAGAACCTCTCTGGGAAGAAAACTTGATAATTTTGAGACTCTCTTTGTCCATTACTGTATATGACTATATAACAACATATAGTCATTCGGTTTGTCGAAACAACTGGGGTCAAAACTTATGACTCGAAGGACCAAAGTCTTGCTCTACAAGACCCTTATACTGCCAGTCCTGCTTTATGGAGCTGAAAGCTGGACGATAAGCAAGTCTGCAGAGCAAATTCTTGGTGCCTTCGAAAGAAAAATTCTACGTCGGATATATGGTCCCGTCTGCGAGGAAGGTGAATGGAGGAGAAGACATAACCGCGAACTCTACGAGCTGCACCAGGATGTGGATGTAGTACGGAAGGCAAAAATCCGTCGACTACACTGGCTCGGCCACATCGAACGCATGGACAGCAACGCTCCAGCGAAGAGGGTCTTCGAATCTGAGCCTCCTGGTTCGAGAAGAAGAGGACGACCGAATCTCCGGTAAAGAGACCAAGTCATCGCGGATGTAAGACAGCTTGGCCTTGATGACTGGAAGCAGCGTGCCCAGAACCGTCAGCGATGGAAGGCAGCAATGGCTCAGGCTCTGACCCTTCATGGGTCGCCGGCCTGATAAGTAAGTAAGTAAGTCATTCGGTCACATTTTAAGTGTTTTTTTTATATTTTTAAGTGAGAATTTCTTTCAACGACGTAGCTGAGAACTACATGTAAGGGCAACCAGTTTTTCTTGCCTTCACTAAAAGAACATCCAAACTATCTTAAAGTTGACATTCAGACACAAATAGATCAGACTCATACAACAAATTTATTTTGTGGTACTACAGCCCACATGGAACCAGCTCCTAGCTTCTTCAGCAACCTTTCTTTTCAATGCCTCCTCTACCTTTCTCACTCATCCTTAGACTTAGACATGAAAGTTAAGTTAAGATTTTCAGAATTTTTGTAGTTTGAAGTAAGCCTAATAACTGAGAGTGCTCCCCCAAGCCAAATCTCAAATTTAAATTAACGAACGATTGAGTCATGGACTTTAAGGTCAGAGTCAAAATATTGATGTTTCAACTCATTGCTCCACAGAATATAAATTTTAAATTGAGCTCATAGAAATTTAATATGAAGTTGTACTTTTTGAGATAAAAAAAAAACATTAAAATAAGCGACATCGTTTAAAAAAAACTTGTTCAATAAACAATAGGAATGATGACTTTGATATCTTAATAACTACAGCTATGCATGCTGGGGATTATAGCTCGAAAATATTCGCCTAAAAATGAAGATCACTAGAAGATATAATGCAAAGTTGCCTCACCTTAAACTTTAGTTGAACAATGCGAGACCTGTGACCAACCTTAAATGAAAAAGAAAAATGTCTGTTAGTAAACAAGTTCATAATAGTGATGGAAAATATATATAATTATGTAAATATATATTTAGCGAAAAATAAGAATTTCAAATGTACTACTTTCTTTGTATTAACATGAAAATAATAATAGAAACAATTTTTTTATGTTTTCTGAAGAATTAACCTACAGTAGAAGTGTTTTATTTCCCTTTAACATTTAATTGTTGCACCATTGCTTTCAAGGATTGCTTTGCATCTTCCACGTCCCACAGAAGTGACTAGTTTGCCACAAATCGAGGGCGTTTAGAGTACCATTCATCTTGTATTTTGGACGAAAGTTCTTTCTCATTTTTGACTTTGCGGTTTTCGATCGAGCGCTTAAGAAGTCCCATTAAGTTTCCTATTAGCTTTAGATGACCACTCCATAACAATGATTTGGATTTAAAAAAAAAACAGTCCTAAGCCAATTTTGAGGTGTTATAAGGGCCTTTGTCCTCCAAAAACTTCCATTTAAGACGCATGTCCTCCTTAGCACATGGTAGAAAAATTTTTTTATTATTGCTACATAATCTTTAGCACACATTTTGTCCTTTATACGAAAAATTGGACCAACCAGAAAAGCACCTCAAAATTATTGAGTTGACTCTACCATGTGCCACTGTCTTTGCATGAGGTCGAGTTCAGAGTTCTTTGGTCGTCTAAAGTAAAATTTTCTTTCGGAAGTGATTCTCTGATTTATATTCTTCCTGCTCAAGTATGGAGCTTTTCTGGGACTTCTGCCAAGAAGATCTGCTTCCATTTATCGGTGGCCGAAGGTCCAGGTTCGAGTTCCGGACTGGACAAAATCCATCACGACGCCACCTCTTTCGAGTTACTGACAACACTCAAGAGTACTCATTGTCTATAGGCATCCTGTGCTCCAATAATTGCTCCCTTTATTTGTGGCCACTGGTCGCCGTGGCGTAGTGGTAAAGGCGTCGACCGCCGCGCAGAAAGTCAAGGTTCGATTCCCGGACGGGACAGGAAGAGTATCAATCGTCTATGAAAAGCTTCTAAAATCTGGAAGTTACAGATCAGGAAAAATAACCACTTGGGTTAAGTCCAAAATGAAGCTGTGGCAATATGACAGATAGCAAGTTGGGTTCCTTTAAAACAAAACCAGCTAACCTGCTAAAACTTGTGTCACTTACAAAGAAACGATCATGTTCCACAGTATTTACTTTACTTCAAAATGGGCCCAAATTGCTGACCACTGCAACCTGCACCAACCTACAGTGACTCCATATGACGCAACAACCTTTCCCTATAATTTCCCATTCGTTTCACCATCAAATCGTATGAAAGAGTAATTTACATCTGATTTATTTCTCCCCTTTCTCAATGGACTCTATCGACCTCTTGGCGAGCATGAAATATACACGAACCCCATCGTGGTAGCATATGCATACAACGACATCATTTCCGGCTAAAATTCAAAAAAAAAAAAACAACAGCTCTGCCCCACCCTCTCGACCACGTCTAGAGCGTACGCAATCCGCTGCTTAACTGCCATTAAAAGCATTTGAGTGCGCATAGCGTTCACCGTTCCACATAATAAATTACACCAGACAACATTTTAATGGCACACTTCCAATGAAGATGTGACCAATGTGCTGCGCCAAACAACAGAACCATTTCATGCAAATTCCGCTGTCATCGAACATCGGCAATAAAGCGGATGGTGTACGCACCACCTGCCGCGGCGAATGGACTGCGAATTCCAACACCTGATTCTTCTTCTGCTGTCTTATCTCCTGCCGCTAATAAATTGCTCTTATCTCAAGTTCATCAAAGTCTGGGAGTAATTTATTGGTGGCCAGCAGTAACTCCGCTCGTCGGCGCGTAGTCATCGTTACGTCATCGTGAGCTATTTTTTGTGCGCCCACCGCCCCCCCCCACCCCGTAGCAGAATCTGCAAAAACTCTAGCACGTTCCTCACTCTCTCTCTCTCCCTTAAAAAAAGAGGGAGAGCATAAATTATATCGTTTTCCCATCCCCCGTCCAGCTGGAGCACCATCACTCGTTTTCGCGCTTTTGACACGTTCGCTGCCGGCGGTGCTGGGGCGCACACGCCCTCCTGCGCCACAATTCAAACGCGCCAATAATAACAAACTCAATCATCGATTTAATTAAATTCCATTCTGCTAGAAGTCGAGAGCAAAAAATACAAGGACGAAATTAATTTTAAGCAGTCGAGCTAAAAAGTACACACCCGGATATGCAAACACACTTCAGAATGCAC
Organism: Eristalinus sepulchralis; assembly: GCA_944738645.1. Taxonomy (NCBI): domain Eukaryota; kingdom Metazoa; phylum Arthropoda; class Insecta; order Diptera; family Syrphidae; genus Eristalinus; species Eristalinus sepulchralis. Next base: position 76,423,552 of record OX122882.1, read on the forward strand.
ATTTGTGGCCGGAGTGCGCGAACGACACGATGAGCTGACAAAAAGCAATTTCTGTCATAGTGACAGTTCATCGATGAGGGAGAAAGACAAAAAGAAAGAGAAATGACATCGGATGGGCGGGGAGGGTGGGTGGAAATTTATTAACCAAACAAATTATGGTCAGAACCCTGTGACAGGATGGGTTGGGGACTTGACCCTTTTTCACAATCCATCCGTGTCCCTTTGCCATTGTTCGAGTAATTATTGTTTTTTTGCCTTTCTTTGCCTCCTGCCATTGTACACCATTCTCAGCAGTTGTCGCAATGAACACGAGAGATGAGAGGCAGTGAGGTGTGATGGCACGCCTCTCCCATGCCCCCATGCGGAGGAACCTAAAAAAATTTCCGAACCTTATCGGGAAGGTGAAAAGACAGAGGGAATTGGAAAGCAAAAAAAGGCCATGGGATTGATTCCATTTTTTTTCCTTTCCCCTGCACACTGAACAGATGTTCGCAACAATGTTTCAGGTGGATTTTATTACTTTTCTTCTCGTTTCCCTCGCAGGGAACCTGCCCGCCGAAGGATGCGTGCGATAGTGTGTCATAACGAAAATGAACATCATAAGAATGTGTGTTAGACAAAAAAAAAAGGGTTTCAGGGAATTGGGCACGATTCCCTATCACATGGCCTTAACCATTGAGCATAAACTCAAATGCGTTACATTTTATGAAGCCTCGCATGCGAGGATTTGGATATGCTTAGGCGTCACATTGACGTTGATTAAAAGTGACTTTTTTTGCCTTTCTTCGGAAAGGTTTCATGCTGTGAGAGGTATTAGCTGTGAGATTAAGGGTTTGCGCACATATTTTTCGAATGTCTTGATTACTTTTCGGTAACGAAACACTGAGGGTCTTCGTTCAGCTTAGCATTTGTTTATTCATTTTGTGAGAATTGTAGTTGACACAGGTTAGATATGGGAACTAATATTTATAAAAGACAGAAATTAGAGCTGTCTTTAGGAATAATAAGAAAGAAACTTTAATTTATTGATTAAGTTCATCATACTTCAATTCTGATTTAGGCTTACGGTATGCTTCATCAAGACTTAAGTTGCTTTTAATCTATGAAGTCCTACCAAATTTCTGTATTCAATCCAAATAGAATGGAGGTTTATTTAGAAGTTCTGGCATGTTCGATGAGACTATTCACTCTCTTCAAATTTCCTTCACAATTTGACCGACAACCCGCGCGGTTGATCGTTTAAATCACAAATTTTATAGTTGGTTGTAACAATTTTGACGCGTTGTTCGATTGTAAAGCGATCCATTATTATAAATGTACACAATTCTTCTTGGCTTTGACATTCAGGCCAGACAACAAATCTTTGCTGAGGTAAATAATTTGACCCAGCTTGTGAGTGAGCCAACACGAATACCTGACATTGCAGATCATGCCGCTGACACTTTGGGCCTGTTTATCACCTCTCATTCTGAGAAATACTCAATCGAAATACTGTCGCCTCTAGGCTCGTCTGACCATTGTGTCGTATCAGCTACTTTCTCATATTCACCCCACACAGTTCGAGAACAAATTCCTAAAAGAACCGACTGCAGCGGTCTTAACAACTTCTTTAGGAATCTTAACTGGTCACTATGCTTCCTCGACAGTGAAGTGGATGCCGCTGCTGATACGATCACAAATATTATTTTGCTGGTAATGAAGTCTTTCATTCCACACAGAGTAAAGAGCATCAAGCTCAAGGCAAATGCATGGTATGACTCGAGCTGCAAAAGAAAGACGAGTTTCCGGATTTACAAAGCCAACCCTTCTGAAGAAAACCTTAAGAAGTTTCAACGGGCCCGAAATGACTGCAATTCACTATTTAGATGTGTGAAATTCTCCTACAACCAAAAGTTGAGACAAAAAGTGCTACAATGTCCCAAGGGTAGCAAACACTTTTGATCATTTGTGACAAACATAAGAAACTCAGTCTCGTCTTCAATTCCGACGCCCATTCAACAATGACACTCCAGCTGTCAATTCTGCTTGCTGCTCATTTCGCAGCTAGCTCAACGCTTCCAGATTGTGCTTTGCCTCCACCTGTACTTGAGAGCGTAAATTTTTCCAAGTCACAGATTCCCTTTCGCACTCGTACAGTTGCAGGAGTCCTCAAAGATCTAAACGTGCATAAATCCGCTGGCCCGGATGGTATACCCCCAGTTCTTCTGGAGAGGTGTTCTTCAACGCTGGCAAAACCACTGCGTAAGCTTTTCCATCTGTCCTACTCTTTAGGGTTCTTACCGAGTAAGTGGAAAACAGCAAAATTTGTCCAGCCCGCCCCTTAAAAAAGGGGAATCTTCGTCACATACCTCCTACCGACCCATACCACTTACGTCCCTTCTTTCCAAGGTCATGGAAACGCTGATTAATCGTCAGCTTGTGAAGTATTTTAAATCCCGGAAGCTTCTTAATGACCGGCAGTACGTACTTCCGCAGCAACAGATCCACTGGTGATCTGATGGCATATCTCACCGAAAAGTGGAACCAATCTTTGCACAATGTCGGAGAAAGCATAATCGTTGCGCTTGATATTTCAAAAGCATTTGTCAGAGTTTGGCATTAGGCTCTCTTGTCGAAAATGCGTGCTTATGACATCGATAAGTCTCTTCTTCAATGGATTAGAAATTACCTTTCGAAACGTTCAATACAAGTCGTGCTGGATGGGTTCAAGTCTGATATTCACCATATTAATGCAGAGCTCCGTTCTGTCCCCGACACTTTTTCTCATTTTCATAAATGATCTCTTGTCTGCTACTTCTAATCCTATTCACTCCTTCGTTCGCTGAAGACAGTACCCTCACCTTCTCATATTTGTTCCTTGGCTCACGTCCCTGTACTTCGGTCGTAGACTTGGAGCGGCATCGTATATTAAGCACATTAAATTCCGATCTTGACAGCATAATCGCTTGGGGTACAAGAAATAGAGTGGAATTTAATGCTTCCAAAACTCAGTGCTGTCAACTGTCACTCAAGCGTTCCCAAAATAACCAGCCGTTATCCATGGACGGCACCTGCGTTGTTAAAACCGAAAAACTTTCCATCCTCGGTATGCGTATCAACTCAACACTTAGTTGGAACGATCACATACTTGAGGTCGCCAAAAATGCTGCGAAATGTCTTGGTTTCCTAAAACGATGCAAAAAATACTTTACTCCCTCTGATCTGGTTACAATTTATAAGACCTTCATCCGCCCTAAGCTCGAGTATAACGCTCCTATCTGGTCTGATGCTCCCAAGACCTCTCTGCACCTACTGGATAGAATTCAAAAGCGAGCGATAAAACTTATAGGAGATAATAATATTGCGAAATCGATTGACCGACATAATGTCGCGTCTCTGTCACCGTTCTTTGGCAATTTCAACAAGAAATGCTCAAACGAAATAGTCAGCTGCATTCCTCCCCTTCAAGAATTCACCCGCAATACACGCCTCGCTAGGAATGCTCATCAGTTCACCCTTAAGCCCCCCTTCGGGCGTACAGTAAAGTTTAGAGACTCGTTCTTTAGCCGCACCACACAAATATGGAATGCTCTTCCCAGCTCAATATTTCCCTCTCATTACAACATTTACATTTAAAACCAATGTGCACCGGTACCTCCTCTCCCTCTCTTTCTCTATACCTTCGGCCCGTGATGTGACTTAAATCCGGTCACTTAAGGGTAGTCACAACCCATTTAGCGCACGCCAACTATAAAAAAAAGGCAAATATTGGGCTAAAATTGTACCACACTTATTGTCAGCTCACTGTTTGACGGTTATCAACTGCCAGCGCCACCAACTTGAAACCACAAATTTTATAACTCGGTGTTGTAATAAATAACCTCTCCGAATTCCCCCAAACAACCAAATTTTCATTTCAAACAGCATGGTTAACATTTTCTTTGGCTGTTAATTGTTGTCATTACGTCTTACAGAAAGAGTTGAATTTTGTAAGGAAATCAACAAGATATAGAGAGCCCTCAATCAACTGACACTGTTCCCATCTAAGCATTAGCCTTACAAAAACCTCACTGCGATGTCAAATAAGCGGTCAAATGGATTTGAAAATATTCTTGTTCGACAGCTATTTTTGCTTAACTGTTGTTCACTAATAGCTGACAAATTTTCTGAAAACGGAATAGATTAGTTTAAAACAATTTCATATTTGCCATGAGACCACATTTAAAAATAAAGTCTAGGCCAGTGCTCAGACAATGACTGACGCACACGATTTGTTTTTTTTTTTCGCAAAATTTGTCGTCAAGATGAAAAATTCGATCAAACGAGTGATTTTTCGCAAAGAGGTGGACATTTGTTAGATTTATCATTACTAATTTAAAACTTCTTAGTCTGGAGACGAGAGCATATTTTTTATTGAAATGTCGTGTTTTTAGATTGTAGTGACAGCCCATTCTACGATCAGGATAGATACGTTTAAATTGGGACAGGTTTCTTGTGAAAGATTTAATTGAACGTTCGCAAAGAAACAAAATAAAGTGACAGTGCACTGAGGAGCACTAAAGGTTTCGTTTTTTGATTTTACAAGCAAATCATTGAATTAATCAATATTGGGATGTTTTACTGAAATATGTTAAAGTTTCAATATGCAACAGAGATACAAATAAATGCACAGATGAACGTCATAAGCCTCAAACACCTGATTATTCATTTATATTCTCATCCTCCAGATCATACATCCACCCTCTCATGCATAAATAAATATCCTTGCTAAGTCCTGAGGTACGATCATTCCTCGTGTGTCTGCGAACTTCGTTTAGAGGGTGAACCGCGTTTTCAAGCAAAACACTGCAAAAGTTGACAATTATCATCGAACTCCATAAAAATACACTTTCGAAGATAATTAGATCCTGTGGAGATGAAAATGAAAGGAGACTCCTCCCTACCTCTGACACTGCAAAGGTCTAAGTCAGATAAAGCTAAGGAGAGTTAGGAGGAGAGTTGTGTTTTTATGAATTTCAAAGTATTTCAAATAAGGTGCTTGAACTAACATTCGTTCAACAAACTAGGCGAAAAGAAAACGAAATAGATGGTCTCGGTGAGTTCTGGAACGAGAGGGTGTATGTAGTCGTGTAAGATGTAGTCTAACTATTGGCAATAATGGTTTTAGTAGGACAATTATGCGCACCATAAGTTCTCGTATGCCAAACATTTCTCACAGAACGTAGATTTTCGTAATACAGCTGAACAATTTGGAGACGCTGTTCTGGTGTGATTCTTTTCATGATACTTGCCAATGTATACTAAACAAACATGACAAAGGACTTCGAAAGGAGACACACGTAATCTGTCAAAAAAGACTATTGAAAATCAAACCTCACGATGGATCACCTCTTAGCCAACAAAAAATTCTACTGAACTTTCAAGTGAAACACAGTTAAATGTCTTTGTAAAATGGTGGGCGCTGTGGCGTAGTGGTAAGTGCGTCAACCGCGCAGGAAGTCTGGGTTAGATTCCCGGACGGGGCGCCTTGCATTTTTTCACGGCACCACCTCTTTCGAGTTGCTGACAACACTCAAAGAGTATCAATTGTCTATGAAAAAGTTTCTCAAAAAAAACTGCAGGTCCCGAGTAGTTGTTGTAGAAGCTAGGCCCTGGTCCCTTGTGGGATGTAGTGCCACTCAATGTAATGCAGTACTGTCCCAAGTTTAGATTCTTCGTGGCTTACATCTTGAGAAATAGATAGATGAAGGCACTTGATCCGACCACAAGGACTTAAGTGAGCCCCTTTTTCAAACAAATCAACCCTCAACCAATGGTGGTTAATTTACTTTGCAAAGGGTGCTCACAAATCGCCTACGAATATAATCGAACATTAAATTTAAATTAATTTAAGTTGAGAAAAAAATGGCATTTCACTGTTATTTTGAACTTTTTAATACATCTTTCAATTATAGTTTCAAACAAAATGAATGAATACAAACTTTAATTGCTTATAATTGAAATTTGCACGCTTTTTCATATCTTTGCGCCAACATCAATCAGTGATGCATCATTTTTTTTTTCTAATTGAAATTCGTGCATTTAATGATTGGACACTTATATATGAAACTGTAACAAAAGTGATGTCATTGCGATGTGTCAAACCATATTGCTGATTTATCGAATCGAATTGTATTACTGGGAATTACGACTGAGTTTGCAAATTGAGCAGTTGCACAATGCAAAGAGTTTTTAGCTGCAACATAGGAAAATAATTCCATGCCTCATCGCCTTCTTAAATTTCACATAAAATCGTCTGTTGTGCAGAGAATTAATTAATTGTAGATTATCGTGGTGCTGTGAAGTACACACGAGGGCTGTCTGATAAATAACCGACCTCAACGTGAAGCTAGCGGCACAAGTGAAAAAAAAGTTTCTACTTCAAATTTTATAATAGCTACTCGCCAAAATTTAATAAAAAAAATGCCTTTTAAACTAAACTAAACTAACTCGCTAAAATTTCAGAAATTTATCTTGCACCATTATCAGTTGACATTCGTTTTTGTGAGTGTATTTCGGTGATTTCCCCAAAATGGAAAAAATTGAATATCGAGCTGTAATTAAATTTATATTTTTGAAAGGCAATACGCCTTCACAAATCAAAGATGAGTTGGACTCTGTGTATAGTGACTCTGCACCATCGTTTACCACCGTAAAATTTTGGGCAGCTGAATTTAAACGTGGTCGCAGGAGCTTGGAAGATGATGAACGTCCTGGGCGTCCAAAAACTGTAACCACTAACGATAACATCGCTAAAGTTCATCAATTGGTACTAGTCGACCGCCGGATTAAAGTTAGAGAAATAGCTGAGATTATGAAGATGTCAAAAGAACGTGTTTGCCATATATTAAACCAAGATTTGGGCATGAGAAAGCTGTCCGGGCGTTGGGTGCAGCGTTTGCTTACGCTAGACCACAAACGTGCGCGCATGAACATTTCCAGCGCTCTGTTGGCTCAGTTTAGAGGCAATAAGACCGAGTTTTGGCGCCGATTGATAACTGTAGAAGAAACTTGGATTCATCATTATACGCCCGAAACAAAAGTTCAATCTAAACAGTGGATTGAAAAGGGGGAACCGAAAAAAAAACCAAAAAAACCTAAAGCTGTGTATTCGGCTGGGAAAGTGATGGCGAGTGTTTTTTGGGACAGCCATGGAATTATTTTTATAGACTATCTCGAAAAATTAAAAACTATAACAGGAGCATACTACGCATCATTATTGGACAAGCTAAAGAAAGAAATTTCGAAAAATTGGCCACATTTGCAAAAAAAGAAAGTCTTGTTCCACCAAGACAACCCACCATCTCACACCTCAACAATCGCCATGGCGAAAATCCACGAATTGCGGTTCGAACTGCTTGACCATCCACCTTATTCACCGGATCTAGCACCAAGCGACTTTTTTTTGTTTCCTCAACTTAAAACTGCGCTCGGCGGCCAGAGATTTTCGTCAAATGAGGAGGTAATCTCTTTCGTGAACTCGTATTTTGCAGACAAAGATGCCAAGTACTATTTGGAAGGGTTGCAGAGATGGGAGCATCGCTGGGAGAAGTGTGTGGAGTTACAAGGAGACTATGTAGAAAAATAAATATAAAAATTTTGAAAAAGTCGCGTGCATCATGGTTAGGTCGGTTATTTATCAGACAGCCCTCAAAAAAAGGTCAACACAAAATCATTGCATTGCATCACCATGGCAGTGATGCTTTAATGATGCGCAAACATTTACGAAATTAGTCTACTTTAGCTAACAGTGTTGTCGTTCGTAAAAAACTGCCGCGATCTCTTCAGAAAACATTGTTGATTTCATTACTGTGAGTAATTGATTAAAGATTTGAGAAGTAAGATTTCAGTATGGGAAAACAACTGTGTGGCTACATTTCATTTGCTCCACTTAAGTGATAAGTGATGTCGCATACGTCCTATTTTTCATTTTCTTTCTTTTAAATTGCTCCGTTTAAACCACTGTGCCGATAATATGTCAACCTCTACCCCAGCATCACTTCACATGAAACAAAATTTGCTGCGATTAAACGAAAAACCTCTTGAGACCAATTCACGGTAGACCCGTCTAAAATGAAGTTTACCCCCGTCCTTAGAGAGAAACGAAAAACCGGATTAACTGTAAATTAATTAATTGATCAAGAAAGTAGCAGCACATGGCATAACAGGTTATCCCATCGACAGACGTAAAAATCTCAAGACATATGAGCGGCGGTGGCAAACGATTTCATTAACACAGCAGTTGAATGCCCGGTTTGCCCAAAGTGCCTTGTAGATTGTTGATAAGTTGGATCGTGTTCACTTGCCAGACGCAATTTGTTTTATTCAACGCTCTACCATCGACAGGAAGCTTAAACTTTTCAAGCTGACACTTCAATGACAGCAGAGAAGGCAATAAATTCATAGTTTGTGCAAAGGCACCCCCCCGCTAATCTGCATCCGAAAACAACAATCAAACGTCGCCGGGAGGAGTCTAGACGAAGAAAAAATTCAAATTGTTTGCATAATCAGCGTTTACGTCACGCGGCTTTTGTCAAAATGTATTCCCACTGTCGACATTAGTGTCATCCGCCGGTAAGCGGAGGTATATTTCATTTCAAGTTCAAAAATTTTGAAAATAAATATCGTTTTCATATTTTTAGACGTGAATTTATCTCACAATCTGCCGCACCCGTAAACAGTGGTTCGGTTCGAAAATAGTTTTCGAAAAGAGATACAATTGAGAATTATTTGGGAGAAAAATATTTGCGGAGGAGTTGTGATAGCAAACAAATTCGATTTGCGTCTCAACAGCCCATCATTCGCGGCGTGCATAAATATTCACTTGTATCACAGCGCTCTGCTCAACCCCCAAAAACGTGTCAGCTGATATTCCGTGTGAGCGCTTTTCCGTGTGATTTTTTGGAAGAGGAATTTCCCCACACATTTATTTGAAGAGAATGTGTTTCGAAACGTCAGTGCTTACGAAATCGATAATAATGTCAAATGGAGGATTGGTGATTTTTGTTTTTTTGAAAATTATTGCTGACAAGATAAATTTTTTTGTTTTGTTTCCAAACGAATTTTTTGCACATTCTTGTTTACGCATTAGAGCGCATTTAGAGCAATAGAGTGGGTTTGTTTTGGAAAATTAATTAAAATTCTTGCTGAAATAGCTAGACGGTTTAAAATAATGGAAATACATTTTTAGGTCATTTGTTTGCTGTCAGGGGAGGAACAAGACAATCCGGGAGGCCGGATTTGAAATGAAGTTGACCTCCAATGGATTGAAAAGATCACTTTTGACGGAGTTTTCTTCAAATTTGCCAGTCCTTTGGGCTGAACGACACTAGATTCTACTAGGGACAAGTGTCTACTTTTACGCATTCTGAATCGTTACTGTTCTCTCTCGAGTAGAAGGAACCTACAGTTTAGTGCCGACTCCGAACGAAGCAAAATTTGAGTAGTTTTCACAAGCCCTTTGAATGTTGTTATTAACTTGAAAGAGGTGGTGTCGTGAAAAATTAGAGATGAAGGAGTTGTACGCCTGGCGTGTCAGTCAACAAACTTATCCACTAAACCCGGGGGACCAATAGCAAGATGTTCAAGCTGTCAGAAGTCAATCCTTGATCGATTCAGAAAAATGTCTGTTGGAAGTCCTTCATGGCTAATTGAGTTCCTGATGTTCATGATGATGTACAGGTTAAGCATTTCAATCTCCAAAGCAAACAGAATCATTTCAAGAAGCGCAAACTCATTAATCACGTTCTGCTTAGGGCTGTGCAATTTTTCAATTGGATGAGTACGCGCTGATCGATCAATCAAATTGTTTGCAGGAACAAATTGTGATCAAGGGGCCCCTACTGACAAGGATTCAATTAGAAGCATTCTTTTGAATTGACAGCTTCTTCAACTTTCTAGATCTCCAAGAAGAAAGACATTAAATGGAATGCAACCATTATTGTCGTTCATTAAATGCTTTCCATTTCAAATTCATATCGTACTGTATGTCTAAATTTAACACAAGGGTCTGCTGTGACTGCTTGAGAGGGATACACTGCAAGAGAGGATTCATGTAACCAAGGTATTATTGGTTGCAACACAAAAACATGTTCAAAGAAGATAATTTTTGGTGAAGAAAAGTTGTTAATTTCTGATAAGTTCAAGCGACGCTGGTCATCGTCAAAACGTGGTTAAGTATGGCAGACAGTGGCCAACGATGAAATATTTTCTGTAATTGACAGAGGATCATCCACTGCCAGTAGTTCTCTTACGGCAAAACTCTCAAATTCAACCAGTGTAGTAAAGAATTGAACTCTCTGAAAGAGGAATCTATTACCAATAGGAGCTGATTTGTGTTCCTCCCGAAAATGACGCCAATCAACATACGTCGAAGGCGACTTGCAGAAGATTCAGGAACTTGTTTGGAAGTGCTTTAAAAACCGATTTTTATTGTTCTTAAGTTGGCACTACTGTCACTGACATCTGTACCAAATTTTAGGCCAATACACTCAAACTTCTTTGAAATACGCGTTCAAATGTGGAACGCAGATAAAATAAATTTTTTTTTCGATTTTTATAATATCTGAAACTATTCGGAAAGTGATGCTGTCAAAAATTTGAAAATCCCTCAAAACCCCTTCTGTTAGCAAGCTCTTTCCAACTTATTTGGCGGGCTAAATTCGCTAAGACTTGCCTGGGTCCCGGGACACCACACGATCATCGGAAAAAAGATTGTCAATTAACTTGCTAGCCAGGGAATAAAAGAAGCATTCATAGGGCCCGGACGCACCTTTTGACGGTCCGTATGCTTAGTTAAGACTTTCCTCGACGGTTTGGTCCCATGTGCATGATCCCAACTGTCAGCAAGAAATCCGCGGCTTTTCTGTTATCTCTAGATAGGAAAGACTGCATACGACTTATGGGCGTATAAACGGGATACATTCCCTTCGCTTAGCACTTAAGTGTGCTTGGGCTTAAGACTGTTACTCTTTGCGACGCCTGTAGAGAAAGTGAAGGCACTGCATACCACTTCCTCTGTCAATGCTCCGCCTTTGCTGATGTGGTGGGAGGTGAAAACCTAGGCTCCTTAACCCAGAAGCGCTTGCTGGTGTTCCTCCTAAAGTCCGATAAATTACATTAAATGTAGATTACTGCTTGGGAGTGCAAAGGACCAGTTTTCGGGTTGGAGAGCTCCAGTGCAGTGTCTACCAACCTCCAAAAAAAAAAATCTCTTTCCAAAGCAAACATGTATAGGAAAATTTCTAGGTTCTCCTCGTCCGTACAACTTCTGCAGAAATCATTCGAATGATGACCTACTATACATCCATGCTCGCCAATTAGACAGTTTCCAATTATTGCATATATATGCCTGATCATTTAAGCTAAAGTAATTGTTTAAAACCGGAAACATAAGCGTTACTAAAAGCGGATGAGGAACCCCTGTGTTTTTTCGAGAGAAAAGTTCTGCGTGCGATTTTTCGTCCTGTTTGCGTTGATGGCGTCTGGAGATTCAACGACAAACTTTGTAAGTCAGCATGCGCCTGGTGAAGCGTCTTCAGATACAACAGTTAAGAAGACTAGGTCATGTAGAGCGTACGGACACCTCTACTCACGTCCGAAAAGTCGTCCAATCCGAACCATTGGGACAACGCTGCAGAGACGGCCTAGGTTGAGCTAGCGCACAGAAGTGGAGAAGGACCTCAGCCAACTTGAAGGGCGCAAATGGAAGCAAATAAAAAGAGATCTGCTAGCTGGAGAGGGATGTTGACTGAGGTCCACCCGGACTGTAGCACCATTGAAAGAAGAAGAATTGTCTAGAGCATTTTGGATCTAAAATGGGCAACATTCTCTTGAATTGCGGCAGTGGATCGAGTACATGTGGAGAGAGGTATACCTAAGTGTTCGTATTTGGGAAGTAAGAGCAAACTTCATCGTGTAACTGGCTTCTTCCTCAACTTGGCGTTGACTGAAATGTCTCTGTGCTCTTACGCCCAGTACAGACCAAAATAAAGTTGCACAGTCAACTGACCTTAGCATGCGCAGCAATCAGTGACCGCCTTGGAGTTAAATGAGACAAATTTTGTCGCACTTAATGCTGTCTGACTCTTCGTAAGAATGTTGATGATTGGCCACGAATGGCCAGCTTGAAACACACTTCAGTTATTGGGAAGCCTGAAAAATGAATTCACACACACCCAACTCCTTTTCTTCTTTGGATCAAACACCGATGAAGCCTGCGGAGAGATTGTGTTAAGTGAAAGAGAATTGCGCTATGAAAAGAATTGTGGTGAATTCGAGGTTTGGAGTCCCGATTTTTCTTCGAGCATCTGTGAGACGCCATCAATTGTGATGATGTACAAATTTTGATGAATTGTCTGTCTTCAGACTGTACTGTCTGCTTCTTCCTGTGCATACAAATCTAAAAATGGGCATTGAACACAGGGTTTGAGTAAGAAGGAGTAAATGAACATACAGCTAGACCGGTCATGACAGAATTTCCCCCAGTCCTCAAAGGTCCCATAACATGATGGCACCAGACGAAAGGAAATCAAGGAGTTTGTCTGAATTGAAAGGGTTAACCATCATCACAATCCAGTAGTTATGTTTATGTTTAAGCAGAATTTAAGTTTTCTTTACTTTGAAAAAGTAGTCGCCGTGGCGTAGTGGGTAAGTGCGTCGACCGCCACGCAGGAAGTCTAGGTTCGATTCTCGGACGGGACAACTTGTATATTTCACGGCACCACCTCATTCGACTTGCTCACAACACTCAAAGAGTATCAATTGTCTATGAAAAGCTTCTCAATCTCGCCACTCGGAGTCGGCAAAAGACTGTAGGTCCCTTCTACTCGTGAGGGAACAATAGCACGCACAACACGAGTAGTTGCTGTAGAAGTCAGGCCCTGGTCCCTTGTGGGCTGTAGTGCCACTCAATTGTTATTATTGAAAAAATATTTATTTAAAAAAAGAACTGTTTTGTTTTTCTTTCTGTACCACAATTGTAATGTCAACCTTTACACGTCAGAATAAATAAAAATAATAATCGAGTGGCACATCAGACACGTCAGACTGACGCCACTAAACATCTTTGACAAGTTTTTTTTTACAAATTTCAGACCCTTATTAAAAATTTCGTGTGACTTGTCTTAAATAACCAACGAACCACTTTTTCCAGCAAAGACCCTCCAATTGACGACCATTTGTAAGCGGCAAACGTGTCTTGCATTCAAAACACATTAAATTCCCTGAAGTCCATTCATGTCTCCTCAACGATACTTCCCTAGAAAACTATTTCGTGAATCTCTCACATAAAATCTACTTCCAGCCCGAGTACTGCCCATCTCCCATGTCCATTAACAAATGTCATAACAAACTGAAAAGAATTCAGACAAAAAAACGCCCGGATTTGATTTGAAATATTATCCCAGTCGGTATCGCCATGTAACCAGCGCTCAACCTCATTGTTTGTCCTCTATCAGACTACAAACACGAACTCGCTCTCTCAAAAGCAAACAACATAATTGAACGCAAACCACTATGCCGACCATAAAATGTATACAAATTAACGGTACTAAACACATATTTCACATTAACTACGTGACAATATTGTTAAACATTCACATTGCCCATAAATAGCATCCTCTCGTCCTGTCGCCCCTTCATATCATTTGAAGGGAAAAAATACCAAAAAAAAAGAGACCCAAACAAAAAATCAAAATTTATATGAATGCCCATCGCTCTGTGGCTGTGAGGAGGATGGATCATGGTCAACTGATGGGTGGGTTGGTGTGTGTGTGTTAAGGCGAAAGTAGTTATTCAATTTTAAATATAAATTCATTATAATCCGCAAGCTGTTTGAATATTTATGTCCTGCGGGAGCACATTAATGACAGTTGATATAGTGTACTCCATCCATCCGCCCCCGCACACCCCGCACTCCATCGGGGCCCTTAAAATGACAGCAGTGAATCGGGAAGGGCCATAAATTATGAAAAACGCTTAAGTTGAGTATAAAAATTCTCAACTCGTAACACTATATTATCATGCAATTTCCCGCATCGTTACTTACGTCTCCTGTGTTTTTTTTTTTTTTTTTGCTTGTAAATAGCCATCCATACATACAGGAACAAAACGGAAAAAAAATACGAATTTAAATACAGTACACGTACATAAATGTGTGGATCCCCCCCTTCGCTCGCGTCGCGAACAGCCAACAAACTACTTTTCTTCTTCTTCAAAGTGCCCCTCTTCTGTTTTGTGTGCTCCTTCCTTTTTCAAGGTTTTTTTTGTATTACATTGAAATTTCGTAAGCATACGACGACAACCGCTGCGAAGACGAAGAGAACGACCGAGGATATATTCTCTTTAGCAGTGCCGTAGTCCTCTTTAAATTAAGAATGTAATTACACGGTTATGTAGCTAATGCATAGAGAATAAGAATGAGTGTAACATCCACTTTGATTGTTGAAAAAGTTGAAAAACTTCTCGAGGCAAAAGCGATGTGAAACATAAAAATCGTGTAATTATGTCACCCAACTTGACTTATATTATTTTACTTTTTTGTTTTTTCTCTCTGGTTGGCGAAGTTTTGCGAATTTTTTTACATTTTGTGTTTTTTTTTGGTTTAAAAATTGTTCGACTTTAAAAGCGGTGGTAAATTTAAGTTTGATGTGTTATTGTGAATGGGACAACTTTTCAATGTGGAGTGAAGAGTTGTGACATGTGACACAATTTTATGCGCTCTGGACACACTAGAAATTCTCTAAAGTGACTGACACTGCCAGAGAGAGCATTGTTAGTTCACAATGATGGTCATGCGGTCAACGCCATTGAATTTTGTTCTCTGCACATACTAGGGCTGCTTCCACTATTACAAGCGCCGCACGGAGGCAAATACATTTGTTGAAGTTATTTAGTTGAAAAAATTCAAAAGGAGACCTTACAATACGTTCCACAGGGATGAGTCTCAAAACTCTTTTGTGGAGTATAACGCAAGATGGCATTTTGTGAGGTGCATCCCAAATGAGGAGGAAACTCTGAATTTGCTGGCGACAGTGCTATGATCACAGTGGGAATCATACAGAAGAAGCTAAGGTTGCCATGACTTTAGTCCAGCTGTGACACAAAATTTTGAGGCTGCCGACCTAGGGCTAGCGGCCCAAAAAATTAGTTCTGTGCTCATAGCTAGCCGTGGGGAAGAAAAATACAAGACTGAATAAGTTGAAACAAAGGGTTGTGAATAAAATCCCGAAATGATTAAAAGTTCTAATATGTTCGAAATTACGATTAACGTACAATTCAAAACATACAATGAAAGAAATGTTTCAGAGAATGAGGTACGACGACCTTCTGCCTTCCTGTAGCCCCCTCTTTTTGACACACTTGGGGGAACAAGTTCACAAATCAATTTTGACCTAAGCGATTGATGGGACCGCCCTTATTTAATTTTTTTAGCATTTTTTACGTTCTAGTTAAAAAACCTTCAGCTAGTTATCATCAAATAAATTTTAAACCATTTTTCTGACCACCCTGGCCGTAAAAACTTTGAATCCAAATTTTGGGAACAGGCCACAATAATAATGGAGTCCCCAACAAGAGGCCAGGACCAAGCTTTTTCAGCAATTACTCATATTGTGGGTGCTTTTGTTCTTTCACGACTAGAAGGGATCTACACTTTTTTGTCGACTGGGATGATTTTTTATAAACAAATGAGTGTTGTCATCAACTCGAAAGAGGTGCAGTGGAAAATTCGAGGTGTTCAGTCCGGGAATTGAACCTGGGACCACTACAATCACCCACTTCACCACGGCATTTGGAGCCACATAAGCTAACATGATTTTCGGTTAAAAATTAAGAAAGTTAAACATCAAGTGGCGGGGGCGTTCCGATCAGTACTTAGCTTCACCGACTGGTGCCACACAGAAGAAGAATGTAGTACTATTTCGTAGACTTACAGCTGGATCCGAATCCTCATTTTGTATGGATGCCACTTCGTCGAGAAAAAGAGTAATATCGGTATATTAGTGAGATTCCAATTTTTGTAAGGAGAATCAAAGAGCGACTGAATTATGTGTACCATAACGCTTCTCCTTCGGTAGAGACCACCAAAAATTGGTTTAAAGAGTTTCAATGCGGTCGCATGTCGAAATTTGGTATCCCGTGCTCATATTTCGGGGCCCCCGAGCCCGACTTACACTGGAGATAACAAGAGAATAATTGAGCGATCTTTTATTGGGAAACCGCCAGTTGTGTGTGCACCAGCTGAGACAGTATATAGGAATCTCGAAAAATCGCGTGGGTCAAATCCTATATGAGACATTGGGCATCTGTACGATAAGTGCAGCGTTCGCTCACTCCGGACAACACCCATAATCGTGTGACCAGTGTTTAACGCTGTTTAAGCCAACCCGAAGAGGTTTCTGTATCGCTTCGTGACCGTCGACAAAATGTGAATCCACAGGTACACACCAGGGACGAAGGAACAGTAGAATTAGCAGTCTTCAACCGGCGAGCGTGCTCCGAAGACGCCGAACACTGACTTACTAGATAGTTGATAACAACCGTTTTGCTGGGTTGCTGTGGATAAAATCTACATCTACTTCCTCAAGAAGTGCAAAGTAGTCACACAGGGCTTAAGGATGCCGAAATTTTAGGCCGATTTGATACCGAATTGTTTTGCAATCAAAAAAGTGCTGACAACGCACCGGTTTCTATTTTCGATGTCGCCATGCACAAACCGACCGAATTAGGCTACAAATTGCTGCCCTATCTTCAGTATTCTCCTGGTGTGATCCCCGGACAATTTATTTTTGTCAAAGTCACTTGCCAGAGAACAGGGAACTCCAGAAAATGTTGTGAGGATAAAAAAAGTGTTAACAAGTTCAAGTGTATTGAGCTACTTTTTTGTAATTGTACTTCGTCGTTCTTTTTGTTGCCATCAGCCTAGATTTTTTTTACAAAACTTTTACATATGATTAATGGAAAGAAGAAAAAGAATACGAAAATGTGAAGTAGGTATAGGAGGGGGACATGCTGCCCCCTGTAACAATCTTACTTCAATCATAAATAGGATTTATGGGAAATCCAAGGTTTGTTGTATCCAGTATTTGAAATGGGTTTGGGCAAACAGACCTTCCACTTTTAAGGCTACCTGATGCCAAGCAAAGGGTTATGGAGGGGGGACAGCAGTGACCCCCTTACGTACTTCAGCTTTATGTATAACTATCTTGGGGTATGCGTATATGAACCTCTTCTTTAAACAAAAAAAAAACTTATTTCTATCAATAAATGTCCTACAAGCGTACTTTTTACGATTTCTTTAAAGGTGTCAGTAGTTCTCAAGGATATTTTCTCAGCAGTCGATTTTTGGGCTTACATATATCCAACTACATTGTGCCATACTTCCATTAGAGACGTATGACTTGTGGATTTACATCCCTGCACTGTCTGTTCCGAGCACTGAGTTGATGCTGCTGCTTAATTTTACGGAAATTTAAAACATTTTGAGAGGTTCTCAAATCCTACCCTAAATTGACAAGGAACTACCCTCCTTCTATGTTTACAAAATCACCCAAAAAATAGGAAGATAAAGAATATCATCTCTGGACTTTAAAAATGGCCAACAAACAAACAAATTTTAAGCAGACTGATTGACAATCAGCTTGCGTAAAACTCAGGCTAATACTTGACAATATAAATGGTGAAAGTACTGCAACCTTGTTTTCCACCCACTACCCTTGTAAAATATATGTAAATTCAGCAGAAGATGAATTATTGCGCAACACGACAATGCGCGTTCTCGTAAATCGGCTCAATCAAGTGACTTCACAAGCACCGCTTAATCAAAAGGTCACTTGTAGTTGCGTGCCCGCAAGTCTCCAACTGCAATTTTCTAAATTTATCCTTTTCAAAAATCTCCATAACGCTGCCCACTACCACCGCCTGCGCCCCATGAAACCATGTCACTGCTACTTGCCCGCAATTATTTCGTTGGAGGTTAGGTGGCTAATTGACGCACCCTCCCCCCCAAGACCGGGGTTGGGACTGAATATAATTGCTCGTCATCAGGTAAAATCTTACACAGTTACCCAATTCGGTTAGAATTTCCGATTAGACCATTCAAACAGTTAATCGCTTTGACCCGATTTCGAGACGTTCGACGACGCCGAGGCATGTGCATAAATCACTTCGATCCCTGCAACCAGCCAATTTGCGTTAATTGTTTATGTAATTTACGTAAACCAAATATTTCATAGGTGCATACGTCTCCACAGGACGGGTGCATTTGTGATACATGGCTGTGCACTTGACGCTCAGCATACACACAAGTTTAATTGGCTTTAGGCTGATTGAGTTCTCAGCGCAAATCCGATGCGGGCGGGGGGCTTCAATCGATGTGTGGACGTCGGGGCCCTTGCGTCGTCAATCACTCGCATAAAACCAGTTAATTTTTATGATTTGCCTTTTTCTCCTTATGACCGACATTCGGGGGGGGCACTAAAGTGCGTTTTATTGTATAGTGTTGCACAACATTTATTTGCGCATCCGAATGGCCTTCATAAAACGTTACTGGGGATCATACAGTTAAATTGTGTTATACTGTTATGATCTTTCTTTCCCCGAAAATCAGAAGTTACTTCAATGCGGTTTTAGTGTGTTTGTGTGTGGGAAGGGGCAGGGGGATTAAGATCAAGATTGCCTATCCATTGGGGTGTTTTGTGTATTGTGTCAATGTGGCTTTGAATAAGGGTGCTTCTGGAGATTGGACGTTGTTATAAAAAAATTAAGGAAGCCTATTAATGAGGTTCTTCCAAACTTTTTTTTATTTTAAGGGGGTTAGAGTGTATAAGGGATCAGCCCTTGCCACCACCAACGTCAATTTCGAATACTACCAAGAAGCTCTAACCATATTCCTGGATTTGATAAAGAATGGCGACAACCAGACTGCTTCTAAGTGGTTCTGTAAAGCTGTACGGCAACTAATCTTGAGCTCAAACGGACAGATTAGAAGGGAAAGACTTTAGAGTATGAGCACAGCGCGATCGAGAGGACTGAGAAGTGCTCAGAAATTCTATCAGAAGATACGCACAACGAGTTAAACAGTCTCGGACAGAAAACTATGACGGCTAAGACAGGAGTCCAATAGTACAATAGAATAACCAACCACAGACTACAAATTATTACTACAACAGAGACGAGGAGCAGAAATCTGCTGCAACCCGCCTAGATGCCGATAAATATCCATGCCACCGATCTAAGTGAAGCATTGGCTCCAACAGCTAAGCCACAGTCGTCGGCTATGGATTTACTTAAAAGGGACAGCGATGAGTGGACACGGCGACCATATCAATGTATCCTTTGGCGAACCTTCAAGTGATTATGAGCAATACACGCTTCGCTCGCAATGCCCATCAGTTCATTCTAAGTCGCCTTTCAAACGAAGAGTTAACTTGAGCGACTTGTTCTGTAGCCGCACCACAGGCGAGTATTTAATTCCCAAATCCCTCCATTGAAGTCCACAAAACATTTAAGACCAATGTGCGGTTGGAACCTCCTCTAACCACTCTTCCCCTATGCTTTTAGGACGTCCTATGACTGGATTCTGATCACATAAGGGGAGTCGCGATCGTGTTAGCATGCGCAAATAATGTATTGGGTCTACAACTTAATTCGTGTGGTTTGCTAAGAGATGGCGTAACTTATTTTTTTCCATTGCTATAATTCCATTGGAACATGCGTTGGAAAGCTACTGTCACTGTACGTCATTTCAATATTTTTTTTCAGTCAAATATGTCGAACTTTGTACCTAAATTGTGTGTTTCCGGGAAGTATTTTTATATTAAGAAAAACTGCTGCCGAAAGTCGTCGCATTTTGGTGGAAGTTTATGGTGAACATGTGCTAGTTGAGTGAACGTGATTTTATAATTTTGAAGACGAGGAACGTCTTGGGCAGCCGAAAAAGTTTGAAGATGAAGAACTGGAAGCATTACTTTATGAAGATTGTTGCCAAACACAAGAAGAGCTCGCAGAATATTTGTATGTCACACAAGCAGCCATTTCAAAACGTTTAGCAAACTGCACGAATGAAGTTATAGACTTATTAAAAAAAAAAAACAAGATAAGGAGCACGACTGCTGAGATGTACTCTTAGTTCTCCAACACGTCGCGCACAATGTCACATTCTATAATTTCATGAGCAAAGAGCCCCGAGGGGGAGAACAGCTTAAACGGTTTCCGTTCTGGATTTCCGGTGTGATTTCTTCTCCTTTACATACCGGCTCCACATTGCGTGGCCGCGACAGAGCACACTGTCAAACGCGTTTCATTCGTATCGTCCAGGACCTTGGACCTTGCCCAGAATTCAAGACACTTTTGATAAGCCTTTATTTACAAATCACATTAAGAGCTCGCTAAACCAACTATCGACTCAGCACACGTTAAAGGCTAACTGAATCTACTATTGACTCGAAATTTACAGTGTGTCAGATTGCGGAAACCCAAGAGTTCAGATTGATACTCAGCGAGCTTAAGACCACGTACGGCATTCAAATTTTAGCGCCACTGGACGGCTCCTCATAGCATAACAAAGTTCCTATCCTGACGTAAGTATGGTTTACATTCATCAGTCTATACAAATATTGCAGCTATATGCACGTTCAAGAACTTACTCCATAGTACCGAAACTTAGTTAGCCCATAGTCATTTCAAGAATAAAATTCTTCGCACGATTGCTGGTCCTATTTGCGTTGATGGCAAACGGAAAATGAGACTCAACGACGAACACTATTGGCGGTATGACAGCATGCGCCTATTCAAGTGTCTACGGATACAACGCTTAAGCTGACAAGGCTATGTAGAGCACAGCTCTTGCCGAAAGGATTTTCCACTGAGACAACGCAACAGAGGACGTCTTAGTCTGAGATTGACATACATGTAGTGGCATAGTGCCACCTGCCTGTAACCCTTCCCCTTCAGCGTCTTGTCTGAAAGGCTCACGGTAAACTGCCGGGCATATCTACCGAAACGTGCATTGTGGGTGAATTCTTGCTGCGAAGGAATGCAACTATTGCTCACTCATTTGAACACATTTCGTGGAAATAACAACGGAAAAGAAAGGACACGAAAGAAGGATGATTTCATTTTGTGAAGAACTAAGAAGCACTGCTGTTGTGACGTCATATGCAGTTGGGACTGAAATTTGACACCGACAACAAACATCTTCAGTTGGGACGATTTGTTTCCAGCTGCTCCCTATAGCAGTCAATGAATTATTTGCCGTCACCACTAGCCCTGTCGTCCCCTGCTGCATCGTCCCAATTATTTTGATCTTAAACATTTGAACAGACCAAAAGAAACTCAAACTTTGAAAACTTAAAAAGAGCAAGTAACGCTTACCTCCTACAGTTTCTTAATGTTTTAAATTTCGATCATCACTTCCATAAGTTTCAAACAACCGCTGCTTTGCCGCTTAACACCAGACGCTGTTTAAAATGACACAAAATGTTCTTAAAAACGGACACACCTTTACACCAAGAAATTACCACTTGACTGCCATTAAATTTCATAACTCCCACCCTCAAATAAAATAGGATTAACAACATTTTGTTTAAAATTTTGCAAAGGCAAAAAAAGAACACATACACCAGGAAGGAACACGTTTAATGCTCCAGCCTGCACCCTGCATTTTACACTCCATAAATGAAGTAGAAAAAAAATGGAATAAAATAAAACCATGAAACAAAACGATGCCATTCAGTTTACAGTCCTTTGTGAACGGTGAAGTTGGCCCCTCAGTTGGGATTTATACTTTCGATGCACCGCGCACAGTGCCCGCTGAGGTGTGGTGTCATAAAATATAACGCCAACAATTCGCATGACAGTCAACGCCTTAACCATTATGCCACCACACCACGTAACCACTAAAAATATAGTCACCGCTCAATTAGGGAAAATATACGACTGCACTGCAGGTGGAGTTGTGCTCTTCGAATTCGAGACACACTTTGTCAGTGACAGTCAATTTGACAGACAGTGCTGATTTATTTCCAAAGGAGTGATTGGGAATGTGAAGAACTTTGATGGGACTCAGTGTTTTTTAATTCCCAAGCTTGGCACAATGTCTCCAGCTTTACTTTTGCGTGACCATATAGTCAGAGGGAGAACTGTGTCGCAAGCATTAAATCTCGTCGTGTAGTCTCCTCCTGCTACATTTGAAAATCGGAAAATTCCCAGAAATTGATAACATTGCAGACAGAAAAAATAAGCCACACCTAAGGGAACTAACGGAGAATTCTTGGCCCTCCATCATTTGGTACAAACTGAAACAGAAAAAGAAAACTACAAGAGTGAAGTTCAGAAGCACCCAAGGGAACGAAGGAAAAGTTGACTTGAGTTATAGAAAGCAGCAAAGAGTGCTGCAATGCACACCATGGATCCTGTGACCCATGACCGCTACACCTCAGAGCTGTAGATTCTGCAAGCAAACACTTTGTGATAACTTTAGAAGGAAGATACAGACAGAAGAGGAGAAAAGTTTCCTTTTAGAGATATGTGGTCGACTAGGAGTATGGGAGGAGGAACTGTTCACAACAATGTACGGAAGCAGAAGTCCGAGCGAAGTGACTTTAAATATTTACTCTGCAAGCAGGATGATTAAGAGGGGCAGAGAAAGTTGTGGCGGATATTGCATTAAGGCATTATTAGGAGTCCTCTCTGCATCTTCTGGCTATTATATGATGGATGATGAATGATCGTTAACTGTCCACTGAGTTCCTGAATCACATGATTCAAAATCACAGAATCCCTGAGAGACCCAAAACCCATTCAGTGCGGTGACAACTGCCAGGTCAAGGTGGTGAGGAAACTCTGTGGAAGTGACGGATTGATCAGGGATTATGTCCTGGTGCAACGGAAGCCCACAAGACTTTGTTTCAGACTGACCGTGTGACAGGCCAATCTTTGGTTGTATTGTAGGGGCTGTGGTTGAATCTAAAAAATCGCGGGCAGAGCCAAGGTAAGTGTACCGTTCGTTCCTGTCTAATACAGCTTGTTTGCCCAAACGAATCAGACCATCCGCTTACGGAGACTTCCCCGCCTCAATCTGGAGTTGCATAGCAACTTGGTGCTGTGAACCAAAGAGCGACAGAGGTGTCAAAAAGGCTTTGCTCCCCTCCAAGCCGAATTTTTTTTTTATAGTTGGCGCGCGCTAAAGGGGTTACGACTACCCTTAAGTGACCGGATTTAAGTCACAGAACGGGGCGAGGTATAGAGGAAGAGAGGGAGAGGAGGTACCGGTGCACATTGGTTTTAAATGTCCGGGGATTGTAATGAGAGGGAAATATTGAGCTGGGAAGAGCATTCCATATTTGTGTGGTGCGGCTAAAGAACGAGTCTCTAAACTTAACAGTACGCCCGAAGGCGGGCTTAAGGGTAAACTGATGAGCATTCCTAGCGAGGCGTGTATTGCGGGTGAATTCTTGAAGGGGAGGAATGCAGCTGGCTAATTCGTTTGAGCATTTCTTCTTGAAACAGCGGTCAAACAACTTTAGCTGCGCCAATTACCAAGGGAACAGTCGGGAACATCGGAGTGAGTGAGCTCCTAAGACCTTTTGAAATGCGATAAAAAGTGATAAGTCCCAAGCGCAAAATGGAAACATTGTCAGGAAGCCATCAAAGAAGCTGCCGCTGATGTACTGGGTTTCACGCCATCACCCAGAAGGAACCCATGGTTTGACGACGAGTGTAGGCAGTCACAAGCAGCTAAACAGAAGGCCTACAAGACAGAGATGAAGGGAAGAGAGAGAACATGAGAAACGCGCTGTCGAAAGATGGAGAGGTGCTATGGCAGGAATGAAGTCCGAAAGTTCTACCGAAAGGTAATACCACAATCGGACCGAAGTCTGTCGGCACCAAAACGGACAACTATTAGAACAGTCGCAATCGCCGCTGAGAATCTGGAAAGATCATTTCTGCAGACTCTTAAACGACGATGATGGTCCAAATCCAGCTGTTGGGCAGAATGTTCCACTCACGAGACAATGATCGACAAGAAATTCGTCCCTGACTTAGATGAGGTCAAGAAAAGAAATATCAAAGCTGAAGTCGAGAAGAGCTGCTGCAGCAGATGGACTGTCCACAGAACTCTGTTAAGCAAAGTTGGGCGCAAGCACCAGCTCATCTGTAAGATATGATCGGAGGAAAGCATGCCTGATGAGTGGAGTCTCACCGTCGTTTTTCCGGTCCACAAGAAAGGACACTCCTTCAACTGCTAGCTAGCGGGGGATCACCCTCCTCAACATTGAGTACAAGATCCTCTCTGCGGTTTTGTGTGAACGCCTGAAACCGTTCGTCCACAACCTGATAAGCCCTTATAAGTGTGAGGCCAGGGAAGTCCGCCATCGACCGAATCTGCACACTACGGCAGATCCTGGGAAAGACCCAAGAAGTGCAAATCAACACTCACCACCTATTCGTCGATTTTAAGACCGCATTTGACAGTGTGCGTAGAGACGAGCTATACAGTGCCATGTCTAGTTTCGGTGTTCCTACCAAACTCGTCAGGTCGTGAAGGATGACGATGGAGAACTCACGCTGCTTCATCAAGGTCGGTAACGAACTCATCGAAACCTGCAATGTGAAACTTTCTTTTCCACATCATTCCTGAGATCGTCGTGCAGAAGTAACTCACCAACACAAGAGTCACGATCTTCCCAAAAGTTCGCTCATTTGCTAGCACACGCGGACGCCATTGACGTGATTGGTCAGACAAAGCGAGTCCTCTCTGAAGCGTTTGCTGATATTGAAGAGGAGGCGACAAAAATGGGTCAAACAGTGAACGAGGGGAAACGAGTTACATGTGCTCTCATCGAGGAAGGTCCCACAACTAAGACGACTTGAGAAGAACGTCACCATAGTCAGCTCTAACTTCGGGGCAGTGAAGAACTTCGCCTTCGCCTCGTAGGTAAACAGTACGAACAACGAGATCAAAAACAGAAAAACTCGTGCCAGTCGCTGTTTCTTTAGGCTAAGAATCTAGCTAGCCTTATATACACAAAAACTTGATCATTCCTGTTGTAGTCTATGGCGCTGAAGCATGAAAAATCTCAAGAACAGATGAACAAGCCTTCAGAAGAAAAGTTCTGCGTTCAATCGTTGGCTCTGTCTGCGTTGATGACAGAGAAGGTTTAGCGACGAGTTGTACAGCGACATGAGCCCAGGCGGTCGTTTGCGGATTCAACGCCTAGACTTGATCATGCAAATATCATGGACTGCTTCACTTAATTTCTAGTTTCCACCATTGTGAATTAGATGACAATACCGTGGAACCTCTCCACAGCTGCAACCCGCGAGACCCCGAAAATGATCCAAGGCTCGAAATACACGACTTTCCTCCTGGACCAAGAGGACTTATGCATAAATAAGGTTGTTGTTAAAAGAAGCTTCGCTGTACACCTCCTACACAGACAATGACGGACACCCGATGACAATTAATCGCCTGCAGTGACGCTAACAAGATTTTTCCCCATTCGTCTAAGCATATGAACACATCATCAGATAGATTGCTACACCAGCACAAAATGGCGTTCAACAAACTTTCAATGAAAAACGTGTAGACAGCTGAAAAGAGAGCACAGCCAGCAGCCAGTCGATTAACTGGTTATCGGGCGGATTACACCACCCCAAAGCGAGTCCATAAAAACTACACCTAATTGGCCAATTGCCGTCTGGCCACATATCAGGCGAAAAAAAAAACGAAAACTTTGGACAGCCGTAGGGTTAAATTTTTATCAACCTATCAGAACAGCCGCTATTAGCAAACAAAAATGGCATCATTTGCATTTTATTTGAAGCGTTCCGGCCAAATAGCAGAAATAAAATTTAGGGCGGTGGGTGGTCTGGATGCGACTGTAAATTTTCCATTCACTTTTTTTTTTCCTTTGCGTGTGATTCGCTGCCAAATACATAAAAATTATACAGAACCAGGAAGCCAGCCAGGAGGAGGATAGAGGCACAGAGAGCGGCAAAAAAGTTCATTATCAAGAAACCATTTAAAAACAAAAAAAGTTTTCCATTTGCCGCTTGTGTAACAATATTTGGCACGAGTCGCCTGCGCTCGCATGTGAGCAGCACACATTCGCTGTCAGTTCCTATGATTACCAATTTAAGCTCTAAAAACACACAGCTCCGCTTAATGTAAGGGTTCGTGACGCTGTGTGCCTGTGTGTGCGAGCCATAGAGGGTGGTATCAGACGACGCTTTAAGCCATCTAAATGATGATGGTAGCCGTCCATAATCCCCTGGAAAACGATATCGAGGGTGAATGTTATTTCCGTTTTTTTTTTGTTCACTTTTCCTTTGTTGGCTTGGTTTCCCCGCCTTTTTTTTCATATAGGCCGATGTTCGAAAACATTTTGGCAGCATCAGCCACACCCTAAAAGAATTTTGTATAATTCTATGTGCTGCCAGGCTGTGACTAAAAAGGATTTCTGGAATGGCATTTTCTAGTAGCATTTTTCTTTCTTATCCCCTGCCCTGTCCCCGGGTCTCGTTGCCTTGTTTTGACAGTGTTAAATGAGCCACAGAGGAGTTGTGATTTAAAGTTATGCTGGTTCATGAACACGCCCGCTTGGTGGTCGCTGTCAAATTTTCAATTTAATTTTTTTTTATCAAACGAAGTTTTCAATTAATTTCCTTTCAAAGCACATTAGATGCCATTGTTTATCCTCGACACGGATGACAGTCGCTTTGTTGTCTTATCTGACACAATGTTTCCACAACTGTCAGACGCAGAGGTAAATGTCACTCTGTTCCCTTCTGTCCCTGTCTCTCTTCCCTTCTTCTCTATCGCTGACTGCATGATAATATCCACATATATTTGCTCAGAGCCAAGAAGAGAAAAACTTGCTCCTTCCCATCGCACAGTTGATGCCGAAAGTTTGTCTTCGGACAAGTTTTCAAAAAGACCAACGCCACGCAAATGTCAGTGTGACAAAATGAACGACGACACGGGGGAGGGTCAGATCGCAGAGACAAAGTCAACAGACTTTTCAATTGTTTCAAACCAAGAGGGTAAAAGTGCGACGAAGGATAGAGATGGCATCACTATTCGTAAGTGTTGAATGAGAAAGGGAATTTTTAATTTCCCTTATTGAAATATTCATGAGTTCACGTCGGAACTCATGCAGTGTGAGAGAAGAGAAAAAATCCCCACGAAATGGTGGAGGAAAGGAAAAACGAAATTTTATTAAATTTTCGTGAAGACTTTTTATTTAAGTCCGAGCTAGGCGTCGACGCGAATGTTTCCTCTGTTTAATTCGAAAGAACAAAGAACTCAAACTGCAAAGAAAGACGCGTTTGTTTTTCTTTTTTGTGCTGTATGCTAATGGAAGGACGTTTGATTTTGATTAAGGCCCAGCTAGGAAGCTGTTAAAGAAATATGACTCATATTTAGCGGAGGATGGGATTTTTCGGTCTCTCGCAAAATTAATGAGGACCAGGAATTCCGTGAACAATTGTTTTCGTTTTTAAATGTGTTTTTCTCCTTTCTTCTCCCAAACTTCAGCTTTAATCGATAAAAAGCACATTTCACCCCAACAACAGGGATTTCCTTTTAGTCTATGAATATTTCAGTTAATTGAAAAGAAGCCTTAAAGTTACAAGAGGGGGGCCACGCACATGTGCGCGTATGTACATACATGCGTAGCAGAAGGACTCGTTGTCGTTGATGGTGTGGGGACCAACAGAAAGGGAACAACCATTGAGCAAATAGATTGGTTAGCAACATCATACCATGTGTTGGAAAATATGTTACGGCGAGTTCGCTGAGCTCAAGCTTGGCAGCGTCACGCAATAGAAGGGAACCCCAAAAAAATATTCAAATGAATTAGAGGGACTTCCCAAATCCATGGCTTCGTAAAGGCAAACTCATTATCAAAATGAGGGATGAAAGGGAATAGTTTGAGTTTGTAGTGATAAGGAAGAGGACAATGCCATATGTCAACCCTGCGTGTACTCAAAATTATCGAAACATTTTGAAGTTCAATTTACATATTTAATTGCATGAAATGTTGGCTTGGTTTGTACAGTTATAAGCGGAAATGTTTATCATTTCTCCGCCTGGGAACCCGGTAAACTACCGAATTGTCTTTTACTGGGATTAAGTGAAGAGCTGAAGATTGAAACATTAAGCTGGGCTTCTTAAGTCTCTCAGTTTCACTTACAGCTTCAGACTGAAGCCTTAAATTTTAACTTTTTCCATTCCTCGGATTCACAAATAAACTTGCCATGCCCGAGTTACCCTCGCACATAGAAGATTTCGTTTAAAAATTATTTTAACTGGAAGATTGCTTGAAAAAACGGTGGAAGTCCAGGGACACTCGACAATTTTTAAACGATCCATCAAAGTAGGGCAAAGACTAAAGAGGACGCACAGCAAAAGTGAAAACAGAACGAGATCACAGATTGATTCTCATCGAAGAATCAATCAGCAGTCGTCTCCAAATAAAGAAAAAAGTTGAAACTTAGCTTGTGTCCGGACAGTTTAAAGTGTAATCCAACAGCGGCCATATCTCCGACGGCAAGAACTAAAAAACGACAAACACTTATTTAAAGGGCAGGCTTACGCGGATGATGTAGCCGTACTGGTAACTGGACCATGACTTGCGGCGGTTTAAACAAGTGAGGAGACTGCCCTTGACATGATCGATGACTAGTGTACTATGAATGGGCTTTCAGTCAATCCTCTTAAAACCGAAGTTGATCTCTTCACGAGGAGGAGGAACCTGACTGGTCTTACTCGACCAGTGCTGAAAGGTGTCATCATTCCATTATTCAAGGAAGCTAAATACCTAGGTTCTATCCTGGACAAAAAAAATGTCTCTGAGAAAGAAAACACATTGGGACGAAAACCTCCAGGGCGCTGTCAGTTTTCTGGCAGTGTAAGGAAGTTTTTGGCAAAACCTGGAGCCTGTCAACAAAAAGATCTTTGTGGATCTATACAGCAATGATAAGACCTCTTCTCTCCTATGCATCAGTCGTTTGGTGGAACAAGCTTTCGCCAAAATACGTGAGTGCTGCTTTAGCCAAGTTTCAAAGAACGGTCTGTCTCGGCTGTACAGGGGCCTTTCCCTAGCATGATTCTACTCTTGATGCATTGCTTAATCTCCCTCCCCATCTTGGACTGTACAATCAAGAACATCTCCCGACTAAAAAGCAATGGTCTTTGGTTCAACTCGCTCTGGAGCTTTAATGACCTCGCGCACAGCATCTCCTATGACACAAGTCTCATGGACATGCCGTCTGATGCGGGGTCACTAATGATCCACCTGCGTCGCTCAAACAAAGTCGACTTTACCTGCGTCCAGGACTGGCTCTGGCCAGAAACTAAACCGAAAAGGGAATGTATTTAAATTTTCACGGACGGCTCCAAGACGACGGAGGGATCTGAGCTCAGGGCTTTCGTGGAAGACGACTACTTTAGACTTCTCACCTCTTTAGGTAATTTCGCATTGCTCATTCAGTGGTCACCGTGGGGTAGTAAGTGCGTCGACCGCCATGCAGAAAGTCTAGGTTCGATTTCCGGACGGGACACCTCACGGCACCACCTCTTTTGAGTTGCTGACAACAAAGAGTGCCAATTGTCTATGAAAAGCGTTTCAAATCTCGCCGTTTAGGGTCGGCAAAAAAAGTGTAGGTCCCTTCTACTCGTGAGAGAACAATAGTAAGCACAACACGAGTAGTTGTAGAAGCTGGGCCCTGGTCCCTTATGGACTTAGTGCCTTTCAATTATTATTATTATGACTAGACCGCATCGTAAAGAAGAGACTATAGCAGCTGGGATCGTGACGAATGGATTCATTGTCGGTCTTATCTGCTTGAGCATTATTACGGTGAGCTCTGATTTCAACAAGACGGCGCTACGAGCTTAAGAGTGCGAGAAACAATTATTTTGATGAGCACTTAGTTTCGCGTTTAGCCGCGTTAAATTGGCTACTTAGATCTTGCCATACCACACCTTTAGGGCTATTTTCTCTTGGAGTATGAAAGGCTTCAGGTCTTCAGTAATAAGGGACTGCGATTGACCCTTTGGAGGCCAACATTTCTGCGAGTGACTGCAATTGAACCGTTGGAAGCCAACAGTAGTCGTGTTTTCTGCGAGACACCAGTCGCTATTTTCGAACAAGTCGCTCGAAATTGGACATTCTGTACCGACCACTTCAGACGTAGTCCTCGGCAACATATACATCATGTCTTCTTCAAAGAGTAATTGCCATGAATTGTCCTTTTAGCCGATGTTCAAAACTTTAAATTCACTTTAATATCATTCCTTTTTCTTTACAGTTAAATAAAACCTTGCGATGAATAACCCTTTATAAGCATATTGTACAGTTTCAGTAATATACAGTACATGTGACTTTTTATTGAACTTCTCCGGCGAGTTTTCAACAGCAAATATAGCCCACTGAGCGAGTTTAGGTTCCACAGAAATTCATCCAGGCAACTAAACGATATTTAAGTGTCCATTTCATAGCGTCATAGTCGGCAGTGTAGAGAACTCTGAGTAAATCTGATTTCTACTAGTAGCCGTGTTATTTGCACAAATGATTGCTTTGCTCCTTGAAGAATTGTGAATACTTTTACTTAGCTTTAAACACTGTACAAAATTGTACACGTAAGTCTTAACGCTTAAGTCACAAGTGTTGATTAAACGATTTTAGGAGACTTTTCAGCAAACTTTTAAAACATAGCCTAGAGTAACAGGATTTAACAGGAGGAAGAGCAACAAAAGCAAACTCTACGACCTGTGAGAAAACGTATGGCTGCTAAGCTGTGTATGTATACAATGCTTGTGACATCTAGAGCGTATGGCCAACCAGTTTAAGTGGTCCTTGAATCCAACCGATTAAGACAATCTACCACCGAGGATCCTAAATAGCGCACTCTAGTGATCTTAACCTACCTGTGGTGCGAAATTGCAGACAAAAGATCGAGCTAATAAGGAAATTTGCTTGAAGTTCAAGTCCTCAAGTGGTCTGTAGCAACACACAGAAAGGGGCAAATTTGAAGGAGGATTTCAGAAGGAACCAATGCGGTTGAACTTAAAGACTGATTTATGATCTGAGCTCATCACTCAAAAAAGAAAAATAAAACAAAAACCACCCAATTACGTTGTCAATCTGTTACTAAAAGCATGAAGTATCTCTCATGGCAGTCGCAGTAAGTGCACAGCTGCTCTGCGGCTCCATGCAGCACTCACAACGTCTAATTAAGAACGTTGCCAGGTTTCCAACCATTGTCTGCGAACTTTACGACATCATAAACTGGGGCCATTTGTTTAAATTTATTGAACACACCGCTAATTGTTTACTCATTTGTGCAAATATATCGATGTCATAAAATTCTGAAAGTTTCAGCTCACTTTTGCAGTGGAATGCAGACTGTTTTAATGAATTATGAATTTTTGAAAATACCCTGTAACATAAATTATGAAGGTTTGAGGTTTGTTATGATGTGTCACATCAAAAGGAAACAGTCCAAACAACAACCTTAAGCTGTCAACGCCAAAAGCTGTGTTCAAAAATGCGATAACAACTTTGTTTTTTTTTTTTTTATTCTCAAGTGATTAGTATCAGTTCATTTGATATGTTTATTTCGTTTTTGAAAAATCAACAATAATCCCGATAAAATACCGACTTCCATGGAAACTCATACAACTGGAATAATTCTGTTTTCCACAGCAGAAATCTTTGTTTTTCCCCGAAACTCATGGACTGCGGATGACAGCGTAATTCTCTTTCGTTCTTGATTTATGTTAAACGGACGTTTGTGTGATATGATAAGGCGGGAGAGTGTTTAAGATTTCTGACATATTTTTTGTTTTGTTCCTCTTCCGTTGTGCTTTGCGGGTGTGTTCACACGGAGGAGAGGAATTTATGAACATCAAGTTGCGCATTTTTTGGCGAGCAATAACCATATTAATTTGAGAAGTTTTAACATCTCATTTACACGCAGGAAACAATTAACGTGTGACCGCCATCATAAAATCCCTGGCTAATTTTTATGTTAACAACTTTCCGTAAACCTGATCATCATCATCACGTAGAGCATACACAGCATCCGCACACACGTCCCCGGCCACACGTTTCACTAGAATATATGTGGTCAGCATGAGCTACAATTTTATATCTACCGCCGACGCATCACCAGCCATTTTGTTACACACGCAAAAAAAAAAAACAGGAAGGGAATGATGGGCGGCTGCCTTTGTGCTGATAAGGTGAGTACGAGTATTACTAATTCCATTCCCAGTTATGATTGTGTGCTGCTGCTCCTCTTTCGCCTGAGAGTCCAAATTAGCCGCCATTACAGAGGCCATTGTCCTGTCCCTGTGTACGTCGTTAGATAACGCGCCCCTTTGTCGGGCGAAAAGTTAAGCGTTCGCCTTAAATTATTATTTCGCAGCCATTTTGTATGTCATTATCTTCACTGCAGTTAATTTCCTGTTTTAAAGCTTCACCTCGTTTTGCATCGTCTTCCTTTCGCCTTTACAGACGATACCCTTGGGTCAACAGATAGGGGCGGGTGGGAGATGTGACAGAATGTGTGTGCACACACACACACACACACACACACAGATATCAACGCATTGTTGTCGCTTGTTGCCCCATTGAGATGAGATTGTCGCCTCTGGCAGTGGCAATGTTCTTGTGGAACATACCCCTTGATTGGAAAATCATGTCCACTCTTATGTAGTTGCCACACAAACCATTCGATGTCAGGCAGATTTAAAGGGAAAAAAAAGAAACAAATGTCTTCATTGTCTTCCTTCCCCATATAAAGTATCAAGCGAGCGCCGCCATGGACAGGACAGCAGTCAAGCACGGGGATTAAAGGGGGAATAACGAGTTCAATTCAGTTCAACGATGAGAGAAGTTAAGCAAATCGACGTGTAAAGATCCTAAGGGGACTCGGAATAAGCGTTTATGACTCTCTTTCGCCAAATCTGAGGAGCGAACGATGAACGCTATACCAGCATCATCATCAGCGCAGCGTGCACACAGAGACTGAGGGGATATTCTGGCAGCATTAACCGCAAAGTTCGCTCATCTTCAGCAGCCAACAATGTTCCACTTTATTTAGCAATTCCAATACGGTGTGGGGCATATTACGACAGCGAGAACTGCTGCCGGCCATACATACTCAACGCCGCTACACACCGCCGGATCCACACACACAGGGGAAGACGGCACTAAAGAAGCAAACTCTCGAAGCCCTAGTCCCAGTCCTCAGCCCCAGTCATGGTGGTTCCAGCTCCTGCCACAGTCCCAGTCCTATTATCGGCAGCGGACGTGTGTGTGTGCTAGTGTTCCAAAGAGATTATTCCATTCACCGCATCTTTGTGCCATGAACTTGCGGAAATGGTGAGCACAGGGACGAGCCACTCTCTCTCTCTCTCTACGCCGCTGTTTCTCTACCTCTGTGCCCCTTCCTCAACACCCCTGTTGTCGTGGTCTCATCGAAGACGAAGTCGAAATGAAAACAAATTGCAGAAGAGAGCAAGATGATGAAGAAGACGACGACACAAGACTAAGAAAACAGTAGAGGCGCGCACAAGGGATGGTGGTGGGTGATTGGCACTTAAAACGCAGAAAAAAAAAACTACGAAGCAGTTCCCATATCCGAAGAGAGGAAATTCTTGGGTGTTTGTTGTGTGTACGTGCATGGTGTGCATAAAAACGCCCTCTTAACGGTTACACTTTGATTCTCGCATGGGACCGACTGAATCTACCACCACACCGGGGTGACTCCCGTATGTGGGAGTGTAATGTAAACAAAAACGAACAGCGCACCGAACATAATAACAAACGCTATTGGAATCTTGCCTCACTTTTCGCAGCGCACTTTTTTTTTCACTCTTTACTTCTTTTATGCTTCCCATCCCCCACCCCCTTTGGCTTGGAGTGTTCGGTGTGTGAACCCGTTCTGCTGTCCTTTCTTCGGTGTGCCCTGCAATGTGTCTTCTTTGCCGGTGGATAAATGTATCCATTTTCGGTGCCTCGGTTTCACTTGTGCGCAAAGGAATTGCCTTAATTTCCCCCCAAACACACACACACACGCACACGTGATAAAATCAATGGATGAGTGGAGCAGTTTACACAGATCGAAAAGTGAGTTGCTTCTTGCCAGCTTTATATTTATTTCTAAATTAAATTTTAAAAGGCGCATAAATTTTGGGAAATGACTTGAGATTCTCTGTCAATCGATACACACGATGGGCGTGTGGTGCGGGCTGTGTAGAAGTGGTTGGGTTAGGGTCATGGGATGTCCCAGTGATGGATATTTCATTTGCACGGTCAGCAAGTTTTTTTTTTTTTGATTGAAAAAGTAAATAAACACCACGAAGGGACTTCGGGAGGAGAAGTTTGTTTTGCATATTCCCAAAATTTTACAGCACATAATAAGTTTTTATTTTCCAAAACGAACGGACCACACAACTCCAGTGGGGAGTGACGACCACAAATATGGTGGGATGCTAAAAGCAAAAGGAACCTTAATCAACTTGTCGTTTTGGGTTTGGAAAAAAGTTGGGAAAAGTCCCTTTTTCTGGCCGATGAATAACTTTGATTGGGGAACAAAAAATACCGGACTGTAGTTCTGTGGGATTATGTTGCTGTGGTGCGCAATTTCAAACATCACGACAATGTGGAGCTTGTGGCCACTGTGGCGGAATGGGACATGGCACACCGAATGTTTCAGATTTGATTTGATGAACTTATTGTTTATGAAAAGTTTCGCAGTTCGTGATAGACTATAAACTCCTTTTACTAGTGTGAGAAGGAGAAGTTGCTGTTGTCATGGGATGTTACGTTCTGTTCTGTTTTTGCGAAAGTCCCCATCGGAGAAGTTCTTATGCGTTGTTTCTCCTTCGACCGATTTCGATCAATTTTAAGGTGAATAGCAGGAACACTCCGCAATTTTTCACGGCACCAGCTCTTTCGAGTTGCTGACAACACTCAAAGAGTATCAATTGTCTATCAAAAGCTTCTCAAATCTTACCGTTTGGAGTCGGCAAACTTGCCGTTCGGAGTCAAAAAACTGTAGAAGCTAGGCCCTCGTCCCTTGTGGGTTGTAGTGCAGCTCAATTAGTATCATTAGCAGTTGGGGCGCTATAATGCAACTTTACAAACAATTTAGGCAGAATGTATGTTTCCCAAATGGAGGCTTTAAATACATCTCGGACAGCAGCAGCTTCCATAAATTTCAATAGCCTTATCCTTTGAAACATAGCGAAGGCAATTTAGGCACCGAACTGGTTCGAAACGACCGCGAATGCACCACGTGTCCTTTATGACAGGGTTTCTTCTTCATTCTCTGCGAATTTGATGCACCAAATCTCTACGAGGAAAGATAACCTGGTTAATCTCTTGCCATCATGCCGCTGTATAACCTCCTCCTTTTTTCAATAGTCAAACGAGTCAAAGTATACTGAGATTCCATAGAAGACGTCTTTCAAAATGATGCAAAAATGATCAACACAGACAACTGTGAATAGGCCTTTTTTGGATTTAAGATGGAATTTACAGATGATGTCGGAAGTGAATGGGCGACAGCTTTGTTATCACAATCAATTCAAAACAAGCATTCCAAGCCGTATCCATACAATGCTTCTTCCGAAAACATACGGCAAGAAGATCCCTTAACAATTGTCGACAAAACAGGCAGAAGCTCATGGCAAAAGAAAAACATACTGTTCTAGTTCTGTTAAAGTCAATTTATGTTTAACGTCAGAAGAAACATTATTTTAAACAACTTTCATAATTCACAAATTATCTTGCAGCTTAGCTTACTTGTTTGGATGTGTTGTACAAAATCAAGAGTAAGGCCACAGATATAGAAATATGCAGCTTATGCTAGTTAGGCAACACTTATCCAACAATGAAAATTGGCAACTCATTAAAGATGTTGACTGTAAAAAAAATATGAAGGAATGAATCCTTGAACCGACTCCTTCGGCAGGTGAGTCGATGCACAAACCCGCTATGCCACGGTGACCGCAAAGCCGCATATACTTAAGTAGATATTGTAAAATTGCCGATGGATGAGACTCACACAGTGAGATGCTATAGTTTACGGTGACCCTTTGGCCTTAACCAAATCAATCAACAGTGGCTTCCTGCCTCGTTTTTCAGGTTGGTGAGATCCTTCTGGGCTTTTATGCTCAGTGTCAATCTGGATTCTCTTTTGTGACAGTGGCCCAATGACTCAGATTGAATGATCTTCTGGCTTGCAGCCCTCTAGTTAGTCTCGGTAACATTAGCTTGCACAGCTTGTCGTGTAACCGTTCATCTAGATAGACGCAAACAGGATCAAAGATCGTCTTCGAGACTCCTCTGCGTTCGAAGGACCCCGAGCCTTTATCTTAATATGTTTGGTTAGGCTTTCGGCAGAGGGCTATATCACTCAATTCTACTCAAGCTCAAAGAAACATCGGGCTTGATTTCAGTGGTGAAGTTTTTGTGCCTATAAACAGAAGAGATTGATGTACTTGTCCATATTCTGTACTAGACGTCAATGCTCTAAAAATGTTAACATATGCATATTTAGCCCTCGTTAACTGCCAAACACAAGCTCTCATCTCATTGACGGGTCGATATGCTCATCTAAATTGATGCGTATCTGTATGGCTTTGGTTCACAGATCTTAAGTTTGTACACATGCCCAAAAATTTGCACATCTTACGGTGAGACTGCTTTGACTGAACGCTCAGGACCCATGAGTCGTTTGTTCGATTTGGTTCCTCATTTACACCTCGCGATGGTCGGCCTGTCACTTAAAACCGACACGGATGCTATCAGGAGATAGTGGACGCACTAAAGATAAACCAACACCTTTCCATACACTAAGCATGAACCATAGTTCGAAATCGCCTTAAATGAGCAAACTACTCAAAGAAGCTGAATGATTGCCTGCCACACGAACCGTTACGAAATGGGAACCATTTTCGAAGCGCCTCAAATTACGAGAATATCCAACAGAAGCGATCATGATTAAATTCTGATGCCCCGTCACATAGAACATCAAAGCCTGGTAAAGCCAAGTAAAGAATTGGCTATTTAATATCGATTATACAAATATAGAGACTATATTTCGATGTGTGTATTAAAAATAAAAAGGAAATAAAATTGAAAATCAAACATTTGCTTCCATATTTGCCTATGTTCACCTCACTTCTGTTTTTGTAATTTCTTCTTCTTTTACCCCACATTCATTTGTTTTTTATTCCTATGTTACCAGATCATTCGATACTAACTTTATGAGTTACAGAATGATCTTATCTTCTTATTTTTAAATTTTGTTATTAAATATATTGTTAATTAGACCTAAGATAAAGAATGAATAAATATATGAATATGAATATGAATATTGACGGCAGGGATTGAAGGTGGATTGTCTATTTTGAGCAATTCGATTCCCTTCTGTGCACAACCGTCGACCGTTTGAATGAAACGATCAAGAATTCAAATTGAGCAACAGAAAGATAGTCTTCCATAATGGCAATGATATATCATCTTTGACGCCCGGGAACAAATTGTAGAAACTTTGTTAAGGAGTTTCAATGCAACTACACTTGCACTGTCTGACTACAATTTGTCTCAAAAAAATCGTCCAACCGA
Source organism: Eristalinus sepulchralis (assembly GCA_944738645.1). Taxonomy (NCBI): domain Eukaryota; kingdom Metazoa; phylum Arthropoda; class Insecta; order Diptera; family Syrphidae; genus Eristalinus; species Eristalinus sepulchralis. The sequence continues at coordinate 76,461,219 of OX122882.1, forward strand.
AGAGCCACGGAAAATCACTTGCCAAAGTTGAGTGACTCCTGTCAAACTGCGTTGTCAATTTTGTTCAGCTTCGGTTGGTAAGTCACCACGGAATGACTCACACCGCAACAGCGTCTCCAAATTGTTCAACTGCATTGCTAAAATGTGTGATCGTACGGTGCGCTGAAACTACTGTTGCCAATACCACTCGCAAATTTGAGTCCAACAGTTGGGGATGAGAGTGTCACGAAGACCGTGATGAATTGTTTTGTCATCGTTCTCAACAGCTTCGCCATGTTAACGGGCTTTCTGAAATTCAAGCACATGGTCTTGGTGAGGTCTGGTTTCAACATGGCAGCGCTGCGTGCCATACAGCGCGTGAAACATGAAGTTGAGAAGTAATTTTGGTGAGCACTGAACTTTTACATTTTGCCACGGCATATTGGCCGCCTGGATTATGCGATATCACACATTTGGACTATTTCCTCTTGGGATATGTCTCAGCCCGCGTGATACCACTCGCAATGCTCCATCGAGTCGCCCAAAATTGGACCTTTCGAATGGATCTTAGACGTAGTCTTATCAACATTAACATGACGCCACTTTCCAAAAAGTAAATGCCATGAGATGTCCTTTTTCACAGATAATTCAAATTTTGAGCTTACTTTCAAATTGGTGTCTTTAATTGTACATTATGAATCAAACCCCAGGATGAATTACGCTTCACGATTTGATAATTTATTTTGCATTTATTCACAAAATCTTAACGTTGTCAATTTCAAAGGATTAAGATACATTTTTAAGGAAAGGACACACAACATCTAAGAGCGTCACACTTGGCAGCAGAAACTTCGAGGTACCCAAGGACCTTGTCTACCTCGCGGTAAAGAGGGACGACAACGTCAGTACCGAATTCAAACGCAGAATCACTCTTGTCAATCCAACGATTGGGCTCAAGAGGCAATTGAATAATTGAGTCTCTCAAAGGACTTAAGAACTAATCATCCTAGTCCCTGTTTACGGCGCGGAAACTTGGACTCTTCCAAAACCGGATGAGGAAGCCTTTGGCTTTTCGGGAGAAAAGTCTTGCGTGCGATTTTTTTTATCCTGTTTGCGTCGAGGGCATCTAGAGAAAAAGATTTAACAATGAACTCTCTGGGCTCTACAACGCCATGCGCCTGGTCAAGTGTCTTTGGATACAACGCTTAAGATGGTCAGGCCATGAGGAGCGTATGGACAGCACTACTCTTCCAAGAAAAGTCTTCAAATCTGAGCCATTGCGACAAGCAACAGAGGACGGCATAGGCTTAGGTGGCGCACACAAGTGGAGAAGGACTTCAACCAACATGGGGTGCGCAGCTGGAGGGAGTTAACGAAAGATCGTGCTAGCTGGAGAGGTATGTTGGTTGAGTCCTAGGTCCACCCCGGACTGTTACCACAAGAGGATCAATTTTGCCTAGTGTGCGAATAACTTCAAAATATTGTTTGCGTCGGAACCCGCTTAAGTTTTCACATCAGGGGAATGTTTATAGAAGTCGGCTTTTAGTTGATCCCCAGTTATTTTTAAAACTTCTACCCTTTTTTGAAAGTACAATTACAAGTTCAACCTTACGATTCACCTTGTCATGATAATTTCCCTCTTTCGCGCATTCATTTGATTACGTCTGCCGAAGTGTGTAAATCCCGCAGCAAGAACTCTTCTAGGAACAGCAGAGCTCTTCCATTTCACAGAAATAATTACTCTATTGGAAATTTCCCAGACCTGTGCGTGGGGACTTTATTTGCCAGCAAATTTCCCGATTTATTCGATTCCCTATAATCAACTCCACTCGCCACAAGAAAAAACCTTCAAACGTCGAAGCAAAACAACTCAAATTGCATTCTTCAAGTTGCAGTGACCTTTTACCGAGCACAATGTTCGCCGCCTCATCGCTGTTCAAAAAAAAAAATTCATAATTCGATGTCGCAGCACCTGTGGTACCGGTATGACAAGCTTTCTCACAGTTCCGTGATGACACATGTCTCGATTACTAATTCTCACCCATCCACAGATGTATCCGAACATGTGTGCATGCTCGTCGTATGGTAATGACATTTGCCTTTGGCTTCCCACTGCCACTCTTGGGTTTTTCTTTTTTTGCATTGAATTTGTTGAAAATTATCTGAGTCACATTTGCGTTCCTTTATTGGACACTTAACTTTCGCAATAGACTTAATGTTTATGCCACGCATCCGATAGCCCAGGACAGGACACATTACACATTTCTGCAATCAAATGTTGTGGCCCTTCAAAGGACACAGCATTTCGCTAGAGTTTAACTGCTATTTATCATACTTCAAATTTCAGTGGAAATTGTTATTGCCATCGATAAGTAATTTATGCTGATGCGCGTCCTTCTCCTAACCGTTAACCACCCACGCCGCGGCAAATGACAGCAAAATGAAAGTAAACGTTTAAAGGATAAATATTAAAGGTTTGCTGCCTGCGGGCTAAGTATCATTTAAGTGCTCTTGAATATTTATCGAGTTTTAATTTTTGGGGCGCGCCACGACTGGATGACATTGAGTTTTGCCAAGGAAATGCGTAATGGTTGTGATATTTGTTTGCATGTGCTTGTTTCTTTGTCTCAGATAAAATACAAATATCGCCCGGGGATATTATGGGAACAATTTTGAAGGGGAATCATCGATAAATTGGATTTTTTTTGAGTACGTGAAGGACGTTTTTCTATGCCTTATGGATGCTTATGGAAGGATGCAATAAAAACATTCATATTTACATTGATACCCTGGGCAAAAGGTCCTGGTGTGAACGAAATTTTGTTCTCAAAAAGCATTCTAGACTGTAGCTTAAATTTCCAACACAAATATTCCACAAAAATCTATAAAATTTAAATGGTAAAGTAGGAATCGTTGTTTTTATATAAGGTTGTCAAATATCTTCAATCATTCAATACTTTATAAAAAAGTGTTACAGTGATCGGATTTAGTTCAAATATGCGCCCTTTTGTTTGATAATCTGTTTCCATCTAGACGGCAACTTCACAATACTCCCCTTCGTAGAAGCCCCCTCCTTATTTGCGAAGAACTCGGAAAGCCACTTTTCACTAGCCTCTTTTGAGTTCAACTTCACACCACCAAGGGCGTTCGCCATGGACAGGAACAGGTGGTAATCACTTGGCGCTATTCGGGCTATATGGTGGATGCGATATAAACTCCCATCCGAGCTCCCGTAACTTGTGACGTGTCATCAACGAAGTGTGTGGTCTGGCGTTGTCCTGGTGGGACACTGCACCCTTCCTGTTGGCCAATTCTGGACGATCGCCTGCTTCAAGTGGTCCAGTTGTTCGCAGAAGATGGTTCAACTAAGCGTCTGGCCATATGGGAGCAGCTCATAGTGGATGATTCCCTTCCAATGCCACCAAACCCACAGCAAAACCTTTCTGGCCGTCAATCCCGGCTTGGCCACTGTTTGGGACGATTCACCGGCCTTCAACCATGACCGTTTTTACTTGATATTGTCGTTTGGGATATATTTTTCGTCGCCAGTCACCATCCGCTTCAAAAATGGATCGAGTTCGTTCCGTTTCAGCAGTATATCGCAGGCGTTGATTCGGTCCAGAAGGTTTTTTTGCGTCAAATCATGCTGCATACAAACATCAAGCCTTCTGTAGATGATTTAAAATGGTTTGGTGACTAACTCCCATCTCCTGGGCGATGTCACGAGATGCCACATGCCGGTCTAACTCGATGATTTCCATGATTCGATCGATATTCGTCGTCACAGGTCTTCCGCCGGCTGGATGGATAAGTATGGTATCGTTTTCATCGGCTCAGACTCGTCGAAACCATTCCTTCGCGGTCGAAGTGATAGAGTACCATCTCCCAAAACACCATTGATCTCACGGAACGTTTCTCTAGCGGATTTGCCTTTAACGATGGAAAACTTTTAAAAAGCGAGAATTTCGGCGTTAGTGAACTCCATGTTTACACGTCTATAACTGTTGAACGCACCATCCAAACTAATCATGCATAGCGTCGTTTTGTAGGTTATGTCAAGACCTTTCAAATGATACAAGTATTCAAATGATATAAGTTGGCCAGGACCCTATTTACTATCTCTTCAGAAAGAAGTGAGCTTCGCTCTATCAAACCTTCTATCAGAGATTATGAAATCACTTAGGCATCGCAACAATTACAAAGAAAAATGTCAAGGGAACCCGAGCTATTACCATGTTTAAGTGTAATAAGAGATTCGTCTTCCTGATTGCTATTTTTGCGGCAAAATCATTCACATTCTCCAGAAATGAAATGATGAGAGAACGAAACAATTTGCTCTTGTATTTGATTTCTTTTGATTTTTCTATTGTTTCACAATTTTGGCCATTCCTAAGCATTTCACATGAAAGGCGACGGTTGAAAATGCACCAAAAAGTCCAAAACTAAGTGGTTTGTTGGAATGAGAACGCGAGTTTCATCTCACTGCGTTCCGTTTGTCCTCATTTTAAACTGATTGTTAACTTCTCTTGCGACTAGAAAATTGTTTTCTGAAAACAAATGTTTTCAAATTTTATCGTTTTTGCACTGATGCACAACATGGATATTGTTTTTACATATTTAAAAAAAATATTTTTATCTATTGTGAATGAAAAATATGAATTGAAGTGCAAGCTCTACTGGCTATGTTCAAGTCTGAATCAAATGATTCAATTCGTTGTATTCCACACTTGGGGCCACAAAAAGACGCTTGGCGTGGGCAGGGTCATGTGGACACACGTTTAGTGTGCCTTATATGAGATTGAACCAAATTTGTTGTTCTTGTTCTGATGCAGATTGAGATTTCTGCCTACATCGGCTCACCCTCTCACCCAGTCACTCGAAGAAGCCCGCTCGTCTGCTGTTTGTCTCTAGTGTGTGTATGTGAGTTTGTGTTGTGTATAGGATGCGTGAAGCAACTTTTGGTGCGATTGTTGGCTTTGTTGAACCCACTTCCTTTCCTCACTCAAGATAAGCAGCGCTCCAATGATAGTAGTCCCAACCAAGCGACCAGCATAGGCACAATGTTGGTTTCTTATTTTTACTCCACAATACGAGAATGGCCTCAGTTAACCGATAAGAATCATTAGAAGGACACACAATAAAAGTGAGTCATGTGTCGTGTTGTACCCCAAAGCAGGAATTCGAAAATAAATTTTTTCCCATAGGATGCAAGGTCTATTTATTCACCAGTATATCGTTACATATGAGTACATATGCAGATTGTCTTTGATTATACTTAGCAGAGATTAGGCTTCAATGCCATCCGCAAGACTTTTCAAAATACAATGTTTCGAAGTGGATAGAACATTTATTTGTAACCCTTTCCTGGTTTGTTTTATTTTTGGAATAATGAATATTTTTTGTTACTTTTGAAAATTAGAAACGAAACGTTGAGGAAGCAAAAAGAAACAATTGTAATCCAGTTGCTCGACATCGAACAACAAGCGGCGGTCAGCCGACATCTTTTGTAGCGAAGATCATTGTTCAGAAGCGATGAACAATGATGTCTACATATAACAGATCAGTCAATAAGTCCCGGGAGGATAGGGTGTGCCACTAACAAAACTTATTCATTTATTTTTTTTTTTTTGTATGTGGCGCCCTCTATATGCCCCGTGACTTATTGAGTGATGTATTAATTTAAAGACACATGCCTTCAGAAGAAAAGCCAACGCCATCTATTCAAAACATGATCTGCGACTGATCGATGTCTGTACGAATGCTCGGTATAAGCAAGACGACAGACTTCATTTCTGGTTTCTTCGGAAGTCCTATGTACATTCAAAGTGAATGGAGGAGAAGACATAACCGCGAAATCGGTCGCAACGAACGAAATGACAACAATGCTTCAGCTAAGCAGGTCTTCGAACCGCAGCATCCAGATTTGGAAAGAGGAGACTAAAAACTGAAACTCCGGTAGAAGAACTTTATCGCGAATTCAAGACAGCTGGGTCCTTATGGCTGAAAGCTACGTTCGCGAGACCGTCAAGCAGACAAGGTTGTCCCAGCTCAGAATGGAACCCTATACGGGCAGATGCCGTAAGTGACAAAAGACTTAGGAACTGGATTAGAATTTGGCTGAGAGCTGGTCACAACCGTCTTCTGGTCTTTGCTATATTCTGTCAGACTTCCATATGTAAAGGGTGAATAGAGGAGAAGATATAACCGAAAAATCAGACGCTACGGACAAAAGGGAAATAATGCTTCGGTTGGAAAAGGTCTTCGCATCCCAGTCTTCAGAATATTAAAGGACAGGAGGACTGAAGCTCCACTATGAGAAGTAGGTCTTGAAATCAAGACAGCTGAGTCTTAATGGGCGAATGCTGCGTTCCCGAAACCGTCAAAGAGGAAAAGTTGTTCCAGCTCAGAATGGAACACTACGTGAGCAAATGACGTGAGTGACAAAAGATGAACTCGACAACAATTGAATTGGAAATCGGTTTAGAGCTGGTTACGACTGCCTCTTGGACTTGGCATTGTCCTGTCAGACTAACTTTTGTCTCAAGCATTGCACGGAAACTTCACTCTGTAGGGAGGAAAATTTCAAAGAAAAATTAAACTGTTACAAGTGCAACTGCCCTCACTGCCGCTGCCAGTGAAGGTCAACGTATTTATATAAGAAAAGCATTTGACTTTGGAGACTTCGGGTCGTTCAACCGATCAGCTGGCTTGCACTTTTCTAAGCTAGAACAAGATAGCACTATTTATGTCATAATGGCACAGTGTGTGGTGCAAGAATATTTTCATTGGCTGTTTTTTTTTTTTTTTTCTACAACTCTGACTATGAACTTGGAAGGCTTTTGAGTGAAGTGGTAACCTTGGGCGAGCCAACAATGAATAACCCCCAAAACAATTCACGGATTTAATGAACTTCCCTTTGTTCAATACTTCAATACAAAAAGGAAATTTGAAGTATCAGCTTGGGCAGTTTTAATGAACGCTTTGTCATAAACTTTTGCCGTAGCGTAGTGGTAAGTGCGTCAACCGCCACGCAGAAGGTCTAGGTTCGATTCCCGGATGGGACACCTCGCTTTTTCACGGCACCACCTCTTTCGAGTTGCTGACAACACTCAAAGAGTATCATCTGTTTATGAAAAGCTTCTCAAATCTCGCCGTTCGAAGTCGGCAAAAAACTGTAAGTCCCTTCTACTTGTGAGAGAACAGTAGGGCGCACAACACGAGTAGTTGTTGTAGAAGCTAGGCACTGGTCCCTTGTGGGCTGCAGTGCCACCCAATTATTATTATTATTCGTCATAAACTTTGGGAATCTGAACGTCTCGAACATCTGCCAAACGAAAATGTGTCAGCTGCAGACATTGATTTGCCTTTTGCAAATTCCCTGTGTTTTCAAATTTGACTCTCTTGATTGAAGAAAGAAAATGTCAACCGATGAATGTTCGATTGCATCCGAAACAGGGTATCGCCAATGAAAACCAAACCATTCAAGCCCTAAGACTGCAATTTGCATTCCCACCTTAACGTCGTAAAGTCATAACCCTAACTGAAATGATTCAAAATCTCCGTGAATTCAGAGGCCCACAGTTCTGAGGAAATATGCCATTCAACAAAGCTAAAACTTGACAATAACATTTTCCCATGAAACTGATCCCAAATTCCCATGACACCACAAACAAGCTAAGCGCTCAATTTAAGTCCTCACAAAACCAACGATTCCGACCAACACCCGGCGCAAGGTCTTTGTGATAAGCATGCACACCACTATAAAAAGGTTCAAATTCCACACACACACATTTAACCATCTTTATCATGACTGGTGACTGAAGCATTTCAGTAATCTGATAACTTTCAAAGAACCCACAAGGAAAACAAATACTGAGTACAAACATAAAAATTTCCTTAAAAACGCATATTGAGTTGCCGAGTTCCTAATGCACAAACAAAATGGAAATACCTACAAACAGAACAAATTTAACGATTTCCACGAATGAATAAAACCAACAAAACAAACTGAACTGAAAATGAAAACATAAAAGTCTCCGTAAACGAAGTGAATATACACTCCTCCTCTACGCGAGTGCATTTTGCCTCCCTATCTTCCGTCTGCTTGCTGGCTGCTCTTTTCAAGAAGCTGACTTATCAGCTTAAGTACACCCAAAGCTGTTTCTCTGGTTTTTTTCGTTCTTCCACTAGCTGACTGTATCTCTATGCCACCCTCTGGCATGGGAAGTGTTTTGCAGTGCAGAAGCTCCCCCTCCACCAAACTAGGGCTTCAGAACTCCACCACTGAAGTACGCCTAACAATATCCAATATCGCATCTATTTCATTTTCAAACACCATATGTGCCGAACGAGAAACCCCCCAACAGAAACCGAGTCACAGAAAAAAAGCAAAAGCATGAGAAGAGCGATTAATGTATGCATAAAATGGAAAGAGGGCGGAAGGAGTGGAGGGGGAGGGGGAAAGCGATTCAACCTAATCAAATTCATTCGCACCAACACAACGGCCAGGAGTGGCTGTGTATGCAGTCGCCCGTGCACACGCCCGTTTCGCTCGTAATCGCACATCCATTCACACACAAGGCAGGGAAGAAAAACTCAAATGAAACGTACTCTCACTCCCGTCCCAATCGCAAATGCAATCAGCTGCAGTAAAGGAAACACTTTTCCATAAAAAACGAAAAAAAACCCGAACATGGAGGACAACGACTGCGAGTGAAACGTTTGGGAGCCGCTGCCGCCGCCGCCACACCATCAGGCAATGCCACTACAGCAGGCAAGCCACACATGTTCGGTTCTCCACCCGTGCATCGTCATACTACATCCGAGCAATTACAATATTGTTTATTATTTATTTATTTACGCTTTTCTCTCATTCCCCTGTGCTTCTTGCTTTTAAGCTCCTCTTCCCCCCATCAAACGAACACACACTCTCATCAACGTGCACACACAATTCTGAGCGAGAGGCGTCTGCCGAGTGCTGAGTGCCGAGTGTGGGCAGGGAGTGCACGGTCTCTTTGTTTTTGTTATGCCCTCTCATACCCTCAGTTTCTTTCATGTTTTGAGTGTGGCATGAGATGTGCGTATGTGTGTGATGCGGACTATGGAATGGAAAATGTACGCAAAACAATAATTCACCTCACACACACAGCACACACATACACACATCACATGCCCGTCGGCTTTTGTATGATATACCGCTATTTTCAAGGAATGGGAAACCACTCAAAAGTAAATTAGAGATGACAGCAAAATTGAGTTGGTTTTCATTTTTATCATTCAACACGAGCACCGATCCCCACTGACGTTCCCCCCAACGCTTTGGGGCAAAAAAACACCCACCAATTCACTCACACACGCTCATCCACACGCTATGCGCTCATATCCACTCCGCGGAGCCAACATCGACACATGTCATCATTCTGGTGTGGTAAGGTTTTCCGTTTTTATTTTCCTCTCCTCCATTCGGATTCCCCTGGACGCCCCTCTGGGTTCACTTATTTACATACAAAAAAAAATGGGGGAAAAAACGAAGGAAGAAGAATAATCACCTTCTGGGCACATGCTCAGTCATACAAATTTCGGTATGACGAGAGTTTCAACTCTGTGTGTTTTTTCGCCTTTGTGGGAATATGCGAGTATTGGCTCGGTCGCCTGCATATTCACTCTCTAATTGCAATTGCGAGCGGACGGCAACGAGATGAAGGAGCACCGAAGTGGGTTTTTCACTTCTTCTTTTCCGTCCAATTAATGACAAGGGGCTTTGATTAAATATTCAAATTGCTCAGCGATTCTGTAGACGGAGCCGGTGGTGAGAGGGAGACGAGATGTTGTCACAGTCAAAAATTCAAAGCGTATTGAATGCATACCGCCGGCGAAGGATATACAACATGGTAACCAGACGGTGGTTTGAGGTGAAAAATTGCATAAATAGGGGTTATGTGTGGGATGCAGTCTCATTAGAGTGGTGGACGTGGAATAGCTCCAGGCTCCACACAAATACACTCCCCCTCTCATCCCCCTCTTTCCAGTTTCCTTTCAATGGGCACTTAAGTACACATCGTCGCTTCTGTGCAAAAACCCATAGAATCCTTTCGGTGATAGCGTTTCAAAAATTCTGACACTGAATCTGTTAACCGTGTAGAGAGAGAGAGTGAGTGAGAGAGAGAGAGAGAGACAGAGAGGACATTTATGCGCAGACGTTTGATTACACATGACGAATGTAGAGAACTCTAAACTCTGTACGATGGTTCCTATGTAAATTAACATGAATTCATGAAACATCTGCGGACTTGAATTTCATTCCAATTTGTACTTGTCGAGTGCAATTTATCATGCACGGAGGGAGTGGGGGATTATGGAATGTGGAATTTATAAGCGAGTGAGGATTTTTTTTTTCTGTTTTGTTGATGATGGGCTTCTCCACTTAACTAACTTACGCTGAATTCTGAATGTAAACGAAAATCTATTTACGGTTGAGTTTTGAAGTTTTGAAAAGATTGATTTACCTTTTTTTTCGTGAAACAAGTTGTGTAGCTTATCACCAAGTGGTTGGAGGGGTTATCAAATCGATTTGTGACGTTTTTTTTGTTGGTTACGAAATTTGTTTTTTCTCAACTCCTGCTTTTGCCACGACAATCAGTTTAATGTTATTACATTATGAATTTCATAAGTTCCACACGAAGTTTCTGTTATGGGTTTGAAAAAACCTGGAAGTTGATTAAGTCCCCCAGGACTTGAAGAGATATTAGGCGATCTCACCCCCTTGGGAACGCTCCGTTCAAATCTATAGAAATATGCTTGCTTGTTTAATTCTACGACAATTTTTTATAAAGGGTGTCCCAACAAGAACGCAAGATTTAAATTTCAAATCAAACGCAGATTTGAAAAAAAATCGTGAATTCTTTATTATATCGTAAAGTAGACAGGATGAGGTTATGTGTGAATTAACACATCGGCCATATGGCCGCCGCGGCTTTGCCGGTACACACGCGATCTTTTAATAAAATTTTAAATGACCGTTTTGCATAAATGCTGCGGTATTTCATTAATACAGCGTTCAATTTCCTCTTTTAAGGCTTGAGTCGTCGTCGGCTTATTCGCATAAACCATCGACTTCAGAAAACCCCAAAGAAAAAAGTCCAATGGTGTTACATAGCACGATCAAGGCGACCAATTCTGGTCTCCAAAACGCGAAATAACACGACCGGGAAATGACTGATGCAGCAATGGAATTGTTTCTCTGGCTGTATGAGATGTGGTGCCATCTTGTTGAAACCACATCCCCTCCACATTCATTCCTTCAATTCAAAGCAAGAAAACTTGGTTATCATTCCACGATACCGAACACCATTGACTGTTTGCGCTTGACCTGACTCATTTTCATAAAAAGAGGTCTAATGATTCTCCAGCCCAAAATCCACACAGTGACACGTTGAGGATGCATTTGCTTCTCGTGAATCACTCGAGAAGTTTCCTCGCCCCAAATGCGACAATTCTGCCTATTGACGAAGCCATCAAGATGGAAATGGGCCTCGTCACTAAAGATGATTTTATCGGCAAAATCAGCATTTTCATGTTGTCTCTCGAATACCCAATTAACGAACTCCCTTCACTGTGCATGGTCAGCTGGCTTCATTTCCTGAGTCAATTGAACTTTGTATGCATGAAGATGCAAATCTTTCGTCAAAATTCGCTGCATAGTGGATTTGGAAACACCAATTTGCTGAGCTCGGTGTCGAAGCGAGGTGTATGGAGTTTGAGCGTCATCATCACGTACTGCTGCGATATTTTCGGTTGATCGACCTGGTCGAAGGCGCGTTGTTGTCTTTACATCAGTTACAGACCCGGTTTTAGCAAATTTTTCTATTAATCGTTTTACAGTTGACTCTTTTGGAGCATTATTGTAACCCCAAATTGATCGCAATTCGCGAACTGAAGCCGCAAAACTTTCACCATTTTGGTAAAACAATTTCACAATGAGAATGGGTTGCTCATTCCGGTAGCGCTCCATTTTAATTAAACTTATACCTTCTACTAAGAAGCAATAATAATTGTTGAAATGCCAAACAATGAGAATTCGAATGGCGCCAAATTTAAATCTTGCGTTATTGTTGGGACACCATTTATATGCACGTATGTTTGTGCCCATTTTATACTTAAATGTGCAGAAAATTAATTTTTGGAGTCTCCAGAAATCGCTGAAGAATTTTCTTAAATTCTGATGGCATCTGCAACCCACTTCGTTCAATTTGACACTGGCCTTTAAAGATTATTGTGAACGATTCACCATTTCATTCCAATAAGAGACCTTGTGTTTTAGGTTAAAACTTCGGTAAATTTGCTGTTGCTGCCCTCTTCAATAAGTGTGATTTTTGGCTTAAAATAAGCCTTAAATTGTTTGCTACACTTCCTAATATTCCATATTTTATTATTTCCAAAATTCCACTCTTCTTATAAAAAGGTCATATTACAATCCACAACGTTTAAGACTAAGTTCATGTCCTCCTAACAACTGTAACAGTCAAGGTGTTTAAGAAAAAAAAAAACAACTTTGACCCTCAAATCCGCTGTTGATTTGTATGAGACTACAGTGGAAAATCGCATAAAAATAGATTTTATTGCTTTTATCATGGTTATTGAGTACCTTCAACCGAAAAGGTTGCAAAGTCATTGGCCTTGAAAACATTTGCCAAGCAGACAGTGTCGGCTTGCAAATCAACCAACAATTTCCGTTTTTTTTTTCCGAAAATAATTTATTCTCAATGAAAACTTCAAATTCAAGCAGACTTTTGAAATTATTAATTTCTTTCTTATGTGGAATGGTCGTCTTTAACGTTGGTTAGTTTACAGGGTTAAGTCGAGTTTCGGTGTTGTTGGTTTGTTGACTGATCATCGAATGGTGGTTACTGACCAAGATCAAGTTCTTCTTTCTCTCCTGCTGTAGTGTGAAATATTGACGGAAAGATGTACACAATTCTTTGACAAAATTGAATTGTGGTGTTCTTTAACAAATAACACAATTTTTTCGACAATTTCCTGCAAACATCTACAGACTTACAACTAGCCGAGGTAGATACAATAATAATAACTGAGTGGCACAAGCCCACAAGTGGCCCATCTACAACAAGTACTCGTGTTGCGCGGGCTACTGTTCTTCTCATGAGTTGAATGGGCCTACAGTTTTTATGCCGACTCCGAACGACGAGATTTGAGAAGCTTTTCATAGACAATTAGTACTCTTTGAGTGTTGTCAGCAAGTCGTAGTTCACTCCAAGACGAATTTTGTGAAGATCGTCCAAAATCATTGATTGAGACAACCTTAGGCATAAGTGGGACCAGCATACATTCACAATTGCATGAACTTTTGACCGTCAAATATTTTGTTCGCGTTGGATCTCACACAATGTGTCAATCGCTCAAAAAAAGGCTCGTGTCGATTGGTCGAAAGAAATGCTCGAAAAATACGATCGCGGTGCTTCGAAACACGTCTATGACATCGCGACAGGTGATGAATCGTGGATTTACGCGTATAAGCCCGAAAGTAAACGACAGTCGACTGTATGGATGTTTCAAAATGAGCCAAATTCAACAAAAGTTGGTCGCGCACGAAGCACTTCCAAGCAAATGGTCGCCTGTTTTGTCGCAACCGCACCACTAGAACAACGCAGAACAGTCAATTCGGAGTGGTACATTACCATTTATTTGCCAGTTGTCTTCCAAGAAATTTGGAAAACCAACCGCCGAAGACGGATCACTCTTCGCCGAGACAATGCAATCTCTCACACATCGGCTCAAACAATTGCATATTTGAGCACTCAAAACATCGATTTGATAAGTCATCCGCCGTATAGTCCTGACTTGGCACCGAAAGACTTTTATTTACGTTCATAAAAAATTGTATGAGAGGTCAACGTTTTTCGACACCTGAAGAAGCGGTTGATGCGTTCAGAATGCATGTTTTGGAGATACCTCAATAAGAGTGGCAAAAGTGCTTCGACAATTAGCGACCACGCGAGGTAGGTATAGGTAGAATATTACAATACATGCCTCAGTCCTTAAAATTCAAACACTTACGATTCCCACACTTCTGAAAGTAAGATCACGTAAGAAGACTTCTTAACATCACCAAAATTCCTACAATTTGATGAAGCGTAGAAGGTACATACATGTTTAAAAATGATTCTTCTTCTCTGCCCCCATCAAATCGCGAGTCTCTGTCTGGAATCACTGTGTAAAAATTGATGCAGCTGAGTAAACAGCACAAAAACAACACCAACCAGTCAGTTGATGATTTCTGCTTTCATGTTATTGCGGAATACTTTGAATTCAATCTATTGAAGGATGGAACAAATCTGTATACGCAAGACAAATGAATCATCAGTTGCTTCCAAATAGATCTTGAACTGGCTGTTATGGGTTACAACTTTGGCATTGGTGCTTTGATGAAGGTTAATCTTGGCAATATTCCAACTTCGGAGGATCTTGAATATTCATGTAAACAATTTGGAATTTTGTATATTACCTCTGAAGAAATTTCGGATGTTGTCGAAGACTCATAAAATCGCACCAGTCCTCCATATGCAATTATATTGAATGCCGCGCACTCCTTTTGAGTGGTATCTTCTAAATTTGTCTTAATTCAGTTTTGTTGTACAAATGTCGGAGTCGTTAGAGCCATGCGAAAATACTTCAAATATGGAAGAATTTATATCTAAGGCTCTGTACCTAATAGGTGTACCAAGCGTGATCAAACAATCTGTATCCACGCTTCCAATTGGGAGAGAAACACATTTTAGAGTCGCTTAAAATATTTCAACACTCAGGTCACAAGGAGACGTCTGGAGTCGGGTCAAGATCTTGGAATGGAGAATGTCTCATGCACTATTTGACTGAGGATTAAAGAAATACACTTGCCCGTCCCTCTCACCAAAAGGAGAAATCATGATTAAGCACCAACAACGAACCTCGGATATGGACGGAGCTATTGTTGACAACATTTGCTAACAAACAGAAACAACGAATGCGCCTAGTCAAGCGCCTTCTGATACAAAGCTTAAGATGGCTAGGCCATGTAGGGCGCATAGTCACCACTGCTCCGGACTGAAAAGTCATCGAATCTGAGCCATTGGGACAACGCAACAGAGGACGACCTAGACTAGGGTGGCGCACACAAGTTGAGAAAGACCTCAACCAACTTTGAGTGCGTAACTGGAGGCAGCTAGCAAAAGATCGTGCTGGCTAGAGAGGGATGTTGGTTAAGGCCCAGGTTCACCCTGGACTGTAGCGCCACAAGAAGAAGAAAACGAAGAAGAATACAATGAATTTCGGTTTTCCACGTGTGGAACTTGGATTGTCAAGTCCAGAAGAAGCAGAGATTATCTCTATTCAGGAAGCGCTGTTGAATACGAATGGACAAAATTAAAAAAGGCTGTCGATATCGCACGTTCCCTAGAACTTTTGCACGCAACGCTATATACAAGTAATCGCAAGAAAGCGCGATCGCATACCATCATCAATAAAATTAAAGGTGGCCGCATACGATGTGTTTCTTCGGTAAGAATTAGCATCATAAGTCAAGGTATCCCTGTACAATTAATGCCTCAACTTTGTAAAGAAAACCTTTTCGGTGCAGTAAAACCTGCACGAGACCAAATCCAGACACGTACTTTAATAGAAAATTCTATTTCACCTTCTGCACAAACCGATGAACCGTGTAAACGCAAAAAAAACCTGTCTCTACAAAATTTAAAGACTTCCCTCATTTAACCTTTATTCATTTGTCTGTGTCCAGTAAGTGCATACCCACAATGCATCATCCAAGTCCACAAACAAAACTTAAACACCTCTTTCAGGGTTGTGCATGCGCCATAAATCAAGACGTAGTTATCTCCATTAACCAAGTTCATTGCACTTTGTGAATTATACAAAAATCAAACAACGAGTATGCACCCTAAATATTGACGTTTCTCTGTTGATTCTTTGAGGGCGCTCTTCCCCTTAATACAGGTATCGATTCAGATTCAAATTTGTACGAGCCAACAGGACTTTCCCGTTCCCCATGAAACGACTGCTAATTCGGCCACAATTAACACATGCCAGCCAAAGTGCATCTTTCTTCGGGTTTCTTCAGTGTGGGCTCCTAATTTAATTAACAACCATCACAAGTTGAGCAGCAACAACAAGCCCAATCCGAACGAATGTATGCATGTGACTTCTAAAAATATAAATTGTATGCCTTCTTGGATAATGGACTCTCGTCTGTGTCCGTTGGGCTTCATTGTGACACAGATCCCAACAAGGAAATGACTGTCCCAGAGGAACACAAAGGTAAAGAACTGTTTGATTGCGGCAGAAGCAGGACGTTGCCTTGTCATCACCCAACAATGCAAAGAAAACTCTCAAGGACATTCTAATTCACATTCCATGCGGTCATTGTGTCAATCAAAGTAATCACTGGGACATGCTTTATTGTCAACATGTAAGGGGGGAGAATCCTTGATCAGGGATACACATCGAGTGGAGATACAAGAGCCGATTGATTCCGATCCTTTTCTTAATGTTTCAAAAATAGACTTCAGATGATGTATGTGCATCTTCATGGCAACACACAAACAAAGAGCGAGCGACGAATGATTGATTGAAATTCAAAATTGCTCCTAGAATGAAGTCTTCTCCGTTTCCATCCGATAAATTGACTGGGTTTAAGTGAATTCCCCGTTCAGTCCTTAAAGACCGAGGGCACGCCTCGATGACCCTGAACACACTGTCAGTCAGTTACCTTGCTATCGAAACGTTGCTTCATCGTTGCACATTCCCAGCTATGAATGGAATGCAATTTAGCCATTGAAACACATTGCCCCACCCAATTGGACATCGATTGTGAGAACAAAGTGCAATGAAAGGTGCTGTTGGGGAAGATAAAAGCAACATGATAAGGAAATCCATTCAACTCATGTGCGATATCCCTCAACTGCCATTACATACTCCGGCAGTGTCCTATAGTTTCAAGTAATCGCTTGATTAGAAATTCTAATGAAAGACTGGTGAATGGAATACAAGGGTGAAAGAAGACTTAGGAAGTTTTACGAACTACTACACACTGTGAACAAAGGATTCCGAGAAATGTGAATTTATTTTTTGTATACCCTTAGACATGAATGTTTTTTTATTTTAAGTTGGCACTACTGTCGTTAGCCTTCGCACCAAATTTCACGTCAAAATGGGTGTTGTCCCGTACACAATATAAACAACACAAATCGCTACAAATCAGTGAAAACATGGTTCCCTATGCCTGCTTCATAACGATTGGGCGCTCTGTCTCGAGAGAAAACAATTTCCCATCCAGCACACTTTAACAAAGGAAACACTGACGCAGTTCCAAAAAAATAACTTTTGAGCGTGTTCAAAAAATTAAAAAAATGGTGGACACGAGTATTTTGGGACGACGATAAACCAGAATTCTGTTCCCGGACTTAGACGAGCAAATAAAGAGGCTGAACTTAAACAGAGGCCCTGCAGCGAAGGGACTGTTCGCAGAACTGTGCAAAGCAGCTGAAGATGACCTGGTTGGGCGCAAGCAACAGCTTTTTTGTAAGATATGGCCCGAGAAGTTAGTTAATTAGACTATTTTATTTTAAAAAAAAAGTGATTGCTTACAATTTCCATGATCGGAGGAAAGCTGGCCTGATGAATGGAATCTCGGCGTTTGTCCGGTACACAAGAAGGGAGACCCCTTTGACTGCTCAAACTATTATGGGATCAGTCTCCTTAGCGTGTGAACGCCTTAAACCATTCGTAAACAACCAGATAGGTCCTTATCAGTGTGGATTTAGGACCGGAAAGCCCTCAATAGACCAGATCTTTCCTTTCCGGCAGATCCTGGAAAAGACCCAAGAAGTGCAGCGCCACTTATTCATCGATTTTAAAGCCGCATATGACAGTGTGCATAGAGACGAGTTATACATATAATAATATAATAATAATTATAAACTCGTCAGATTGTGTAGGATGACGATGGAGAATTCTCGCTGCTCCGTCAAGGTCGGGAACGACCTTAAAGTCCTTTGAATATCAGTAAAAGTTTGAGACGAGGCGACGCGCCGTCATATAACTTTTCCGACATCATTCTTGAGAATGATCGTTGCGTAACACACAAGTCAACACCAGAGGCACGATGTTTCAAAAGTCCGCTCAACTGATACCTTACACAGACGAAGTTGACATGATTGGACGAACACAGCGAGCCGTCAATGAGGCAATTGTTGACATTGAAGGGGAAGCGGCTAAAATGGGTCTGGTGGTTAATGAGGGCAACACACAACATCAACGTCTCGGACAAGCCTCACACTAGGCAGCAGAAACTTCGAGGTAGTCAAGGACTTCGTCTACCTCGGCCCCGTGGGAAATAGGGACAACAACATCAGTACCGAAATCAAACGCAGAATGACTCTTGCCACTCTTGCTCGCTGCTTCTTTGGGCTCAAGACACAATTGAGTAACAGAGTTTTCTAAGGAAACTCTCAGCTGACTTTATATAAGAGCCCGATCATCCCAGATCTGCTTTGAGGCGCTAAAACTTGAACATTAATAAAAACGGATCCTTTACACTTTTCGAGAGATAAGTTCTGTGTGTGATTTTTGGTCGTACCAGCGTTGATGGCATCTGGAGGAGAAAATTCAACGACGATCTTTATGGGCTGTACGGAGGAGGGTGCGCCTCGGCAAGCGTCTCCGGATACAACGCTTAAGACGGCTAGGCCATGTAGAGGAGAGACACCACTACTCCGGCCCGAAAAGTCTGCGAATTTGAGCCATTGGGACAACGCAACAGAGGACGGTCCAGGCTAAGTGGAGAAGAACCTCAACCAACATAGGGTGCGCAAATGGCGAAAGATCGTGCTGGCTGGAGATGCATGTTAGTGAGGCCCAGGTCCACCCCGGACTGTAGCGCCACACGAAGAAGAAAGCACGGTGAAGGCAATATTTTGGTCTGGGGAGTATTTTCTAGTCGAGGTTGTGGCAGCATGACATTCTGAAGAATATCCTTATACATGAAACGATCCAATATTCTGTTTATTCTGCGATTAGTCCAATGCCTTCCAAATGGATTTATCAACATGATAACGATCCAAACCACACCGCTAAAATTGTACAAGACTGGCTTTCAGTCATAGTTTCGGAATGGCCAGTGCAATCACCAGGCCTGAATTCTATAGAGAATCTATGGGATATTGTAGATCGACGGATTCAGCTAAGTGCAAAGTGCAATAACGAAAATTCTCTTTTTGCTGAAACGGAAATTTCTTGGAAAAAGATCCCTGCAGAAATTATAATCAGTCAAATTGAATTGATGCCTAACAGATGTGAAACAGTCAAAAAATCAATAGATTCGCCACGAAATATTGAAATAAAGATGTTCAAGACCTAAAATTAAAAGCATGCTTTAGTTTTGTCGCAGCTGTTTTTATTCAATTACTCTATTTTGTGTTATATTTTCTAAACTCTTGAGGTAGTACCATTTGGTTTTGGGCATTTTTAAGTCTATAGTCTACTTATGATACACAAATAAAGTCATTTTCAATTTAATAGTTTCTCAATTTTACTTGGCAAAATTAAACCAAGTACCACTGAGTGCTATTGTTTTGTCCGACGCTGTATGTACGTACATATATATGTATTTGTTGGTCTGACATCTAACAAAAGAAAACAGCAGCACCACATGACATAGCATGCAGTTTTAAATACTCTGCAATGACTGAGACCTCGAAGGTTAATGACTGGCACACTGTTTTCAATGCTGCACAACATGAGACTGTCCCTTCCGCCTGCCCTACATATTTCTTGGAGGAAGTAAAATAATTTTTCAAAATCTCCCCATGCCTGTGACAAAATTATGGCACGGAAATGTGTCAGAATGTTGTTCTGTGCCAAGGGACTGCATCAAAAAAAAAAAAAAATAACATGTAATGTGAGAGAATCCAAATTTTTTATTGCAGATGCAGAAAGGACGCATTGTGACTTTCCTCCTGAGATGGTTCAAATTTTTTTGAGGGACTCAATAAATCTAATACATTCAGAACACTAACTTTAGGTGATGCGGCAAAACCAGATGTGTAAACTTCATTTGCACTAAGGCAGCCGTCTCCATTACAAACAAGTACCCAGCTACTAAATGTACAAGGAAGGAGCAACTAACTGCAAAAAAATTAGACTTAACGATCTTTACTCAGTATCAGAAGATTCTTAAAAATGTCTGCAAGTTAAGAAAAAATCATATAAAAAATTAAGTTAGGCATTTTCATTAAAGTTTACCAAGAACACGATTCCCAAACGGCATCTGAGCATAAAATCCACTTGAATTCCCTTCATAAATCACATCTATCAGAATTCCATACATTCACTGAGAAAATCTTTAAAAAAAAAAGTCGTAAAGAACTCTCAGAGGACACATGCTGAACAATGCAAATCCCTTTGAGTATAACTTGTCACATTCCCAAACAAAACAGATAAAAAAGCGGCTTAAACTAACCCAAACTGCTGTCAAATGTGCAGAGAGAAAAAAAAATACGAAACGAAATCTTCCAGCAACGCACAAAAAAAAGAAAATACAAGGTTCACTCCAAAATCTAGACAAAAGATACACACTCACACGCAACGCACACACAGCGAGAGGCAATGAGTAGAGTACGACAGGCAAAAAAAAAAACAAGAAGAAAAATTGACAACTTCCGCCCTTGTAAAGACAACATTCAACCCCTTCGAAACGCACTCACTCCCCCAAAACACACACACACACATACGTGATCATATCTCACAAGAAAATCCACAATTTCAAGCAGGAAAAAATTATTATTTTCCGCATAAATTATAGGACAGAGGAGCTCTATCTTTTTGTATTAATTTAAATAATTCCTCCCACCTTGTGCTCGCACTTCTTGGATCTGAGATGGGGACTGCTGGTGCTGGTGCTCCTGCTAACGATGGTGGTGGTGTAAATGTTGGATTTCCTATAAGATCCTGTTCTAAATGATGGGTGGAAGAGAGGAAGAGTGAAGAATCCTTGCGATTCCAATAGCCACACACACTCACACAATTTTCTCCTATCTTTTCTTTTCTTTCTATTTCACTTGGTTTTCATTTCATGACACTGCGGGATTTTTTCTTTGTATGACTTTTTTCTTCTTCTTCTTCTTATTTTTTTTCTTTCTTCTTTACTCTCACTTTTTTTTCTGTCGTTGTTTTCTTATGGTAGGAGCACTAAACAATAAACTATTTCTTTTCGATTGAACGCTAATTCGATTTTTGCTTGAAAAATTTTTCTCCTGTCTATATGGGATGAATTTTTTTTTGGTTTTTATTTCACACAGAATTTAAAGTAAAAGAACACACACACGATAGTTAAGACGAAAGGTATTTCCTTTGTTTTCTCGGAGAAAAAAAAATCACTTCTGAAGGATAACACTGAACCAATTCACAATGGTAGAAAAAAAATGACAGAAAAATGAATTTACCGACGACGGCGACAACGACGAAGTATTGCTGGAGGTATAACTCGAACTCGGACACGGTCTCGCCCCGTCTACGCGACAAATGTGTGTAGTTGGGTATCAGTCGAACTGTGAAAACGAATAACCAATATTGATCCGACTGAATATGCTCACTCAATTCACTCAAGCGATTCGCAGGCAGACAGTGTTGCCACAATCAACTCAGAATCGATTGTTTTCTAGTCGGATGGCGTTTTCCTTTTCGAAAATTTCTCACTAATGTGTCCATCAACCCGAGGAAAAGTGTTAATTTGCGGAAAATACCCCAAAAAGATCCCTTTTTTTTCCTGGAGATATTTTCAATCTGCCGATTGCGACAACACTGCGCCACAGACTCCACGGTTCACATAAAACTCACCGAGCGAAATTTCATATAAAAACAAAGTGGAAAGATGAATTCACTCAACTCATGAAAGTGGTTTACCGAAAGCAAAAACAAAGGCAAACAACAGAGATGGTGGAGAAAAAAAAGCAACACACTCAAAATACACTTCATTCACCACACATCGTTTTCCCTTTCATTCTTTTCCACTCAGTCACTCACACTCACGCAAAAATTTGTTTTCACAAAACGCACACTCACTCAACGCATTTGAGTTTGAGAATTTCTGTACACCAGGAGACGAAGGAGAAAACACAGAAAATCGGAGAACGAAGAAAAACCTATTTTCACCAATGATACACACACTCAGACTCAGTACACAACTTTGTGGGGGGTGATTTGCTCGCACTGAAAGGTGGAAAGAGATCTCGCTCAGCGATTGAAGAGAGAGAGAGAGAGGGAGCGAAGTGATGTGTGTTTTTTTTTGTTTCACGGTTTCCCCAAATTCACAGAAGGTTCACTTTAAACTTTTCAGCAGAATTTTCGATCTTCTGCTGTTCGTAATCACACAGAAGGTAGTTGTTTGTTTGGTTGTAAGGATTGTGTGGGTAAAGGGGGATAGAAAAAATATTTGAGTTACACAAGCGAAATTTACCTTCCTTTGTCACCTGCGCCTCTACTTCGTCTAAATTGAGTGGATTTGCTGGTGTGCCTGTGTCGAGGGATTCAACGAAAGTTGAACGAATTTCTTGAAGAGGCTTCACTTTCAATTGGTGGTACACTTGACATAATGTGAATTTGGGCAGGTTCACAGTGGAGTTGCCTTGCTGACTGCTGAGTCAAGTGTCAAATCGCATGTCCATTGAGAATGAGTGTGGATGTGGTTTGTGCATTTGATAGAGTGACGGTTTATAGGGTTTGATTGCATTTTGCTGCTGCGAGGTAAAATTCTTCTTCTTCTGTTTTCTACAACTATGGACATACAATGAAAATATTAATAATTGATACGAACTAACATCGTTTTGCAGAAAATCTTCTGATTCTGAATCTGTGAATGTTTTCTGTTTGGCGGTTTACTTTAAGATTATTTTTTAAATTATAGAAAACCCTTTGGAATCAAATCAAGGGTAAAAATGGAAGAGGGTATATGGCTTGTCTCAATTTATTTAAAAAATGGTGGCGTGGGTATATTTTATATATTTAATTTTAATGAACGCCTTTCCTTTCTCCTGTAGTTAATAATAAAGGGTGATTTTTTAAAAGCTATAGGAAAGTTTTTCAAAAAAAAAAAACACATAAAATTCAGAAAAATGCATGAAATCTTTATTTGAATCGCTAGTACGGTCCATATAATACAATGTTTGAAGATTATTTCATGCAAATGTTGACCTTGACTGCGCCTAAAATGGTCCACCCGCTGAGTCCAACTTTGGCATACTCATTCCAACATTTCGGCCGGTATCTCACGAATAAATGCTTCAATGTTGTCTTCCAATTCGTCAATTGAAGCGGGCTTGCCTCTTTAGACACGAGCTTTAACATAGCCCCACAAAAAATAGTCTAAAGGCGTTAAATCGCACGATCTAGGCGGACAATTGACCGGTCCCGAACGTGAAATAAAATATTCGCCTCTCAACAAGTCCATTGTTGCGCATGCTGTGTGCATGTGTCACCATCTTGTTGAAACCACGTGTCATGCAAGTCAAGTTCTTGCATTTTGGGCAAAAAAAAAGTTGGATATCACCTCACGGTAGCGCTGATCATTCACAGTTACCGTACAATTCGCATAATCTTTGAAGAAGTACGGTTCAATGATGCCACCAGCCCATAGACCGCACCAAACTGGGACTTTTTCTGGATGAATTGGTAGCTCTTGCAATGCTTCTGGCCGATATTCACTCCAAAATCGAAAATTCTGCTTATTTGCGTACCCATTGAGCCAAAAATGAACTGACCATAAAATGGAAGAAGCGCGCGATGAACTTTCTTAACAGAGCACGCATTTTGAAAATAAAATTCAATAATTTGCAAGCGTTGCTCGTTTGTAAGGGGATTCATGGTTAAATTAAATACCAAACTGAAGATGTTTGACAGTGAAACAAAACACGAAACGTGCGTCAGCTGTTCAAAGCAGTGTTTCCAAAAAGATAATAGTTAAAAAATCACCCTTGTGAGCTGTAGTGCCAATTAATTATTGTTAAAGTTTTTTGCCGACTCCGAACGACGAGATTTGAGAACCTTTTCATAGACAATTGATACTCTTTGAGTTTTGTCAGCAAATCGAAAGAGGTGGTGTCCAATCCGGGAATTGAACCTAGACCTTCGGCTTGCGCGTCGACTCACTTACCCACTACTCCGCGGCGACCACTGTAGTCCTGGAGCTAACCCGCTATAACTAAACTTCTTTCTTTAAAGTTGTTTTTCGAATAACTCTTTCGGGATCTGATTGAAGCTATTGAAACCGCATTTTAGAAAACTAACCAAACATGGTTTCAATTTCGTTATTCGACTTTGCTATTAAACAGTTTTCAAATTTTCGGCTTAAGCTGCTCTAGCATACCTTCAGTAAGCACTGAAGATATTTTTTTGAGTTTTTTTTTCAATGTTTTTAGTGTAACGAACATGAAAATGTTATTTTACTATAAAAAAAGAAACAAATTCTACAAAAATATGTCGAAAATGTTGTGCCCGGTATGATAGTTGAATGCAAAAAGCGCGTTGACCTGTCACTGAAAATGTGGTTCTAATCTTGTCACTGATGATAGAGCTATACGGGTTGGGAAGCTGTCAGAACATAGTGGAGACACTTAAGAGTAATATCAAGTCTGGAATCAATAACAGTTTGGAATCATCCAAAAATAACAAGCTACTCAAATAATCTCAATGTTTGGAAGAAACATGAAGTTTGTTTACTGTATAACCATCACAGACAAACGAAATTGAAACATTTTTGAATCAACTTTTCGTATGGCCCGCAGTTTGCACCCTCTGATTTCCTTCCTTATCTGTGGTCCTTCTTAGGTTGCGCCTCGCGGCGTGTGGAACAATATTATTTTCCGACGACATAAAGTTTAAGCTGAATAATGGAAATGGAAAGAAACGACTGAGCTGTGAATACTTCTCACAGATGGCCGCCAAAACTGCTGGTGTAGTGATCTAGGGATGTAACGCTGAAAAAGGCGGACTGGTCTTCCTAGAATTGGGAGTCGCTGCAGTCACTGCACTCTACGGTTGACATTGACGGCAGTTGCTTACATGTTTTCAAACAGGCCAATGCTCCTTTCCATGCTGTCAAAAATTGAAGGTATGAGCTTGATCTTGAACATTTTTGGAAGCAATACCTTAAAAAGTGGTCACCGTGCGGTAGTGTGTAAGTAACATATACGTTAAAGGTCCAGTTTTGATTCCCGGTCTGTACACCTCGCGTTTTCTTCGCGGCACAACCTCTTTCGAGTTGCTGACTACATTCAAAGAGTATCAATTGTCTACGAAAAGCTTCTCAAATCCCGCCGGAGTCGGCAAAAAAATGTAGGTCCCTTCTACTCGAGGGAGAATAAAAGCACGTACATACAACGTAGGCTTTTTTCGAGCCATTGATGTTGTGTGTCCTTCCTCGATGACAGCATAGATTTCATTTTGCCCTCATTTATCGCCAAATCCATTTTAGCACGCTTCCACTTCAATGCCAGCATATGCCTCATTGACGACTCGCTGTGTTCGTCCATTCACGTCAATATCGTCGGCGTAAACTAGCAATTGAACTGACTTTTGGAAGATCGTGCCTCTGGTGTTGACTTGTGAGTTACGCACGATCTTCTCAAGGATGATGTTAAAGAAGTCACATGACAGTTCGTATTCCCAGTCAACAGAAAGAAAAACCTGTCTGAAAATCAGCTGTTTAAGAAGGGGAAATGTAATAAAAAATTTGGAAAATGGAATTCAAGGGCGGGAGACGATGGAGTCGACTGTCTGCTTCCCTTATTGCTTACAAACACTTTATCATTCGTGCGTGTGGATACCAGAAGATCAATATGGCTGACGAATTCACGAAATATTTGACACTGCTGAGGGAATACATTCACGAATTAGCCGCCATGTTTCCTCTTTGTGGAGGGGAGAAGTAAAGAATTTTGAGTGAAATGGGAAAATGCTCGAAGTCACCACAATTCATAAATAACTATCAAACTTTTGATAGACGAAGGGGAAATCAGCTGTTCAACCGACCATCTCCTTCCTCATTGGTTTCTGGTGGATACTTACTTGTGGCACCTTAAAATAGACCCAGTAGCAAAATTAATATCTCAAATCATTGAATTAGGTTGCAACTTGAACCCAGACCAAGAAACCAAGAAGACAAGGTAAGCTGGGTTCAGTGGATAGACTAGACGTAGACATACTTAAGAACACAACAAAGCGAATTTAAATTTCATAAAAATCTTTGTTTAACAACAAACAATTTGGAAACGAACCCTAAATAGTTCACAATAGAGTGGAATGCACATTACTTTCTGCAGCACCAAACAACGGTTTAGTCAATCTGCCTGCTTCACAAATGTCCATTTTCTTTCAAAAACTTTAAGAACACAGTCAAACGCTCTCCAAATGCGGGATTATTGAATATTATCCGTCTATTCTCCATCGCCTCCTCGGTGTCCAAAAGGAAGTTCATCGGATCGGCGAGCTCTTCGTGCTCGTTGATCAATATTGGCAACATGCAGGTTGCAGTTGAAAGTCCTAAAAGCGAAGCAAACCGTTCAACGAATGCAGAGAAATAAATTATTTCAGAACTCACCGTGGTATCCTTTGTTGACTATTTCCTTTTTGACATCCTCGATCGTTGGTATTCTCTGATCGTACTTCAGTCTCTGCAAAACGTCACTCAGAACTGAGTGATAGACTCCGATCAGGGTGTCTCTTTGGTTTGTGAAAATGTCCGTGGGCCACGATGAGAACATCAGCCAGTTCCAATCGATTCCGGGAGAGCCAACGAATCCCTCTTGGTAATCGACCTTAAACAAAGCAATTCTATCTGATGACTTTTACCCGGGCTAAATGAGGGACAACTTACAAAAAGAACATCGTGGTCGTTGTTGAACATCAGATTGTTCACCCACATGTCGCCGTGGTTGAGGACATGGAAGCGGTCCGTTTGATTGCGACTGAAGACGTTTATCATCTTTGGTATGATCTTCGCACCGAACTCCTCAAGGCCGGGGACATATTGCTCCAAGTCCTTGTTTGTCTTGCAGTAGTCAATGGTTGACTGGACACAGTTGATGTAGACGTCGTGTAACGGGGTGGGATTCTCTGATACATTCCCTGCCAGATGATATTTGAACAATTGCGGGTTCTGTCAAATGAGATGGTTTAAAATCGAAAAGAAAAAATATTCTTCTAAGTTGTCCCACCTTTTGGTAGAGGACCATGCTGGTGGCGTGGAATTTGGCCAACTTGTCTAACGCCAAGCTGATTTGCTCAAAGCTAAGTCCCTTCCTCACGTCGACGATGTGGTAACCTCTGAGTTTAAGATTTTCTTGCACAATGACGCGTTCGTCCACGTAGAAGGCTCTAAGGAGGAGTGCCTTTAGATTCAATTTCCACACGTGTCGACCAAGTTCCTTACCTGGGCCCAAAAAGTGTCTTGTCCCCAATGGATTCCATCAAACTCTCCATCTCCTTCATGATGACACTATAGATTTGAGCTTCACGCTGGAAGACGTTGAAGTCCTCTTCGATGGCGGCCATCAGCTCATTGTCCAGACGAGACTTGACAATGAGGGATACTGACTCGGTTTCGCCACTTGGCTCCGTGATGTAGTCGACGTTAAGTAAGTGCATGGCACTGGCGTAGTGTTCGCCTTTGGCGGTGGCTGGCTGCTTGGTGAATGTTTTGATTTCTCTTACGGGCGACGTGGAGAATTTCGTGATGATTTTCAGCACGTACTTGTCATCTAGCCAGCTGGGGCCATCACTGTCACCGGATTCACTCATGTCTGCCGAAGAATGTGAGCTGAAAGAAAACAGACAGATGGAGTTACTTGGATTGTGGTTATTTGGGAAACTTTGGAAAAATGTGAAATCGTCGCTTCAACATGCATCGCGATGAGATTTGCCAATTTTGACAAACGATTCCTGTTTGACAAGCTGGAATCTGAAACTTCCTAAATCCAAAAACCGCTAACGAATAGAGAACCAAAGCTTGAGATGCAGAAGACCCTGAAACCTTAAAACTTGACAAATTCTTGAAATTTTTGGAACTGGAAGTTTCATTATCCCAATCTCGCACAGTCCCAACAGGACAACATGCTTCCTGAGACGGTTGTTTCATGGACTATTTTCTAGACTCTTCAATATCCTTTAAATTTTTTTCAAGCTAAGAAGATGTTTTTGCATGCATGGGATGGACAAACGAAGCAATGTGTGACATGGTGAGTCCTCTACCCGCGCCTCTGTTTCTGTCTTTCGTTTGTAGCGCCTTTTGGATGCCTTGTCTGTTAGTGATCCTGTCGCTCACGCTCCTTATCATAAAATGGGTTTCGTGTCAGGGATGATAACAGCTTAAGGTGACTTTGACCATCTTTTGCTAGCCGATAGGCAATGCAGCCCCATGCCGTTGGAGCTTGAGCAGGTAAACTGTGATGCTGTGGAGCCTCTGGTGTTCGTTGACTCTGGCAATCTCCAGTATTCTGAAGCACCCAATGTCAAATCTTCCCTTTGTTGGCTGCTACAGTATTCTGTCATTAGATAGCTAAGCTCTGTATCTTGCTGCAGGAGGAGGTTCGCCTCCTAAATGCTTTCATACAGAATATTCGACTTTATTTTGCGTTGATCAGCACAAAGTTTTATTGAACGGCTGTTCAACCATTCGGATATAGCCGGGGCGCTGGTTGTTTTTTTTTTTTGTAACTGAACCATATTTCAAGCCGTCGCAAAATTCCTGATTTGGAAGGCGTCATCTGGTCTTGTGTCGTGAGTGCTGTGTTTTCGATTGCTTAGTCGAAAACGTTCTTCTTACTGACTTTCGCATTGTAGTCCCCGAGTATAATTTTAACGTCTCACGACAGACAAGCAGGCCACACAGTCTAAGAATAAACTTTGACTGAGCAGTCAGTGGTTTCGGTAGGAGAATGGACACTTATTTTAAGTCTATGTCTTATCTTGTAGAATATATCCTGTATGCTGATTAGCGGTCACTTATCAGCTTGAAATCTAAGCCTCATCTCATCTTTCACGTGCCCACAAAGAAGCTGCATCCAAATACTTTTCCTGACAGCTGGGTTATTATTTTTTCGTTTTCCAACGTTAAGCTTTATAAAACATACACCGCGAGGCATTTTTGAAGAAAATTGTTATTCCTTATAAAATTTTGACCTTGCCATTAGGTATGGAGAACAGCACGTATCATTTAAATAGACGGTTCGGTTCTATTGTTAACTCACTTTTAACAGCCGATTGCGATCTTTATCCTAGCCACAATTTGAGCAATTTTGAGTACTTTCAGAATTCGGGGATTATTCGGGAAAACAATAAAACGGTTTCGCCTGATCTTGAAGGCGTATTGACTTAACCAAAACTTGCAATTACGTGTCTAATGGACTTCATCACCATCATCTTTTTCACCACGCATGTTCCACTAAAGGCGCAGCAGTTGCAATGCACGCACACGAGACCTTCAGGGTGCTCGATTCTCTGCCATCAACTTTGACTCAGCTGAAGCTATTTCCAAGCGCAACCGAGCGAGTTTATGGATTTAATCCAACCACCTCTACCGAGCGGTCGCCTATCTGATGGAATTACATCTAAGGCACGCCTCGGAAGTCGTGATGATAGGGATATCCGTACCGCGTGGTCGAAGCAACGAAATAAAGCAATTTCCGTTCGAAGAAATAGCTGCTCAACATTGAGTTCCATCCAGTTCTCAGTCAATCTCGACTAGTAAATGCTATAATTTGTAGCGCTACCAATTTGAAGCCACGAAATGAATGATCCTGCATGGGGTCTGCCGATACCGGTAATGCATGAGGACAAAAGAGAAATGTCTCTCTGTCGTACAGAGTGTGTTTTTCAAAAGTTGCGTCGTGTAATACTCCATACACAAACAATATCGTAGTTATGTTTGTATCAACCCGCTTGAGAATTATTTTGCAGCTGATTCCAAGAGTACACTTGCAAACTTATGGGCTACGTGTCATCCTCTTTTTTTTTTTTTTTTTGTTGGAGGTACACTCTGCACTGGAGCGCTCAGACTCAAAAACTGGTTCATTGTACTACGAGGCAGTTAACTTCATTTGCTGTAGTTTTTTGGTTTTCCGAAGAAAAACCAGCGGACACTTCTGTGATAAAGAGCTAAGTTCTTAGCTCCCACCACATCAGTTCCAAACAGCCGCCACATGATACGAGAAAAGGCGGGACATTGACAGAGAAAGGGCTTTGAAGTATTTTGAATTTACTCTTTCTTTTGAATTTACCCCACACTTACTTACTATAATCAAAGTTTATTTTTTAATTGAAGGATCATTCGCCACTAGTTCTATCTGAACTAAAGAATGATGTCCATTCTTTTCTTAAATTTCTTCAACTTGTAATTAATTAAGTAACCTTGTATGAGTTCTGCTGTTAAATTTAAGAAATTGAAAAAAAAAGTACCTTCTCCACAGGCGTCGTAAAGAGTGTCTTCACTAAGAAGAAACAGACGTTGGTGCTTAGCGAAGGTGAAGTGTCCTTTTGCACGCCGACAAGTTTTCTGCAGTCTTTTCTGACTAGAGATAACAGAAAAGCCGCGGATTTCTTGATGATGTTCGGGAGCATGCACTTGGTTAGCCTGTATCTTGAATAACCATGGCATCGGTCGTTGTGCTGTTGGGAAATCCAACCATCGACGGATGTCCTTACCAAGGAAGCGGGTAGACATAATGTGGGTTTAATAATAATTTTAATAATTGAGTGGCACTACAGTCCACACGGAACCAGGGCCGAGCTTCTACAACAACTATTCGTGTTGTGCATGCTACTGTTCTCTCACGAGTAGAAAGGACCTACAGGTTTTTGCCGACTGCGAACGGCGAGATTTGGGAAGCTTTTCATAGACAGAGGTGGTGCCGTGAAAAATTCGAGGTGTCCCGTCCGGGAATGGAACCTAGACTTTCTGCGCGGCGGTCGACGCACTTACCACTACGCCACGGCGACCACCCAATGTGGGTTTGTGCCCTACAAATGCCCCTTTAGAACCTTGCCTAGCGAGTTCATTGGCAATCTCGTTTCCAGTGATGTCCCGGGACCCAGACAAGTCTTAGCCATTTCTTGACTTGCATTCCAGGATTACCTTGGAAGTGGTTAAAGGGTTGAGTAAGGCCTTAAGCACAGTTTGGCTGTCGCTACAAGCGCAGATACTTCACCCGTTCCACATATTCTTCACAATATAGTTGGTGGTCATTGTGATCGCAATCGTTTCCGCCTGGAAGACGTATGCGAAATTACCTAAAGAGGTGTGAAGCCTAAAGTTGTAGTCTATAGTGCCGCCTATTGGAGGTTGCTTGCTCCTTCTCGGTCTAAGTGGGAAAGCGTCTAGATCGATTGCGTTATACAATTAATCAACACACAGCTATCGCTGCGACATCTGTTCAGGGAACGACGTGTGGTGGTGGTTGTGTAGTGGATGCACTACTAGGGATCGTTGCTGGATAGATTCGGAGCAATTATCATGTTGTCAATGTTGCACTTAACTTCATTATTAACGACTGTGATCAGCAGCAATATTTGCATACGGCAACACTACACTGGACTTCACAAAGTCCTGTGGTCATATTGTTGCCGCCGTTTGGAAGCATGTTTACACTTCTAGCGGTGATTAACATGATTCCAAAAGGATAACTTGATAATATAAACTGTATCTGACATGTCGCCATTTTTTCTTTATAACTGTCATGTGGGCGGATGTAAATAAAATGTTTAATGGTACTTGCCTTTGGAAGCAAGACAAATGTTCCGAAGATGGGTCACCATTTACAAAAAGTGAAAGAGTGAGTTTCGCTTACACATGAAGGCTTAGAAATCTATAAATATATGGTGCTCGTATTTATTTGCAGAAACTGCAACCAACACAGCCTTATAACCATTGAAAAAAAAAGTAAACAGCCGCGTCAACAGCGCGCTAGCACGACTGGGACCTCCTCAATGAAGTGCCACCTGCTATACGAATATTGCTACGAATCTAGTTATCAAATCGAATCAAGAGTCAAGTTTAGTCCACACGCATTGCCACTCCAAGTGACATTTTCCCAACAGGGCTATACGTTCATGACATATTTTGTCACATTTGAGCATTGTCAGATATTCGTGAGAGAAAAATCCACATTTGACGAGATGATGTCAGAAATGTCACAGCAAAAGAAAAAGTGTTTGCCTTGAAATTTGACAACTCCTATACCGGTTTATCAATTTGCATGCACTGGCCGTCACTTGCTAATTTCTTTGCAAAATACAAAATGAGAGGAACTACGAGAAAATAAAAATTAATTGGACATGAGTGAAAATGCCTGCAAACAGAGCAGCAACCAAAGGCGACCCTGCACCTATTTACAGAACACATTTGAAATGCATGAGACCAGAGATGCATCATCATTCCGGTCTCGAGTGGCATTGAATCAGAGCTTTGTTTACAGCAATGCCACATGAACGTTGATTAGGAAACTAGACTTGACTGCTGTACACGTTGCGTGCAATTCACTCGAACACAGCGATCATTTGCATGTGCTTCAAACTGTCACCCCCGCAAGCGGTTGTATGGCTTGCATTCCATTATGGATAAGTATCCACAAGTGTCACTTTGAATGCGTATAGCAAACGATGTGCAATAAATTATCATACAACGGTATTCGTTGGCTTTTTTTTTGTGAATGGCTAACGATGTTTGACATTCGTTTAATTTGGCATCACTCTCATGTGTCAGAGTTTTTCATGAAAAACCGATGCCAGTGTAAAACAAAAAATTAAGTAAATTGAAATAAATTGACCAGAGAGTTAATTTATTCCCTTTTGAGGTTAAGAACAATTGAGTCCACCGGCCCGCTACTCGGTGCCACTCATTTCAACCTTTAATTGTGTTCGTGCGAGTATGTTATGGTATGTTTGTGTCGCAATCTCTTATGACATTTTTATGGTTGCAGAAAGTGATTGTTGCCGATAAGCTGTCACTTTGTGGTTAGGGAGTCATGTGTGTGAGATTACTTGTCGTTCTGTGTTCGAAATGATTTGATTTTTCCAATCGCTGGGTTGCATTACCACCTCCAATTGAGTAATAGAAATAGACACGATATGTCACTTAAGACTGAGGAACGATGCGTGCTATCGAGCTGTCACTTTAGTCAATCAATAACTTGTTGGATTGACTGCGGTCATTTATATGTGTGACTGGGTTGAAGAAAAATTATAGCGGACTGAACTTTGATCATACAATTTCCTGGGTGCGACTCATGCGAAAATTGCTTCGAAGTTGAGGCAAATCGAAAGAAAGGGTGCCTTACTGCAATGATATTTTAATCAACACACCATTTGTTCAGAAATACCGTTACATTGTTCTTTAAAGCCAACTTTTCTGTATCTTTTGGGTTCTATGATGTATGCGGGATAAGTTTTAAATCACAGTTGCATGTGTATTGTTTAAACTTTTAATATATGACAGTTAACAAGTAAAATGACCAACAAACCAACATGCCTATCCAGCCAGCACGATCTTTCGCCAGCTGACGCCAGTTGCGCACCACAAGTTGATTGGGGTCTTTCTCCACTTGAGTGCGCCACCTTAGCCTGGGCGTCGTTGTCCCAATGGCTCAGATTCGAAGACTTTTCGGGCCGGAGCAGTGGTGTCCATACGCTCTACATGGACTAGCCATCTTAAGCATTGTATCCGAAGACGCTTGACTAGGCACATGTCGCTTTACAGTTCCTAGAGTTCCTCGAAATTTGGCGATTGGCAAAAGTGATTCTGCTTTTGATATTGGTACTGATGTTGTTGTCCCAATTCACCGCAGGCCAAGGTAGACGAAGTCTTTCACTACGTCGAAATTTCTGCTATCTAATGTGACGCTCTGTCCGAGACGTCGATGTTGTGCGTCCTTCTTTGACTTCGTTTTGCCCTCATTAACCACCAGACACCAGCCGCTACCGCTTCAATGCCAGCAAACGCTTCATTGACGGCTCACTGTGTTCGTCCAATCACTGCAATGTCGTCGGTGTAAGCTAGCAATTGAATGGATTTTTGGAAGATGGTGCCTTTGGTGTTGACGTGTGATGCTTACCCTAAGGTAAAGCCAGTTGCTCCGGAACCAGGCTCAGATGAGAAAGCACAAAAAAGCGATCAAAAGCAAAGTAGGCAAGAAAGAAAATTAGACAAGCATAAAAAAGGATCACGCATACGCGTATGGAATGAAGCGGAACTACATACGGAAACAATTCACTTAGAAGTCCTCAACCGGTGACGTCCAGTTCCAAACTGAGTGGAACATTCTGCCTAACAACGGAAAAAAAATTGATTTTCCCAAATTCTTAGCATCGATACCATCTGATCGGAATTGCAAATTTGGTCCAATAAAACTTTAAATGTTGATTCACACAGCATTCCAAGCCCTGACTTATTTTTGCACCCTCCTTTTTTCAAGTAGCTGATACCTGTTTAGTGACGGATTCCTTACTGTCTATCAACGTTTATGCCGCTCATCATCAAGCAAAGGGAAGTGTATCTATGATGTTCAGAATATTCACTGGTTTTTAAGCGTACATAACTTTATAAAAAAAATGGAATTCTAATAATGTCCTCTGACAAAATTAGGAGCTACAGTTTTGAAAGATGCAATTAATATTGGCAGCTGTATTACGTTATAAGAAACTTAGTAAGCGTATAAAAGTGTTCCCATATCGTCAGTCCAGAAAGACAACTCAGGAGACAGCTTCCCTCATCATCATGATCATCATCTTCTTTGACCCGCATGTTCCACCAAAGGGGTAAGGCACGCACTAAAGACCACCAGGTGGCTCGATCCTCCGTCATCGACTCTAACTCATTAGGAGATATTGCCATATGCAAACAGGCGAGTTTATGGATTTGATTCAACCACTTCGCCCTGGGTTTGCCGAGACCTCCTACTTGATGGAATTGCATCTAGGACATGACTCTCGGATGTCGTGAAAAAGGGGACATCCGTTCCACGTGACCAAACCAAGAAGTAGCTGCTCAACATTGAGTTTCCTCACTGTCACGTTTCTCACAATATCCCGGCGAATAACTGACGCAACAGCACGGAGAAATCTCATCTTGGCAGATTCCATTCATGATCTTATTCTTTCAGTCATTACCCAAATTTCATGACCATAGGCAAAACTATTGATAAACATTTTTGCCGAACATCGTATGAAGACTGTACCATCGACATTGCTATGATCAGGTTTAGGTATATTCAAGTGTTTTGAATTTGAACTCATGGGCGCAAATTAGACTTAGCAGACGCTCACACTGTGGAAACTGAAGAGGAATGGCCGCCGGGTCAACCTCGAATTGCAGTGTTAACCGAAAAATAAGAGATGCTCATTACAACCAATAACTTAAGACGACTTTATCATGTTTCCGTACCAAGTCTAGATTACTACACACACAAGTTAAGCCTTTCGAATTGTCCTCGAAATTTGCAAAAAAAATTTATTGAAATGGAGTTTTGTTTGCTTTTTTATGTCTGATGAGGTACATTTTCATCTGTCAAATACCAAGAAATATTGCGGTATACGTAGCGAATCTTATTCAGATCCAGAAGTATTCTATGAGACAGAACTGCACTCAATACCGATATTGAGTAGTACCCAAAATAAAATCAAGTCAAAAGTTAGTAGTAGTATTTTTTTTTCAGTGCATTAAGGAAAAACGAATAAAAGTAAAACTTAACGATGCTTGTACATCTTGAATGTATTTAGGCTTTTGTTAGGGGTTGTTCTTTCGTATGTTCTCAGTTTTCTTGACAGTGGCGATCGTCTAGCTAACAGAATTGCATCTAAGGCACATCGTAAAGGGGACATCTGGCCCAATCACCGAAGTAGATCCCTTTCCTTCCGAAGAAGTCGCTGGTCAACATTGAGTTCGCTCCGAATTGTTGCCTTTCTTTCCCTATCCCTGTGCCCGCGACAGCACTGAGAAATCTCATCTCAGAAGCTTGCCTTTGCGATCTTATTCTTTTAGCTCTTAGTCTATTCGAGAGAAAAGTTTTGACTGCAATTTTTGGTCCTGTTTACGTTGATGGCGGTTGGAAGAGAAAATTTAATGACGAACTTTATAAGCGGCATGAGCCAGGTCAAACGTCTTTGCATACAACGCTTTAGATGGATAGGCTACTTAGAGTGTATGGACACTATTGCTTCGGCCCTTAGTCTTTGAATTTGAGCCATTGGAAAAAGACGACCTAGGTTTAAATGACGCACACAAGTTGGGAAGGACCTCAACCAACCTGAAGTGCGCGATTGGTGGCAGCTGGTGAGGGATCGTGGTAGCTGGAGAGCTATGTTGGTTAAGGCCCAGGTCCAGCCCAGACTGTAGCAGGCACGATCCAAATTCCATGACCATAGGTGAGAGTTGGAACAAACACTGAGTTAAACGCGGACAACTTGGTTTTGACACCAAGCTCAGCTTTCCTTATTACTGATCTTCCAAGCTGTTCAAAAATTGATCCAGCCTGGTCAATTCTACAAGAAAGCTCAGAGTTGCTCCTCCCACCAGTCGTAAAAAAAGACCACAGAATAATAAAACTGTTCCACCTGTTTTAATGGAAGTGCATGAGACAAGCCTTTTTTCTATTGAAGTGTTTGTAAATTAATTTGTATAAATAACGCCCAATCCATGAACTACATCTTGTGTTATTTTATTTAATTTAACTAACAACTGAACATCTCAAAATAGGAATGCATTGCTTAGGGTTCAAATTGCTTCGCTCATCGTAAAGTTTTCGAAGCTGTAACAGTTTATCCAGTCACTGTTTCCTCAGTAAAGTGTAGTCCACGGAATGTATACAAACGTCAATTAGGTCAACTCCTACGCACATCGTTCTAGATTTCATTTCCGACGACTACAGCACTTCTTCTCTAAATTCCCCAACATTTCGTCACTTCTCTTCCCTTGGCAGCCTCATTGTGAGTTCGCATAAATTTGTTGTACTCCTCCGATCTGAACCCGACGAGCACGTGCAGCATGGTATGCTAAGTAATCTAAGCAATCGCTCTGCATGTTCTGTAATTTGCTGATCGAGCAGTTAAGTGTAATTGGAAAGAGACTGAAGTGAAAATGTTGCTAATTGAGATGAGTTGCTTGAGCTTTTATTTGAAGAGGAACGAATTCGGATTAATTGAAAAAAATGGGCCAACGGTGGGAGTTGGTTCTGTGCAGCGAGAAAACATTCCGATTTCTTCTTAATCTGATACCCGATAGGCTTATTTACTCAAAGACATAAACATCTAGTACGAGTATCTTCAGTTATGTTCAACTGGTTGTTTGTGACTCATAAATGATAAGCCTCAGCAATCGACGGCGATAAGAAAGGTTAGAAACATCGATTCGTGGCTTTCAAGAAAACTATGTGACATATGTGCACTCCATGTACGATTAGAAAATTACTAAGATAACGTTCATCGAAAAGGAAAAATGGTGATACGAGG
Organism: Eristalinus sepulchralis; assembly: GCA_944738645.1. Lineage (NCBI taxonomy): Eukaryota > Metazoa > Arthropoda > Insecta > Diptera > Syrphidae > Eristalinus > Eristalinus sepulchralis. Next base: position 76,498,752 of record OX122882.1, read on the forward strand.
CTAACGCATGAATATGTCCGCGGTATGCGATAAGCTTCGAAGACTGATTCAAATGGGAAAAGTGAAATTTCCTCTCCTTTCAGAGTTCACAACACGAGATCTGTTATGCACTGGGGAGTGCTACTAAACCCGTTTAACCAGTTCTGTTTCTTTTCTGCTCGTCGTTGAGATGAACTTTTGCACACGTGTGCAAGTTCACACTACTAAGTAGTTTTAATTTTTCGCTCGTTTAGACTCGTCTTAATGCAATCGTATTAAGTGGTTCTTTGTTGGCAAACAATGGATGTTCGATGTTCGAAAACAAAGAGAACGCAACCTCAGCAGATGCTTCTCTTCTGTAGCCTGTAGCAAAGATGTGGAATTTAAAGAAATACTTTGTGAAATGTCGCACATGTACTGTGTGTTACGAAACAATGCGTCATGTCATGCATTAAATCTGAGTTATTGTGAATTGATTTGCTCAGTCGATATGCAAGAATTCGAGTCATTTGTTTGTACTACAGCGAGTTGCAAGTCACAAATTTTTGGAAATTCATAAAGTGACTTGGAAGGCACTTCATTCCAATGCCACCTGTCAAATTTTACCGTGCAAGCTCAACAATGGCTTGGAAAGTGTTACAGAGACTCTGCTCCATCAAAAACAACTATTTGTTATTGGTATGCTGACTTCAAACGGGGCTGTACAGACACCAACCATGCTGAACGCTCTGCAAGGCCAATTGACCTGACAACGTCGAAAGAGTACACAAAATCGTTTTGGAAAACCGCAAAGTGAAATTGCGTGAAATAGCTTAAAGGTATCAGAAGGCAGTGTGTGCACTATTTTGTATGAATATTTGTCCATGAGAAAGCTGTTTTAGAAATGGTTGCGTTGGCTCACAATGGACCAAAAACAACAACGTATGGATGATTCTGAGAGCTGTTTATTCTCGCAAAACAGCTCCAAACAGCAATGGTATGTCACAACGATGAAACATGGATCCACCACTACACTCCAGAGTCAAATCGGCAATCAGCGGAGTGGGCAGCAGCCGGTGAACCATACCCAAAGCGTCCAAAAACACAAAGTTCGGCTGGCAAGCTTATGGCAAGGGACTTCTACTACAACTACTTGTGTTGTGCGTGCTACTGTTGTTTCACGAGTAGAAGAGACATACAGATTTTTGGCGTCTCCGAACGGCGAGATTTGAAACGTTTTTCATAGACAATTGATACTCTTTGAGTGCTGTCAGTAACTCGGAAGAGGTGGTGTCGTGAAAAATGTGAGATGCCTCGTCCGGAAATCGAACCTAGATCTGCTATGTCACGGCGACCAAGTTCTGTAATTTAAGAACTTATTGAAAGTATTCCCACAATATGTGTTATCGGAAAGATGGGATAAGCATTGTACCGACTTTATTTTAGGAATTTTAAATGGGAGTTAATTTTGGTTAAGTTGCCTTAGCTTTTACCAACACTGTATGACTATATAACACTTTCATTTTTATATACGTATTTTAACCTGCCCACTCCATACCTTCACCGTCGACATCGAAGCCATCAAACGAAATCTACTCCTAAGCCAACGTGTGTACATGTAAGTTTTATGTTTAGGGCTTGAAAAGGGTACGATTCGCTCACTTCAGTGGAACATATTTGAATTTAAAGTTATCTTTAAAAGATAGTTTTAGTGATTGTTTCAGATTTTGAGGAAGATCAGACGGCAGGTAGTGCACCATGATATATTTTTTTACCTGAATTTATGTACATGGCCACCCTGAAAGTTCCATAATTTTAAATTGCTGAACATTGCACTCTGAGAAAAGCGCATCTTAGTCCAAAATTTCATACAAATCATTTTATAAACTTACTCGAATCACTTGTGCTCTTAGAATTCCAGAAAATGAACACTTTAGGCAAATGACTACACTTCTATAGAATTTTTATAGAAGGAATGGAATCACTATAGAAGGAAAATGTTAGTGAAACTGCAAGAAGGATATGTAGCCAATATAGAGGATATCGAAAATATTATCCTACGCTCCAGCAACGCACGGTGAAATTAATTGTAGAAGGAACAAGAAACATTTACTGAAGGTCTTAGTTCAAATACCCTCTTGGAACATTTTAAACGATAACTGAACCCAATAATGGGACCACGCAACAGAGGACGGCCTTTGCTAAGGTAGCGCACACAAGTGGAGAAAGACCTCAACCAACTTGGAGTGCGCAATTGGCGGCAGCTGGCGAAAGTTTGTGTGGCTGGAGAGGCATGTTGGTTGAGGCCAAGATCCAAACCGGACTGTAGCGCCACTAGAAGAAGAAGAAGAAGAACCCAATAGTAGGCGGTCATAGCTTTCAATATGCAACGCCAAACGTGCAAAATTAAATCTTAGATGATCCTATAACCCTATAGGCATTAAGAAGTCCTGCATTTCGTTTGAAAGATGGAAAGGTTGCAGCATCGATTGGCTTAGTAGATATCCCAGTTTATGTATACAACAGCATATTGAATCATGAGGAAATACCCAAAAGGTTTAAAGAAGCATTGATTTTCCCCATGTATAAATAAGATGACATGTCAGACCCAGCCATTCTTGAATTCATGTTATAAAATCTTCGCAGTCATACTGAAAAGACGGCTAGAAATGTGGATAGAGGAGAAGAAATTGTTAAAAGAATTTTAGGTAGGATTCAGAGACCGTTGACCACATATTTGTTCTCAAAAGCATAACTTAATCATTTGCACAACATAAGAGGAAGATGTACGTTTTTTTTTGTCGATTTCAAGGCAGCTTTTGACTCTGTTAATAGAAACGCTCTATTTTACAAGCTATATCAGATGGGGATCTCTTCGAAATTCGAAAAAGTTTCACAAAACCTGTATGGAGATACTATATCGCCCATTTGGAATGGGGAATCTTTATGGGAGTGGTCTAAGGCAGAGACAGGGATGCCCTCTAAGTCCAATTTTATTTCCACTTTTCATAGACGATATAGTCAATTTCCTGACGGTGGCTCTTCTTTTTGCAGACAACATTGTACTGTTGGCATACTCACCGGAAACCTTACAGTTTATTATAAGCTGTTTGCATGAGTACTGCAGAACGTATAATCTTGTAGTGAGCTTAGATAAATCTAAGGTACTAATATTCAAAAATGCGGGAAAAATGGTACTACAATGGCGAAGGAATAGAGATAGTAAAGGAATATACTCGTATTTTATCGTATTCTCGTGAATTTGAAGAAATTAATTGCCTTCACTTCTAGTTGCAAGTGCTTTGTCCGATACTGTATGTATCTTGGAATTCTGCTTACTAGTAATCTCAATATAGAAAAGCATCTTTAAAGAAAAACTAAAAAAATCTAAATCGGTAATCAACGTAGCGTGGAAAAATTGTTTCAACAACTACAATACAGCACATAGTACTAAATACAGAGTATTTGAACCAGTTGCGGAATCTGTGATACTGTACGGGGCACGATTTTTTAACCAGAAAATGTTTCTTTGCTCAACACAGGCTTATCTCTAAATATAAAGACTCTTAAGCTGCACATTCCGTATATACTACGGGTGATGAGCATGCCATATAACCGGCTACCGAAAATAGTTGCCCTCCATACAATACGAAACAAGACTTCATGGTTTCAAGAATGGGTAGAATTAGATCGTGGTAGCCTTGAACTGAACTTGCAAAAAAGAAATTGGAAAACGGAGCTATACGGACTATTAGAACGAGTTGATCAAGATGCAAGAAATATGTGTACATCGGCTAAATCATAACATGGGAGACAGGAACTATTTTAATGATAAACATACAATTGAAGAAATTGCTTAGACTTCGGGGAGAACTTCTGGAGTTCAATTATGTTCCACATAGAAATGATTTTGGATAAAAGGGAAGATATTCTGCATTTCATAGGCAAGTGCCTCATTCTCAAAGAAACAAGACAACATTTTTTTTCGAAAGAGTATTTTAGCGAAACAGGAACTAGTAACATTACGTAATGAAATGGATGTAGTTTGGATATTGCAAAATTGCGCTGAGATACCGGGAAAATATTTTAAAGAAAAAAATAAAATGTATTCTAATCTAAAAAAATTGTTTTATAAATCGAGACGATATGGAGAGTGTGATAGACGGGGAGGTGGACAGGCATCCAATCAAAATTATGAGAATTTTTTCTTTGTAGAAACGAAACCTTAAAAGGAAAATGGATATTTATAAATTTATGCAAATATATACAAAAAAAAGTTTGATGAGCGAAGCAAATAGGCAGATCATGGTTGGAAAGTTTCGAGTTCCATACCGTACACTCCGAATCATGCACCTAGTCCTAGAGAGACACAAAAACTGGCGACAAAATTTTCCCCTGATACACCAGAGACGTTGAAAAATGCATTAAGAATGCGCAACTGCAGCGCCTGAAACTCTGAACCCTCTGATTTATTTCTCCTGAAGAAGATAATTATTTTCTAAGAATTGAATGCAAACGCCAACTTACTAAATGTTGATATCAAAGCAATAACAAACCCAAGTGAGTTCATCACTCCCACGATTCTCACTAAAAAAGTGTTTGAGAAAATGATTTGCAAGCCAAAGTGTTATCACGAAACAAGTTGACTTTCCTGAGTCAACGGAAAATTATCACTAAAAGTAGGACTCAGCGAAAACCACACCACCAACGCCTGTATCTGTGCACCACCGGACAATCCCCCACAGCCAATAAACCTGCCAATACACGCCCAGTTGATCTATCACTTGTCACAGTCCACGGAAACAAAGAAAACTGAAAAAAAAACCCACACACACACACACTTTTTCTTGTTTCTCATCGCCGATATCGATAAATTAAAACCACGCTCCTTGCACCAGCAGCAGCAACTTTTGTCAAAATTCCCGAAAACACCTTCACTCTGTCAGTCACTCACTGCTGTGGTCCTTTTAAGGTTTCTCGCCAAAATAAGTTCACTTAAATATTTATCGCCGTGTTCGGCATAAGCCCACCCCTCGCACTGATAACTCTCGAATTTATGGCGCTTCTGTTGTCTTTACCTCTTCTCGCCACGAATGTGTCGAAATTTAAAGCTCAACAAATGGAAACACAACACAAACACCGTATGACCCAGAGCCCTTATCTAGGAATTCCTCATTCCGTTCTCGATCAGCGATTACTTAACTCAGCCCGTTCTACGGTGACCATAGAGCGCCCATGCCCCAGCTGTCCACCACCAGGCAAACATCATTTTCCCGGTGCTTTTGTCTTATTACTAATTTATGCCCATTGACCCGCCCAGCTGTAGGTGGGAGTTTAGGGGAATTAGCACTCAGTCGGGGGCAATGTTTGCCCAAGTCCCAAGTCCGATAAAGCGACGAGCAACTATCTATCTCAATGTCAACTAGCAACGCTTGTGCATGCGAGTGTGGGCTCTAGTTTAATTGACCGCATTGAATGGATACGTTATGATGACTCTGTGACACAATTTTGAGGCAAAAATAGACGCTTCTGCTGATTGAAGTCGTGCTCATGGGGTTTCCCGTCACACGCAATTAACAATAAAACCTATTCACCTTTTTTGTGCTTTATCTGAACGAGTGTCGACGCAACGAGACGAAATTCACACTTTCTATCCGTGAAGTTGTTTTTTTTTCTTTTTTGCTTTTGTTAACCGCACGCGACGCGGGTTTAGCTGGACGATGCGAATTGAACGATCATTTGGGGTCGACTAATGCTCGGTGTTTTGAAGTTGTGGCTTTTTAGCTTGAACTTGCAAATTTGAAAATCTCTCGTCCAATGCTTTGTGTGTGAATCGATCGTAGTCGGTACTAAATGAACGATAAATCGGGCAAGTGAGCGAAGAGCGCGAGAGAATGAAAGAGAGTGGCGGAGCTTTATGTGATAGTTGTACTTAGGGGCGAAAAAAAGTTGTCTGTCAAATTTTTGTTTTGTACTTGAGCCACAATTGCGTGCAAACTGGAATGGAATTTACAATTCATTATGCTTACTTTTTAAGTGAAATCGTCGCAACGTCGAATCCATTTTAAAGGAATCTCTCAGTTAGCTGTCAGATGCCAGTTGTCAGGTGGTTCAGTTCGTTTTGATCTTCTTGTCGCACGCGTTTTCCCACTTGTCATTTATCTCACCTTCTACAAATTTTCGCTTTTGTTTTTTGCACTTGGAAATTTTTAGAGCAATTTTGTTGAACTGTGAAAATTTGTACCACCTGGTCCTCAATTTTAAGGCCGCATTTGACAGCGTGCATAGAGACGACCTATACAGTGTCATGTCTAGTTTGGGCATCCCTACCAAACTTGTCAGATTGTGTAGGATGACGATGGAGAACTCGCGCTGCTTTGTCAAGGTCGGGAACGAACTCACCGAGACCTTCAATCACATAAAATGTTTTGGACAAGGCGACGCACTGTCATGTGACTTTTTAAACATCATTCTTGAGAAGATCATGCGTACCAGTCAAGACCAGATGCACAATCTTCCAAAAGTCCGTTCAACTACTAGCTTACGCCGACGACATTGACGTGATTGGACGAACACAGCCAACCTTGATGAGGTGTTTGTTGGCATTGAAGCGGAGACGACTTAAATAAGTCTGGCTATAAATGAGGGCAAAACGAAGTATATGCTGTCATTGAGGAAGGATACACAACATCGACGTCTCGGACAAAGCGTACTACTAGGCTGCAGAAACTTCAAGGTAGTCCAGGACTTCGTCTAACTCGGCTCCGCGGTAAGTAAGGACAACAACATCAGTACCGAATTCAAACGCGGAATCTCTCTTTTCAATCGCTGTTTCCTTGGGCTCAGATTGCATTTGAATAGAAGCCTCTCTCTAAGGACTAAACTGACTTTGTACAACAGATTTATCATCCCTGTCCCCCTTTATGGTGCGGAAACTTGGACGTTATAGAAAGCGAATGAGGAAGCTGAGTGAAAAGTTCTGCGTGCGATTTTTGGTCCTGTTTGCGTTGATGGCGTCTAGAACAGAAGATACAATGACGAACTTTATACGCTGTACAGTGGCATGCTCCTGGTCAAGCGTCTTTGGATGCAACGCTGTTGATGGCTAGGCCACGTACAGCGTATGGACACCACCGCTCTGGCCCGAAAAGTCTTCGAATCCGAGTCATTGGGACAACGCAACAGAGGACGGCCCAGGCTAAGGTGGCGCACACAAGTGGAGAAGGACCTCAACCAACATGATGTGTTCAACTGGAAGCAGCTGGCGAAACATCGTGCTAGTTGGAGAGGCTTGTTGGTTGAGGCCCATTTTTACCCCGGACTGTAGCGCCATTAAAAGAAAAAAACGCCATAAGGATAAGGATTTCAAAATATAGCTGTCTTCCTCCTCATGCAAAATATCATCTTTGAATAGCCTGCTCCTCTTAGAAGATTTCTACTGCTGATGTTGGTGCTTTCGCTATCTTCTGACAGTTTCTATGCCAGTCTTACTCCATCATTTAAAAAATTCATCATAACAGATCACTCAATAAGTCCCCCTATATGCCGGGCGTCACTAACAAAAATTAAAAAATTTCTTTTTACTGGCTTCCCCTATATGTATTGTGTGATGTGATATGTATGTGCATAAAGAATAATTCATTTTGAGGTTTGATTTTCAAAAGGATTTTTTGGCAGACCACACGTGAGTTCAAACAATCTGCTTTGTCATTTCGAGTCACTATTATTTTGCAAGTCATCATGATAATAGCCACATCACAACATAATCCTCAAATTGTTCAGCTGTATTACGAAATTTAGCGCTCGGGATAAAGGTTGTTTGTGCGCATCGAGGAACTTACGGTGCGCATAATGGACCTACTAAAACCGCTATTGCCAATACCATTCACAAATTTAAGTTTTAGTTTACATTATTGGATGATACTTTCCTGGTTAGACCACATTTTACCTGAAGTGGAGAGTCTATAGCAACTGAAGTTGAGAGTATACTCGAAGGCCGTAACGAATAATTCATCTCAAACTTGACTTTGTTAATGGGACTAGTGCTTCCTTAAATTCAAGCACAAGACCTCGGTGACCTCTGGTTTCAAAAAAAGTGCTACAAGCCATAAAGCACGTGAAACAAGGGACTTGTTGATTAATCATTTTGGTGAGCACTTAATTTCATCTTTTGCTACCGTAGCCTAAGTCGTGCGATACCAAACCTTTTGGACTTTGGGGATATGTACAGTCTCAGGTCATCAAGAATAAGTCATCTACGATTGACACTTTGGAAACCAGTATTGCTCGTATTTTTCACGAGATACCAGTCACCTTGGTCGAATGAGTCACCCAAAACTGGACCTTTCTAATGGACCACCTTAGACGTAGTCATGTCCAACATTAAAGTGATATGACTTTGAAAAAGTAAATGCCAAAAATTGTTCCTTAAATCTATAGTAAACATTTTAAGTGCACTTTTGAATTTATGTGTTTTATTTTAGATTATATATCAAACCCCACTATGAATCCGTATATTCTTCTTGAGCCAAAATTGTCATTTATTATGATATCCAACTTTGTTCAATTGGCTGTTTCGGCTGGTTTTGTAGCAGCGCACTCTGTCACCCATTATCCCTTAACACCTTGTTAGCTCACAAAATGTTTGGCCTTAAATGCTATATTGGCCCTTCACGGTTCCCCGCAAAATAAGTCCAGATGGCAAAAAGCGCAACTGTGAGGCTAACATCCTGAGGCGCATTTTTGAGGCTCTAAAATCCCTTCCTCTATACCTTCGGCCTGTGCTGTGACTTAATTTCGGTCACTTAAGGATTCCCTTTAGCGCGTGCCATATATAAAAAAAAAGAAAAAAGTCTCCAGACGCAACTCTGAGGCGCTAACATTTCGAGACGCAACTCTGTAGCTGATAATTGACATCGCCAAGACATAAAACTCACTTTGGAAGTAATTTTTCGATAACTCCCAACGCTGTTCAACCGCAATTCGACTCAATTTGTTCCGCGGACGTATGATATAAGCTTTTTGTCAAAATTTCAAGCGCAAAAAACAAGTGTCAGTGTCACAATAGCCAATGATTTGAAAAAAAAAAACACTCGATCGGTCACCCTATATGCAGCAAAATATTAAGGAATTGATTGTGCCAAAAACATGGATTCTGAGGTCAAAACAAACTCAGGTTCATGTTAGTGGAGTAAGGCACAGTCATCAGTCGGAATGTTCGTAAAATTTGAAGGAAAAAAAATGGCATGCACTTAGCGATGGAATACGTTCTTACTTGTGAACAGACTTGTGTGCAATTATTTTCTCCATCTCTCATTAGAGGTTTGTTTTATTATTTGTGAGCACGATAGCTTTTTATTCGGTCGGATGTAATTAAAACCTTTTCAACACCTCGTCGCCCCATCCAATGATTGAATGAGTTTGTGTCATTTAAGACAAACTTGCAGTGCATTGTCTTACTCTGCAAATGCGTTTCAGGTTATGAAGTGAATCACAGAAAACTTTCATAAACATATGTTTTGGCGGAGAGCAAAAAAAAATCTTGTTTTGGTTTGTTTTTGTTATTTAATCGCATAAGTTTCGGTACACGGGGAAGACATAGCCTCTAAAGTTGATTGTGTGCGTGGGTACAGTCTGACGGGCAGGTAAGCCCAGCCCATTAGTCATACATGAGATAAATCCGTGAGAATATTTACAGAGACTCTAAAAGTGGAGGGAATTCAATCTGAATACAATTGTTTGACTCTGAGGTACATGTACGTGTTTTCATTTCTATTGTGCCATTGTGCTGGATATCAATGAACTTTAAAGCGCAAATGAAATTAAATATGTACAAATACACAAATACAAAAGTGTCAGGAGATTTATGGGGTCTGCGTGTCGATATGATTGATAAGATAACGGTGCGCAGCGATGTGATAAATCGGCTCAACCTTGTAGCTAGAGAGAGAGTTTTCATTACCGATACTTCTTAGTTTTAGATTGTCTGTACTCTGTGGGTCGGAGATATTTTGGGTGGGCAAGTAAGTAATTGCGGATTTCACTCATAGATGGCCTTATTTTAATTTTAAGACACATTTTGTTATTTGATAGTTGGTACTTCAACTGTCAATCAGTAAAATAAAATGTTTAATCGGTTGTGTATTTTTTGTTCGGCGTCTTTTAAAAAACGGAAAAACATATATATATGTATACAGAGAGATAGCTATCATAGGTACATTTCCGTGGTTGTCTTATGGTTTGAGGTTCGAAAACGGCATTCTTCGCATGAAATACAGTCGGCGCCCATCTTTCCGTTCATTATTGACCGTACAGAATAGAGAACAGATTTCTTATCAAATAATCGGTAATCGCTGCCCCTGCTAAATTTCAGAGAGAGTGGATTTCTTTTATGAACATCCTACACTCTTATAAAACGAGATGGCCATCATTTTGAGAAAGAATATTTTTTTGGTCGTGTTGACTGATTTCAATGCGTCAAATGGAAATTTCGCAATATGTACGAGTATGTTGTCTTATACGTTTTTATTTTATTTTATTTATAATAGACATCTTCCCAGGGCCTCGGTCAGTTATGCAGGTCACTACGGAATTTTCATGATTGAGCTTTATGTCCAGATGTGACATTTTTCGAGTGTTCGTTAGTGTTGGGGCCTCTCCAGCTAGCACCATCTCTTGCCAGCTGCCTCCAGTTGACCACTTCCTGTTGGTTGAGATCCTTCTCCACTTGTGTGCGCCAACTCATCCTAGGCCGTCCTCTGTTGCGTTGTCCCAATGGTTCAGACTCCAAGACTTTTCACTCTGAAAGACTAAGTGTTTCCTTATCCGCTGGGGGACTGGGATCATCAGGCTGTTATACAAAGCCAGCTTAATCCCTGTAGACTTCGAGAGGGGGCCCTATTACTAATTGCCTTTTGAGCCCAAAGAAGAAGCGATTGGAAAAAATATTATACGTCTAATTATGGTACTGATGTTGTTGTCCCTTTTAACCGCAGGGCCGAGGTATGCGAAGTCCTTGACTACCTCGAAGTTTCTGTTGACTAGTGACACGCTCAGTTTGAGACGTCGATGTTGTGTGTCCTTGCCTTAATGTCAGCATATATATCGTTTTGCCCTCATTTGTCATCAAACCCATTTGCACTTTAATGCCAACAAAAGCCTCAACAAGTTCAGCCGTGTTCGTCCAATTAGGTCAATGCTGTCGTCGTAAGCTAGCAGTTGAACGAAGTTTTGGAAGATCGGTAGTGTTGGTGTGACTTGTGAGTTACACATGACCTCCTCAGGAATGATGTTGGAAAAGTCACAAGGCAGTGCGTCGCCTTGTCTAAAACCTTTTTTGACATTGGAGGTCTCGGTGAGTTCGTTCCCGACCTTAACGGAGCAGCGAGAGTTCTCCATCGTCATCCTACACAATTTGACGAGTTTGGTAGGAATGCCAAAACTAGACACGGCACTGTGCAGCTCGTCGCCTTGCACGCTGTCATATGTGGCCTTAAAATCAGCTAACAACAAGATCGGATCTATTGAGCACTTGCCTCCAAATTGAGAGGAACATTCTGCCTAACAGCGGGATTTGGTCCGTCGTCGTCGCCGTTTAAAAGTCTGCAGAAATGATCTTCCCAGATTCTCAGCATCGATTGCGACTCTACTACTAGTTCCCCATTTTGATCCCGGCTGGTTTCGGCCCAAGCCCTGCATCACCTTTCCGTAGCAATTACGGACTTCATTCCTGCCATAACACCTCTCCATCTTTTCGACCGCGCGCTTCTCATGCTCTCTCTTTTTCCTTCTGAGAAGCCGGTTCTCATGAATTCATCTCTGTTCGTAGACCTCACGAGTAACTCTCGTTGTTCTATGAGGTCTTCTGCTTAGCTACATGTGACTGTTTGCACTCGTCGTCCATGGGTTCCTTCTGGGTGGTGGCGTGAAACCCAGCACATCAACGGTCGCAACTTTAATGTCTTTTTGACAAAGTTTTCATTCTTTTTCTGTTGCTAGTGCAGGCGAACTTTGGGAGAGTTTCAGGGAGACCCGATCGGCAAAGATCCCAGCGACCTGTTGCGATTGTAGCTTTCCGACGTCAAAACCGTTTTGGCCCATCTCGACTCCGTTGCTCTCTCGATATCCGGGTTCTTACCTTGACTACAACGAGAAATGGCCTGAGTCGATGTTGGCGTCTCCGAATGTTCGGACATCGAGAATGTTGGAGGAGTGTCTGACGTCGATCGCAACGTGATCTGCCTGATTGACGGTTGATTGATCAGGGGATCGCCAGGTTCCTTTATGGATGTTGAGATGTGGAAACCACATAGAGGTTCCGTCCCGCGGCGAAGTTCACCAGCCTGAGTCCGCTTCCACATTTGATGGCGTGTAGGCTCTGTTTCCCAGCAAAGATGTCCCCATTTCACAGTTGAGCATTGAAATCTCCTAGAACGATCTTGGTGTCGTAGCTGAGGCATCGATCGTATGTTCTCTCTAGGAGATCATAGATCCTTCTCCTCGGTCACGGTATGAGCGCAAATCAGGGTGATGTTCCCAAAATAAGGCTTGATGCGGATTGGATGAGGCGATCGTAGCACAAGTCTGCCTTGACAACAACAGGGAATCCGCATGAGAAGAAGCAAAGGGTGCCTTCTCTCTCTCTGTATAAGGTGTCGTAGTTCTTTATCCTCCTTCTGTCCGGCCAATCCCTCCGTACTTCCTTGATGGCGGTGTTTCTGCTCTGTAGCATTTCAGGGCCTCCGCAAGTTCTTCGGCTGCATGTGATCCTTTAAGTGGCCTCACATTCCACGTCCAGAAGCAATAATCTTTGTCAGTCAATCGTTTACTGGGGTCGTCAACAGTAGATCTGTCCGTATCGTAGACATATGGTTGTCTCTGAACCCGTCTCTTTTACCGGCTGAGGGAGTTAACCTCGCGCACAACCCATAGACTGAAATGCCAGGCCCATAATCTAGACCTCGTGCAGAGGAGTTCCCTGGAGACATTGTTTCGCACCACACAACAAGCATTTTGAAGGCTATCAATGGTGTGGCTGTTTGTCTGCTTGATCTGTGCACAAGCAAGGAGAGTGTTGGAAGCTCGCCATGTTGATCAACAACGTTGCCTCGTGTGCACAAGTCCATCCGTCCCAAGACCCTTAAGGAAATATCTTCTAAAAAGATTTGTGACTTCATGTCGGTGGAAATTTTGCTTTGCGGTGTGCTGCACTGTTCATTCAATTAATTCCAATTTCCCACTATCCACAATTGCCGATTTGAGAAACCAAAAACTAGCCTTCACTGTTTTTTTATTCAAAACTGAATACAGATACCTTCCACAAGAAGAAATTCAACGAAATCAAAACAAACAAACTTATCTGCTTCCGCACTTCTCCCACGAGTCTCGACGAACTTACTGGCGCTGCAATCGCATTGAAGTCAATTTGCCCACGGCATGTCAACTGTCATCCACCACGCAAAATTTGTATCCCATCAGGTATCCATCAAGTCAACCACAACCACTTCTCTCTGTCCCCGGCACAACATAAATTGCAGACGTCTTAAATCCTCTTAAAATCGATATCAACAGGACACACGTCTATCGATCCTCAAACCAATTTAATTTTAAGTTATCAGGTAAATTCACAATCCGCTGTACGCTCTCACCAAGAAGAAGTCCTTTTGCTGTGGTTTCTTGTAAGTGAAAAATCTATACAAACCGAAGAATCCATTGCAAAAAGTAACTTCAAAGGCACTCCTCCGCACGCAGTCACCTTCAACAGCGGTAAGGTGCAGAGCCTCAGGCGTTCAGTCTCAGTCTCACAGTCTTTTTGGTGGACAAAGTAAACTCAATCATCTATCTAGCGAACGAACACGAATGAAAATGTCTTTTTGTGTTGGGTTTTCTAAAATAACCAATGTGACCATCCAATTTTGAACAACAAAAGTTGGATTCAATCAGTATTGGATATTTTTTAGAAGAATCCCGAAACGACAGTTGACCAAAAGCAAAACTAGACTAGATCTTTTTTAAGTTAATGTAAATTCTAATATTTCGTGTGTGAACATAAGCGATATTTGTAAAATGGAAGAGGAGCAGCAGAGGCCGTGCAAAAAGCCACGATTGGATGCCGAACAGAAGGCGATCAGCGAGTGTGCGGTCGCAATGAAAGTGGCCGGGTTCTCGTTGAGTGCCATCGAGGAGATGAAGACCAGTGTGGAGGACAAGAAGGAGGACGCGCTTGGCAAACAGCTGAGGGAGTTCCAGGTGCTTGACGAAGTCGGATCCGGATCGGAGGAGTCTGGTAATTTTCGTTTTATAGTTCAATAAGCGCGCAGAATTGTGTGAATTGAAAATATTTGAATTTTGTTTTTACAGTCTTCTTTACCTGCATGCGGTGTTTTCCGCTAACAGTGCCCTTTTTTTAAGGTGGTATTCAATAGGATTTGTGTTGTTTTCGTTGAATTTGATTCCTTTCATAACATTGTCGCTATCAGGGAGGGCAGCATTTAATTTTTCTTCTCTCTCATGGAGAAGTGAGCTCTAGACTTTCAAAAATTTCAAGTGTCCACGTAGATCTTCCTAGTCCGTTCAATTCGCCTTCAAAACATGTTCGTAATGAACTTGGGCGAACTTTAATATTTGATCACGGATCTGCTGGTATACACCAGAGATTAAGAAACAGTCGGTGAAACTACTTCGAAGAAGGCGACGTATGTTCCATCTTTCTGAGAGGCGATGGCCACATACCTAAATGTCAGGTCTGCCACGACTTTTGTACGACAGTCAGTTTGAAAAAAACTACATTTGTCATTTAATTTGTTGTTAAGTTTCTTTTGGCTGGTTTTAGAACAGCATGCCGATGTCTGCTGAATCAATAGAAGATGACTAATCGTGAGGTTTGATTTTCAATAGGCATTTTTTTCGTAGATCGCGAGTGACTCCCATCAAACTGCTTTGTCATTTTTGTTAAGTGTCGTTGGGCAAGTCATATTGGAACCCCAACAGTCTCTCCAAATTGTTCAGATGTACGATGTACAATGTTTTTCCTGAGATTCGAGGAAATTAAGGTACGCATCTACTGTCACTACCTTTCGAACCGTTCAATACAAGTCGTATTAGATGGGTTCAAGTCCGATATTCACCATATTAATGCTGCTTTTCCCCAGGGCACCGTTTTGTCTCCAACACTCTTCCTCATTTTTATAAATGCTCTTCTGTCTGACACTTCTAATGCAATCCACTCATTCGCTGATGACAACTCCTCCTTATTTGCGAAGAACTCGGACAGTCACTTTTCACAAGCCTCCTTTTAATTCAACTTCACACCACCAAGGGCGTTCGCCATGGACAGGAACAGGTGGTAATCACTTGGCGCTGTGTCCGGGCTATATGGTGGATGCGATAAAAGCTCCCATCCGAGCTCCCGTAGCTTCTGACGAGTCATCAACGAGGTGTGTGGTCTGGCGTTGTCCTGGTGGAACACTACACCCTTCCTGTTGGCCAATTCTAGACGCTTCTAGTCGATCGCCTGCTTCAAGCGGTCCAGTTGTTCGCAGTAGATGGTAGAATTAAGCGTCTGGCCATATGGGAGCAGCTCATAGTGGATGATTAACTTCGAATTCCACCAAACACACAGCAAAACCTTCCTGGCCGTCAATCTCGGCTTGGCCACTGTTTGGGACGATTCACCGGCCTTCAACCACGATCGCTTTCTCTTAATATTGTCGTATCTGATCCATTTTTCGTCGCCAGTCACCATCCGCTTCAAAACTGGGTCCAGTTCGTTCCGTTTCAGCAGCAGCATCGCAGGCGTTGATTCGGTTCAGAAGGTTTTTTTTGCGTCAAATCATGCTGCACACAAACATCAATCTTTTTTTTTTTGTATCCAGCCTTCTGCAGATGGTTTTGTAGGTGATGTCAAGACCTTTAAAATGATAGTATTGCCAGATACGAGCTCTGTAGCGCTTTGTACATAGCCGGAAAATTCAAAAGACAAAAAGGCGGAAAGACAAAAATGCTGCAAAGTCAATCGACTCGCTAGAACATCGACGAAATGTTGCGTCTTTATCAATATTTTATCGCTTTTATAACAAAAAATGCTCTAATGAATTAGCCAGTTGCATTCCTCCCCTTCCAAAATTTACCCGTAATACTCGCCTCGATAGGAATGACTCGTTCTTCAACCGCGCCAAACAAATATGGAATGGAATTCTGTTCCCAGCTCAACTTTTCCCCCTCATTACAAACCACAGGCATTTAAAACCAATGTGCATTGGTATCTCCTTTTCATCTTTTCCTCTATACCTTCGGTCCGTGATCTGCCTTAATACCGGTCACTTAAGGGTACTAAATAATACCTTTAGCGAGCGCCTATATAATTGATATAATTGAGTGACACTTCATCCAACAAGCGATCACGTCGACTCCAGACTGCAAAATTTGAGAAGTTTTTCGTTGACAATTAATACTCGGCAACTCGAAGCAGGTTGATCCGCTCGATGATGTATGTGGGGACCCTCAGCGTGTGGCCTTTGAAGTCAATTTGGTAATTTTACGTGCACAGTACAAATATGTTACTAATGAATTCGGCTAATAATTGCAGTCCGTGGACCTGCGCCTCCACCAATATGCCTCTTGAGATGGTACATGAAGTTGCTTGAAGTCCTCCTCCACTTGTGTGCACCATCTCAGTCGGCAATATGTTTTATGACCTCAATTGCTTCCATGGCCTCCATTAGTTGATTGTGTCTTTAATCTAAAGAAACAACGACTGCAAGGAGTAATTGTGTCCCTTAGTTCGGCACAAATGTTTTTGTCCCTATTAATGCGAAGCCGTCCATAACCGAGGCTTGGTGTTGTCTCTGAACTGGGTTCCATTTGTGTGGTGAGGAAGTTAGCCTCACGCACAACCTACAGATTGCTAGGCTAGGTCCATTATTTAACCCCTCGGGGCAGTGGAGTTCGCTGCATACATTGGTTTACCACACATCAGATGTTGTGATGGCTTTCCAGGGGGAGGCTGTATGTCAACTTGACCTGTGCACGGACGAGGATAGCGTTGGCAGCTCGCCATGTTGAGTGCGATCATCGACGTTGCCTCGTTTGCATAGGCCCATGCCCCCGTCCTTGGATACAACGCTTAAGATGGCTAGGCCATGTAGAGCGTATGGATGTGCTCCGTCCGAAAAGTTTTCGAATCTGAGCCATTTGGACAACACAATAGAGGACGGCCTAGGCTAAGGTGGCGCAAACAACTGAAGAAGGACCTCAACCAACTTGGAGTGTACAACTGGAGGCAGCTGGCGAAAGATCGTTTTGACTGGAGAGAGATGTTGGTTGAGGCCCAGGTCCACCACGGACTGTAGCTCCACAAGAAAAAGAAGAATGGGAGTTCTTAACTTTCTTAGAATGTTTGTTACACCTTGTGACACCAGCATTCCTACAAAATAGAAAATAGTGAAGTTAGTAGACATTTGCACACGCTGCACAGTCGTACCTCTTATGTTCATACACCGTTAACCCCCAATCGTACCCACAAGGGTCGTCAAAAACCTAATCTCTACTCTCCACATCACATGCGCATTCTTTTAACTTAAAAATTGATCATACTCAGGAAACGAATGAGACGACGAATTTCTTTGACTAGCCAACTGGAACTACTGTTAAAACTGTTTAAAAGGAAGTATTCAAGGCCCTCATCTCACCCCCTGTCGTTCTAAATTCCTTCTTATTCCAACATGTATTGAAAATTGTTTCTGGAACTAGCTGCTTTACAAACTCTTAAGGGAATAAAGTTTCTTTCGCTGCCAGCACATTCAAAAAATCCAAATTTTCGTTTTCGTACGGAGCGTGGACAGGGCGGACTTAATCACTGTTTCCAGAAACCTTAAACTCAACGCATTGTTCGCTGTGATCGATACAGCAGGATCAAGCGTGAAACGTCGTCTTTTCGACGTCAAGAGTTGAATGGAAAGTCTCTTGAATAAGTTTCACAATTATTCAAAGTGTGGGCAGAACCCCGATACCTCTCCAGTTTCCGCATTCCATCATGTTTCCGTTCTTCGACAGGTTAATGGTCATCTGCCTTTTCCACCCCTGGGGAAATTGTTTGTTACCCCAAGTTTTGCGAAAATGTGGCTGAAGGAAGTCTGCTGATTTTTTTGGAACAGCTTGCGAAAATTCTGTAGGGATGCCATCAATGTCAATCGCCGCCTTGTTCCTCCTCAGGAGTGTGCTTGCAGCTATTAGCTCACTTTTGCTGGGAGGAACGGTGCGAAATCAAGGATTTGTTGCGATAAAATTGTAGCATTCCCTTCTCGCTTAAGGGGTTTAAAACATTTCGGTACTCTCCCCATTTATTCTTCATTTGAAATCAGAAGGTTACCATTTAAAACCTTCTCCGCGTGTTACTTGGAATTCCGACCACCAGTGGGTTCCCCCAAAGGGTCCTACTGTCACACATATTCGCAGCTTCTTAAGCTCTTGAAACCAGTTTGTCGATACACCTTCGTTTGTCACGTCTAACAATACGCTGGACTCCTTCCTACTTCATTTAGTAATGGGGTTCTAGTTCGGTTCTCCCTACTTCTGAGGACGCGGCGATTCGAACATTTATTGATATACGTTCATCGATCATTCATCAGGCATCAGCTTCAAGCCTCGCACAACGGTATTTCTGCCTTTTACCGTCAAATGTATTAGCGACAGTCTAGAAAGCATTCTAGTGGTCATCCACACAGTCTTGAGCTTCCGTAAAAGTTCTCGAAAATGCGGTTACACGATTATTAAGAGGTCTATCAAAGAGTTTGTCATCTTTCAGTCTCCATAACCTGATCGTCGATGTGCCTTAGAGAGCATCCCAGCTTCTAGATTTCTATTTGTTATTAATGACTCTAAACGATTTGCGAGGCCACTTAAATGTGCTTCTCTAAGCTTCCTTTTCGTACCTACCTTGCTTTCATGCATGATCTAACATTTCCAGCGGGTTTCAATAAAACCACTGAGATTACCGTTCGCTGTTATGTTCTCTTCCCAGAGTGGGATGCAGTTTATCACCCGGAATTCTAACTAAGGACTTATTGTGGGACAAACCAATTCCAACTTTCTCTGATTTTTTGATGTCTGTCGACTCTATTGGTCAAATTAAAAAATTTAACTGTATTATCAGAACTTTCGTAATCGAGGTCCGTTGTCTATTGCCCATAATTCACAAGTTGATTGTATTTAAAGATGGCAGCGACCAGGAGCCAGACTCCTCAGACCTAGACCTGGACGATAATGAATTAGATAATCTGTTGGACGAAGGGCTACCAGACGACCTAAAGGGACCCCAACAGCCAAAGTACGAGGAGCGATTTAAGACTGTTCTGGAGGGTAACATCTTTCAAACCACCAACAAGCCACTTCCTCATAAATCACTAATTTTTTTTTCAGAAAAGGGCCACAATCATTTTGAAGTCCTCCCCGAGGGATGGGTACAAGTAACGCACAATAGTGGCATGCCATTGTTCCTACACAAGCAATCCCGAGTGTGTTCCGTGGCGCGACCGTATTTCCTGGGGCCAGGCAGCGTGCGGGTGAGTAAATTTCATCAGCGTAGCAAGTTCATAAATTCTTATTGATCTTTGGTGACAGAAACACGAGATACCCCTCAGCGCAGTTCCATGTTTAGGCTACAGAAAGGCTCTGCTGGAGGAAGAAGCCGAGGAACAGCGGAAGCTTCAGGCGGAAGCAAAATCACTATCAAATGACAACTCCAATGAATGCCCATTTGCCACAGGCGACGCAACTAGTCAGTCGAGCAGCAGTGAGGACAGGACACACGAAATGAATGGCGGCACCGCCAACCATAAGCCGCCAATCCAACCGCCTGGAGTGCCCGCCGCCAAAATCGTGACCGTGAATGAGAACACAAAAGCACAGTCTCTCTCCGCGCAGGAACTGAACGACTACTGCAAGAAACTGTTCAAATTCAAGACAATCAGGGTGCTTAGGTTTAAGTCATGGAACGCGCGCAGAAAGTTCACCAAGAACCGAAAGCACATAAAGAACCTTCAGAGGCCCACACTGCCCGATGGCACAAAACTAATCAAGTTTCCTATTCTGGCGCCGCAGGGTGAGGCGGCGAAGAACTCTCGCGCTCGCAAGGAGTGGATTATGAATCCGAACGGAAAGAGCTACGTTTGCATTTTGCACGAATACGTGCAGCATGCGCTCAAGAAACAGCCCACGTACGAGTTCAAAGAGCTGGAGAATGCAGCGACGCCGTACTCGGCAACGGTTTCAATAAACGATTTGAAGTATGGCACAGGCTATGGGACCAGTAAGAAGCAAGCGAAGTCTGATGCGGCGCGAGAAACTCTGGAGATTCTTATTCCGGAGATGAAAGACAAGATTACCGGCATCAAGACGGACAAGGCTGCGCCCAAGTCTAACCACAAGGATCTATCGGTGAGAAGAAGTGATAGACGGGAAGAATTTTGTGCTTTGACCGTTTTTTGTTTAGGTGTTCGATGACATCAAGATCGAAGATCCTCGTGTTGCAGAGTTTTGCAGCAAGACAACTGAACCATCCCCCCATGCCATTCTGCTGACGTGCCTGCAGAGAAACTTTGGTCTTGGCGATGTTCAGATCCACTACGAGATCAACCGAACCAAGAACAAGAAGAATGAGTTCACGATGACTGTGGGCAAGCATGAGGCGAAGGTGGTCTGCAAGAACAAGAAGGAAGGCAAACAGCTTGCCTCTCAGGCTATCTTACAGGTAAATCCTACCAAAGGTATGTGCAACTGCTTAGTTAACTGCTGTCTCTCTGCCAGATCCTTCATCCACACATTAAGACATGGGGCTCCCTGCTGCGACTTTACGGCAACAATTCCATAAAGACATTCAAGGAGAAGAAACTGGAAGAGCAAGAGATCACCGTGCTGCAGAGCAAAGCCGCTATCAATCAGCCCAACTATGCCATATTGGATAAGCTCAAAATCGAGATGCTAAAGCTTGCCGAGAAGAACAAGTCCGTTCAGTCGATGGGCACGTTCATTCCGCCCAGCGACATCGATTTGCCAACATCGTCGGGCTCGAACCTGAAGAACGTCGAACTTTAGCAGAGATCAGTGAGAAAAGACTGCTAGCTGGCTCAGACTTAATTTTAGTTGTATTTTAGTGTTTAGTCTGACATTTATCATGTGATGATATCCGATGTATCCGACGTCTGCAACTATTTTGTGTGCGAATCGCATGCGGTGGCAATGGTGTTTTGGCACTTTTGGCATTCCTTTGTGTGAATGACAACATTTTTCTGTTCTCTGCGAAGTCATAAGTTTTTAAAATTCAGTTAAAGACTGGAGTGAAAGTTGTAACGAAAGGTGAAGCTTTAGGAATGTCTTGCACTCGCCGTAGCAACTGATTTTTTTACTCCTTTCTATGTAGAGCAAACTCTTGCCAAAAAAATTCTTCATGACCTTTAAAATGTCTCACATTTAATTCCTAGGGGCAACATCAGAATCAACAAACTTCTGGGCTCTAGGGTTCGCATAATGAATGCTTGACGTTGCCCTTAACTCTCCACGTCGCTTTAATCGGTTTTTTCGTCTATTGCCTTGATTCATCGGTGTAAAGTGAGAGAGTTTGTCCATCCTACACACACACAAGACCGCTCTCCATTTTCGTTTTCAACAAATTTTCAAATCAAAAACAAATTTCATCGTACATCACCTTAAAACCCAAGAGAAGACCAAAACCTCACGCCCGCCACCACACAAAGAACAAAGATGATAGGGAAGAAAGAAAACTCTGTTGATATTATTACCAGCGTAACATAGACTCATAGGTTTCCAACGCTTTACTTACAATGTAGTCGCAATAACTAGGTATCTGTAGCTCTTTGACTGTGAGAGAGCAAGTGATTTTTTTATTAGCCTAGAACTATTTTGTCTGAATTTTGAATTAACTGTATTAGTGATTACACAGAGAAGGATATATTAGTAAGTAAATTAAATTTTATCCAAATCATTCTAATTTTGCATTTTTCATTGTGGACAAGGCTGGAGAGATTTTTAAATCCGTCGAAGGTATGGAGACCATTCAGCCTACAATCAGTAAGTATGTGTCAAGTGAAATGAGCTGTTCGTCAGGTGTACGATGAGGAGAGAATAAGTCCTTGCAGCGCTGGATGAAGGAGATGATGATGAAAAGGTGTTGGGGCAGGTATTAAGTTTGACATGTTGACGATAAGGCCGTAACAGTGATTGTTGTGAAGATCAGAGAGAGTTATACGAGGTCTGCTCAAAAAATAAGATGCATTTCCAAATTTCGCGGCCGTACGTACCATTTGATTATCGTTTTTTTTATTTTGTTATGTTGGTACACTCGTCTTGAACATATGTTTACAGTATCAGCTATATAACGTGTTTATTTTGTTTGTGAGAGGCATTAAAGTTAGACGAAAAAATGGATCCAAGAATTTTCATTGAATTTTGTGTCATAAATGGAATTAAGTGTTCATAAAACACATGAAATGTTGACAGTGACATGCGGCGAGTGTATTCTGAGACAGAAAAATTTTAACAAGTGCTACAAGCTTTTCAAAGACGGTCGAGAAGATGTAAATGATGGCACTTGCCCTGGATGCCCCAGCACATCAACAACCGATGAAAATGTTGAGAAAGTGAAGAAAATTGTTATGAAGGAGCGTTAAATCACAATTGGAGAAGTTGCTTTAGATGTCGGCGTATCGGTTGTCTCAGGCCATGTTTTTCTTCGGAAATTTTGAGCATGAAGCCTGTGGCAGCGAAGTCCGTTCCAAAATTGTGAAAGTTCGTAATTGCTTATTCGCCTTTTTTCCTCAAAAACAACACCGTAATGATGTCCCAGCCACCGTATTCACCAGATTTGCCCCCCTGAGACTTTTTCCTTTTCCCAAGATTGAAGAGACCCATAAGGGCCGGCGGTTTGCGACGATTGAGAAGACACAACCCGAATCGCAGAACTGCTTCGAGGATTGCAAAAAAAAGTTGCACAAGTGTATTATATTTGCCGAATAAAGAAATATTTTTGAGGAAAATTAAAATTCACCTCTTTTTAACAGACCTCGTATGTTCAAGTAATTTTTGTCATCGCGGAACCCGCAGCATACATCGTCTCCAAATGTAGGTTGTGAAGGTGTTTTGAAAGTTCATGACCTTGAGTTTCAACCATGATATTCAGAAGGTGCTTAAATTGGGGCGAAGGAGTTTGGCATGAGTATCAAAATAAGACACAGTGTTGTTTAGGTCAAGTGTCCACTGAAAAATGTCCACTATTGAACCCTTTTCTAAGTTGAAAAACAATTGTTTTCATTTTTTATGCTACTCGTCGATGCTGTGTACAGGCCTAACAACAACGTAAGTCTCTTGTAAATTGTTGTGCTACTCGAAGAGATTACGATACAGTCATACTGTAGTATGTGAAGATTTAAACAGTAACTTTCTCTTACAAAGCGAATTGTTGTCTATGAATACAAGCAACCCAACACATTTCCTTGAAGGCTCTAGCTCCCATTAGGACATTTTATTAGTAAATCATTCAAATAAGTTTCAAGTTATTATGGAAAGACTCACATCACAACATCGTCTTCAAATTGTTCAGCTGTTGTACGAAAATCAGCCATCTGTGAGAAATGTTTTCGTACTACTTGAGGAATTTACGGTGCGCATGTCTCAGTTTACCCAATGTGGTCGCCTTGGCGTAGTGGTAAGTGCGTCGACCGCCACGCAGAAAGTCTAGGTTCAATTCCCGAATTTTTACGGTACCACCTCTTTCGAGTTGCTGACAACACTCAAAAAGTATCAATTGTCTATGAAAAGCTTTTCAAACCTCGCCAATCGGAATCGGCAAAAAACTGTAGATCACTTCTACTCGTGAGAGGACAGTAGCACGCACAATATGAGAAGTTGTTGTAGTTGTAGTGCCAACCAATTATTATAATTATTATCTCGACCTGAAGGGGCACAATATTCAACTTGTGCAGGAATCGAAATCAGGCGAATTAAATTTGCGTCATATTTTCAGTGAAATGGCTCCGTAAAAAAAGAAAATCCGTGATTTTATCCTGAAATTTTGTTCAGAGTTGTCAGTGTTGGCTTAAAACCATTTCTGGCTCAATGGATACGTTTATAAACAAAATGGGCGAATTTGGGCTGATGAGCAACCGGAAGAGTGCCAAGAACTATCATTACACTCATTCAAAACGGCGGTATGGTGTGGTTTATGGGCTGGTGAGGCAAATCAGAATGTTAACGTTAATGGTAATCGGTTATAGTTTCGATTTAATTTCACGTTTTTACAACGTTTGATCGGCCGAATACTTTGTGCGACATCACACCTTTGGACTTTGGACCAGGGGTGTGTAAAGTATTAGATCCTCAGGAATAAGCCGGCTGCAATTGATGTCATTATTACTCACGTTATCCGTGAGACACTAAGTCGCCCAAGATTGAACCATCCTAATGGGCTACTTCAGACGTAGTTGTGGCCAAAATTTACATGATATCATTTTGAAGAAGTAAATGCCATAATTTGTGCTTTTAACCATTAATATACATTTTAAGTTCAGTGTCAATTTTATGCGTTTTAGTTAACATTATAAATGAAACCATGATGAGTCACCCTTTACTCACGTACATTTAATCTTTTGAGGCTTTGTAAAATATGCGACTAGTTTGGCGAGTTTAAGTCTTCTTCACGTGAGGTGGGATCACGTCGAAGCACTTTTTTTAGTGTCCCTTTACCCTTTTCTAGGCTCTATGACTTATTGGGCTTTGACAGGGTTTCTGGAATCATAGAGATAATATACGAGCCCATCAATGTATTTAAAGATAGTCTGTATTCTATTATAAATTAATCGCTCTGGCATTTTGAGCAAAGTGATGAGCATACAGAGTGTTCTATAAGATGACGGCTTTTCTTATAAAGGGTGTCCCAACAAGAACGCAAGATTTAAATTTTAAATAAAACGCAGATATTTAAAAAAAAACGGGAATTCTTCATTATAACGTAAAGTAGAGTGGATGAGGTTATGTGTGGAATAACACATCGGCCAGATGGCCGCAGCGACTTTGCTGCAACATACGCGATCTTTAAATGAAATTTTCAATGACCGTTTTGCATAAATGCTGCGGTATTTGATGAATGCAGCGTCCAATTTCCTCTTTTAAGGCTTAAGTCGTCGTCGGCTTCAAATAACCATCGACTTCAAAAAACCTCAAAGAAGAAAGTCCAATGGTGTTAAATCGCATGATCTAGGCGGCAAATTCTGGTCTCGAAAACGCGAAATAACACGACCGGGAAATGACTGATGCAGCAATTGAATTGTTTCTCTGGCTGTATGAGATATGGGGCCGTCTTGTTGAAACCACATCCCCTCCACATTCATTTCTTCAATTCTAGGCACGAAAAAATTGGTTATCATTTCACGATACCGAACACCATTGACTGTTTGCGCCTGACCTGACTCATTCTCATAAAAAAAGGTCCAATGATTCCTCCAGCCCAAAATCCACACCCCACAGTGTCAGGTTGAGGATGCATTTGCTTCTCGTGAATCACTCGAGGATTTTCCTCGCCCCAAATGAAACAATTCTGCCTATTGACGAAGCCATCAATATGGACACGGGCCTCGTCACTAAAGATGATTTTATCGGCAAAATCAGCATTTTCATGTTGTCTCTCCAATACCCAATTAACGAACTCCCTTCGCTGTGCATGGTCAGCTGGCTTCAGTTCCTGAGTTAATTGAGCTTTGTATGCAGATGCAAATCTTTCGTCAAAATTCACTTAGTAGTAGTGGACTTGGATACACCAATTTGCTGAGCTCGGTCTCGAATTGAGGTGGATGGAGTTTGAGCGACATCATCACGTACTGCTGCGATATTTTCGGTCGATCGACCTGGTCGAAGGCGCGTTGATGTCTTTACATCAGTTACGGGCCCAGTTTCAGCAAATTTTTAAATTAATCGCTTAACAGTTGACTCTTTTGGAGCATTATTGTAACCCCAAATTGATCGCAATTTGCAAACTGTAGACGCAAAACTTCCACCATTTTGGTAAAACAATTTAACAAGGAGAATGCGTTGTTCATTCCTGTAGCGCTCCATTTTTATTTAACTTATACCTTCTACTAAGAAACAATAATAATTGTTGAAATGCCAAACAATGACAATTCGAATGGCGCCAAATTTAAATCTTGCGTTCTTGTTGGGACACCCTTTACATTCGTAACATATATCTGCAGAATACCCCATCTTCACCTGCTTCGGAAGTTGGTGACTTAAGAAAAGGGTCGCCATGTTGTCGCTCATTAACGGCACGGTAGTATTTTAACGTCTTATAATAATAATTGAGCCCTTGAGGGACAAACACCTAGCTTCTTCAGCAACTACTTGTGTTGCGCGTGGTATTTGAACTTACAGCTTTTTGCCGACTCCGAATGGCGAGGTTTAAGAAGCTTTTTCAAAGACAATTGATACTCTTTGAGTGTTGTCAGCAACTCGAAAGAGGTGTTGCCGTGAACAATACGAGGAGTTCCGTTTGGGAACCGAACGTGGGACATTTGCGTGTGATCCACTTACCCACTACACCACGGCGACCACATTTTAACATCTGCCTTCTATTTATTCAGCTCGAAGGGTTAGAGTGGAAAGTTGTGCGGTGAAAGTGGCGTTTTGAAACAAGCATGGAGCATGCCTTAAATCTGGGTCCCGTCATACCATGGAATCATGGGAAACAAGACCTCTGATGAACTTGCTAGGCAAGGATCAATAGAGGCGCTCGTAGTGCCCAAACCCATCTTGGGACTACCTGCGTCCTTGATTAGAGCTTTCGTCGACAGTTGGGTCTCTGTAGAGCACAACCAAAGAGGATTGCATGACTCGTTAGGTTGCAGGCTGACCAAGTGCATGCTTCCAAATGTCAGCAAGAAATCTACGGCTTTTCTGTTATTTCTAAATAGAAAAGACTGCAGGCAACTTGTTGGCCTGCAAACTGGGCTCTTCATCTTTGCTAAGCACTTAAGTGTGCTTGGGCTTAATGATGATATGCTATGCGACGCCTGTAGAGAAGGTGAAGACACTGCAGAGGAATGCTTTTGTCAATGTCCTGTCTTTGCTCGTATCATGTGGCGGCTGTTTGGCGCTGATGTGGTGGGAGCTGAAAACTTAAGCTCTTTGAGACAGAAGCCCTTGCTGGTTATCTTCCGGAAGACCAAGAAATTAAATTAAATGTGGGTTACTGCCTGGTAGTACAATGGATCAGTTTTCAAGTCTGAGCGCTCCGGTGCAAACTTTAAAAAAACAAAAACAGAGAAATGAAGATGCACATACTCGTAAATGTAAATTTTTTGTTAATACCGAAATACGAAACAACAGCAACAAATTATTTTCTCCTTTAAAAAATGTTGTTCTGGAGCGTAGAGTTATTTTCAGATGAGCCACCATCTCAAATACTCTTTCGAAACAAAAAAAAAACATCCAAACGGTAAAAATTAGTTTGAGAACGATCGTCTGTCGTCGATGAAAGAAAAATCACACATAATCAATCAAAAATTTAAACAATTCTATTGCGCTTTAATTACAAAAAAATTCTTCTTTGCATATGTAAATATTTACGAAAACAGAAACAAAGGAACCGATAAACGTTGACAGTGCGGTGCGACAACTTCATCCGTGAGCTCCTTTCCAGCGCATTCTTATTAGGCGCCTTCCTGCTCCTTATGTAGAAATGATATACTTATTTAGAACAGCCCCGAAGAACAAGATGCACACTGCCACATCCAACACAAACTCCATTCTGTTTCGTACAAACTCGAAAACCGACCGTAAATAAGACCTGTCCGCCATTGTTGTGTGAAATACGCTCGTTCCGTGCCTACGGGAAGAATTTCATATTACCACTGCATTGCCCAGTCAGTTCAGTGCGTGGCATTTACACCGTAGACAGTGTTTTTCAAAACGCTTCTAAAATATTCAGATATTCAAATGAAACACTCTCCGCGAGCTGTCTTAAGCTCAGTGCACACTAGGTTCGGGGTTAAATTTTCCGTGGAAATGTATATTTTCAAGTTTGTATAACAGTTTAAAAAACGAAAAAATAAAAAATGTTTAAAACTAACTATTGCAGATTCTTAAACTTTTTCAATCAGGTGGATGTAGAATGCGGGATTGGTGACCACGCTCAGATCTTTAAAGTCGCCGTAGATCTTGTGATCGGCCTTGTCGCTGAAGATCGCCTTCAGCATGTCGGTGAAGGTTTTCAACTCGTGCGGATAGTAGGAGAGGCGGAATTCACTAGTTTCGTTGTTTGCTTCGATTTGATAGTCCATCGCGACCAGGGCTGGCTTGCCGCAGTAGAAGAGTACCGATGTCTTGATGTCAGCTGTGTGAGATGTCTGAAAAAAGAAGAGAAGAAACGAATATTGAAAATTTTAATAAATGGCTTTAATGCTTGAAAAATGATAACACCTAAAATTGACGTTTAAAGTGACATTTCATAATTTTTTTAATACTGTAGTCGAGAGTATTTTTATTTCCAAAAATATTTATTATACTTTATTCTTTATTTAGCTGCAGACAAACTCTTCCTTATGCGGATACCTATCTACTGCCGGCAAACCCTTTTTTGATCCAATTTGGATTCCGAGATAAACATTCGACTTTGCATCCCTTGTTTAAGATTCACCACGATGTTGTTCAAGCCCGCCAAACAATCACCAAGTCACCGAGACCTGCTTCTTGCATATCGAGAAGACTTTCGACAATGTTTGGGCAGAAGGACTTATTTTCAAACTCAAATGGATGAAATCCCCCTCTAACTTCATTGTCATTGTCTTTTCTTCACGTCAGGAGATACTATGCAGAGGCAGAAGGAAGCAGATCAGCAACAAGGACCATACCAGAGCCACCCTTTAATGTTTTCCAATCTTAGATTTTCGAATTATTTTTTAAATTATCAGAAATTACAATGGTTTCATTTAGAACCGGAAGAAAATGATATTGGTTCTCTAGAATAACAGCTTTTCTTAACGGACACTCGATCTATTATATGTCTGCCTCGACATTTGTATGTATAAGGTTGTCAAATAGCTCCCTTCCATCTTTTTGTCTTTTGAATTTTTCGGCTATGTATAAAGCGCTGCAGAGCCCGTATCTGGCAATACTATACATCATCTGAAAGGTCTTGACATAACCTACAAAACGACGCTATGCGTGATTAATTTAGATATTGCGTTCAACAGTTATAGACGTGTAAACGTGGAGTTCACTGACGCCGAAATTCGCTCTATTTTAAAGTTTTCCTTCGTTAAAGGCAAATCCGATAGAGAAACGTTCCGTGAGACAAATGGTGTTTTGGGGTATGGTACTCTATCACTTTGAACCGCGAAGAAATGGTGTCGACGATTCAGAGCCGGTGAAAACGATACCATGGATAAGCCAGCCGACGGAAAGACATTTTTGAAGCGGATGGTGACTGGCGACGGAAAATGGATCACAAACGACAATATCAAGCGAAGTGGTTGAAGGCCGGTGAATCGTCCCAAATAGTGGGATTGACAGCCAGGAAGGTTTTGCTGTGTGTTTGGTGGGATAGGAAGGGAATCATCCACTATGAGCTGCTCCCATATGGCCAGACGCTTAATTGTACCATTTACTGCGAACAACTGGACCGCTTGAAGCAGGCGATCGACCAGAAGCGTCCAAAATTGGCCAACAGGAAGGGTGTAGTGTTCCACCAGGACAACGCCGGACCACACACTTCGTTTATGACTCGTCAGAAGCTGCAGGAGCCCGGATGAGAGCCCGGACATAGCGCCAAGTGATTACCATCTGTTTTTGTCCATGGCGAACGCCCTTGGTGGTGTACAGTTGAACTTAAAAGAGGCTTGTGAAAAGTGGCTGTCCGAGTTCTTCGCAAATAAGGAGGGGGGCTGCTACGAAGAGGGTATTATGAAGTTGCTGTCTAGATGGAAACAGATTATCGAACAAAACGGCGCATATTTGAACTAAATCCGATCACTGTAACACTTCTTATGAAGCATTGAATGAAGAGCAAAAAAGCGGAAGGGAGATATTTGACAACCTTATATAGGAAGATCTGTCCAAATTTACAGCTTAAGTTTGTTTATTTTTTGTACTTCCGAACATTGTACTTATGTTATTTAGTGCTGCTAGAACCCAATCGGCTCAATATCAATACTCTGGGTATTAGCTCTTTGCCACATC
Organism: Eristalinus sepulchralis; assembly: GCA_944738645.1. NCBI lineage: Eukaryota > Metazoa > Arthropoda > Insecta > Diptera > Syrphidae > Eristalinus > Eristalinus sepulchralis. The sequence goes on from OX122882.1 coordinate 76,528,947, forward strand.
TAAACTGTTTCTCAAAAAACACAGACTGGGTTGCTGTATTTTTATAGAATCTGAACGATATAATTGAGTGTTTTAAGAATCAGAGGATTAACCTCTCTAAATGGTTATTTTTTTCTTGAGACGTCGGGCAATTCACGATAAACATGACATGCACCATTAAATCACGGAAGCTTTAATCTTCAGTTTTATTGATACATTCAATTTTTAAAACAGTTTCTGAGTCTTCTTCGAATTCCGACTTTAGATCGTTTAGTGGCTGACGTATTGGCCAAAGATATGCATCTTTCTCAAAACACGTAATAAAATAAATCGAATAAAAATAAATCAGATTTTAAGCGCAACTACACCGCCTGGAAACAAATTTAGTGCTTTCAGTTCCTGGAAACGGCGGTACTTTGAAACCTAAATAAACAGAAGTTCGTATCTTACGGTGCATGACGAAGTGTTTTTTCACTTGATGTGGTACGATCGTCATTAATTCAAAGAATGTTGTTTTCCGTATACTTTAAATAATTTTGCTTAATTCGTAAAACTTTCCAAATCTCCTCTCCTTTTTAAGAATGAAAAAAAAAACAAATTTCGGAAGCTGGGTGTAAAGTTAATTGCAAATTAGAAATTGGAAATTTTGTTTTGCACCTATCATATAATATCATATCCCCATGGGGATATTTTTTTAATAAAATTGAGGTTCAGTGACAAGCTTTTTCTTACAAAATACCGTTAGAAAGTAGTTAAGCTCTAATGACGGAAATTTCTGCCCAACTTTACCCCTCTGTTACGGCCCCTACATAAGTGGGTTTCAATGAAAAATGTTCCAAAAATGCTGGCCCCTGATGTTCATCCCAAATTCCATACGCATTATGCCAATTTTCGAAAAAAATACAGAAATTCGCTTTTGAAAAGCCTAACTAAAGTATTAAGAAATGTCAGGTGGAATATGTATTTTATCCAAGAATTTCAAAAAAACATTTTTATAAATATTTTGTAATGCGACGATATTTTGCGAGCGTTTTCCTTAAAAATCCCTCATTTTTGTGATTATATATATTTTAATTGTAAATTTCTAACGCTTTATCTGTCTCAGGAATCTAGAATAGCCGTTTACTGCAATTTATTGATTATTCAACAAGATACACGGTTTATGTCCGTTAAACAATCTTGATCTTAAATACTATAATTAGAACACTTTAATCTCATCATTAACAGTCACTTAGAAAACGCACTAATAGACGTAAGCCACGCTCAAAAAAACGGAACGATGATTCCTTAAAGTACAGGTCAGTTTGTTTCGAACTAAAAATAAGTAAAAATAAATGTTTGGGTGACTCTACCGCCCAAGGCTATTATTCTTTTCAAGAGTAGGGGGCATCTACAGATTTTTGCGGATCCCGAAGTGGGACTTTTAAGAGATTTTTCAAGCACTGTCAGCGTCTGTTCGCTTACGAGTATTGTAGAACGAACGAAATCGAACGTAAGTTTAGTAAACTTACTTTAGGAATACTAGATTTTAAAGCATACTAAAGCCTGTTTGATTTAAAGCTTTTATTCGTTATATGTGTGATGTAGTCCTCATAAAACTCTGTTTTCGTAAACACCCAGTTGCATTCTAACCAAATTGACCACTCTTAAAATGTGTGAGGCTGCGAGGCCCAGAGATTGATCGAAAATTAGATTTTTCATTTCAAAGTACTACAGTATTGTGCGTTAGCATATGTAACATAAATAATATTGAACATTACATGAAATATTAGATCTGTTAGAGTACCCAAAACACACAAAAATTATTTTTGCATCCAAATCAAAGTAGTTTTTCGCATTAGAGGAGACTCCTTGAGAGAGTAAGCAATTTTACTTTCCTTCTATATTCTGCTGTTATTTTTACTTCCAGAATTTTAACGTGCGTTTTTACGACCTCTCAAATCAAACATGTAGTGTGTGCTGAGTAGGTTTTGTGAACTAAGTGTTCATCTGCAAAATCGCAACTAACTGCATCAATGAAAACGAGTGAAGCACAAAAGATCTTCCAGGGGAAGGTTAATGTAATTGGTGCTGTTTTCCAGAAAGTGTACACGTTCAACGAGACTCGTAGTCCGAACCGTGACCTGAAGAACAGGGCCTTGCTGAACCACTTCTACCTTCGGAACGAAATAAGTCAATGGCGATTCGAGAATCCTGGTTTTACCAGATTCAGTGACGATCTTCTGGAAAATAATGCCGTCGCCGAAGATGGAAACAACTCCATTCTTATTTCGAAAGATGTACTCCAGGGTATCTTCAACTCACTGAAGAATAAGAAGTCAGTGGGAATCGATGGGATACCTAATATTGTTTTGCGCCATCTACCCTCTGAGGTGGTGGATGTATACACAACACTGTTTAACAATGCGTTGAGTAATGCATATTACCCGAAGCATTGGAAGACAGCTGTGGTACAGCCAATTCCAAAACGGGATAAAGATACCTCCATCCCGACAAATCTCCGGTCTATAAGTCTTCTTCCTTGCATAAGCAAGGTATTCGAGAAGATAGTCATTAGAGCCCTGAAAGAATGGGTTGAGGAAAAACGAATAATACCGGAAAACCAATTTGGTTTCAGGGCGGGGCACGACACCATTCATGCCGCGTCTAAATTGGTTTCCGACATATAGTGGAATAGAAACAAGACCCAGTGTACAGGCGCCTGCCTGATCGACATGGAGAAGGCATTCGACACCGTATGGTTAGAAGGTCTCTTCCTCAAGTTGGTCAGGCTCGGCATCAATAAAACTTTGCTATATATGATCTATGACATGGTTACAGGTAGGAAGTTCGTTGTGAAAAATGGCAATGTAACCTCAACCACAGTATTTCACATAAAAAATGGGTTGCAACAAGGAGCGGTGGGCTCGCCGATCCTGTTCGCAATATTCACTAGCGACCTTATAGGTTCCATACCGCATTTAATAGCGTACGCCGATGATCTGCTAGCGTACAGATCAGATTCGAAAGTCGAAGTAATCAACATCTTGTTGCAGCGTGACTTCAACAAAATTCCGCGATTTTGCGACGACTGGAAATTGAAAATTAATTTCCGGAAGTGCGAAACTATTCTTTTTAGAACCCCGCTGTCCAGGGCCTCAAGGGACACGAAAAGAAACTGGCGCAAGTTCGGCATAGTTGATCCACAGGGTCAGCCGTTAGCTGTGAAAAATGTAGTTAGATATCTTGGCATTTGGTTGGACCAGTATCTGTACTGCGGTAAGCATGCAAATACAGCTCTGACAAAAGCTAAGAAAGCCTTTGCTGCGGCAAGTCGGTTGTTTTACAGCAGCCAACTTGATTCCAGGGTGAAGGTGATCTGCTACATGGCCCTCATCCGGCCAATTATGGCGTACGGTTGTCCGGTGTGGTTCAACTTGAGTCCTTCCCAGATGGAAAAGATGAGGGTGTTCGAGAGGCAATGTCTTCGGGCCTGCCTCCGGTTGTATCGTACACCTGAATCCAATTACAAGAAATTCTATCCCAACGAGGTCTTGTACAACGAGGCAAATCTAATCAGGATAGATAATTTTATTATTAAGCTGATCCGAGGGCACATTGCACGAGCGATGACTTCGTCCAACAGTCTGATCTTTGGGGCGTACTACCCTAACTTCATGTACCACGAGAAGGTGCGGCAAAACGGCTTCATCCCGCCTGAAGCATTTCTCTATCTAGACTCCAAAGGGCTGATACAGAACACGGAAGGATGTCCTATCATCTTCCATGTCGTACGCAGAACAGTGGATCGTCCGGTTCAGTAGGGCGATCGCCACCCGAGACAGAACTCAGTCTGCCAAAGAACGTCACTTTTACTGGTGGCTCCACCAAAACCAGCCCCCGTCACCGCTCGTAACTAACCCTGAAAGCTGACCTTGTGGCCAGCTTAGCATAGCAGCATAGCATATAAAATATATATGTCACGCATATAAATGACGTATACGCTATGGTGCACATATCCGTATTTGAACGGATATAGTTAAGTAGTTTTAATAGTACCTCTTAGTTTAGTTTAGGTTAGTCTTACTTTAAGCTAGGTTAAGTTTAGTTCAGATTGCCAAGTTTTGTATCTTTTCTTGGGACAATATTGAAATATATGAGTACATGTAAGAAAGAAAAAAGTAAATAATTTAACGCCCACTATGCCCAAAGGCACTTACAATTAGAATAGATATAGATTAGCTTAGAGCACCTGTGTAGGGTCAGTAAGTTAGATTTTAAACTATTGTTAATGAAAAATGTTTCGAAAATTCTGGTCCCGGAGTTTTATCCCAAATGCGTGTATTTGCCAATTTTTGAAAAATGCAGAAATTCAGAAAAAGCCTGATGAAATGCCAGGTAAAAGAAGGTGCATTTAAATAAATAAAATACATTTTTTTAAATATTTTGTAATGCGGTGATATTTTGTGAGGGTTCCTTCTTTAGAAATACGGGTTTTGTCTCCACTTTTGTGACTGTATATATTTTAAGTGTATATTTTCATTGGTAGTCAATAAATCGATATGAAATGCGGTCGCATTACGATCAATTTAAGCTCCACGTCAAAAATCATACTTGACCACGCTTGATGAACTTGCTGATGTATTGATTAATAAGTTTAGTTTTTTTAGGTAGCTTTTTTTAGATAGCTTAACATGTTCATAAATAAATAACTCTGTATTTATTCGTAGCCTACATCATACATAAATTGCAAATGTAACTCCAAGGAGAAAACGAAACCTTCTATATGCGAGTGTAATGTGCAATTGCCTTTCTTGTTTTACTGTCATATTCATATCTACAAAGAAGTTGCTTCCATTTAAGGTTGCAAATACTTCGCTCTATCTGTACTCAGGAAACTAGAATAGCCCTTTACTGCAATTTGTCAATAAATCGACAAGAGACACGATTCCAGACCGCCTTAACAATCTTGATCTTAAGTTCTAGTGCTGTAATTACTTTATTCTCATCTTTATTTGCTGATAAATATGGGTTTAGTGTGCAACGCTTTTATGTTGTATTGCTTTAATAACAGTCGCTTAGAAACCTGACTAATAGACGTAAGTCACGCTCAAAAAACGTTATGATGTTTCGTTTAAGCACAGATTTGTTTGATTTGAACTAAAAATAAATAACAAAAAAATTGGGTGGCCCTACAGCCCAAGGCCTAGATTATTTAGTAACTATTCGCGTTGTGCTATTATTCTTTTCAAGAGTAGGGGGCATCTAAAGATTTTAGCCGATCCCGAAGAGGGACGTTTAAGGGATTTTTCAGAGACAAGTACTGTCAGCAACTGTTTTCTCACGAGTAGAAGGAACCTGCAGTTTTTGCCGACTCCGAATGGCGAGATTTTAAGAAGCTTTTCATAGACAATTGATACTCTTTGAGTGCTGTCAGAAACTCGAAAGAGTTGGTGTCGTGAAAAAAATGCGATGTGTTCCGTTCGGGAATCGAACCTAGACCTTCGGCGTGTGGGCCGACGCAATTACCCACTACGCCACGATGACCACCACTCAATAATATCGTAAAAAAAACGTGAGATGAACTGTCAAGGAATCGAAACCGGGGGATATTCGAGGTGTAAGTCGACGATCTTACATACTATGCTACGGTCTCCTGTTAAGTTGTTTAATCCGAAGTTTTTTGCAGTAAATATCCGCATCTTCATATTCTTATACATGTTTCAAAATAAATCAATAGCCTTATTGCTAACTGGACAACAAACTCATTTACCACGTAACGCTAGATCTTACAGCATACTTAAGCCATTTTCACTTTAAAGCTATCGTTAGTGCTATGTGTGATGCAGTCCTCATAAAACTCTCTGCGTAAACAACCAGTTGCATTCTAACCAAATTGAGCACCTTTTAAGGGTGTGAGGCTGTGAGGCACAGAGATTGATCGAAAATTCGATTTTCATTTCAAAGTACCATAGTATTGTGCGAAAGCATATGTAACATAGATAATACGAGTATTGAATAAAACATGAATTAATAGATCTGTTCGGGTACCCATTTATTACTGAAGTTACTTCAAAACCACCCACCACCACCACCCACAAAATTATGGTTGTGTTTCACATTAGAAAGGTCTCCTTGAGAGAGTAAGCAACTTGTCTTTCCTTTTATATTCTCCTGGGATTTTACTTTTAGACCTTTGACGTGCGTTTTTACGACCTCTCAAATCATACATTTAGTGTGTGCTGACTAGGTTTTGTGAACTAAGTGTTCGTCTGCAAACTAAACACTTGCAACTACCTGCAGCAATGAAAACCAGTGAAGCACAAAAGATACAGTTTAAACAAATTTGGTTGGTGCAGTAGTTGTACACCGTGCCATGCAGACATGAAAAATCCGTACTTAGCGATGTTTTAGTTTGAAAGAAAACTAAAGTTGCAACACGCTCGACTACCAAGAGCTATTAAAAATGCCTTATTGTTTTGATTAGGTAATAACCTGTCTTTACACAAGGTTTACAACATTATTTTGTTTGATTCATTAGGTAGAGTGCAGCGAGAATTGCGACTTTAACGACTAGTGCTGATGGATGATGTTATCAAGATCATTTCAAACTGGTTTAATTCAATGGAACATATGCTTACTCCCTTCTCCGAGTGACCTTATCCTGGTGTATAACTCCTCACCAGAATACAAACCTAGTGTTGCCTGTTATCTAAAGACTAGTTTTGTCAAGAACAAGATCAGTTGTTACTGGTCATCTCCATGGTCACGTCATGGAAAACTTCTCTCTGTTTGAGCTGAATAAGAAAATTGAATTGCAAGGACCTTACATAAGATTTGTATTCACACAAGCACTGACTGGTTCTCTAGGTCTGGGGAGTGGGGATGAAATGATGTCAACAAGTTTGAAAAAAAAAACTAAAAGAGACAACAGACAGGAAACACTTTTGACACAGTTCTCAAAGTTTTCGAAAGCTGAGAGAAATGGTAAGGAAAACATTTTTCAAACCAAATCCTGACAGCTTGGAAAAATGTATTTACATACTGTGTGTTACCATCACCAATGCGTACACGAACAAAAGTTAGGCATATTTAAAGGGATCAGAGACTAGTTTAAGGGAATGTGAACAACTGTATATGGGAAGTGCATCTAGATTAGATTTTAATTTGTAACGCCCTTTATTTAAATTCACTCAAACAGTGTAAATACGTATGGAAAATAAGGTAATGTCCTGACCTCCACTAAAGCGTTTTGAAAATGAGGCAGTCGTTCCAACGAGTCGGCAGAATTACATGTAAATATACGAGGAACCCTTTGCTTACGTATTAAGTAGAAAACTATGTTATCTTCAGTCTTAAGAAAGAAAGAAGTCGTACGACCCTACCCAAAGGATTATAGAAAGCCGCATTGTTCTACAAAATGCATAGTTCTTCATAACTTAATTTTTAACTTTAATTGTGTGGTGCGTAGGAACATTTCAGTTGGAAGACGTACGAGGTCTGTTCAAAAATAAAGTAAATTTTCAAATTTCGCGGGCTACGTACAACCGATTATCAATTTTTTTATTTTGTAATATTGATACACTCGTCTTGAATATATGTTTACAGTTTCAGCTGTATAGCGTGTTTAATTTGTTTTTGAGAGGCGTTTAAGTTAGACGTGTTTTGCGTGTTCAGCGATTTCCTGCTATCGAAAAAATGGATCAAACGATTTGCATTCAATTTTATGTCAAAAATGAAATTAAGTGTTCAAAACGCACATGAAATCTTGAGAGAGGCATACAGTAAGTGTACTCTGAAACGTTTACCAGTGGTACACGCCTTGTAACGAAACTCAAGAAGATGTCAATAATGACGCTCGCCATGGACGCTCCAGCACATCAACAATCGATGAATATGTTGAGAATGTGAAGAAAATTGTTGTGGAAAATCTTTGAATCACTATTAGAGAATTTTGCCGAAGATGGCATATAGGTAGGCTCATGCCGCTCGGAAGTTTTGGGCATGAAACGAGTGGCAGCGAAGTTCGTTCCAAAATTACTGATTTTTGACCAAAAAACCAGGCATTCTTTTAAATGGCGTCTCAGTGTGAACAGTTGTGGACTGTAATATCACAAGCCGTGTGCAAAGCTTGGTTTTTCCGAGCAGCAGCTGTTTAATAAGAAGTATCCAAGGCACTGCGGTTAACGCAACTCTTCAATTGTCATTTCTAAATCGACAATAGAGCTTTTTTTATAATTGGCGCGCACTATAGGATTGCTTGGTATCTTTAACTGCAAAGTAGTTAGACGCACTTCATTTATGGAAGATCTCTCAAGTCAATTTTCATCCCACGAACATCGATCTCACCTTACCCGAGCTCATCTCTTGAGGATTTTGTTATTCTTAGCCGTCATTGCCCCTAGGCTTGAATGGGTGTATGACGCACAATCACTAGACAGTTCATTGCCTATTTTCAATATTTTTAAAGATAAATAGAAGAAGGTCGCCGTGGCGTAGTGGGTAAGTGCATCGACCCACATGCTTAAGGCCTAGACGTGATTCCCGGTCTTTCACGGCACCATCTCTTTCGGGTTACTGACAACACTCAAAGAGTACTCATTGTCCATGAAATGCTCCTTAAATCTCGGCGTAATACAGAGAACTTTAAATCGAATCTATGCCCCAACATCCCATTGTAGCTTAAGAAAATTACACTTCAAGGAGTCCTTTCCTGGCTGGAGAACAACTTGCTATCCACACAGATGCTCTAAGCTAAACTAGAACAGATCAGCAATCAGACATATCTGTGTTTAAAACATTCGAAGTGGGCTGGCAGTCTGTTAACAAAGTTAATTTATAATTGGACTGTCAAGTTGTGAACGTTCATGCGGGGTCATACTCTATTTAATAAAAAATCAAAAATAATGAATAGTTGTGAAGAGTGTGGTACTGGCATATTATGTCCATAAGAGGCAGAGGAGTCTGCTGCTTAAAATATCTCCCTCAGTTCGTACCATTATCTGCTGCAGCCCCCTTTCAAAAAAACGTTGTCAAGATAGTGTGACATTCCCTGATATTGCAAAGCTAATGAATGAAAGCGGAAAGATACACATTTGATGGCATATGCCACCGTCGAACATCATCTTTACCCATCGTTGCCGACAAGAAGATATGACGGAAACTAAATCGTGGTGGTTCATTGAGCTTAATCAGATTAGGGAGCATATATAAAATTAGAACACGGATTACTATTATCACAGGGCACTGTGCCCACGACCCCTTAGGGACGAAGAGGAAGTAAAAGACTTGTTCAATCTCCTCTGCTCATGAAGCACTTTCCAGACGAAGAAGAACCTGTTTGGATGCACATTACTGCCATGATCTGAGCAAATTGGGTACAACAAGTATCAGTCAACTGGGCAACTTTATAAAAAAAAACTCTAATTTGTGGAATGTTTCAAGGGTTACAGTGACGGTGGCTATGAGTTCATTCTGACAATAAACGGTCCTGTAATTTTGTTTCCAAAAACATGTTCCACACTGTTTCCTAATTTGTTTCTGGTGGCCAAGCGGGAGAGGTTGCAGGCATACTTCTCTGTTCTTTGTCACACATAGTTTTGCACTTTTCTATACACATTTTAAATTGGACTTTAGAGTAGTTCAATTAATTTGTTTAGATCGCAATAGCACAGACTACGTCGATGCAAAGCGGAATTGAGAAATTTTGAATTATTACGCCACAAATATCAAAACTACTCTCTAGAACCTGACCTATCCCTTCAATCGCACACCGAAACCAGTTAAATATTTTTGAGAATCGTAACTTGTTTGTATTTCCAGTCTGATTCAGAAAGGCTAACTTTTACCCCCCGTATGGATTATCGAGCTCCGCCCACTCTCTCATCAATCAGCGTTCACAAAGTCGCATTCCATCAGTAAAGATCTTCCCCCAGAAATCACTTAAGCCCCTTGAACTTTAATTCGCGATGTCTTGCCGAAACAACAGACGCCCACGACCGACAAACAAAATCGCACTCTATCGCAAAGCACAAAGCAACAGCCACTCCGTTCAACGAAAAACAAAGCACACCACACGGAATAAATTATGAATAGATTACCCCTTATCGTAGACGATAACCCCGAAGAGGAAAATTCTAACGAACTCCAGCACTGTGCTGTGCTTGCTTCTGCCAACCAAATGGGTCAAGCATCCATCTAAGCGAACGGAAAAAAAATCAATCAACTCACATTGTAGTACAGGCTCTTCGCAGGCGTTGCGCCCGTCTCCAGGATGTTGTCGTAGTTCCTGTGGTCGATGAGGAGGATGCCTCCTGGGCGCAGGCACTTCCTAAAGTTATTGATGGCCTGCTTCTGTTCGCGCTGGTCTCCGAACGAGTCCATCATGTGGGCGAATGAGTTGCCCAAGCAGATGACAGCATCGAAACCTTCTTTAATCTCGGGCTTAATGTCGTCGTACAGTGTCAGCCAATTGGCCTCCTCAATGACTGCGTGAACGGGAGGGGAGATGTGTTATGCTGCTGCCGCACATTCCAAGGCACTTTCACTTACCCCACTTGTCGAATGCTGGCTCCTTGCGGCGGTTCCAGCGCTCCTTCAGTGCGTATTTCAGCATTTTGTCGGACGCGTCGACAGACACCACTTCGAAGCCCTCCTCCAGCAGCATGATGGAGTCGACTCTGGAATTTACATCATCCAATGATGTTATCACTCCCCTAAGCTCCCCCCGGCCACATCACTTACCCAGTTCCGCAGGCGACATCCAACAGCCTCTTGCATCCTTTCGACTTCAGCAGCTCGATCAGGAAATTCTTGTAATTGTCTGTGCGCGAGCGTTTATCCCCGATGAAGATCTCCCAGACTTTTGCTGCCTTTCCGTCCGCGTACTGATCGCGGATACCTTCGGCGGAGATACCTTGTGAGCGGGACACAAATACACTATCGGCTGTGGCTGACATCTTGCGGCTTCGAACAATTTCGGCTGACTGACGCTGCTCGCCTTGCGACCACTTTTCTTGTAATTGCCCGACGGATGAATGTCAGAACTTCCAATCGCGCTATTTGTTATCAGCTTTCTTTTCGCCTCCCGTGCGCTCTGGCAATGACCTTAGATTTGCTGCTCTGACCAAATAGTGAATGGAAGCGACGAAGCGACGAAGCTTCGTGTATGACGACGCACCGCGTCGCGCAGTTGGAAGGGGAGCTTTTCGATGGGGTATCTGTTGGCTCATTTATTTTGCATCTGTTTGAAGCTTTCGGTATGATTTTAGCAACTGATAATGATGGATGACTAGTGTGTTCTAATAGATGGATATAAACAAGGTTGACGTAAACAAAAGAAAGCTTGTTTACTTGTTGTTCTGTTAATTAAGAGGTGTTACCCTTTTGCATTGGTGGTGGAATTTTTGTGACTTTTTGAAAATAGTTTTCGGATGAAGTATCATTCAGTTTTTTTTGCATTTCTTAGCTCGACTTTAGGCAAAAGAGCCGTCAGTTTAGTTCAAACTCTGTTTATAAAATTTTTTTATTGAACTAGTTCAATATGAGCGGACTTGGCAATGAAGTGTAGATCCATTTGATCGCACACCGAATACTAGAAGTGACACAAGAAACCGTGGCTCTGTTCCTTTGTGAACGATAGTCCATCCAGTTAATTTATAGCTATCCCAACACATGTAGATCGTCACCCGGAAATGTCCTTGGCTTTGAGCTTCAGCCGTGACATCCATGCATGGTGTTCCTTTGTGGTATGGGGTTGTATGTGCCAGTTCTGCCTCGAAGGTAGGTTGTATCACTGCGGCTCGCATTCGGTAGATATCGGGGGAAAAATGCCTTCGTTTAGCATGTTGTATGCGCTGAAATGTCGTTGTCCGGGAAATTAACTCTTTAATTTCCTGACGATGGGGCTTAGATGGGTTCCAGTTTCGTCTAGCTGCTTCTTGAACAGCTGATGCGTGCTGTTTCACAGACCTTATTGTTTTTAAAGTGCTTCATCCGGTCCTTGTTGAAAGTGAGACCTCCTTTCGAAGATAGATACTTTCTCCATGTTGGTCTTGGACATGCTGTACCAGGCAGGGAAGCCATACGCTATGATTGATCATATGCGTTGTTTGGAGCCCTTGTGGAGGGACCAGTTTCGTTTTCTCGAGCAGTCCCTTCTCACGTCGCTTTAATGGGTAGAGGCGCCTTTTGAAGGGTCACTTCAAAGTGAGGCTTAAACTTCAGCCTCTCAGTCCAAGTTGAAAGTGAAAGTGAAATCTGGGCAGATGCGTAGTATCTTCCTACCGAATATCAATAGAGTCTCCATACTGGTCTTGGAGATTATGTACGCTATAAGTCTCATGAGCTTCTTGTCCGTTGTTTCTAGTGCAGTCCCGTTGGGTAGCAACACCTTACTGCTCCGGCATTTTTCGGCTTTTCGGGAGTCTTGTCATGTTGGTCTCCGCAGGCATATGAGGACTCGTTATGTTGATGTTGATAACATATTTCCTGTGAACACTAACATCTCAACACATTTCCCTGAAGGCTCTAGCTCCCTTTTAGACGTTTACTTTGAAAATCAGAGAAATAAGAGGTGATTCATCGAGGGGTTTTATTTTCAATGGTCTTATCTGACAGATCACACGGGACTCCTATCAACTGCTTTGTTATACTTATTCGGCATTGTTTGGCAAGTCGTCATAGAAAGACGCACATCACGATAGCGTCTCAAGATTGTTCAGCTGTCCTACAAAAATCAGCGTTCTGCAACAAATGTTTGTCGTGCGATTCGAGGAAACTATGGTGCACATAATCGAACTACTATGATCACTGTGGCGTAGTGGATTAGTGCGTCGACCCACACGCAGAAGGTTTAGGTTCAATCCTTTGACGGTACACCTCTCTCTTTTCACGGCTCCACCTCTTCCGAGTTGCTGACAACACTCAAAGAGTATCAATTCTCTAGAAAAGCTTCTCAAATCTCGCTGTTTGGAGGCGGCAGAAACCTGTAGGTCCTTTCTACTCGTGAGAGAACGGTAGCACGCACAACACGAGTTGTTGTTGTAGAACCCTGGTCCCTTGTGGGTTGGAGTGGCACTCAATTATTATTTTTATTATAATCGAATTTGAGACCCAGTTACATTAGGGAACAATACTCCCCACCGGTTAGATCACATCCAGCACTCACTACGTACCACAGAGACTACAGCAGCTGTAGCTCAGAGCGTATGCAAGGATAGTGACGAAACGGCTCGTTGTGAGTCTCAGTATCCAGACTACGTCGTGCTTCCTTATATTCAAGCACATGGTCTTGATGAGCTCTGATTTCAACAAGAGGGTACTACAAGCCATACAGTCCGTGAAATAATGGACGTGTGGGTCAATAATTTTGGTAAGCATTCAGTTTCACGTTTTGCTGTGGTGAATTGGCCCCTTTAACTGTGCCATATCACACCTTTATATTCCATTATATCCGATTGCAACGGATTTAACGAATATGGGCTGTATTGGCTTGGCCCTTTAGAGTTGGTAATTATCGTTCTTACCGTAAGTTTAACTCCTGGGCTGTACAAGACGTTTTTTTGTCCTTCATCTCAGCTTATGAGCTGTAAAATTTGTTTTACCACCATTGCTAATGTAGGGAATTCTGTGTAAGAGTTTTAAGAATTCAAGAAAAGTATTCCGTTTACTACGCACTAGTAAAGAAGACACATTAGCGACTTGTTGCAATCAGAAAAACCTTTCAGGTGAATCGTGTAAAGATTGAACTTGTGAGCGAACGATATATATCGACAGTGATAGTGATTTTACCACACTCACTGTAGAACAGTTCAAAACCGCAGACAACTCGTCACGAGACATGTTTGGAATCAGCAAGAAGAAAGACTGAATGAAATACTAAATTCAAAGCGTGTGTTGATAAAGTCACATTGTATGGTAAATCGGATTATTTGTCAGAGGCAAATTTGACAGTGCAGTCCGTGATTACAAACAAATTGCTGAAGATGCTTGCTAACGAAGAAGTTTTGTAGGTCATGTTTGAATGTAAATATTGTATCAATGATTGAAAGAAGATAATTCTGGTGACTGTTACTGGACTGTAATCTTTAATGGGAGAAGGCGCATTTAGATACGAAATTTCCCAGGTTTGTTTCCTTGAGAATGGACTGTGTGTTCGAGCCATTGGCGAATTTCGGGTTTTTAAAAGATATGTACATGTAAAGGAATTTTCGAAGACTTGAAAGAAATTCTAAATTTTCAAAAACTGGGAATTGTTATTCTGAACAAATATGGCTATGAAAACTAATTGAGCAGATAGATTCTGTAAGGAGTGAGAAGTTGAATTTCAAACTTGCAGAAAGATTGATGTGATTAATATTGAAACCTTCAAGAAAGCTTCACTTCTTTCAACTGGAGAACGGTTATCAAATTTCTTAAAGACATTTTTAACAGATGATGGGTTTAGATAATTGTAGAAGGCTTTTGTCAAAAGGTCAAAATGTTTTTTTGACTCTTATAAACTAGATAAAAGGTAATTTTTTAGCTATTATCTTTTTGGCAACACTGGTTTAAGCAGCTGACACTCGTTTCGTGTTTTGATTCAGTGTCACACATCTTTATCTCCCATCTTCAATCGTCTTACAAACGAACAACGCTTGCAAATTATTGAATTTTATTATCAAAATGCGTGCTCTGTTAAGAGAGTTCATCGCGCGCTTCTTCCATTTTATGGTCAGAAGCTCATTTTAAGCTCAATGCTTACGTAAGTAGGCAGAATTGCCGATTTTGGAGTGAATATTAGCCAAAAGCAATGCAAGAGCTACCAATTCATCCAGAAAAGTCACAGTTTGGTGCGGTTTATGATGACACTTTGAGCATTGATTTTTGAAGGGTATTTATTAAAGAACCATTTATGTTACCGCCTTATCTCAAAGTTAATTATATGAAGTATAATTTATTGAGGCTGCTCGAAGCACTGTCAAGTTCAGAGGCAAATGAATTTCAGTAAAATTGTACAAGATGATAAGAGTCTATTTAGGGAACATAGGAGGCTGGATTTATGAGCTGTTCGGTAATAGATAACGGCACCATTACCCCCAAGCAATCTTCGAAAGACGAAAAACAAGATTAAATGACATAAACTTCTTTTATGAGTGAGATCTCAAAACAAAAAAAATCGTTTACAATACGTTTTATTTTTCATATTTTTTTTTCTTTGAAAGATTTATAGGATGTAAGAACTTCAAATATGATTGAGATGAATAGACAGTGTTACCGCTGCGAAATTTGAGAGAGTTACAAAACAGTGTCTAGGAGCCTACTCATAAAGAAGGGTTTAGAAAAAAAGAAAGATCTGTTCTGTCCTATGTGAACAGTGGATCGAGGCTGAAGGAAATATAAAAAACTAAAAAGGTGCAATCTTAACAGAAAATTTTCATCAAGTCTCAGCGAGGTCCGCGACCTGAAAGGTGTCCGAACATTATACCAAGAAAGAAGAAATAGGACGAGGATTTTGAATGGAAATAGGAAAAGGAGGTAGAGTTTCAGGGTGTATGCATCTGGTACACTAGTTGAATAGTTGCTTGGAACCTAAAAGTTAGACATGTACCGACAGTTGAAGTACGTTTAATTGTCGCAACGTCAGGTGTGCCACAGGGTAGCCAGTTGAGCCATGACGAAATATTAAACTAGTATGCGACTCTTACTCGGAGACTATTTAAAACTGTATTTGTCAATATTTAGTATATTCGACTGCATCGAAGTTTCAGTTGGATATAGTATGCCTAGCAAGATGGTGTTATAATATTGCATTAGATCTAAATATTAAAAATTACAAAATTTTTGCGGCGTACCGAACAATATCTCCGATTGTTTATGATTAACATGAATAATCACAATCACAATTAACTCAAACGTCAGGAGTAAAGCAATGTCAGCCATGTCTATCTGTGATGTATTTAGCCTCATAATTTTTTCTCATGAAGAATATGTTTGGTACTGAAATTGACTCTGACATAAACCAACTAAGGTTACACTCAATCTATTATAAAGTGCATAAGTACAATACATTTAATGACCTATGCAACAAATATGCGCCGTTTTGTTCTTTAATCTGTTTCCATCTAGACGGCAACTTCATAATACCCCCCTCGTAGAAGCCCCCCTCCTTATTTGCGAAGAACTCGGACAGCCACTTTTCACAAGCCTCTTTTGAGTTCAACTTCACACCACCAAGGGCGTTCGCCATGGTCAGGAACAGGTGGTAATCACTTGGCGCTTGTTCGGGTTATATGGTGGATGCGATAAAACCTCCCATCCGAGCTCCCGTAGCTTCTGACGAGTCATCAACGAAGTGTGTGGTCTGGCGTTGTCCTGGTGGAACACTACACCCTTCCTGTTGGCCAATTCTGGACGCTTCTGATCGATCGCCTGCTTCAAGCAGTCCAGTTGTTGGCAATAGATGGTAGAATTAAGCGTCTGGCCATATGGGAGCAGCTCATACTGGATGATTCCCTTTCAATCCCACCAAACACACAGCAAAACCTTCCTGGCTGTCAATCCCACTATTTGGGACGATTCACCGGCCTTCAACCACTTCGCTTGATATTGTCGTTTGTGATCCATTTTCCGTCGCCAGTCACCATCCGCTTCAAAAATGTCTTTCCGTCGGCTGGCTTATCCATGGTATCGTTTTCACCGGCTCTGAATCGTCGACACCATTTCTTCGCGGTTCAAAGTGATAGAGTACCATTCCCCAAAACACCATTAATCTCACGGAACGTTTCTCTAGCGGATTTGCCTTTTACGAAGGAAAACTTTAAAATAGCGCGAATTTCGACACTAGTGAACTCCATGTTTACACGCCTATAACTGTTGAACGCGTTTTGTAGGTTATGTCAAGACCTTTCAAATGATGTATAGTATTGCCAGATACGGGCTCTGTAGCGCTTTATACATAGCCGAAAAATTCAAAAGACAAAATGGTGGAAGGGAGCTATTTGACAACCTTATAGATTCCGATTCTGTGTGCTCTGTGAGCATTACGTAACGTAGTCTCAAAATTTTAAGAAAATATAATATTTCCAATAAAATGGAAAACTAGCGAACTTGAAAATAGCTGCCTCTGTAAGTTTCTGAAGATTCTGATTTTAAAGAAACTTCTTTCAGTTTTTTAAATATTTTTTTTCCAATAAATATTTTCAAAATTAAATTTTATTTTCTTTCATATTATACATCACCGTAGGAAATAATGCAAATGAACAACAGATAAACAGGTTACTAATCAAAACTGAAAGCAGACCAAACAAAATGAAAAAAAAAAACAATTGAAAAGCTTAGTAACCGTGATAACCCTATTGACTGTAGTAAACTACCGGTTTTATAAGGTGTCTCAACTCCACACCGACTAGTAAGTAAACAGAAACGAGCAATTTTGTGGTCACACAGCTATCAAACCCATTTCTGATTAAAAAGATAACATTGATGAAAACAACGTATTGCCATGAAAGTAAACAACATACTCATAATAAGCATAACAAATTCTGCCCGGTCTTATCTTTTTTGCACTAGTGTATGCTGAACGCGTGCACAATAAAGGGAGCACATGTGAATTGTACTCATGACATCAGTAACTTTAGAGGCAGGCAATTTGGAATATCGAACAATACAGAGGGTTCTTTTTCCTTACGAGTGTAAATCCAAATTAGGACTTGCCATTAAGAGAACGATGTTGATTTTTGATTTTTAGTGAATTTTCATTTGAAATTCATAATAACCAACTTCTAGGGAAATACTTAAAATTAGCTCTGTATCTGAAAGAAATGTTTAAAAACTGACTTACTGACTGTAAATAGGTGTTCTAAGACGTTGAACGTCGTGGGCAGGGAAAAAGGTTTGAAGATGAAGAACTGGAGGTATGACTCTATGAAGATTGTTGCCAAACACAAGAAGAGCTCGCAGAACCTTTGGGTGTCACTCAAGCAACCATTTCAAAACGTTTAAAAGCAGCTGGAAAGATACGCCATCTCCTAGCAAACCGCACGAAGTTATAGACCGAATGTATAGGGTTTCAAAGTGCCTTGTAGTAGAGTCGCAATCGATGCTGAGAATCTGGAAGGATTTTTTCTGCAGACTTTTAAACGGCGATGACGGCCCGAATCTGCCTGTTAGGCAGAATGTTCCACTTAATTTGGACGATGATAGACAAGAATTCCGTCCCCCCAACTTAGAGGAGGTCAAGCTGCTTTAAACTGTTCTGAGGACGGACTGTCCTCAGAACAGTTTAAAGCAGCTGGAGATGAACTGGTTGGGCACATGCACCACCTCATCTGTAAGATATGGTCGGAGGAAAGCATGCCCGATGAGTGGAGTCTCAGCGTCGTCTGTCCGGTCCACAAGAAAAAAGATCCCTTCGACTGCGCCAACTATCCAGGGGTTTGGCTCCTTAGCATCGCGTACAAGATGCTCTCTGCGCTATTGTGTAAACGCCTGAAATCGTTCGTCGCCAACCTGATTGGCCCTTATCAGTGCGGTTTCAGGGCAGGGAAGTCCACCATCGACCAAATCTCCACACTACGGCAGATCCTGGAAAAGACCCAAGAAATGCAAATCGACACTCACCACCTATTCGTCGATTTCAAGGCCGCATATGACAGTGTGCATAGAGACGAGCTATACAGTGCCATGTCTAGTTTTGGCATTCCTGCCAAACTCGTCAGATTGTGTAGGATGACGATGGAGAACTCTAGCTTCTCCGTCAAGGTCGGGAACGAACTCACCGAGATCTTTGATGTCAAAAAAGGTTTTTGACAAGGCGACGCACTGTCATGT
This sequence comes from Eristalinus sepulchralis, assembly GCA_944738645.1. Lineage (NCBI taxonomy): Eukaryota > Metazoa > Arthropoda > Insecta > Diptera > Syrphidae > Eristalinus > Eristalinus sepulchralis. The sequence goes on from OX122882.1 coordinate 76,547,715, forward strand.
GACTTCTTTAACATCATCCTTGAGAAGATCGTGCGTAACTCACAAGTCAACACCAGAAGCACGATCTTCCAAGAGTCAGTTCAATTGCTAGCTTACGCCGACGACATTGACGTGATTGGACGAACACAGCGAGCCGTCAATGACGCATTTGCTGGCATTGAAGCGGAAGCTGCAAAAATGGATCTGGTGGTTAATGAGGGCAAAACGAAGTACATGCTGTCATCAAGGAAGGACACACAACATCGGCGTCTCGGACAGAGCGTCACACTAGGCAGCAAAAACTTCGAGATAATCAAGGACTTTGTCTACCTCGGCTGCGCAGTAAACAGGGACAATAACACCAGAACTGAAATCAAACGCAGAATCACTCAATCGCTGTTTCTTTGGGCTCAAGAGGCAATTGAGTAATAAAGCCCTCTCTCGAAAGACTAAGATTGCTTTATGTAACACCTTGATCATCCCAGTCCTACTTTATGGCGCGGAAACTTGGACACTACTAAAAGCGGATGAGGATGCCCTTGGTCTCTTCGAGAGAAAAGTTCTGCGTGCGATTTTTGGTCCTGTTTGCGTTGATGGCATCTGGAGGAGAAGATTCAACCACAAACTCTATGGGCTGTACAGCGGCATGAGCCTAGTCAAGCGTCTACGGATACAACGCTTAAGATGGCTAGGCCATGTAGAGCGTATGGACACCACTGCTCCGGCCCGAAAAGTCTTCGAATCTGAGCCATTGGGACACCGCAACAGAGGACGGCCCAGGATAAGGTGGGGCACACAAGCGGAGAAGGACCTCTACCAACTTGGAGTGCGCAACTGGCGGCAGCTTGCGAAAGATCGTGTTGGCTGGAGAGGCATGTTGGTTGAGGCCCAGGTTCACCCCTTACTGTAGCGCCACAAGAAGAAGAAGAAGAAGTTTGCCAGGGTTCCGCACCTTCATTATCAACTGTGCAAAAGTGGTCAAGTGAGTTCAAGAAAGGCAAAGAGAGCATTGAAGACGACCCCAGCTTCGGCGCCCCGGCTACTGCTTGCACGGGAGAAAGCATCAAAGAAGTCGAAAATCTTGTTCTTGAGGATAAAGGTGAAAATGATGGCAGAGATCACCAAGCTTTCGATTGACACCATTCACACCATTCTTCATGACCATCTTAACTTTTTAAAGGTCAGTGCAAGGTGGGTGCCACGAATGCTCACAGCGTCTCAAAAAAAAAGTGAGAATCGCATGCTGTAGAGTGGTTTTGGAGATGTTTATTCGTAGTGAGAACGCGAACGGTATTATGGATCGAATTGTTACTGGGGACGAAACATCGGTCCACCCCTATGACCCTGAAAGCAGACAAGAGTCCATGCCGTGGCATAAAAGGAGAAGAAAGAAGAAGAATTGAAAAATAAGAACAATTTAAATTGAATTCGCATTTTCCTTCATATCGATACCGAGAATATATTGAACGCCCCTCGTATGTCACAATTTTTAAATCTAATTTTAACTACAAGTATCTGAAACTGCATTCCAAGTACCAGTACGCGGTACTTGTACTTACCGTGTACTCAAGTCCAAAAATACTTAAGTGCTTAATATCCCTGCAAATAGGATATACAAAATCTTGAAGAAATATTTGAGTTTTCATTTCACTTTCACCGAACAAGCATTAATTTCGAACCAATCCTCACCAGGATTCTTTTTCAATACAATTTCTTGTACGTACGTACATATGTATATGAAGAAAATACACTCTTAAGTAGAATGTATAATGCACTCATTCACACATGAATATCTAAGACTAACCTCACTTGGAATAAGATGTGATGGGACCGTAGATACACGTTTTATTTTGATATCCAAGAATGTTTTGCACTCGTATATAGTTCACAGTTAGTTTGTGCAAAGATAACATACGTGTACCAGTGCAGATACCGAGAGAGTGTAAAACTTAAGCACGTTAACGTTAAAGCTTCGCCTTTGCGTTCTCGTGTTGTGCCACTCTCTCTCATGATTTCATGAGAATATGGCACAATATTTTTGACATGGCCTATCAAAAGAGAATTAAATTTCCTCGTGGGCCAATAAATTATTTGCATTTCTTTTATTTGTTAGCACTTTAACTTTGTTATGTAACTTGCGTTCGTTCAGTGACTGTATGGAATTATGGGGATTATATGAATCGGTCATAGAATGTTTTTCCTCACCATTGTACGTGCGGCAAACTTTGTGCTATCAAAAGTGTCTGTTTTGGTTTTTATATTTTTGCAGGCAAGCGAACACACCTTCAACTTTTTCCATTCTCAGTATTGTCCATTTACTACGAGTGGATCATCACCGGTTGCGCCTCATGTTGTGATATATTTTGCCCGAATAGGCAAAAGTTCGTAAAATGGATTACTATACAAACATATGTATGCGCATCTTCTTATATGTACATACATACGAGTAGGTTCATTGCAAACTCAATATTTTTCCTATTTCAAAGTACACTTCCCTCCCTTAGAAAATGCCTTCACGGAGCATACGTATTCATAAGTAAAAGATATTTTATCTTGATTTGTGCTTCAACTTAACTGTCCACAAAACGCTCAACATAAACGGTCTGCACATCTGGTTGGACTAGTATCTGTATGGTGGTATCCACATAGATACAGCTCTGACCAGCGCTAAGAAGGCCTTCGCTATGGCAAGAGGGCTGTTTTACAGCAGTCAACTTGACACCAGAGTGAAGGTCATCTGCTACATGGCCCTCATCCGGCCAATTATGGTGTATGGTTGTCCTGTGTGGTTCAACGTGAGTCCTTCCCAGATGGAAAAGATGAGGGTGTTCGAGAGGCAGTGTCTTCGGGCCTGTCTCCGTTTATATAGAACACCAGAATCCCAGTACAAGAAATTCTACCCCAACGAGGTTCTGTACAACGAGGCAAACCTTATAAGGATAGATAATTTTATTATCAAGTTGATACGTAGTCACACTGCTCGAGGCATGGCTTCAACCAACAGTCTGATCTTTGGGGCTTACTACCCAAATGAAATGTACAATGAACTGGTACGTCTTAAAGGCTTCATTCCGCCTGAAGCTTTCCTCTATTTGGACGCTAAAGGCCTGATACAAGATGGGGAAAGCTGCCCTATCATCTTCCATGTCGCACGCCGAACAGTCGAGAGGCAACACCAATACGAGCCGGACGTTGCTCGCAGCCATGAGGAACTCCTACGGTTCAGTAGAGCGATTTCTGCCCGCGACAGAGCAGTTTCTGCCAAAGAACGGCTTTTTTACTGGTGGTTACACCAGAACCAGCGTTCGATGCAGTTAACTTCTCAAACAAATAGACGGGGTAGTTGAGTCATAGGGCCAACTTACATAGGTTAAGGTAGTTTTTAAGCATTTTATTATAAAAAAAAAAAAAAAAAAACAAACAAAAAAAATAAAAAAAAATAATTAAATAAAATACAAAAAAAAATTAAAAATTTTATAAAAACATAAAAAAAACAACAAAAAATAAAAATTAAAAAAAAGGTGCATCACGGTGTATTAAATATATATGTAAGGCATATAAATAACATATACGCCCTGGTGCACGCGTCCGTATAGCTTTACGGACACAGTTAAGTTTAGTGTATATAATTAAGTAGAGTTAAGTTTTAGGCTAATTTAACTATTTATAGTTAAGTTTAACTTTAGTTTTAGGTAGAATAGGGTTATTATTAAGCTGTTTTCTTTTTTATTTTTAAGTTAGGTTAAGAAAAAAAAATATAACCAAGTTTTCCAAGTTTTTAAAAAATTTTCTTGGATGAATTAAAAAAAAATGTAATTACTTTTAAGCAATAAATTTAAGAAATACAAGAGGCCGAAAGGCATAAATAAAAAACCATAGATTAGCTTAGAGTACTCGTGAAGAGTCAGTAAGTTAGATTTAAGATCAATGGATTCAATAAGTAAGCTAGATTTAAGTATTTTTGTCTAGTATATAAGTAAAAGAAGAGTGAAAAATAAAAATGCATTCAAATTCAAAATTCAATAAACGGTCTGCAGACAGTATGTACTGTGAGCGTTAAAAGAAAGTGTACACATAACAAACGAAGTAAACAACTCAAAATTAGTACTAAGTGTGTTTTCCTTTCGACTTTAAAACTGCTTGTAGTCGTCTTGGCATTGACATAACCAGCTTTTTAGTCAATTCGACAGGAATTTTAAGCAATTCTTCCTTTAAAACTGACTTCAACAACTCTTTGCTTGATATGTTCCGTTTTCGAATCTGCGTATCCAGATAATCCCACAAGTGCTCGATCGGGTTAAGGTCTGGGGATTGCGGAGGATGTTCCAGCTGCTTTGTTGTCCGATATAACAACCATTCTTTTACTAATTTCGCCGTGTGCTTTGGGTCGTTATCCTGCTGAAAGACCCATGACGCAGTCAATCATAATTTTGTAACACTTGGTGGCAAATTTTCTCTCAAAATGTTCAAATAATCAGTTTTATTTATTGTAGTGTCAATAAAAACCAGATTCCCGACGCCTGATGCCGCCATACACCCCCAGATCATAACTGAACCGCCACCATGCTTTATGGTGGCATTTACATTCTCTTGTTTAAATTCTGTATTTCTGCTTCGCCATATTTTGGGTGGTTTCTTGAAGCCAAATATTTCAAATTTTCTTTCGTCACAGAAAAGAACGTTTCTCCAGAATGACGAACCTTCATTTCTATACGTTTTCGCGTATAATAAACGTCGCTTCTGTTTTTTTTCCGAAATATAAGTTTTTTACGAGGTACTCTGTCATGTAACCCATTGCTAAGCAGTATCCGTCTGACAGTATTTGCGCTGATGCTGAGTCCAGAATCTTCTGTTATATTCTCCGCGATCTTTACTGGACTTGCTGCTGGATTTTTTCCTACTTGCCTTACAATAGATCGTGCATCAACTGCTGACAATTTTTTTAGCCTACCGTCACTTACTGTCTTAAACTTCTCAAATTTGTCCAAAATTTTCTTCACAGTGTAAGGACATCTATACACTTCTCTTGCAATTTCCCGTAGCGATTTTCCTTCCGTTCTTAATTTTATTATCAGTTTTCGAGTTTCAATTGAACTTTGCTTAGCAATTTTTGTTATTAAAGAACTACTCGTAATATTATACAAATTAACTTGGGAATAATTGAAATATCTCTCTTTGTAAACAAAATCACACTCAATGTAGCGGAAGTTGTCCCGTTTAACATATTTTTTACAGCATGTGCCGAAAGCCGTACAATTTTTTTTGATGCGAAAAAAATTAAGTATTTTTTGTTATTTTTTCAATGATCTTTTTTTTTATGGTGTTACTTGTCAAGCCGTGGTTGTAGTATTAGAAAATAAAAAAACCTTTTTAATACATCAAAGATTTTCAACATCGGACGTCTGGAACCCATTCTATTAGTATTATAATGCGTCACCACATGGGTGTACACTTTCTTTTGACGCTCACAGTATCTACAACGTCATTCATATCGGTTGGTTCCAGTGGCAATCGACACATACTGAACTCAGCTGACATTTAAATCATCACGGCGGTTATTGAATATTTGCCATTTACGATAGTGAATCGCTTAACAGTCGAATAAGACCTTAAGATAATTAAAACTGCGGTATTTCACACGTAACCACTTTTCGTCTGCTATGCGATGAGTATGGTACTCATAATTGGCCGAATGCGCAAATAATCCGCAAAAAGTTTAAAGAAATTTGTAGATAGTGAAGGGCTGTGTATCATCGTTATTCATGACCAGCAGGAAATACCTCTTGAAAGTGCAAGCATTGCTGGCGATTCGAATTTATTGATTTCTTACTATGGCGTATGTACATATATTGCATTTTGATTAGCATATCGATGGTTACAAAGTTAAAACTACAAAACAGTTGAAACCTGCTAGTTGGTTACCACGCCGCAGATATTTCTTTTGTGTTGAAAAAAGAAATAATAAACGTGAAAATACTCCGAGATACTTACACTTCTCCACCTGTATCAGTGGGACTCCACTGACATGTAGATTGCAATGGGCAGTCGTTTTGCAAATGACCTGCAGAAGAAAAAAAAAGTGATTGACAGAATTCTTGCACCACACACTGTGTCATCATGACTTTTCTTTTTAATGCATTTTATTTTTGTAAATGACAGTGAATTTATAATCTTAAAACTAGATAAAATGCTTAACCTAGTGATGTATTTACATATTTAATTTCTGACTTACTGGCTCTGAGCGAGCACTCTAAGCTAAACTTAATGTCATCATGACTTAAATAGATCTCGTTCTGGCTTAGAAAAGTACAAGCCAGCTGATCGGTTGAACGACCCGAAGTCTCCAAAGTCATATACTTTTCTAATATAAATACGTTGACCTTCACTGGCAGGGGCAATTTGAATAACGACAGTTGCAAAATTGTCCTCGACTACAGACCATAACTTCGGACTTGTCCGCATTCAGTTTCATTTGAGCATCAGTACATTCGGTCACAAACCCATTAAGTGCACGCTGGAGTACCGTCTTGGCGGATGTGAGGAGAAGTTAGTCATCTGCGAAAAGAAGATGACTTACCCTCAACTCTCACAATGTAAAACATTCAAATTTCAATTTAAAATTTATTTCAAATTCATTAACATCTCTGTACATTAAGTTACAACTAACTTTTAAGATTGCACAGGCTACGAATACGCAATTCTTCAAGAACATATTGCATTTGCACCCTTGGCGTAGCCCAACGTCCACGTTGAAAGGTATTGATTTACTACGGTTTCCCGAACACTGATGCAGTTGGTGTCAAGTGATTTAATGGAAAACAGGAGACCATCAATCCCATACTCATGTAGAACGCACCAGAGTCTACCTCCAGAGGCTCGGTTGTATGCTTTTCTCAAATCTATAAAACAGCTTTAGATCGGTTTAACATACTCCCAAGCCTTCTCAAGATCCATTCCCAGAGTAAAAAGTTGGTCGGTTGTTCTCTCTTCCGGGACAAAGACCGCAATGTTCATGCGCTCATCCGGACTCAACCATAGTTGTAGAACAGGCCTTCAAGACCATACAGGGGAGACTTAAAAGAGGTATGTCTCTGTAATTGGAGCAATCTTTCTCTCTCTGGTCCTCCTTTTTAAAAAGAGGAACATTCACCCCAGTCGTCAGGTACCTCGCCCCATCCCCCATGGGTAAAGCGGGAGCCACACGACTTCCTCTTTATCCATGGCCTTAATAATTTCTGGCCGGATTTCGATCACACCGGCGGATTTGCCAACTTAAGGCGATTTTAATCCACAGACTGACATCCTCCACCATTGTTCTATTACCCAACCCACTTAAAACAACAATTTTGTCACCTTCACTGCTCTGTTCGGGATCGAGAAGCTCCGAAAAGCGTCTGGTCCGTCTGCGCCACTTATCCATCTCATCGGAAAGAAGCACAACATCTTTGGACTTGGATAGAGCTTCCTTCTTCTGAGTCGACGACACCGTTAACTTTACTTTCAGAATCGAAAATTAAATGATCCTAGGGGCAGACAAGAGCCAATCAGTGCTCAGATAGACAAGTTGCTGTTTCAAAAGTCAAAGCACACTCTCTTCCAAAACAAAGAGGTCACTTAAAATAAAATTAAACACAACATTTTTTTTTTCGTTAACATTAATATTTTTTTATTAGGATTAAATGCCTATTATGACAAAATAAAAATTACAAAAAAAAAAAAAATAAATTCATTGCACAAAAAACTTAGCCTAAGACAAAAAAAAAAAAAAATATAAGCTTGTTATACTTGTTAAAATTTGCTACGACACAAAATAAAATAAATATTGCACTCTATTGATAACATAATTCGTAATGGTGATCTCTATTGCACATCGATTCGAAAAATAAACACCCGCAGCTGCGGCTTACCCCGATAAACTAGACATATCTACTGTCACAATGGCGTCATGTGTGGTTACCTAACTAATTAAAAGGAAAGAAGCCATTACCAAGAAGTTCTGTTTGTTTTTCATCCCCAAGTTAAATGCAAATTAAAAGTAGAAACAATTAGAATTTAACGGTATTAAGACTAAAGAGCTGTTTATGTCTCGCAAAAAAGTCGTTCCAACCCGCCTGTGTCAACTGCCGTCAAATGCAAATGAGAATGTCAGACAGTCGGACGCGATCATCACTTCACAGGCCCCTCCCCCTGTCACTGGCAACAAATCGAATGCAAGACAAAAACAACGACGATCGTCCGCAGAGGAGACGTCCGTCTAACCAACTCTAGGCGCGTATCTCTATCTAAGCTCATTAAGTAAACTGACATCTACTATTAAGGTGGCGTTGTCGGCGCCTTCATCCATCCGTAAATCTAATAAGAAACACAACAAAAATCGAGTATCTACAAGATACGCTTTTTTCCCTTCTGGCTCCTGTACAGTTAGCGAATCCAGCGTCATGGCAAGTATCCGAGAGTATCCTCGAGCGAAGCACTCACCGCCCGCATCGACTGATAGTGACCGGAGGTGGAGTGATCTTTCAGTTTATCGCTGACGTTGAAGGTGCCGCTGCCACCGCTACTGCCGCCGCCAGCACTCCGCTCGATGGCGCTGAGTTTCGTCAGCAGATCATCGGCTGAGTATGACTTCTGCGATGATGAGCCTCCGACCACGCCACCGCCCGATGATGAAATCGATCCGGGGGTGCGTTGTTTGTGCCGATCGATGGAGCTTGATAGGGAGTCGCGCCGCTTCGAGTGCCGCCGACTGGAGCTGGCAACCGACGAGCCGTTCGTTGTTTTCGTGCTGCCTCCGCATAAGCTCTTGATGTCGGTGGTTTGACTGAGCTTTACGTCGGCGAAGAGGGCGGCCGCTTCGACGCTCTTCTTGACGCTCAGCGCCTCGTGGGGCTGCACTGATTTGCCGTTTCCACTGATCGTAAACAGCTCGTAGTCCAAGGCCAGCTTATCGCACGGTTTGCGTGCTTGAGGCGCGCCCTGCTTTAATGTTCGTCGCTGGGGGCTATCGCGGCGGCGATGTGGCCGCTGGCAGTAGCATTTGCTGGTGCTGACGCAGCTGTCGGTGTCGCACCAGGTCGTCGTTTCCGAGTGTGTGGTCTCCTCCTCGCCGTTGGTCGTCTCCACCATGGAGCAGTAGCACTTGTCCTCTGACTTGCAGGATATCAGCGAGTGCCTGTTGATCGAGGTGATCCCCTGCGAGGGGGGCTTCATGTTACAGTGCTTCGAGTGCTCCCGTGGCGCCCTCGTGTACGTGCCACTGGTGATTGTCTGCGAGCTGTTTTTTCGCAGTTTCTCGTTGAGTTGATTGTGATCAGCGCCTAGGCTGCAGTAGCAGCGGTCTGCTGACGCGCAAGTGCACGCCTCCGAGTCGTAGCTGCATTCGGAGCACGAGACGTACCTAGAGGAAGAAGGGAACATTGTTAGAATGACTGGCGATGTTATTTGCCTCTCTCGGCGGAGTCGTTGTCGGCGCGAGAAGATCTGAACGTTTTTTGCGCACTCACCCACTAGAGCTGTTCCTGTTGATGCCGTTGAAAGCGTGGTCGTTCCGCACGACGGACACATCTGAGCCACTGGTTGCCACGCGACTGCGATTGTGATGCATCTGCTGTTGCTGTTGCTGCAGATGGGTTTGTGGCGGCTTCGTGATGGTCGTTGTCAGCATCGTCTTAGTGACCGCCGGGGGTGGGGGTGAGACACAGTGCTTGATCTCTTTATTCCGAGGCGGCTTCGGAGGCTTGCCGCGGCACGCTCGAAACTGGCCTAACTGAAAAACCTTCTTCAGGCCTCTGGCACCAAAAAACAATGTTTTAGGCTTTTTCTGAAAATACAAATTGAGAGAACAAATATTATATTAACGGTATTCTGTTTTTAATTTGCTGTATTTTAGGGAAGAACGCCTATTGTTGGGAGTGCTGGATTTTTAAAATCATTGAGAAAGGGATGAATTTGACAGTTCAACTTGGAAGAACGTGTAAATTTGGAGGTAGCTGATTAAAGAAATTTAGGCCCGCTACAGAGGCTAAGAAGAAGCGTCAAAAATTCATCATGAGGCTATTCATCATGAGTTCTGATTATCAAGAGAATCTTCTGAAAGATGAAGCGTGACTTCTGTAAAACTGCTTTATCAGTCTTATTGTGTATTGCTTGGCAAGTGATCATGGATAGTCTTACATCTAAACATTTTTCAGCGAATTGTATGCGAAGACTATGATGAATCGAATCTCCGTCGTTCTAATCAGCTCGGCTTGACGTATTTGACAACCTTGCGTGTAGCAAAATTCCCCTTGCTTAAGAATTTAAACCAGACGACTTTAAATTGCGGATGAGGAAGCCCTTCTCGAGAGAAAACTTTTACGTGCGATTTTTGGCACTGTTTGCGTTGATGCCATCTGGAGGAGAAGATTTAACGACGAACTCTATGGGCTGTACAGCGACATGCGCCTAGTCAAGTGTCTTCGGATACAACGCTTAAGAAGGCTAGGCCATGTAGACCGACTGGACACCACTGCTCTGGCCCGAAAAGTCTTCGAGTCTGAGTCATTGAGACAACGCAACAAAGGGCGGCCTAGGTTAAGGTGACGCACACAGGTTGAGAAGGAACTCAACCAACTTGGAGTGCGCATCTGGAGACAGTAAGCGAAAGATAGTGCTGGCTGGAGAGACATGGTGGTTGAGGCCCAGGTCCACGCCGGACTGTAGCGCCACAAGAAGAAGAAGGAGAAGACTTTAATTGGCGTCATATTTTCAGTGAGTGGATTCTAGAAAAACTCAATGAAAATCCGGTGTTTTATGGTGAAATATTGTTCAGTGACGAAGCCCATTTCTGGCTCAATGGTTACTTAGTAAAATGTGAGTGTTTAGTCTGATGAGGAACCCGAAGGGTATCAAGCGGAACCATTACATCTATTTAAAACGACGGTATTTTGTGGTTTATGGGCTGGTGAAATCGTTGGTCTATGTTTCTTCTTGCCTTTACTCTAGTTTCCGGGACTGCATGGGATCATGGGAAACGAGAACGCTGATCAAAAGAGGCATTCGTAGGGCCCGAACCCATCTTGGGACTATCTGCGTCCTTGTTTAGGGATTTCTTCGATGGTTGAGTCTCTGGACAACACAATCAGAGATGTCATGACATTCCTGGACGCAGGCTGAACAAATGCATGCTCCTGAATGTCAGCAAGAAATCTGCGGCTTTTCTGTTGTCTCTAGATAGAAAAGACTGCAGACGACTTGTTGGCATACAAACGGGAAACTTAACCTTCGCTAAGCACTAAGCTTGGGCTTAATGATGGCACCCTATGTAACGCCTCTAGGTAAAGACAATGCAGCGAACTTCTTCTGTCAATGTCAAGTCTTTGCTCGGATCAAGTGGCAGTTGTTTAGCGCTGATGTGGCGGGATTTAAAAACCTAGGCTCCTTGTCACAGAAGCGTTTACTGGTTTTCCTCCGAGAGACCAAGAAGTTACATTAAATGTAGGTTACTGCCTGATAGTACAATTGCACAGTGTTTCCCAACCTTCAATAAAAAAAAACCTTACAACGGGGTATTTTTCTTATAAGTCTGGTGGAGTATGATTCGGTTTAGGGCCAAGAATGTCTAAGAGTACCGCTAGCTTAACTTTGATCGCTTCATAACTTGTAAAGGTCGGTGCAGGTACTGAATATGGGCGACCATACTGTTGTGCTGAATAGTGGAATGGCTCTGATGACTGTAGCTAATGTATGTATGTATATACAAATTGAAACCCTCCTTAGATTGTTATAACTAACTCGTTCACTCGTCTCCATCTTCTGAGCGTTTTTTTTTTTGGGAAACAGTCCTTTTGGAACTGGGCGCGAGGCAATTATTCAGAGAGAGAGAGATTTCATTGCGGTATTAAGAAAAGTGCAATTGCACTGCTTTCTATTCTCGAATAAGATCAATTCTGCAATCTCACGTAGGACAGTGTAAGAAGATCTTCTCGATAGCAAGCCAGTGGGACAGTTTGCTAGAACGATTGATGTAGTAGAATATTCCTTTAACTAAAAATCAATACCTACGTTGTACACCACATTAACCTAGAGAGAGACATGCAAGTAAAATAAAAACAATATAAAGGGTGTCCCAACAAGAACGCAAGATTAAAATTTTAAATAAAACGCAGATATTTAAAAAAAATCGTGAATTATATAGTAAAGTAGATAGGATGAGGTTATGTGTGGAATAACACATCGGCCAGATTACCGCCGCGACTTTGCTGGCACATATGCGATATTTTAATTAAATTTTCAATTGCCGTTTAGCTTAAATGCTGCAGTATTTCATTAATGCAGCGTCCAATTTCCTCTTTTAAGGCTTGAGTCGTCGTCGGCTTATTCGCATAAACCATCGACTTCAAAAAACGCCAAAGAAAAAGTCCATTGGTGTTAAATCGCACGATCAAGGCGGCCAATTCTGGTCTCCAAAACGCGAAATAACACGACCGGGAACAGACTGATGCAGCAATTGAATTGTTTCTCTGGCTGTATGAGTCTCGTCTTGGCCGTCTTGTTGAAACCACATTCCCTCCACATTCGTTTCTTCAATTCTAGGCACGAAAAAATTGGTTATCATTTCACGATACCGAACACCATTGACTGTTTGCGCTTGACCTGACTCATTTTCATAAAAAAGGGTCCGATGATTCCTCCAGCCCAAAATCCACACCACAGAGTTACACGTTGAGGGTGCATTTGCTTCTCGTGAATCACTCGAGGATTCTCCTCCCCCCAAATGAGACAATTCTGCCTATTGACGAAGCCATCAAGATGGAAATGGGCCTCGTCACTAAAGATGATTTTATCGGCAAAATCAGCATTTTCGTGTTGTCTCTCCAATACCCAATTAACGAACTCCCTTCGCTGTACACGGTCAGCCGGCTTCAGTTCCTGGATCAATTGAACTTTGTATGCATGAAGATGCAAATCTTTCGTCAAAATTCGCTGCATAGTGGATTTGGAAACACCAATTTGTCGAATTGAGGTGGATGGAGTTTGAGCGGCATCATCACGTACAGCTGCGATATTTTCGGTCGATCGACCTGCTCGGAGGCGCGTTGTTGTCTTTACAACAGTTACAGATCCAGTTTCAGCAAATTTTTCCATTCATCGCTTTACAATTGACTCTTTTGGAGCATTATTGTAATCCGAAATTGATCGCAATTTGCGAACTGTGGCCGCAAAACCTTCACCATTTTGGTAAAACAATTTCACAATGAGAATGCGTTGTTCATTCGTGTAGCGCTCCATATTTATTAACCTTATACCTTCTTCTAACAAACAATAATAATTGTTCAAATGTCAAACAATGACAATTCGAATGGAGCCTTGTTGGGACACCCTTTACCTACAATGTAATTTTCTGCTGTCAGCCATTAAATATTTTTTACCGAAAACTGTTTAGGAGACATCGTAGGCTCGTGAAACAAAGATTCACTTAACGACGAATGAATAAATAGTTTGAGTGAAAGCCTTATAAATATTCACAAATTTACGACTGTCGACATCATATGTATTCAAATTTTCATGAATCTGTAAAATGAGACTCGGTGTTGAATTTACATTGGCAACTTGAGAGCTGTGTCTTGTTGTCGCGTACTCATACATACCATGAATTTGTAAACAAAGTTTAATCGTTTTGACACGCTGCGCAATTACGCAACTCGTAATGCAAAGTTGGCATCACTGACTTCATAATTGATTTGACAGACGTCATACAATGAGACAGAAACTCCAAGAAGATGGCGGAATAATTTTGAGTAACGTAAAATTTCAAAATCTGGATTTATTACAATTCTCCCCTCGGATTAGGGAATAGGAAAGAAAAACAAGGAAAATGTTCTTGATGGTTTTCAGATTGCAACAAGATAGTAAGCATTTACTCAATTTTTTGCATAAAAGGTATTTGTTCTTTGTTTTTAAACGGCGAATATAAAATACTAACAAGAAGCGTCATTCCTTGCTATGTGTTGGGTTGCACTATTGAGTTAATAAGTAGGACGGTAGGGCGTTGCCACATCAGAGAGTTTTCTTTATTCAACTTCTTTCCACTCAATTGGAGGTTTTGACGGTTTTATTATTTTGTCGTATATTCGAACTTTTCGTGAGCTGTATCGACTCTTGGTGGAGGGTTAAAATTCTTGTAATGTATTTTGAGAATAAGAATTTAATTTTTTTGGTGAAGCATGTGTTTCATGAATATGAAGGCTCCACTTGGATTTGAAAAATTGTGGAAGCGTTAGCATAACTTTTCGTTGATTTAAATTAAAGAGTATCAAAGCCTATCAACGCCTGACCGCTAGAACGCGCAGTTGTGATTCAGTCTTAATGTGACAAAAATCCACAATATTGTATTGACAGACCGATACTTTAGATAACTGAGGCAGCAGGCATCTCAAAAGACCGCATGGATTATAATAAGTAAGTGGCACTACAGCCCACAAGAAACCAGGGCCAGCTTCTACATCAACTACTCGTGTTGTGCGTGGCTACTGTTCTTTCACGAGTAGAAGGAACCTACAGTTTCTAGCCGACTCCGAACGGCGAGATTTGCGAAGCTTTTCATAGACAATTGATATTCTTTGAGTGTTTTTAGCAACTCGAAAGAGGTGGTGCCGTGAGTCAATTGCGAGGTGTCAGACTTTCTGCATGTGGATCGACGCACTTAACTACTACGCCACTGCAATCACATGGATAATATCTTGTATAAAACATTGGACATGAGGAAGTTTTCTGGACAATGTCTGCCTTTGCTCACTCCGGACAACGAGTAGTGTTTGACTCTTTAAAAGCGCCATTCAAAGGAGTTTCTGTGTTTTTCGCGATTGTCGACGAAACATGGATCCCCAGATACCCAAGAACAGTCGAAGCAGTAAACTACTCCCGACAAACGCGCCCCAAAGAGGGCTAAAATTGCCAAATTGGTTGGAAATGTGATAACCACCTTTTTGTGGGGTCTACATGGACTGCTAGAGAAGGGCAAATTGTACCAGGGCCGATACGATGTCGAATTGCAGCAAAACTGGCCCCATTTGACAGAGAACAAATGTACCCGTTTACCATGGCTAACTGGTGTTACAGTCACCAAACCCAGGTGGAATCAAGCTATAAAATGATGCCCAATCTACAGAGTTATTCCGATTTGACCTTGTGTGACTTTGTGTTTTGTATTAAAAAATGCTCCTCGTTGGGCAGAAATTTGAGGAGCTTATTTTTTGATATTCAGCCTTATTCTGACATTCGAACGATTCGAATTATCCTTCGAAAGTGAATCGAACTCGAACAGATTGTATTCTGAGATTCGAAAGATTCGAAAGTTCATTTTTCAGGCTATTCTGACATTCGAATGAAACGTAACTTTTTCTTCATTCGTTATTTTCCCTTCGTTTACCTTCGCTAAACATGCATCTTTTTTCAATTTGTAGTTTAAGTCCACGTTTCGAGCGAAGAGATGGTCGAAGAAAGTATGGCACGCTAAACGCAAGTGGCTCTACGGTATTTTAGCCAATTCCCTGCAAAGTGCTTCTTGACGGTTTTCCAAAATTTGTTTCTTTTTAGTGCCAACCTTCGCCTTCCAAATACCCCAGAAAGAAGAATCCAACGAATTTGAGAATTCAAGTGTGGAACATTGTTATCTAACCAGTCTTCGTAGATTGGAACTTTGAGAGACGGTGCCAAGTCTTGTTAAGATGTCCCAACCTGTGACCAAACTGCTTGTTTGCCCAAGGCTTTCACTGTACACGATTGCATTAATATTGAAACCACAATCAAATACCAGCGGCGAGCGGCCATCGGCGGTTATAGCAGCCTAAACCATCACCATCTGTGACTCCTTCAACATCATTCTTGGGAAGATCGAGCGGAACTCACAAGTCAACACCAAAGGCATGATCTTCCACAAGTCCGTACAACTGCTTGCTTATGGGGACAACATTGACGGGATTGGACGAACACAGCAAGCTGTTTGCGAGGCGTTTGTTGGCATCTAAGCGGAAGCGGCTAAAATGGGTTTGGCGATAAATGAGGGTAAGACGAAGTATATGCTGTCATCGAGGAAGGACAATCAATATCGACGTCTCGGATAGAGCGTCACACTAGGCAGCAGAAACTTCGAGGTATTCAAGCTCTTCGTCTATCTTGGCCCCGTGGAAAAAGGGGCAACAACAGTAGTACCGAAATCAAAACCAGAGTCACTCTTGACAATCACTCCTTCTTTGGGCTCAAGAAGCAATTAAGTAATGGAGCCCCCACCCGAAAGACTAAGCTAGCTTTGTACAAAAGCTTGATGATCTCAATACTCCTTTACGACGCAGAATCCTCAACGCTATTAAAAGCAGATGAGGAAGCCCTTAGTCTTTTCAAGAGGAAAGTTCTGTGTGCGATTTTTGGTCCTGTTTGCGTTGATGGCGTATGGAGGAGAAGATTCAATGACGAACTCTATAGGATGTAAGGTGGCATGCGCCTTCGGATACAACGCTTAAGGTGGCTAGGCCAAGTAGAGCGTATGGACATCACTGTTCCGACCCGAAAAGTCTTCGAATCTGAGCGATTGGGAGAATGCAATAGAGGACAGACTGGGTTGAGATGGCGCATACAAGTGGAGAAAGACCTCAAGCAACTTGGAGTGTACAATTGGAGGAAGCTGGCTTTAGACGTATGTTGGTTGAGGACCACATCTTCCCCGGGCTGTAAGTAAGAGAAGAAGAAACACTATTACCATTGGTGCTGCCTGTCCCATTCAAAGGTGTATATTTTTGAAGAACCTCTCTTGCAAGTAAACTCGGTCATTTTGATTTTTTGATTGCTGGCATATTGCTCGATAAAAAATTGCGACTCATCGGAAAAAAACTAAATTCAGCAACTAACTACTTACAACCTTCTCCGTTTTTTCGATTTTAATTTTTTTCTAAGAACGATCGCTTTTGGGACTTCAGTGACTTGAACTCGAGCTCACCTTTCAGCACCATTTAAAAAAAGTGCAAGTTGCTCAAGAAGGGGCTTGAAAATTGTCTAAAGTCAAACTAGAAAACCCTGAATGGCCCAAAGTCCCAAAAAGCCATTGCTCCGCCAAATGATACGCCGTGGAAGATATCAAATGTGTAGGGAACTAGAGTTTATGCAGAGGCGTGCTGCCTCACTGTTTGCAATTCATTAAATTTTCCCTAGTTTGTTAAGTTTTACAATTTCGAGGTTTTGACTTTACAGAGGATTGAGCATTTCGGAATTTGGTCCGTTTCCCCTTTTGATCAACGCCAAAACCGAAGTTAACAAAGTAACGACTTAAATTCTTCAAAGTTTTAGGGCCATTACCAGTGAGACTAGGTGCGTTGCACTAGAATTGCTCTAGAAAGAACGAAGGCAACATAGAGCTCGTTCGATCTAGGTAGGGGAAAGTGTGCTGCAACTTAGCTAACAGATGACAATTGATGCTAGATTACCAACTGAGTGAAGTCGACGATGAGATTTGTGATGGTTGAAATTTTTGAAGTGGCCTCAACAGAAGGGGACTTTCCCTTTAAAGTAAACTCTTTTTGGGTCCTGCTCTGTTAACAGAAGTGCCCCGCGGGGATAAGTTAATGGAACCTCTTTCCATTTGTCGACCTTCCTACCATCAGCAGCAAATGAAAGGGACTTGGTATGACCAAAATAAACAGTAAGGAGTTCACTAATTGACACCTATGTCTTTCTTCTTCGTAGGTCGGTGTACAAACAAATTGTGTACAAAAGGCATAAATGTAAGAAACACAGATCAATAGTTCAAAAAACAAAATAAGCCAACAAACTACACCAGAAAAACTAAATAAAATATTTTATTTCCTTGACAAAACAATCTCCATTCCATTTAAGAGTTGCGCCGACTTAGGGTGAACCTCCATCAGCGGTCACAGCGTTAGTTGGCGCCTTCTTTTGGTTAGCATCCTCTTCCGATGTCGACGATGTGTCGGGATCAGTTGAGCGCTTGTGACGGAATTCAAGTGAAAAATCGACTTCTGAAATGTCCTTGTCGAAAATTTCAATGCCATCCACGTCGTCGTAGTTCGGCGCTGGGCTAATGGACTTGGACGTCGCAATCGCAACAAATCCCACAACGACTAACAGCAGCAGAGCCAAACGCATCTTGCACAAGTTCTCTTCACGAATTTAAAACTGTAACTGGGGGAATGCACTAACAGCGCTTGCCTTGAGGGCTAAGACTTTGGGCAGACATCTAATTGCTTAGTTCCGATGGACATGTAACGGTGGGCTTATCGCATTTTCCCTATTGACCTTTACAGACGTGGTTATCAGAGTTTGCGGTTGTTGTTTACTTAGAGATTGTTTTTTGTTTTGCAACAGAATTTCATCGACATTCGCGATTTTGCGAGTGATTTGTGAATAGTTGAGGCGCAGTTATCAACTGAGACGCGGAAGAGATTAAGTGAAACTGATTTGAATTTAATTTAAAAAAAAATGTTTAACTGATAAGCAGACGATCATGTGGACGTGACTGTTGAACATACAGACCTCAATGTACAGGAACAGCAGGCAGGCACTATACTGTAGCTACTGTAGGTGCATAAGCGTGCTGGAATGCCACTTCCAGTTGCATAAGGTAAGTGAAGAGACTGGGAGCAACTAGAGTAAGTACTACAGACTGTGTTTTCAACGACAAAATTTGGTGAAAAAAAAAATTGGTTTAGGTGAAGTTAGTTCTTCTTCTTCTTTTACTGGCTCTTCTTCTATTGCTAGCCTCTGCAACTAGCATGACCTCTCACCAGCTGCCTTCAGTTGGACACTTTAAGTTGCCTGAGATCCTTCTCCAGTTGTGTGCGCCATCTCAACCTAGGACGTCCTCTGTTGCGTTGTCCCAATGGCTCGGATTCGAAGACTTTTCAGATCGGAACAGTGGTGTCCATACGCTCTACTTGGCCTAGCCATCTTAAGCGTTGTATCCGCAGCAACAGACGCATGCCGCCTCACAGCCTATATAGTTCATCGTTGAATCTTCTCCTTCAGACGCCATCAACGCAAACAAGACTAAACATTTCACCTAGAACTTTTCTCTTTAAAACTAACTAAGGGCTTCCTCATCCGCTTTTTGCAACGTCCAAGATTCTACTCAACTTCCGGAAACGAACTCAGGCTGTTGAACTTCCCCGCGGGGCGGAACCTCTCTGTAAGCAGTACGCGGTTTCCACATCTCAACATCCATAAAAGAACCTGGCGATTCCCTGATCAATCAACCGTCAACCAGATTGATCACGTTGCGATCGACGTCAGACACTGCTCCAGGATTCTCGATGTCCTAACATTCCGAGGCGCCAACATCACCTTGTTGTAGATCATCACCTTGTTGTAGCTAAGGTAAGAACCCGGATATCGAGAGAGCAACGGAGTCGAGATAGGCCAAAACGGTTTGACGTCGGAAAGCTACAATCGCAACAGGTCGCTGGGATCTTTACCGACCGAGTCTCCCTGAAACTCTCCGAAAGTTCGACGCTGCCTGCACTGACAATAGAAGAAGAATGGAAACGTTGTTAAAAAGCCATCAAAGAAGTTGCTACTGATGTGCTGGGTTTCACGCCACCACCCAGAAGGAACCCATGGTTTGACGACGAGTGCAGGCAGGCACATGCAGCTAAACAGGAGGCCTACCAGGTAACGCTGCATCGGACAACGAGAGCTGTTCGTGAGCCCTACGAACAGAAAAGAAGGTAAGAGAACCGGCTTCTTAGAAGGAAAAAGAGAGAGCATGAGAGGTGTTATGGCAGAAATGAAGTTCGAAAGTTTTACCGAAAGGCAAGAATTCCGCCCCCCCCCCCCCCGACTTAGACGAAGTCAAGATAGCAATATCGAGGCTGAAGTCAAACAAAGCTGCTGGAGCGGATGGACTCGCTGAGCTGTTTAAGGCAGCTGGAGATAATCTGGTTGGGCACATGTACCAGCTCATCTGAAAGATTTGGTCAAAGGAAAGCATGCCCAATGAGTGAAATCTCAGCGTCTTCTGTCCGGTCCACAAGAAAAGAGACCCCTCCGACTGCGCCAACTATAGAAGGATCATTCTCCTTAACATCGCATACAAGATCCTTTCTGCCGTACTGTGTGAACGCCTGAAACCGTTTGTCAACAACCTGATTGGTCCTTATCAGTGTGGATTTAGGAGCGGAAAGTCCTCAATAGACCAGATCTTCCCTTTCCGGCAGATCCTGGAAAAGACCCAAGAAATGCAAATCGACACTCACCACCTTTTCATCGATTTCAAGGCCGCATATGACAGCGTGCATAGAGACGAGCCATATAGTGCCATGTCTAGTTTTGGCATTCCTACCAAACTCGTCAGATTGTGTAGGATAACGATGGAGAATTCTCGCTGTTCCGTCAAGGTTGGGAACGAACTCACCGAGACCTTCAATGTCAAAAAAGGCTTTAGACAAGGCGACGTACTGTCATGTGACTTCTTTAACATCATCCGTGAGAAGATCGTGCTTAACTCACAAGTCAACACTAGTGGCACGATTTTCTAAAAGTCAGTTCAATTGCTAGCTTACGCCAACGATATTGACGTGATTGATAAGCCACAGCGAGCCGTCAGTGAGGCGTTTGCTGGCATTGAAGCAAAAGCGGCTAAGATGGGTCTTTTGGTTAATGAGGGCAAAACGAAGTACATTCTGTCATCAAGGAAGGACGCACAACTTTGACGTCTCGGACAGAGCATACCAGTTTCGAGTCCACTTTTTAATTGAAGAAGACGTTCCCTTCGATTTCGCGCAGCTTCAGTGAAGGCTCTGTGGATAGAAACCTTGGTGCTTTTGAGAGTTGAAATGTTGAGTAGTATGCGCTCAATGTGATCCTTCTTTTTGAGTCTTACGACAACGTAAGCAATGTTGCTGGTTGGCCTCGGGGTCTAAAGATCGGATATAAGCGATGTGTCACCGCTCCCCAAGAGTTGTAGACACAGTCTTTTCGCCTTTTCCTCTGGGTTGACACCGATCTCCTCAGGCATAGGAACGGTAACGTTGCTCTCCATCGCCTTTCTCTTTCTCTCAACTTTACTTTACGTTCCAAAGAAGAAAAACTGGCTTCCATTTCTTTTAGTTTGTGGCGAAGTGTTGTGTTATCCTTTTGAAGCCCTTGGATTTCTAAGGCTTTCCTTCAACATCAGGTTTAGTGGCAACAATGATGAGCTTGTCGTCGAGCAAAGCTGCCATTAAACCCTCAATAAGTGTCCCTCAATAATGAATAGAGCCCCCTCTCGAAGGACTAAACTGGTCCTGTACAACAGCTCCATCAACCCTAAAAACCCTTAAAACTGATGAGGAAGCCCTCAGTTTTTTTCAGAGAAAAGTTCTGCTTGCGATTTCTGGTCCTGTTTGCGTTGATGGCGTCTGGAGGGGAGGATTCAACGACGAACCTTATAGGCTGTACGGCGGCATGCGCTTGGTTAAGCGTCTTCAGATACACCGCTTAAGATGGCTAAGTGATGTAGAACACATGGACATCACCGCTCCGGCCCAAAAAGGCTTCGAATCCAGTCAATGGAACAACGCAACAGAGGATGGCCTTGGCCTAGGTGGCGCACACAAGTGGAGAAGGACCTCAACCAACTTGAAATGCGCAATTGGAGCACCTGGCGAGAGATCGTGCTGGCTGGAGATGAATGTTGTTTGAAGCCCAGGTCCATCCTGGACGGTAGTACCAGTCGAAGAAGAAGAAGAAGACGTTAAAGCCAACCAGTGACAGCTCCTTATGTTGTTTCTTGACAACGTTCCCGTTCATTCTTATATTTTAAGTGTAGGAAACGTCGAATATTGAGACAGTTTCAGGAATCTTCAGACGACAGGTTTGCAAATGATCTGTTCCAATTGTGGCTTCTTGAAACCATGCTGTCCTGTCTCGAAATCTGGCTATAATAAGGAAATGATCCCATTCCATGTCGTACACTCTCCCGAAGGACTCTATGCTTGGCAAAACACAACCCTTCTGCCCATTCAAAACAAATCAGCTCCAGTTCGGCTTAAATCTAGACACTCGCTAAGCACATAGAAACTCACCTGTGAAGTAGTGCTGTTCCTTCGTTTCAATTTCTTCTTCTTCTGTCGCCGCATTATGTTCTTCGAGCGCTGATACAGCTCGTCCTTGGTCAGGGTGACGGCCAGCTTCAGCAGAAACTCCTTGTAGATGGGTTTTAGATCATTAAACGACATCCCGTCCGCATCGATGATGGCATTCAAAATGTCATCCAATGAATGAAGATTCTCATGCAATCGAAACTCGTTGAAGAGTTCGCTGAATCCCAGAGGTGATCTGAAATTGCAGGAAAAACTGCTCCCGAAAACTAACTCAACTGGGCCTGGCCTCACTTACCCTCCACCTCCGCCAATTTTGCCGCCGGAATGACGGCGAGCAGCACGAGATTTATACCGCGTAAGCCCTCCTGTGTTAAGGAAGCTACCGGATCTGGGTATCGCCACTCGGGTTAGGATGTCGCCATTCGTCTCGAAGCCGCGGTTCGCTGTGCCCGTGTTGCTGCGATAGAGGCTGTCCGTTGGGTGGCTGGGCTGCTTGTTGTTGCGTCGCTGCTCGAGGATCACGTCACCGCGGCAGCTCTTCGGGCCGGAGTACGAGGAGTCGCAGTGGTCCGAGTTTTCCGAATTAGAGCGGTGTTGACTTGCATTCAAGTCCTTTTGCGGGATCCTGCTGCTGATGCTGTCCTTTGGCAGGGCACTGCTGGACGTGGGTATGGGCGGTGCTCGTTTCGTTTTGTGTGACTTTCGCTTCCGCTCCTCTGTTGTCGTTTCGATGCTCTCGTTGATTACGTCGTTACTGCCGGTCAAGGAGTTGCCCGACGTGCTGCGTTTCTTGCGTCCCGTTCTTGATGGCACGGGCGGTCCGCCTCCACGGTGCGAGCTGCGCACTGAATTTTTGCGTCCTACCGAGGCTGTTGGCGCTGCCGATCGCGACATGTAGTTCGATCCACTGATCGCTGAGCTGCCAGCGATGCTGATGCAGCTGACGCCGTTTTGATTGCGAGGCGTCCGCCGTTTGGTGTTGCGATGCGTGCTGGAGCTGACGTGTGCCATTAGGCTCTGATAGAGAGTGGCCGCGATGACGATCGCGTCCTCTGTGCTCTTACAGACGAAGCCATGACATTCGAGCACCTTCGGGACGCCGGATGATCGCATCACGACTGCAAAGATCGGTGCGTGGAAACTGGACGCGACTTTTCGCTGTTCAGATGATCTTTAAGGAAAGTGAGAGGTGAGCATGGATCGGACGGAGCTGAGTGCATTGTGGAACTTACGTTAAGGGCTGGAACAATGTTGACTTGTCGATGTTGTCGGGATCGGTGATCAGTGGCAGGAACGCAGCGCCACCTTCTTTCTCGGACACGACGAACTTAACCGCTGACCACACGGCAATGTTGTGGAAAGGTGTGATGTTGGCGTCATTGCTGCTGTTTCCAGTTTTCACCCGCAGTCCTGTGGCGCAAATGTCCAAAAGTCCGGTATGGGATTTCTACAAAATGAAATGTGATAAATTAAATCTACTATCAGAAACCGTTAAGTGGGAGAAAATATCAATCCAGATCCATAAACAGCAAAAGTGAAACTTTGTTCGAATAAACGATCGTTAAGATGTTCGCCCGGTTGACAAGCAGAACCCGTTCTAGTCGCTTGAAAGTCGTGTTCACACGGCGCACCATTAAGTTGCCAGACAAGACAATCGGTTGTCAGGTTGGGCCCTATTAAAATTATGCCCAAGATCGTTGATTAGGGCGGGCACAAATTTAGATGCAGGCCGCGATGTCTAAATACGAACGAAAGTTGCAGTCAGCGCTGCATGCGATCGACATTGACTAGCTTCGAATAACGGAGTTTCGGTTTGATTTGTTGGCCTGTCAGGCGGAACTGCTTGTGCTTGGCCAAACTGGAATTAATTCCTTAATTGACGCGGTATTGTGCTCATTAATCAAACGATGCAAGGAAGTGCTGGTGAAAAGTGGTGAAGTTGTAATTAAGAGCTTAATTAAAAATTGTGTTGTTTTCTTAATTCACGACAGCGGCTGACATTTGTTCTGAGTTTGGGCGCCAATTTGTTTGAAGTAAAAAAATGGTTTTATCTGTTACGTTGTCAGTTTGTTGTTGATGTCCGAATTTGTTTGAGAACTGTGTGAAAGCTTTTTGGCGGGAATGTCAACAAGGAACATTTATCGATCGATTTAGTTGAGTGAAGAAGTTTTTATCGTTTTACAAGCTCTACTGGATGGTACTCGTTTATTCTGGTACAATGGGAGTTCAGGTGCCACTGAAACTTAGTTTGAGCCTGAAGGTGTGGTTGGCATCCTTCTGGGAGTAGCGTGGAGTTTGCTGTTAAAGGCCAAATGGCGGGAAGCGTTGAAAGTCTAAGCCAAATGCCGAGGAGTATTGAAAGTCGTCGCAGCCATCTTGGCCGGATCGGATCATAGGAATGTAGCGAATTGACTTCTGGCTTAGCGTAGAGTTGCCTTTAATCGGATGCTGTGACTCACAAAACAGAAGAGGTGTAGGAAAGGCCTCGCTCCTCGCCATAGGGATGTGACTGCTCCTTAAGACAAAATCTTAATTAGAACTTGGTATGACTTAATTCATACATTCTTAAGCAGTCTGTTCTGGGTAGCAAGGTCGGATGACATGAAAAATTTGGAGACAACGAACAAACTAAAATATTAAGAGTATGCTCCTCGAAATGAGCTCTCATACGGTGGTTAATTTTATCATAATGTATACTCGTAAGATATCTTTACCCTTACGGATGATCAGGCAGCGCTTAAGGTTTTGAAATCAGTCTCATAAACTCCAAGACGGTGATTGATTGCTGCACACTCTCATTTGCTATGACTGTGCTGAATCTGAGTCCATAGCTTCTTGCTACGCTTTTAGATAACTGCAGAACTGATGAATGAATGACTATGGTGTCCTTATCTTAGGAAAACATATAGCCACATGTGTGATCAAACTACATAGGGACGCGATCCATTTGATCATCCAAGGATGCTCTGACCACATCCTCTGCTACATTTAAAAACAAATATGGACCCTCCTTGACGACAATTGCTCTAGCTGGCTGCTATCCCTCAAAAGATTAGTTGGGAGTTTTAACCGGAGTATTAACCGGACACTGACTTGCGGAGTGCGCGTTTGTAGACTAGGTCATAATAATAAAAATTGGGAGGCACTACAGCCCACAACGGACCAGGGCCTCGCTTTTACAACAACTACTCGTGTTGTGCATGTTACTGTTCTCTCACGAGTAGAAGGGACTTACAGTTCTCACTGACTCCGAACGGCGAGATTTGGGAAGCTTTTCATAGACAATTGATACTCTTTGAGTGTTGTCAGTAAGTCGAAAGAGGTGGTGCCGTGAAAAAATGCGAGGTGTCCCGTCAGGGAATCGAACTCAGACTTTCTGCGCGGTGGTCTACGCACTTACCACTATGCCACGGGGACTATTAGGTATTCCCATGAAAAATTAAGTCGAAGCTGTAAGGACGAGGAAGACCCAGAAACCGTCATACAGCTACTTTGCAAATACCCACAATACCTGTCTGTCGAAATTTCGGGCGTGAAGCAAACTGTCGGTTTCAAAATAACCATTCCTAATTAGCTGTTTCCAGTCACCCAAACCAAGTTCACTAACATCTGTGATCTCTTAGTCTTAATACAGGAGGTTCGGTTTTCCTCTTCTCCTCGAACCTACTAGCTGGGATTTGAAAACCCTCTTAGCTGCATTGTTTTTTGCTCATTCGTTCGATGTGGCCGAGCCTACGAGTATATGTCCTTCAGACTACATCCACATCTTGATGCAGGAATTAAAGCTCGCGTTTGTATTTTCTCCTTCATTCGGCCTCCTTACAGATAGGATCGTATATTCGCCGTAGAATTTTTCTCTCAGAGGTTCTTATAATCCGTTCAGACTTTTCGCTTATTATCCATATGTGGGTACGCATGACAAGACTGGCAGAATAAGCGTGTTGTAAATCATGATCTTGTGGTCGCCGTAGCGTAATGGGCAAGTGCGTCGATCGTCGCATGCCAAGGTCCAAGGTTTGATTCCCGGACGCAACACATCGCATTTTTTTCACGGCACCACATTTTCGAGATGCTGACAATATTCCAAGAAAACTTGTTGTCTATGTCTCGTCGTTCATTGTCTATTTCTCGCGTCGGCAAGAAACTGTGGGTCCCTTCTACTTGTTAAAGAACAGCATCACGCACAGCATGAGTAGTTGTTTTAGAAGCTAGGCCCTGGTCCCTTGTGGGCTGTAGTGCCACTCAATTATTGTTATTGGTAAAACATGATCTTAGTCCTTCGCGTTTGGAACTTTGAACCTAGCGGCTTAGAAAACCCGAAATAGCATCAGTTGCCAAGGGTAATTCTACGACGGCTAAGCTAAGATGGCCTTTACAGAGTTTGCAAACAACTACCTCCATAGCTACCCTAAAATTTGTCGAGAGTGGACTTTTTTTCCAAGATGGTGTATGACGGCTGGACTTTTGCTCGACATAATTGAATCATTGACCGTAAGACCAACTCGATCCTCCTGTTCTCCAACTGCTGTGAAAGCCACGAGAAGCGGAACGATTTCCATACTATCTGCTTACTCCGGCAGTTGGACTGATTTGAAGAAGATAGTGCCTTTCGTGTTGACATCTGCTCTCCAAACTATCCTCTCCAGTACGAGATCGAGGAAATCACTCGAAAGCACATCTTCTTGCCGAAGTCCGACGCAGGTTACGAATGTCAGAAGAACATATGACTTAAAAAAAACAACACTTGATGTCTGGGTTCACTTTAAATGTCTTCCTTCCGCAAGACTTCACCAATCCCTGCATCAAGTGTAGCTTTAAGAGCCTGCGACGAATGAATGGTCCTCTCTGCGAGGAAGGCAAATGGAGGAGAAAACACAACCGCGAAGTGTTCCAAGATGTGGATGTAGTTCGAAAGGCAAAAAAACGTCGACTACCGTGGCTCAGCCACATCGAGCGAATGGACAACAAGGCTCCAACTAAGAGGGTCTTCGAATACCAGCTTCTGAGGTTGAGAAGGAGCCGAAGGCTGAACCGCCGGTATAGAGACAAAGGAATGGCGGACGTTAGAGAGCTTGGTCTTGGCAACAGAAAGCGGCGTGCCCGGGAGAGTCATACATACATTGCTTTGAGTTTCCAGTTTTTGAATAGAACTGATTTTAGACAAGTTGAAGAGCAACGGGCAGTTACACGATTCAAGCGTATACACAAATCAAAACCCTTTCTTACATATGAAGGACCATCTATGGCGTCAAAACGCTTTTGTTAAGGTTTTTCAGTTTCCTCGTATCTCTGTGGAACAACACGTCAATGTGATAATCGACAGTCACCCTTAAGTCAACCTCTACTTCGATTGGTTTGGAACTGAATTCATATAAGGGGAGTGAGAGACTTTCTTCGACCACTAGGGCCAGCGTTTAATACTTGGCAGTGCTAAAGCCTCCAAGATGTTGTGTCTAAGACAATCACAAAATTAATTCTCTGTCAGTTTCACTGATAAAACTGTCATTCATAAGGAAGATACTAAAATCTTATATGTTGGGTCCCTCTTTCGTAGATTTGGAAGAATTTGTTGAAAGGATTCGGTGCATTAGAAGATATTCATTTAGAAGCCGACTTTCCTGCGAAAGGTTCTAAAAGCTTCCTGCCCAGAAGAATGCCCATTGTTCCTTTCGAGCGTTCACTCATAACCAGAACATTCAATTCCAGTGGAAATAATCCAAAATCCACAAATTTCGATCAAATTCAACTTTCGGTAGCGGCATCCTTTTCCACGCCACTCCACAGTCACCCAACTCCACCAGTTAGGCGGCGGCTGCGGCGGCTTTCTCTGTTTACACAAGCAACCTGTCCACTCGTCACACTGCCTGTACTCGCAGTTATTTCGAAGCCAATCCCGCCGAGCGCTACGCGGTGGCATGAATCACTGGCGTCGTAGACGAAACCTCTTTCTTTCAAGAACAACTTTACAGTCCTCTCACCTCGTTCATTGCAGTCGGCCACTCAACGGAGGTCCCAAGGCGAGGCACCGGTATGTGTGCGACGGGCTCGCTCTCCACTGAGGTGTTTATAAGTGTCGAACAAGAAGTGAAAGAAATCCGAAAAAGTCTTGAACCAATCACTCAGTTATCCGAACTGGATTTCTTGCGATGACAAAAAGCAGGCGCCGCCACCACCTCCTCTAACTGAACGTCCCAGAGATGATTGCCCAAGACTGCCATTCCGCGGCAAGAGTTTCTCATGAAAATCGAAACCGACTCCATTTGAATTGCTAAACCGCTCGCACACAGCGCATTAACTTTGCGTGCCGGCGCTAATTAGTTCTTCAAATTAGACTTTGGCCATTGCACCAGAGCCATTAGGAAGCAGTGCATTGACGTCCGCATTGAGAGGCTTCCTTTAACCTCGCGCCGATCCGCGGCCGCACTTACTTAACTCCCATTTGCATCGCGTGCAGAGCATTGTGTTTGTTTTGCCCACCCTGTGGCTGCATCTGATCGAAAGGGAAATTCCGCGAAACAACAAAGCACTGGTTACATGCATGCTGCGTTACACGATGTTTCCCTTCCTCGGGGCTCATCACAAACGCAAACACACGCGCACACACACACATGCCGACTAAATCATCATTTTTTCAGTGATGGGTTTTTTGGGGCAAATTGAATTTTTGGTGAATAGAAAGAGCGATTCGAATAAATTAACGGAACGAGACGAATAAATGTTTAATTGGTGAATTGAAATTTTGGCTCTTTGTTTTCGGACGGAAAGAGAAATTTCCATTAAATAGTGTGCCAGTGTATAATTTATGCGCTGGTATGTGTCTGCTGGGGCTTTTGAAATAGGTTTTCCACACAGCGAGAAAGGAGCCGTCAGCAGTGTTGGGATTTCGAGAAATTGTAATATTATGCATGTACATCTGCTTAAGAGCACACTGAACCAAAAATTCATTTCAACTGCTGCTGCCGCTGCCGCTGCGGCTGGCTGATGTCTTCATTCTGTTTTGATCTTATGGCCTTCAGCTAACTGTATCTGCTTTGATTGGTTGAAAGGAGAAAAAAAAACTTTCTTACGATCAGAACTGACTCTTTGCTGATCGGAAATTGGTACTGCTCAAGACCGGTGGGAGGGGAGGGGGTTTGTTTAATTCTTTTTTCTGCTGAATTTTGACTGCTGAATTATGGAGTTTATTGCTTGGAATTTTTGTGAATTACTGGCTTGTTGAGAGGCGATCACAGGCAAAATTTATTCTATTGACGGTTAACAGAGATTCCGGAAATCTATGTCAAGTGCTTTTTTCTTTGTTGGCAAGTTCTCTAACTGCTCGAGGTGAGGAGTCAGTCAGATCAGGGAGATGTCCGGATTCAAAGTTAGAAATGATCTAAAACCAAGGGGATCTGCTGGAGTTACGCATGTTAAGGAGCACTTCATCCTGGGGTAACGGCTGCCGTCAAATGTGTCAAACAGATTGATGCTAGTGCCGATGCAGCGATTGTTGAAGGAAATGAAAATCATTCGTTTTCATTTGGTCGGTCTTGAGGTGAGTCTACCTCTGACTTTTTGCCCTCAAAAAAATCCACTTGTTACCCACTGTAAAAATCAGTTGTAAAAGCGACTTCGTTTCGTACCGAACGGACCAAAATTTCACATGTCAATGTGCCCTTGCCAGTCAGTCTGCCAGTCTTCTTTAGAATTCTAAATCAGTCCCGTCTAGTTGTTAGCCAACAATAAACTTTTGCGAGTTGTTCTTGTGCTGACAATGCTTGAAATTACACAGTTTTGTAATTGTTTCGAAAGATTTCAACATTCGTTGTCTGAAACGTCACAAGCTACCATTCTTAAACCACTGAAAACATGCGCTTCTAGAAGTAGGCGTCATGTTTTAGGAGCAGCTAATTAAGCAATAAACTGAATGCGTACGAGTTGCACTCGAACACAAAAGGTTTCGTTTCTTAATTGACAGCAAATATCCAAGTACGCGTTTAAACTAAAAATTGCCTGATATCTAAAGAGTGATTTTTTAGCTATTATCTTTTTGGCAACACTGGTTTAAACAGCTGCCGCACGTTTCGTGTTTTGATTCACTGTCACACATCTTCATCTCTCATCTTCAATCGTCTTACAAACGAAGAACGCTTGCAAATTATTGAATTTTATTATCAAAATGCGTGCTCTGTTAAGAAAGTTCATTGCGCGCGTCTTCCATTTTATGGTCAGTTCATTTTTGGCTCAATGGGTACGTAAATAAGCAGAATTGCCGATTTTGGAGTGAATATCAGCCAGAAGCATTACAAGAGCTGCCAATGCATCCAGAAGAAGTCATAGTTTGGTGCGGTTTGTGGGCTGTTGGCATCATTGGACCGTACTTCTTCAAAGATGATGCGAATCGTAATGTAACTGTGTGGTGAGCGCTACCGTGAGATGATCCAACTTTTGTTTTTTTGCTCAAAATGCAAGAGTTTGACTTGCATGACTTGTGGTTTCAACAAGACGGTGCCACATGCCACACAGCACACGTAACAATGGACTTATTGAGAGGCGAGTTCGGTGAACATTTTATTTCACGTTCGGAACAGGTCAATTGGCCGCCTAGATCGTGCGATTTAACACCTTTAGACTATTTTCTGTGGGGCTATGTTAAAGCTCATGTCTATACCGTCAAGCCCGCTTCAATTGACGCATTGGAAAACAACATTGAAGCATTTATTCGTAAGATACCGGCCGAAATATTGGAAAGAGTTTGCCAAAATTGGACTAAGCGGATGGATCATTTGAAGCGCAGTCAAGGCCAACGTCTGCATGAAATAATCTTCAAATATTAATATTAAATATTAAAAAGATTTCATGCACTTTCCTGAATCTTATGTGTTTTTTTTTTTTGAAAAACTTTCCTATAGATTTTACAAAATCACCCTTTAGAAGAACTTATTTAACTGGAATATGTCTTAGTGGTCGACATATTGTAAGTCCGTCGTAAGTCGCTAATGGTCTCATATGATTGGTTGATTTCGAGATTGAGCAGCTGGAACTCCTTAAAGGCACCACTCCTTGGAGTTACTGACACCACTCAATTTCGTCAGCTTTTCTACTTGTAGTTAAGGACTTCGTCTACCTAGGCTTTGCGGTAAATACGGACAACAATGACAGTACCGAAATCAAACGCAGGATAACTCTTGTCAATCACTGCTTCTTTGGTTTCAAGGGGCAGTTGGCTTTGTATAACAGCTTGATCGTCGCAGTCCTCCTTTACGGCCCAGAAATCTGGACGCTATTAACAGCGGATGAGGGAGCCCTTAGTCTTTTCGAGAGAAAAGTTCTGCGTGCGAGTTTTGGTCCTGTTTGCGTTGATGGCATCTGGAGGATAAGATTCAACGACGAACTTTATAGGCGACATGCGCCTAGTCAAGTGTCTTCGGATACAACGCTTAAGATGGCTTGGCCATGGACATGGCCCGAAAAGTATTCCAATCCTAGCCGTGGGACAACGCAACAGAGGACGGCCTAGGCTAAGGTGGCGCACACAATTGGAGAAGGACCTCAACCAACTTGGAGTGCACAACTGGCGGCAGCTGGCGAAAGATTGTGCTAGCTGGAGAGGCATGTTAGTTGAGGCCCAGGTCCACCCCAGACTGTAGCGCCACAAAAAAAGAAGAAGAATGACCCTAAGCACACAGCTAGAAAAGTCAAGGAATGGTTACTGTACTGTGCCCCGAGATAGTTGTATTCTCCTCAACAGAGTCCAGATTTAAACCCAGTTGAGCATTTGTGGGACTTCTTAGAGAGTTGCAGTTGCACAGCCACACAATAACTTCAAGGGCTACACTCAAGGAAGTTCTGATAATATAATGGAATAGGGTACCCGAAGATTTAGGCCAGAAGCTGATTTGTTCAATGTTGCGTGGAGGTCCAACAACCTACCAGGAACCTACTGCGACGTAATCATCCATTTTGTTAGCAGGAGTACGATGAGTTTTGTCGCTTGAAAGCACGATTTTGCGTTATACTTACGTAATCTCTGCTTTTTTTATTACAATTCTGAAATGTAAGTCATTTTTTAACATACACGGTTGGTACTGAAAACGAACATTTTTGAACGTCGTACGATGATTTATGTTGGGCAGTGTATGTCTTTAGAGAGGAGAATAACACTACAGAGCACCTTCTTTGGCATTGTCCTGCCTTTGCACGGATAAGAGAAATTTTTTGTGCTCACTGGATGAGACCTAATGATGTAGAGTACCGTGCTACCGAAGCGCCTGCCGGTATTGCAGAACAATGAATCAGTTTGTTAGGTCAAATTGGTCTAGTACAGTGTTACGACAATGTTTATACGAAGTTGGCTTTTGTCCTTGTACATTCATTTAAAGTAGACATATCCTGAAGCTCTATTGATTAAAAAATAACAATGCATTCAAAAGCTGCCACAGACTGTTCCCTTAAACAAGAATGTACTTACGTCCTTAGAAATCTCAGGTAGATATAATTCCCTCAGAGGTCCTTGTAATCCCTGTAAGCTCGTCACCTTATCCTTCAGTGGCAGTGATCCAAGGCAGGTCACGGCAAAGCTGCACGTGGCATCCTTCGCCACGTCCGTGAACATTCGTTCGATTTGCGCCTGCACACTGTTACTAATCCGCCGCACATCCTTTTTCATTGTCTCTGTAACAGCCTTCGGTTCGCTCTGCTCCTCCAGCAGTATCGACCTTGCACTCTCGCCCGCAGTGCTGGCCAACTCACTGCGGCCGTACATGATGATGGATCGGGTGCGGTGCGAACCGCGAGGATCATCCAAGCGGTTGCTCCGAATAGATCTGAAAAAAGATAAAAAAAAACAAATCTGATTAGTTAGAGTTTTTTTGGGGAAGGGCTGGGAAAGGAGATACAATCTCCCAGCTAATGACTCCCATTGGACATGGTCGTGCATCCGTTCATTTCCCTTGGGAACGCTCTGAAGTGTTGACAATTTTCAAATTAGGGAAGTGTGTCAGTCTGAATGTGATACCCTCCTAATGAGCTCATTAGGCAGTCCTCCCCCCAGTGGTAGCGGCGCATTAGTCAAAGCGTCTGTGACAAGTGATAAATGAACTCTGTCGGCGAAGTTCTAAAAATTCGCTACGTCTGAAGTGGGTCAGGTGTGTGGCGGGATTTTTGCAAAACTAATGCAAAAGAGACTTGACGGCTTCTAATGCTGAGCACGGTCTCATAAGCAATCTTCCGGAGGAAGCGGCTGATCTCTTGATACAGTGATACAGTTTGAAACGGTGGAGTTACTTTCACTCGACGCCACAACACCGTCTTGTAACGAAGAAGAGAATTCCGTTTGCGCGTGTTTGAGTTGACGATCGTGACAATAATCCCGGTGCGTGATGAAAGATCGTCACTTGTCTGTGGTGGACGCGATGTAACGCGTCTTTTGTTTCGATTGGTGATGAAATCGATTCTTTTCAAAACGCATCACCCAGATGGAAATCAATCAGAGGGCAAACAAAGGGCAGAAGCTTTCTTTGAATGGTGAATGGGACAGCGAGTGGGTTGAATGTGGTGACACTGGGTTCCATTCGGATGAAACACCTGGTAAGCGGCATCGGCCTTTTCACAGGTTGACGTGTGTGGGCTGCAGAAGTTCGATAAGCAAGTGTGGTTTAATAGGGCTTTAGGCCAAATGGGGCAAAAAGTGCTGTTAATGGTGCGATAACAAGAGACTCAAACGATCTAATGCGGTGGCTGGCGCTTAGAAGGAAAACGATTGTCAAAGATGTCATGATGTAGATGGAATTGTTGAAAGGAATTGAAATTTGGTCCCGAAATGAAAAAAAGGGTAAAATTACACTCACGCGTAGATGGTTTCGTTTTGACATTTGTTACAACCAATTAAAAGCGTTTACTAACCCTTGGGTGATATTAAATTTGTATTGAGTGGGTATTAATCCAGAATACGCTTAAGTTCTAACACCAATCATTTTACCAAAATTGAAATCAAGGCACATGTGTCTACATCAAAGGTCAGAGTTATTTGCATTCTTCAACATTCACTCCAAGGTACATAGAGAGTAGGGAAGAATAGGAGTTCTCTTAAGACTATTTTAGTAACCGATTGCAGCACTAGTGACTTTCACGGGTCTATCAAAATGGTCCACGTACCGTATTCTAGAAAAATTCTCGAAAAATTATATCAGGACTCCAGAAAATAAGCAGTATTGTCACCAAGTGAAAAGAGTTGCAAGATATTCAGTCCAGCAATTGAAGTAACATATGCACGCCCTTTATAACTACGTCATTGGCTATGTCAACTGTGTTCTTTCTATTTTCGCGGACAAATTTTAGATTCCTGGAAGAAATTGCTTTTTGTTTTTAGGACAGAAATATGAAACGTAATAAAAGTGTCTAAACTGTCTTTACAAATCATCTGTGGGAAAGATAGGTACTGCACAAATTTTTCAGTCTTCTAGTGAGCCTGAGACAGTCTTGTCAGCTCTCAGTCCCTTTAGCTTCCCTTGCTGAGATGGGGAACCTTGCGACTTTTGTCTATTGTTTTTATTCTGTTTTATAAATTTCGGACACTTTACGCCCTAAAGGCCAGAACGGCAAACAAGGTTGTTTTGAGTGTATGGTGGGATTAAAAGAAAATGGTGTGTTATGAGCTGTAAGACCGGTCTACGCGGTCAATTCGATCCTCTATTGCGCACAACTCCACCCTTTAAATATAGCATTTGAGAAAGAGCCAACAGGAATGGAGATATCTTCCATCATGACAACGCTAGGCCACACACATCCCTGATGACCAGGAACAAATTGACGTAGCTTCGTTACGAAGATTGAGAAATATCCATCGTATATCCAGGACCTTGCGTCCTCTTATTACCATTTGTCTTAGCCTCTTCAAGACTGTCTTGATGGCTCAAAATTGGCCAACCGAAAAGCCGCTGAAGATGCCTTGGCTAAGGTTTTTCTGAACTGCAGATGGCTTAAAGTGATGAATCTACCCATAAGATGGTGAAGGATCAAATGGCAAAAGTGATTTGATTTTTTTTTTCAAAAATATACTAAGTAGGCTGTTAATTCTGTTATTAGATTGTTTCCTTAGCTGATGGCCTAAACGTGATTTCCTCAATAGATCCACTCGCATAGCAGTTGATCACCTTACAACACACTGCTTGAAAGGTTGACGTGCAAGAATGATCAAATCTCTGCAACTGACACTTGCAGAAGTTGTATGAGCAGGCGGGTATCCTGTCATCCATGAAGATTTCAGATCTCAAAAAGTTGAAGTTTACATTCTAATTTAAGGCTTCTGTTAGTTTTCCTACGAGGAAAGGCGAATTAAACTTGGCATCGTAATGGAGTCATTTTCAATCATCCACTTAATGAACGCGGATATTAAAAGTAACCAGTTGTGACAGATGAGTGTACATACACGTACGAGTATATACGAGTATGCGCGTTTTTTCTGACAAGTGACGTTTTAATTAAAAATGAGTCTGGTCTAAAACAAACCGGTTTCCGTACCAGCATCTGCCATGTCGCGCACATTCACTGTCCAAATTGATGGCTACCTCTTCGACTTGTAAGCATTAAGTGGCCGTTGGACTGTCCCCCCGGTTAAGAGTTGATTGGACAAAATTATGGAGAACTAGTATGCAGTTTCTTGCATATTTTGTACATTTTCAACTAATAACAGAGGTCGTGGCTATGAGCATGGGGTGTGAGCTGGCGACAAGTGCCAAAAACAGCAGGCATCCAGGCAGGGTTCTTGACGAATTTTGATTGTCAAATCACGTAAGAATGTCTCTATATAGCATAGGACTGGTAAAGATTTAGATTTGAGCTAGATACATATATAAGGTTGTTAAATATCTCCTTTCTGTCTTTTTGTCTTTAAAATTTTCCGGCTATGTACAAAGCTCGTATCTGGCAATACATCATTTGAAAGGTCTTGACATAACCTACAAACTGACGCTATGCGTGATTAGTTTGGATATTCCGTTCAACAGTTATAGACGTGTAAACATGGAGTTCACTAACGCCGAAATTCGCGCTATTTTAAAGTTTTCCTTCGTTAAATGCAAATCCGCTAGAGAAACTTTCGGTGAGATTAATGGTTAAAGGAGGCGATCGACCAGAAGCGTCCAGAATTGGCCAACAGTAAGGGTCAGTACAACGCCCGACCACACACTTGGTTGATGGCTCGTCGGAAGCTACGGAAGCTCAGATGGGAGGTTATATCGCATCCACCATATAGCCCGGACATAGCGCCAAATGACTACCACCTGTTCTTGTCCATGGCGAACGCCCTTGAGGGTGTGAAGTTGAACTCCAAAGCGGTGAAAAGTGGCTGTCCGAGTTCTTCGCAAATAAGGAGGGGGGGCCCCTACGAGGGGTATTATGAATGAATTATGCCGTCTAGATGGAAACAGGTTATCGAACAAATCGGCGCATATTTGAACTAAGGCCGACCACACTTTTTATGAAGCATTGAGTGAAGAGCAAAAGAGCGGAAGGGAGATATTTGACAACATTATATTAAAGATTATATTAGTGGGTGGTCGCCGTGGGGTAATGGGTAAGTGCGTCGACCCACACGCAGAAGGTCTTGGTTCTATTCCCAGTCGGGACACCTCGCATTTTTTTACGCCACCACCTCTTTCGGGTTCCTGACAACACTCAAAGAGTATCAATTGTCTATGAAAATCTTCTCAAATCTCGCCGTTCGGAGTCAGCAAAAGCTGTAGTTTCCTTCTAATTGTGATAGAACAGTAGCACGCACAACACGAATAGTTTGCATTAGAAGCTAGGCCCTGTTCCCTTGTGGGCGTTAGTGCAACTCAATTATTATTATTCATACATATATTAGTGGAGGTTAGGGGTAGACTATGTAGCTTTGCTCATCGAAGTGTCTTTCGGTTTCTTTTGGTGATGTACACTTTTTGAACTCCTTTCTTCTTTCTCTCTCTCCCTTTTTAGGCATTCTTCTTTTCCTATTTTTTGCTACGTTCCTACTAGTTTAGGCATAATTTTACATTGTAGATAGCATTCCGTTTTGCATGTATCATGTGGTCAATGCCAAAACTTAATGTTTCTAAAATACTCAGTAGTTCCAAATCTATGACCGACCGACATGTAGGGACACGAGCCGGGAAACGTATATTAAGCGCTGTGTACGCTGAGTACAAATTAATTCGTTTTCTTGTGTTCATATTGAAAAAAACGTAAAAAACTCCAACACTTAAGGTATTGTCATTGCATGTCCCCTATTTTTTTTGGTAATTTTCGAACACCAACTCTATAAAACGAGTCCCCTTTGCCAACGATCCAATCATTGAGCCATTCTTTGATTTCTTTAAAAGACCCGAAACGGTAACCCCTAAAATCGTTTTGCATCCGTCAAAGAGGCAAGTAGTCAGAAGAAGTAAGGTCTGAAGAATACGGCAGATGGAGTGATAGCGTTTCCAGATAATTTTAGACTGCTACAGTCAAGTGGGGCCGAACTCTATCATGTAGCACAATCACCTTCTCAAGCCTTTTGGTCATATCTGGTCATTTTTTATGCAATGCACGGCTCAAACGCAGTCGTGGTCGATAATTTTTCATAAATGATTTCGCCCGGTTTTAGAAGCTCATAGTACACCACATCCATCTGGTCCCACCATTGCAGAGTATGACCTGTAAGCCGTGGACTGTTTTTTTGGCGTTGATGAAGACGATGATGGAACGGGTTGACAAGGCTTTCCATAGTCTTTTTTTCTTCTTGGGGTTATCGTAGTATATCCAGTTTTCATTTCCAGTCACGATCTATTTCAAAAGTCCCTTCTTTTGTTGTCTTTCAAGAATCAGTTTCGAGGTGAAAAATCGCCTTGCGATATCTCTCGGTTTCAACTCATACGGCACTCAATTTCCTTGCTTTTGAATAAATCCAAATTTCTCTATCCGGACGGAAATTGTTTGCTGAGTCACTGCCAACGGTTCTGCGAGTTTACTTTGTGTTAACGGATAGGATCTTGGTCCAGTAGGGGCTCCAATTTCACACTTGTTGAGCTGTCCAAGACGTTCTTTGTTTTTGACGATAACATCACCACTTCTGAGGTATCGAAGCCACTCTCTGCTTAATGTATGGGCCGGAGAAAAGTCACCATAAACTTCAACAAGCATTCAATGGGCTTTAGCTGCACTTCTCTTCCAGTTAAAAAAGAAAATCAAGCCTGTCCGCAAATGTTTTATATTTAAGACCGAACATTTTTGAAGGGCCAAAAACCAACGTTGTTATCTTAAACAGACGCAGATGCACACTTATTATTGTTAACAGATGTCACACCTTTCCAATTAAGTAGTCCAAGGCCAAGATCAGCCAGAACTTTCAGATGGTGTCATCTTTTGAAAACGGAATTAATTTGTACACCTAACCACAACCTAAGACCCAATAACTGCCACTTTTGAAAATGTTTAAAAGTTTCAAATAAGAAATATTGCTGTGTACATGCAGCTGGATCGTCTGTGCCATCATTGGCAGCCTACCCAACCCCACATAAAGGACAACACCCGGCAAACATTCCTGCGTCCTCCTCATCTTTCACTTGCCGACACTGCAACTAGGCGTATCACTTGTCAAACCTATTCCACATCGAACCACTTTTACGCAACCGTCTCTGCAATTAGTTGGCAAAATAAAAATATGAACTGTTCTCTTTCTCTTCCCGCACATATGATGAAACCAGTGATTACATAAAGCAACCATCGCCCCGCTAGCAACCTGCCCAGCGACGGCGGGAATGGAATGGAACTTCGAATTGTATCCAATCCCAGTCGACAACAGGCGCTCAGCCCACCGGGAAACGGCAAAAGCGTGTTATTACAGACGCTCCACCATCATTTTCAACGCCCCAAGAAGTGTGCCAATACGGCAACATTCATCGCCTCATTAGATCGACAGAACTTGCATTTCCTGACCGCGAGCCGAGAGGCCCACTTCTGATGCAGATGAGCGGCAGCGGCCAGCCAACCGGTAGTGAGCGCATAAAAGCCAGCCAGTAATGGAGGTTAATTGGATTTTCCCCATATCTCCGCTCTCGGATGTTTGTCCAGAATTTCAAATTCGCGCAGTTATTCGTTTGTGCCCAGTGCTGGCCATCTGTTGCGCCGGTCTGTCATCGAATACCTGACGATACAAAGTTGCACGAGGCTCTCGGGTCTCGGATGGAATGGAGAGGAGCGTGTGTATCGTGGATTGCCGTCCAGACGTGTCCACATCGGACCCTTGGCCAGCCATCAGAAACAAACGAATTCAGTTCAATAATTTGTCAGATTTGAATTAATTACCGGAAAGTCCGGCGCGTCACTGATTGAAAAAGATTCTGGCGCATGTGGCCGGCTGCGGCCGGAATGTGTGTCAAATGGAAATGAGATATTGGGAACGGATCTTCGTTTGCTAGCGGTTAATAAATTTATGCAGTAACGTTTCTGTTGTCTGCCAGAACTACGCACAAAAATAGGTGATCAACAACGGTATTTGTAAACAAATTTAAATATTTCGTTCGATGACTACTACTAGTCGTCGTCTTTGTTGCGATGGTGGCGGCGGCAGTCTTAGGTGGCGGCAGTCTATTAGAACGAGGATGACCTGGGGATTGGACTAAATGAGTCATCTAAGGCGCGACGGCTTTTGGGAGGTGCATTTAATTTTATGTATCTGCTTTGTGGAGAATGCTTGTTTTGTGTGGACTTGGTCGTTATGGTCGATATTTAAATCTAAAGCCGCCAGGCAAGTCTGGGTGGAGAAGGTGTTCTGTCTCGTGGCATCATCAATCTTCTGGCGGCCAGCTGTGGTTTGGTGTGAACGTGGAACAAATCTTTTCAGCTATTGGGATGCGTTAATGGTTTTGTTGAGTTGCAGAGACTGAGGAACACACAACTTAATAAGTAATGTTGATGAGATGCTTAGACTGGATGCAACAACAGAAAAACGAACATTTTGAAAACTGGACAATTTATTTCTGAGACTGGCCTCCTTTTAGCTTTATCAACTTGACCCAACGATGCTTTAAGTTCTTAAGCTCGTTTGGAAAATACGTTTTTCTGTGGGCTTTCGTGGGGCGATAACCCTCTCAATCGATTCAAGTTTCTACTTGGTAGTTGATTTTTTCAAGTTCGGAAAGAAAAAGCAGTAATGCGAGTCTTAATCTGGGAAATACAGTGGACTGGGCAGCAGTCCATAGCCTGCTTCGATCAAAATGGTCGTGGGGACAGCGACAAAGGCTTAAGCTGGTTGCCATGCGGTCAGCGGCGCGGCGGTGGTGTAAACTGGTTGTCATGATTGACGAGCGTACTCTCCTGAGCCAAATGGGTCGTTTTTTTTTTTAATTCAGCGTTCAATCGACTCAAGAACTTGTCGTTCTAGAGCCCTGTCATCGTTTCTCCCCTTCTCCAGATAGTTGATGTCGATCACACCTTTCCAATCTCAGAAAACCGTGGCCATTACATTTCAGTTCGATAGGGCAGTGTTTTCCTTGTGCACGGAGCGCGTCATAGATGAAGTCCATGGTTTCGTATATTTCTTGGTCTCTGATGATTCCTTGGCAGTCACTCAATGATGACAACATAGCAAACGCTGTTTTGAAGAGATCTCTCAATATGTTCGGGGTGAGCAAACTCGTCACCAATCGCGCAGAAACCTTAGCCCACGCGGTCTTTTGAGAAACCTACTGTCTCAGCTATTTCTCGCACGTTCAACCGGTTGTCTGCCAATACCAGACACTGGATCTTTGTCACATTACCCGGCGTGCTAGTCGTTTTGGGGACGTCTGAACTTGGCCCATCAAAGACCGACGTGTGACCACTCATTAGGCCAAATTTTGATAGTCAGAAAGAGGGTCCCTATACACATCAATCAAGAATTTGATTTCGTTGCGGGATTTTCCCTTCAAGAAATGAAATCGAATCATTGACAGTAAATGGTCTTTTTGCTATTTTCCAAAAATCTGAAATAAAGTGCGCTTCTACATCCGACCAAA
Source organism: Eristalinus sepulchralis (assembly GCA_944738645.1). Taxonomy (NCBI): domain Eukaryota; kingdom Metazoa; phylum Arthropoda; class Insecta; order Diptera; family Syrphidae; genus Eristalinus; species Eristalinus sepulchralis. The sequence continues at coordinate 76,588,756 of OX122882.1, forward strand.
ACAAAACTTCGAATCCGATTTGGCTGACATTTTGACAGCGCTAAAAATTTACTTACTCCTCAGACCGCCCTCGCATATGATAGCAGAAAGGTTAAGTGCCTTCTAACACATGAAAAGATTTGCAAGACTGTAACAGTTAAAAAACCGCGTGTTATAGTTGTTCCAGCAGCACCCGACCATGCAGGGAATTTTCCTACTTTAAAAGTCTGTTGATGCGGAAGTTAGTCGACGGGATAGGCTGAGAAACGCGACATTGCATGGGGATCTCAAAATTGGGGAGCTACTTTTTCTGTATACTTCGCCACGTGGTACGGATGTCCCCTTTAGCACGACTTCCGAGGTATGCCTTAGACGCAATTCCATCGAGTAGGCGACCGTTCACCAGGCAGTTGGATCAAGTCCATAATCTCTCGCCTGGTTGCGCTTGGAAATAGCTCCAAATGAGTTCTCTCCTACATTCATTGCCCCCTAGGCTCCATTAGTCGAATATGTGATGATGATTTTTTACACAATCTTTTATATTGTTAAAAAACATGAGGAGGTGAAGAAGCTTGCTTTGATACAGTATTCCTAAATGTATTTTTTTGGAAAATTTAATATTAATCAAACGCAACTGGGGGTTTTAGCTTAGTTTCCTTGGAAGTCCTATACACATCATAACGTCTAAAGATTCAGCCGTCAAAATCCACGTTTTAACTATCGAATCAATCAGAAGTGAGATTAATGATTTATATTGAGCTTGAAGCTTCAAATCAAAAATATTCGGAGCATAAAAATTCTGTGTTCAAATTCCAGTAAACTCTAAGATTCCTGATTCTTGTGCTTTTCGTTATTTTATTGGCAGAAGTTTTGAATCAATTCCCTTGGCAAGGCGGTTACTTTTGTCCTGTCTGATAATGGAAATAAAAGCTGCTCAAAAATATCCCTTATTGATTTGGCAGGGGAAAACATGAACTTCACTAAAAGCGGATAAGGACGCCCTCTTTTATTTTGCGAGAGAAAAGTTATGCGGGCGATTTTTGGACCTGTTTGCGATGATGGGGTCTGTAGGAGAAGATTCGACGATGAACTTTATACGCTGTACGCCGGCATGTGCCTGGTCGAGAGTCTTTGGATACAACGCTGAAGATGGCTACGCCATGTAGCGCGTAAAGACATCACTGCTCCGGCCCGAGCACCTTTGAATCCCAGCCATTGGGGCAACGCAACAGATTACGGCTTAATTTCAGATGGCGAACATAAATGGAGAAGGACCACAACCAGTTTGGAGTGCATCATTGGAGGAAGCTGGGGAGAGATCGTGCTACCTCGGGAGACATGTTGATTAAGGTCTGTCCTTGACTGTAGAGCCAGTAAAAGAAGAAGAAGAAGATTTTGCGGGCGTATTGTAGTAGTGGGTAAATGTGTGGAATTGTTTCGATTTCAATTCCCGGTTCACCTCATTTCAAGTTGCTTACAACTCTCAAAGAGCACTAATTGTCCATGAAAAACTGTACAACTCTCTGTGTTGAGAGTCGGTAAGAAACTGTAGGTCCACTCTACTCGTGAGGGAACACTAGCACGCACACAACGAGTCCTGGAGAAGCTTACATGTGTTATATCGTTCTTCTTAATTAATGTCAACCCCTCACCGTCGTATGTAAGATCTTGTGCCATCCTTTTTTGCCCTTTTTTTCCAAGACATACTGTGGAGCCCTCTTTGTCATCAATCTATGTCGCCCTGAACGTTCCTCCTCTTGAATGCTTTAGGCCCTTTCTTCTTTGAACATTTTATACGTCTCATAAGCTCTTGTTTTTGATAGAGTCTAGTCACAAAATTTTAAATTATGGCAGGCATTAAAAAAACCAAAAAATGTCCCTTTGGCTATTTGCAAACGGACTCGCAACTCAAACACTTATGAATGTTTTGACGTGAAATTTGGCAAAGATGATACTGACAGTAGTGCCTGACGTTTGCTTTTGAATTAAGTGGTGCATTTGACTCTCCATACGACGGATATGCAATTTAAAAACCTGATATTGGTACTGGCCCCAGCCAAGTGGCAGTTAACAAGAACAAGAAAACAATTTTAATCGGTTTTTTGATGATATATAGACTGAGGTCTCCTGTAGAGCGAGGTCCCAGCAAACCACGCAGTTGAGAGAAATGTTAAAAAACGATCGAAAGTCTTCGTTTCTCTCCCCCGTGTCCATGTTGGATTTTGTTACAGGCTTCCTTTCAGTTGTCCCGCTTGCTAAAAGTAGCTTTTTCTTAAGTCACAATTTTATTTTTTAAGCATTTAGAAAGCTACTGAGAATTAACTTTTACGAGGCGACGAAATGGGCTATTGGTAAAAAGACCACTTTCAGGCTTTTTAACTTTTCAAAAAATATGCTGATCGGCGATAAAATTTTGAAGGCGTTTGTTTATGTCAATGCTTGTTCAAAGAATTTACATATTCGGCGTGTGTCATGAATAAATTCCATTCTCTTCACTTCAGATGTAATTTTACAGATCATCACAACGCCCACACTGTAACTTTATTTATTCAAATTGCTGCAATCGGTGCCTTACTGGAACTAAGCACCGAGTGAAGAGGGAATGACAAATAATTTGCATTAAGATCTTGGGGCTGATTATCTCTTATCTCTCAATTTACATGTTAGAGTAAACTGGGACAACACCTTAAGAACTGAAATTAAAAGGGAATTAAAAGGCTCAGTCAGTCAAATATAGTCTTGAACAACACCTTCTTCTTAAGAAGTTTATTCAGCGATGAACTCCACAGGCCTTGCGACAGCATACTCCGAGTCAAACATCGACAAATGCAGAAGGGTGTATGGACAATGAGTTTCTTTCAAAATTCTTCTTCTTTGTTGGAAATTACAGTCCGAGGTGGATTTGGGCCTTAACCAATATGCCTCGATAACGAAAATGGTCTTTCGCCAGTTGCCTCAAAATTCGCACACCAAGTTGGCTGTGTGCGACATCTTAAGCTAGGCGCGCACATGCGTTTTTTTTAGTCGCAACGACAGAAAAATCCTGGTAGCTCGTTTGTTGTTTTCTGTTGCACGATTATTCGGATGCAAACAAATAGAGCCAGGCAGAGAAACTATTTTAAATGCCAATACACACATATATGAATACGACCGAATAATCGCAAGACTTCTATTGCACGAGCACCATGGTTCATGACAGTTGCGGCCAGAAGCCGTTTATAAAAGGGTGTTTGTTAAATTTATCTTAACAAACAAATATAGACGTGTAAACATGGAGTTCACTAACGCCGAAATTCGCGCTATTTTAAAGTTTAACGTTCAGTGAGATTAACAGTGTCTTGGGATGGTACTTTATCACTTCGAACCGCGGAGGAATGGTTTCGACGATTTAGAGCCGGTAAAAACGACACCATGGATAAGCCAGCCTGCGGAAGAACTGTGACGACGAATACCGCTCGAATCATGGACCGGCATGCGGCATCTCGTGACATCCCCCCGGAGTTGGGAGTTAGTCACCAAACCATTTTAAACCATCTGCAGAAGGCTGGATACAAAAAAGAGCTTGATGTTTGGGTGCCGCATGATTGATGCAAAAAAACCTTCTGGACCGAATCAACGCCTGCGATATGCTGCTGAAACGGAATGAACTCGAACCATTTTTGAAGCGGGTGGTGACTGGCGACGAAAAATGGCGAATCGTCCCAAACAGTGGCCAAGCCGGGATTGACGGCCAGGAAGGTTTTGCTGTGTGTTTGGTGGGATTGGAGGGAATCCTCTACTATGAGCTACGCCCATCTGGCCAGATGCTCAATTCTACCATCTACTGCGAACAACTGGACCGCTCAAAGCAGGCCATTAACCAGAAGTGTTCAGAATTGACCAACATGAAGGGTGTAGTGTTCCACCAGTACAACGGCAGACCACACACTTCGTTGATGACTTGTCAGAAGCTACGGGAGCTCGGATGGGAGGTTTTATCGCATCCACCATATACGAGTAGCCCGGACACAGCGCCAAGTGATTACCACCTGTTCCTGTCTATGGCGAACGCCCTTGATGATTGTGAAATTGAACTCCAAAGCGGTTTGTGTAAAGTGGCTGTCCGAGTTCTTCGCAAATAAGGAGGGATGCTTCTACGAGGGAGGCATATGAAGTTGCCGTCTAGATGGAAACAGATTATTGAATAAAACGACGGAGACTTGAACTAAGTCCGATCACTGTAACACTTCTTATAAAGCATTGAATGAAGAGCAAAAAAGCGCAGGGAGGTATTTGACAACCTTAACAAGTTGCATTCCTGTATAAAGTATTGTTTCTCATTTTCATTTCATTCATTACTAAACTACAATGTGATTCGAGAAAATTGGCTTTGCCTGCGTACACACGCCTTGCTGCGACAACGATTTATTTGTCGCAGTAAATTAAATCGCAAACGATAAAGGCATTGTTGCTTGCGTTTGTAAGCACGTTGACATCGGAATTTGGGAGTTCTATCTTTTGCGGAGGTCGCCGTGGCGTAGTGGTAAGTGCATCGACCGCCGCGCCGGGTTCGATTCCCGGCCGGGACACCTCACATTTTTTCCGGCACCACCTCATTCGAGTTTCCGACAACACTCAAAGAGTGTCAATTGTCAATGAAAAGCTTCTCAAATCTCGGCATTTGGAGTCGGCAAAAAAACTGTAGGCCCCTGCTACTCGTGAGAGAACAGTTGCACACACAGCACGAGTAGTTGTTGTAGAAGCTAGGCCTGGTCCCTTGTGGGCTGTAGTGCAACTCATTTATTATTATTATTATCTTTTGCAACTGAATTGTCATTTGACCTCTCGTTCAAATTCAAAGCTTTTTCTAGTCGAAACAGTGTTATCTATTTGCTCCATATGGTCTAACCATCTTAGGCGAAGGCACTTGAGCAGTCACATGCAGCGGAACAGCCTAAAGCGGTCGTCGTTAAAATTCCTCTTCTAGATGCCATCAACGTAAAAAGTTCCAAACAGCCAAAACAGTCCAAACACTCATGAAGTGTGCATATATTGCTAGTTAACAACCCCAGCCATAAATGAGCCTCATTGCTAAGGATGATTTTTCCATGAAAATCAGCGTCAATTTCAAGCTGTCCCAGTTCACAAATTGATGATTCTTAGAATGCCCCAACGGCCTTAGTTCTTGTGCCAACTTGATCTTGTACAGATGTAGGCCAAGAACTTTTTGCAAACTTCTTCACAATGACTACAGAGAGATGCCCAAAAGTCGAGAACGTCGTGTGGCTATGAAATATAAATCTGGTGGTGGCAAGGACCGTAGATAAGGCAAACATGCTAAAGTTCCACTTAGTATAGTGTACTTGCCTTTTCCTCGAATATGACCGAGACGAAAAGACTTGAACTCAACTGAGGAACGATTTGGGTCCTCTTGAACCACTAGCAGCGATGATATTTTCTTCTTTGAGTGCACTTCCTCTCTCTGGCACTAGAACGTTGTGGAACCAAAATGATGGATTAGATTTTTTCTTTTATCAGACGTGGAATTGTTGGCGTCGAGAAAATAGTCCCAAACTTGTTTAAGTTGCGGCGACTGATGGCGAATTTTGGTAGGTAATTTGAATAACTTGCGAACGTTGTCTAAGCGTGTACTGCTCCATGACGATTTGCCAACTGAAGCGTCATTTACCGAAAGAAAGTTTCAGCATCCTTAATGACAACCGCTTTTCATTGAAGTGCCCTGGAGGACCTGGAGGATACCTGGCTGATGTTGAACTGTTTGTGAATAATTGCAGACATCTTAATGCACTTCATTTCACTCTCGTAAGACTTCATAATGTTCAAATGGAAGAAACTTGATCGTGCGAAACTCAACACATGTTTCAGTCAAGTTAAGAGAAAACAATTACAATTGAAAGAATTGCATAAATGCCTGAACTTGATTTTCTTTTATTTTCAAATCGCGGTTATGGCCTAACTGATTTTGCTGCCTCATCAAGGCAATCTTACTAATGCGGCCATTGTTGTGCGAATTTGCAAAATGGCGTTTTTCGGTTTATAGGCCGACATTGAAATCAGAAAATGATAAATGTTGACACTTGACAAGGTAGACCTTGTAGTCTGTTTTGCAAAGATTCGCAAACAATACCCAGCCAAGTGGAGATTGTAATAAATCCCTTTGTACATTTTTCACATGCCTTGAAAATAAAAGAATGAAGTTGCAAATCTTATATGTCAACCTTGCTACAGATTTGGTACAGTGAAGGGAACCGCATGGGACATAAATTTGGTGTCAAAGTGGTATGCGTTGCTAAGACACTTCTCAAGGGCTTCAAGTTGTCTTGCGATCCCCGAAATGGGACGTGTTAGAACACCATTTTGTTTTTAAAGCGTTGTAAGTTAAGATTAGTGGTCACCGTGGCTAAGTGCTTCGACTCACACGCTGAAAGACTGATTCGATTCCCGGACGGGACATCTCACATTTTTTTACGGCACCACCTCTTTCGAGTTGCTGACAACACTCAAAGAGTACCAATTGTCTAGAAAGCCTTCCCAAATCTCGCCCTTCGGAGTAGGAGTCAGAGCCACTTGTGAGAGAACAGTAGCACGCACAAGACAAGTAATTGTTGCCCCTGGTCCCTTTCGGGCTGTAGTGCCACTCAATTATTTTTATTAAGCCGAGATTAAAGAATTTTCTCATCTTCCTGGCTTAATGAAGTTCTTCCTCATCTTCCAATTCAAAATCCACTCAAATGTGTCTCTCACCGACTTCCCCCGAAAGGCTTAAACACAAAATTTATTGAAGAGCTTGATTTAGCGAATTAATCCATCGAACTGGTCTTGAGGGGCAGTCTCGTCTCACGATTCGGAAGCGTTTAGGCCTAATACAGATTTATTTGACAGCTGATCCTAATTCGAACGTCAACGAAGGAGATATTTTAATATTTAAACTCAATCATGAAAAATATGGTCGCGAGGTTAACGAAACCATACATCATGTGGTTTGACGGCTCAACCACAGATCTGACAATTAAGACAATGAAGTTGATAGCTGACAACCATCAGCGGCAATCTCTGAAATTAACTTGTCACAGAGCAGACTAAAAACCAGCTCGTTGAGATGCCGTGTCCAATAATTGCACGCCGAAAGCTATCGATCCCGAGTGCCGCCTGTTTTCCATTTGCATGCAGAAATTTGTTTGTCCGCCGATCGGCAGGAATGTTTCTTTCCGCGCAGCCGATGTGGACGAACGTGTTTTCGGTGAGATTGCATTCGCGTAAGTTGGACGGCGAGTTTTTTTTGGTCGAATTGAAAGTCAACTATTGGCCGGTCGGTATGGGGCCGTGGAAGTGGTAGTGTGGCTCAAAGAAAGCAGTCGAAGGCCATCGATCGATCTTCTTGGCGAAGGAGAGCATTTAAGATGGGTTGAGATTTTCCTCATTGTTATGGGAGATAATTTATGGGTGGTTGAGGCGGTTGTTGTGATGAAGATTTATTCAAGTTTGTGTTTGTTTGGTTAATCTTCCGTTTGGGATTTGAAGAGGAGGTGCGGTTGGCAGCTTGATAAACATGCAGTGTAACCGGAGGACATGCATTTTGCAGTCAATGAACGCTGATTGGGATGTTGGTAATCTGGATTGATTGCGAATGTCAATCATGTCTTAAAGTTATTCAATTTTGAAAACCTTTGACCAGTTAGTGTACAATTTTGAGAGGACTTGTGCGACTCTCGTGTTTTTTTACCTTTAAGTGTCATTGCATGACAAAGCAACATTAAGTCGGCTATATGTTGTAGGGGTCTCAAGCAAAGGAGATAAGCGGATGAGCGGAAAAATAAAAGACCAACGATTTATTGGTGCTTCGAATTTATGAAGAGGGCCGAAATGTACATTCTCTGTTTTATTTATATGTTTAGGCTAAGTACTAAAATGCATGCTGTTAGCTGATTTGGAGACATTTCGGGGGAATCTTGCGATCAGATGGAAAAGATAAAGTACGAGCAATGACATACAGTGTGGCTAACAAGTATAGTATTAAAAAAATATTTTATTTTCGACTACAATGTAAACTCAAACACGGAGTTAACCTCACACCAGCATTTGTCTTTCGTCATTAGGTCCCAGGTTCGATTCCCGGACTGAACGCCCCCCATTTTTTCATAAAACTACCCTTTTTGGGTTCTTGGCAACTTAGGAAGCACAAATTGTCAATGGAATGCTTCTCAAATCTCGTCGGTTGGCGCCTGCAAAAAACACAGTTTGCTTTGGTCCCTTATAGTGTCATATCTATTTCCTAATACCCGAATCAGGGATTTTTATTTATTTTGTGTTTAAACAGTGAGGTGAAGATTATGCCGAACGGTTACCATGCCCTTTTCCTATATGTCCTGGCTTAGAAACACATTTCTTCATACTTGAAGTGCCAGTTTTTGTCCAGAAATCAAGAAGCAAAGCAGTTCACAAAACTTGAGTTAGTGTCTTTAGAGATTTCACTAAAGGATACAAATTTTCGACGCTTATATGATTTGGCAACTCTAGTAAATTTTTAATAATAATTGAGAGGCACTACAGCCCACAAGGGACCGAGGCCTAGTTTCTACAACAAGCGCTTATGTTGTACATGCTACTGTTGTCTCCTCCGACTCCGAACGGCGAGATTTTCTAGAAGCTTTTCATAGACAATTGGTACGCATTGAGTGGTGTCAACAACTCGAAAGAGGTGGTGCAGGGAAACAAATTCAAGGTGTCCCGTCCGGGATAGTGCCAGACATAAAAAAATGCTCACCTTCTTCTAAATGAACTAACAACAAATTTAAACAAAAAAATACGCAAGACTTAATACAGGTTCATTCGCTTCATGGTTCTAAGTTAGTAGCTCAGTAATTTCCTGCCTGTCAATCTCAGCTGTCATTTGAAGTGACAAAATGTTAGCTGAATGCCATCTTCGATAATGGCGTTGACATTTTTATTTTATTTCTGTGAACGGCAAGATTTTCGTGACAATTAGTACTGTTTGAGTTTTGTAAGCAATTCGTTAGAGGCGGAACCCACTACGACACAGCGACCATTGCTTCTGCTGTGACTCTTACAACTAAGTACATTATTGCACATGAAAAAACAGCATTTCTCAAATTATGGACGCAATAGCACCCGAAATTCATGAAATCGTGTTAAAAAAATAGCCCAATAGAATTGCATGATATGATTTGTTGAGAAGGAAATTTATATTACATTGGTTTTCACAGTTAATGGCAAAGCCAGAAGTTTATAAAATTTCACTGTGTGCAATTTTTGAAGCTTAACGTTCGGAACCGGAAAATGAAAATGTATGTTTTGCTTTAACAAAAAACTGAGCCTTTATTCAAAAATATTTAATCCAAGCTTGTCGTACATTAAATTGAAGGAAGTACGGGGATTTGTCGCCGTGGCTTTGTGGGTATGTGTGTGGGAAGCCTAAAATTTTACCTGAAGTAAAATGTTTAGAGAGTGATATAAAATACACTAATATAACGACAGTATGTTTCACAAAAAGTGTGCAAAATTTTATTTTCACTTCTTTTGTCTTATGGTCTAAACAAATGATATAAAAATTTTGTCGATAAAATTTGCTTCTAAGGAAAATTTTTCTTTCCGTTTAACTGCTTTGAAGTATTTTTCCCCAGTATTGTTTTTGAAATCTTTTCAAACACTTCGATGTAATGTTTTTGTTTCTCATAACCGGCAGTAATATAAAACAATTACGTTTCGAATCAGTGGTTGAAGTTACAGAAAGGGACAAGCAGAGACTTTTAGTTCATGTTTAATGTGAAGACACTGAGAATATAAAATTTTTGGAAGAGCGAATTTAGAGCTTTCTCAAATTGCGCGTGCCATCCCGATTTCAGGTGGTTTCTTTTGCCTTTGATAAATACATATGATTAAAAGACATCTTCACTTCGGTACCGATATCGTTGCTGCTATGGACCAGAAATAGTTGACGAGCTTGGTAGGGAATTCAAGACTAAGCATATCACTATTCATCTGGGTCTATATATCGAAAAATAGTTGAATAGTAGTAGAAATATTTTATTTAAAGCAAAAAGGAGCAAAATCCCTTGTCAGATGTTCAAAATAAATGTAGTCAGTCAATAGCTGATGGCTCTGGTTGGAAGGTGTCCTAATTTATATACTGATGTCGGTGTCACTAGACGCAAGCAAGCAGTGACTCTTTGAAAAAGCCAACAATTTTGTCATACTGTAGGCAGCATTTCAAAAATGCTATCGGCTGCAGTTAATGCACCTTGTACATCAAAACGAACAATGTGTTGTTACGTTACAATGCGAAGAAGTTCAGCTAACGAAATTCGAAGGTCCAGAGACTGAAATGATAGTGGACATCAGTCGCGGTCTCCGTCGTCGTATGGTGGGAACAAATGAGACAGAGTTTGAAAATCAATTCACGAACATCAACTCGCTGTCGATTCTACATACTTATCTGAAGAGAATTCTTCATAAGGATCTTGGTTAATTTACATACAAGGTCCAATTCGCTCAGCAAATTTGAGGCGCATAACCATCCTCTTAGAGAACCTTGAATGTGACAACAACTTTGGGCGAAAATCATCTTTCTGGCCTACGAGCATTTTCATTTCGGGGACTACGTTAACAACAAAAAAAAAAAAAAACATTGAGGCATCTGGTGCTCGGGAAAACCCACATTTCGTTGACGAGAAAACAATGACTACACGGACAGTATAGCGAGGATTCAGAGAAATGCGGTTAGGGAAAATGTTTCGATCCAGGGTAGATGTTACAGGGGCAAATTATTAAGGACATGAATCTGAACGAACTCTGGTTCGATCAGATTGACGCGTCATGTCACACAGCCCATGTTATAACCGATCTTTTGCGGACCAAATTCACAAATCATGTCATCACTTCCCTAGGCGATGTCAATTAACCACCTCTACACTTCGATTTAACTTCTCTGAACTTTAAAACGGTAAAGAACAGATGCCAACAATCCGAAAAGGATTCAACTACATTCAACAAATATCATCCCAGAAATCCCAGTGAGAAAACTTTCAAGATCTTGAATAATTTCGTTGACAGAATGTGCTGCTTCGAAAAAGGAGAGGTAGCTACTTGAAGAGAATTGCTTTCAATAATTAATTGCAGCAGTGACAAAATTAATTTTTTTTTTGTTTGGATTCTTGAGAAGACACTTGTATTTGGTCCATCCTGTCTTATTCATACCTGGGCACTACAGCCCACAAGAGACCAGGGCTAAGCTTTTACAGCAACTACTCCTGTTGTGCGTGCTACTGTTCTTTCACGAGTAGAAGGGACCTACGGTTTTTTGCCGACTTCAAACGGGGGGATTTGAGAAGCTTTTCATAGACAATTGATATTCTATGAGTGTTGTGAGCAACTCGAAAGAGGTGATGCCGTGAAAAAATGCGAGGTGTCCTCGTCCGAGAATCGTGCGTAGCGGTCGGCATACCCAATTTATGAAAACAAGAAATCTTTACCCTTGACGTAGGCCAAAAAATAAATTCTTAATTTCATTCAATTTGTCTTTTTGTGATTTTTGTGTAGTCTATGCAGATTTCGGGTTTCGACTGCCATTTCTATTGAGTCCGCCGATTTAACAATCGGAAGGGCCTTAAAAATTTATTAACAACTTTTTTACCAAAGACTAAATGTCCTCTCAAAAAGTTTAAAAAGAACAAATTTTGCGACATATAATGACCAAAATTCGAATTAATCACCAAAATTCTAATTGATGTCCGAAATTCTAAAGATCCTTTCTGAATATTCGAGTTTATAGTCTAAATGGGACTATTTATTTAAGAACTTGTGTTATTTGTAATATTCAAGTTTTCAGTGGGCCCTTGACTAGGAAATCTAATAAGGCGTGAGTACCTAGTGTTGGGCGCCAGTTACAAATTAAATAATCCAATTTTTTAATGACTTTTAATGAGTTAGTTCTTTTGAATTTACAATACACACGCAAAAATACCACAAAAAAGTTTAACTGACCAAGAGTAGGTAAAAAAACTGTTTAAAGTCAATAAACGTCAAATAAAAAAATTCGTTCTGGGATAATGAATTGACAGCAAATAAACTTCCACTTCACTGAAATGTCACAGATAAACATCCACAATAAATTTTCACAAAAATACGAAGAAACGAAGAAAAAAAAATAACAAACAGTCAAACCTCACAGCACTTTAAAACCACTCAAACACCATTCAAAACATCCAATTATCCGAAAACAAATGATAATCCACTAGAAAGCGTAAACAAAAGCCTTCCAACAGCAATTAAACCTTTGCCGTCTTCGGCCGCCACAATGACGAGGAACTGTGCCAAAATCATTAGCAACCGACCACCGATTCTCTGGATGGCAGACGAAACCATTCAAATGTCAACCCAAATGTCTGGTTGACCTTTTTCACGTGCAATTCAAACTTTTACGGCACTTGTAGCAAAAACTTCTCACTCACCTTGTGTCGTCGAACATCAAATCGATTTTCAGCTTGTAAATTGAATTGCGGCTCACACTCGATGCCGTGTCCAATTGATCACCGTCGAGCAAACGAAATCCTGATGAATTACTTGATGTTTTGCGGGTGCGCTGACGCTGATGATCGCCACCAGCTCCTCCACCTCCACCGCTACCACTTATTTTATTAATACTAAATTTCGGTACGGCAACAGTTGTATCCACCTTGCACGTAACCATGTTTGTTGTTGTTGGACACTCACTGGAGCTCTTTGATGTTTTTTTTTTTTTTTTTTGAATCAATTAGGAGAGGCGCAACTCTAACACACACACAACGGTTTATTTTTTGTTGTACCTTCTTGATGTCCAATTAAAAGATGTGCAAAACTTTGCCGCAAGAAGGGGAAACGAGGGGGGGAGGGAAACAAAACTGAATTAACTACACTCTTGTGTATCTCTCTTGTTAACCGAAGAAGCAGACTTTGAGATACTTCAAGTCGCCACCCATTTTTTTCTGCTTCTTCTTCTCCTTTCAAACACTGACCAGCGCACACACAAAATTTGTTTTCTTTCGAATAAAAAAAAAAAAGATTTTTTTTGATTCACTTTGCGCAAAAAAAAAAAAAACGATGAAAATTGAATGAGGCACCACTTTCACTTGAAAATGTATAACTCCACGAAGCGAATTTGATTTGTTTTCGATTTATTATTTATCTTTTTCGATTTTGGCTTCTTTTCGTTTTGTGTTACACATTGACGACGGTGGCTGATGCGTCGGTTTATCGACAGATTGTATCTCAACCGAACAATTTTTTTTTTGTTTTCGCTTCGCTATCAGAACACGAACTAACTATTTCCATGCATTACCGTTAAGTCGGCATTTCGAGCGACGACTTAAACCGACCGGTAAAACGGGAAAATTTTCAAAAATTTTCGCATAATTTTTGCCTTTTCTTGACTTGAGGGGTGGGTGAGTTTTGTGCTGACACGATCACCTGATCGATCACTAGATCGTTCGAACGCCGTCGTCGTGTGATAAATGTTGCAGCAGTCAATGCAGCAGCAGCGTGGTGATGTTGTGCGTCTTGTACAGATGGTCTACGCGAACTGAAGTGGTCAGGTGAATTGAAATCGTAACAGAGGCAATAAAGTCAGAGCTTTGCCTTAAGGCTGCGAGCGCATGGGGAAGGAAAAACTGAAGAAAACAACCTCACCTCAGATTGAGAGAAACACAGAAACAACACACACACACACACACACACATAAGACTCTCTGCTCCCCTTCACACTCTTCTCCGGCGAGTGTGTGTTGTTCGTTTGGCGTTTTTATTTCACTTGTTCACTTGACTGTGATCTTCTTCTTCGACAGCATGGATTGTGTGTGGTTATGTTTTGTCTATTGTAACGGTTGTTTGATGCTGTGTTCTTATTATTTTCTTTCCTCTCCCGATTAGTCAGACAAATATTTGGGGAATCGTATTCAAGTCGATCAAGCAACGTGTCGTGTCGCAGAGATCATCAACGATCCTTGACTTTGAGTGGTTGCCTGCCTGGTTGATCGGTTAAAATGTGCGGAAAATTTGATGGAAATTGAAGGAAAATCTCTGTCAATTGTTGTGCATGAGATTTTCATCAATTTGCCATTTGCAACAATCAAATTGAGTACGATCGTGGAAGGAGGGAATTCCTGCAAAAAAAAAAACAGAAAAAAAGAAGAAAAGAAGATGAAAACTCATGCGAACAGCGCATCGATGGTCACAATGCACGGCGTGCATGATGAAGTATCTGTTAATGTTTGCACTTCAAATTGATATTGTAGATAATTACGAGCCACGAAACATGAGTATTTCATTGTGTACGCATAATTAAGGCTTTGATTGAATGGGGTAACGTGTCAAAGATCGAAAGATTTATGCGTGTGCTTGAGTTGGAAAATATTTGTGTCCGCCGTAATTATGGCCAATTATTTGTGTGTGCCCTCTTTGCAGTCAAAAGAAAGTGACATTTCATTGGGGCTTGATGCCGCGACGGCAGTTGACTGATGTAATGAGAGTGCTGCGGTTGGTTTCGGCCACTAAGTGGAGTACGGAAATTATCCATTTCGACACTTGTTGGGCTTTAATAGGAAGCTGTTTAGGATTTCATTGCGGTTTCGATGTTTTATGAGACGTGATTTTGATGTCACAAGCCTGAGGGGGATAGTTGGGATGTGCGACGAAGATGTTTCAGCTGTCATCGGTGAGGGGTTTTAGGGCATTTGATTTTGTTGTGGGGGGACATCCTTTTATAAAGGGTGATTTTTTAAACGCTATAGGAAATTTTTCCAAATTTTTTCAAAGATATACTGGTGTATGCTTTCAACCAGATCATCTCAAATTTCTTAAAAGGTCTCTGTTCAAATTGATTGAAATATTCTCCCTACATCCCTGTTGACATCTCAGACAGAGCTTCACACTAGGCAGCAGAAACTTCGAAGTAGGCAAAGACTCCATCTGCCACGGCTCCGCAGTAAATATGAACACGAACGTCATTTCTGAAATCAAGCGTATAGTTCCTTCAGTCTTTTTATGCCCTCGACTCAATTCAAAAATAGATGTCTCCAAACTTGAGCGGCAACTGCTCTATGACACCGAAAACTGGACCATGTTGATAGCGAATAAGGAACGTTTTGCATGAAATTTTGGTCATATTTGCCTTGCCTATAAAGACTATGGTGTGCACTACGCTATGCGCTTAGTGTTGTCAACATCATCGATACAGTAAGTACCGTGGAAAAAATGTGAGAGGAATATACTTGGAATCCAATCCATGCTTGAGTCGATGCACTGACTACAACATGTCCACAATAACTGGGTACTGTAAATTCAAGGAGATAGGTATCGACCGTGTAAACTTGTGAGACATTCTAGCTAAGGCCCATTTATACTCCGGACTTTCAACGTGTAATTAAACTTTCCGACTACACCAAGGCGACCACAATGAAATCTGCGAAATTGGAAGCAGATGACGTGAGATCGTGTCAGCTTGTAAGAAATACTGATTGAGGATAAGCTCCACTGGAGACTGACTTTACAGGAGAATCCTTATTTCGGCCGCTCTTAAGCAAATTCAGAATGCAGCGGGAATTGTATGTTCACCTATCAGACAGGCGTGCAACAGTTTTGCCTAGTCTGATGAGGTTTTTGTCCTTGGTAGACTAATTTTAACTACTCCTGCCTTGATGTTCCCGGAAGTACCCAGGTTAACATCAGTATTAAATATGAGTTAGACGATAAGGTAGACAGTCATAATTGGAAACGACAAAAAAATCAAATTTCATTCTTTAACTAAGTAGAGTCGTTCTTCTTCTTCTCTTTTCCAAGGCGCTACAGTCCGGGGTGTATCTGGGCCTCAACGAACATACCTCTCCAGCTAGCACCGCCTCTCACTGCCTGTCACCAGCTTTCTTACTCCATCACACTTCGTACTCCAAATTGGCTAAGGTCCTTCTCCACTTGTGTGCGCAATCATCATCTAGGCCATCTTGCGTTATCTAAATGGCTCGGATTCGAAGATTAGGAAAAGGAGGACTGGGATGATTAGGCTGTTGTACAAGACTTTTTGGGACGTTTTCGCTTAGCTCAAATTTTATCCTAAGGCATTCCACAGACTCCATTTCTTTTTCTAAATTCTTGCTCAATCTGCTGTCAAATTCCTTCTCCAAGTTGTTGTTCAATTTTTTGTCCAAATCTTTGTCCGAGTCTTTGTTTAAGTCCTTGTCCAAGTCCTTGTCCACTTTGCAATTCACTTCCATTTCCAAGATCAAAATCAGTCAGGCGTTTTCACTTTTCTTGCAGTATAAGGGAGGTTGGGGTAAAACCTCGGGTCTATCACGGTCTTTACGACAAGGATAAGAACCTTTCTCATCCTATTCCTTAATGGATTGCTGAATCTTCCCTCCCCTTGACATCCACATTATGTGATGCACAATCAGTGCCATTTTACAACAAACAAGAAGGGGCTGTTGGTTCAACTCGGACTGGAGCTTTGATGATCTCGCTTACCGTATCTCATATGATACTAGTTTCATGGGTATCCCGTCTGATGCGAGGACACCAATTATGCAGCTGCGTCGTTCATACAAAGTCGACTTTCCCTGTGCCCAGGACTGGCTTTAGCTAGAAACTAAGCCAGGAAGGGAATGTATTCGGATTTTCACGGACGGCTCCAAGACGATGGACGGCCCGTGGAAACGGCAACTTTAGACTTCAAACCTCTTTAGGTAACTTCTCGATCCTAATTGTCATGAACCACATTGAGAATAACAGGTGGCAGCCAAGCTGTGCTAAGGGCCTTACTTAACCCTGTAACCACTTCCGTGTTAGTACAGGAATGCAAGTCTTCACTTAATTTGGTCGGCAGACTAAATTCACTTTGCTAAGCCATGTCGAGTGTATGGACACCACTGTTCCGGCCCGAAAAGTCTTCGAATCTGAGCCATTGAGACAATGCAACAGAGGACGGCATAGGTTAAGGTCTCCGGTGCCACAAGAAGAAGAAGAAGAAGAAGAAGACTAAATTCGCTAAGACTTGTTTGGTTCCCGGGACACTGCGGAAATATGGAAAACGAGATTGCCGATGAACTTGCTAGCAAAGATTAAAAGAGGAACTCATAGGGTCCGAGCCCATCTTGGGATTGACCGCGCCCTTGGTCAGTGCCTTCATCGACAGTTATATTAGGTTCCTTGACAGCACAATCAGAGATAGCATGGTTGTCCACGATGCAGGCTGACCGAGAGCTTTAAAACGTCAGCAAGAAATCTGCGGCATTTCTGTTACCTCTAGGCAGGAAAAATTACAGATGACTTGGGTCGCAAAGCACTTAAGTGTGCTTCGGCTTAGTGATGGTGCCCTTTGCAACGCCTCTAGGGAAGGCGAAGACACTGCAGAGAACTTCCACTGTCAATGTCCCGCCTTCGCTCGGATCAGGTGGCGCTGATGTGGTGGGAGCCGAAAGTATAGGTTCTTTATCACAGAAGCACTTGTTGGGTTTCCATCGGAAGAACAAGAAGTTACATTGAATTGCCTAGTAGTACAATGGAGAGTCATATCGAATCCCTTCACCTCCCTCCCAGCAGTCCTCTAATTCCATGTCAAAGATGCACCATTACACTAAGTAAGGCCAATTTTCGAAGAGTCGACAGAATCATGAAAACTGTCGGGCTCCCCGTTTATGAAAGTTCTGCATCGATTGTCAAAGTCCTGAGCATAACCAAGGAACCCGTTTGAAAGTGTTTAGATAAGTCTGAAATAAGAACGAATCTTAATCATATGCAGCACAGAAGTTAGTTCCTCTGAATCGAAAGTTTATCTTGGTTCAGTCTGGCTAAACCGCAGCAACATTGACCCATCTTGGTCTAGATTCGAAAAGTGGATCACTTTTGATAGGGTTCAGTGAAAACTGTCGTGATCCAAACGCTGTGGGTCAGACGAACAAACAGTGCCTAATTCAAAAGGGTTTTGCTGAATGATTTCTGGCATTGACAGGGAATCACAGACTATGAGTAGCTCTCTTAGAGAGAAACTCTCACCTCGAACCTGTGTTATCAACAATTAAACCAGCTAAAAGAAATAATCACCCAAAAGCGGTCAAATTCGACCAGTTGAAGATGATGGGACTTGCAAGAAGCTCCAGAAGCTCCCCTTAAAGCGAAAATCTCATATCACGTGGTTGCCACCTATTTTTGTGTCCATGCAGGACGATTTTGTTGGTGACAGGTTCAACTTGCGAAACCCTACGCTCTTCTTGAAAAGAGATATGATAGTCCTTACAAACTCTCGTCCCGTTGATGAAAAGGCAACATAGCCACTTTGTTGCCATGCAGACTTAGCAAAAGGAAGCTCTTGTTCTCCTCAACAGGAAGGTTCAACGTGCGATTTCTGGTCCTGGTTGCGTTGATGGCGTTTGGAGGAGAAGATTCACTGACAGACTCTATAGGGTGCACGGTGGCATTCGCCTAGTCAAGCGCTTACTCAGACAACTCATTAGATGGCTAGGTGATGTAGAGTGGATGAACAGCACTACTCCGGTCTAGAGAGCCATTGAACCCGAGCCATTGGTTCGACGCAACAGAGGACGACATCGTCTTAAGTAGAGCACGCAAGTGAAGGAGGACGTCGCCCAACTTGGAATGTGCAATCGATGGCAACTGGCAAAAGATTGTGCCACTCGTAGCTGGAGAAGGAAATTGGTTGAGTCCCATTTCTACCCCCAGACCCCAGCTGGGAAGACTCAGGGAAACATTTCTGTGTTCAATTTCTTACAGAATCTCAATTCGCCACAGAAGCAGTGAAAGAACATTTCAAGCATCAAACTGGCACATCTTGGATGACCTCGTTCCCCAGCACTTCTGATTTCATTGCTAATCTTCGCATCAATTAACGAATTATGCCTTCAGGTGGATTCTGCTTCATGGGAAGCAAGATTTCATTTCAAGTGCATGAACCTGACTGCTCAGCGACCAAGTGTCCATCAAACCAAACCTGACCCACCATCAGTCGATTCGAATAGAAGCATTTCTCTGTGAAGTTCCCGAACAAACATCGAGTTCTTACGACAAGTGACCACTTTATCCAAAACTTCAGCGCACCCAAGAACAACTGAAATCCAACACAAGTGCCCACTCGAGCCGAAAGTTTTTTCAAAACAAAAACCGAAGAAGAAGAAGAAGACGCAGTCACACTCTCACTGAACGTCCTTTCTCGGTCGGTTTCTATTTGATTGCCTCGACTGTTGCGAATCCGCTTAAAAGAAATTCGAGTTTCAACACACCCACTGCCAGGCGGGAGAGCGCGCGATTTCTTCGACAAACGAAGACAAATGACTTTTTGAAGGCTTTTTGCACACCGCCGCGACCCCAATGAGCGTGCGGAAAACGCCTCATTACATGGCGCATCAAATTGCGATTTTTGGGCCGTCCCAAGGCGGTCGATAACAAATCGAAACGAATGTCGTATCCGTTGCAACACCACGTGGTGCGTCTTCGTTTTGGCGTCTTAAGTCCTAATCGAGTGCGATGAGAAGTCGTCACAAGTCAGTGGGAACGGTGTGTGCAAGAGGAAAAGACCCTTGACCGCAGAGATGCCTGAATGCCCCGCTTAAGCATCCACTTGGCAGCGCCTTACGCCGAACTGCCCGGAGGCGAGTGGGAGAGAAGAAAACATTTCATACTTGATACGCAGTCGTAGGCCGGTGAGCAGCTAGAAACCAAAGAATGCACACAGTTGCCTCACCGCCACCGTCGTCGGTCCGACACATACTCGTACGTCCCAGCCCCAGTCTTAGCCAGCCAGGCAGCCAGGCACAACCATGAAGAGAAAGTGGTGAATCTGCAAATAAAGATATTCGTATCTTTTGCACTTGATATTATTTATTAGTTCGTTACCATTGTCTACCGAACGGAGAGGCCTGTTCCCCGCCGCCGCCGCCATACACTCACACACACCTCAGATCAGTGGGTTCCGGCCGACGAAAAAGTAAAAATGCCCCGAGCGACAGAACCACTCTTCTATGACCTCGACCGCCGCGGAGAGGTAGTTTCTTGGCGCGAGTGCTCCAAAATCCGAAGCCTACGAATTCAGTTTCATTTGCTGACCGACTTGCCCAAGTACCTCGGATCAGCGCAGTTTTCTCCTGTCCGCCGGCGATGGCGACGTCGAGTGCAACGCAGATGCGAATCTAATTGCGATGCGAGCTCGCGAATAGGGCTTGTGCGGGTAATTGGCGCAGGAGCTGGTCTGCAATCGCCGTGGTCGCGCCAAAGAAAAATGAGAATTCATCTGCGGACAAGCGGCGACGGCGGCGGCGGTCCGGTGGTGAAGTAATGAACCGAGGTCAGGCGAGCCATCAAATTTGGGTTCTTGCCTGGTTGGGTGACCTTAATGGCAGCGCCGGTGCGCCACTTCGGCTGGAGTAGAAAACGAAATTTCGCGTCAGTTGCATTGGTTCGGGGTAATTAGTGAGAATTGCTAGGAAGTCACGGTGGCGACTGTGAAGGCTGCAGTCCGAAGGATGGGTGTGGTGGGCGCGCACAGGTGCGCCGTTTGACGAATGTGCTACACACGTCAGGGTTGGACAAAGGCGAGAGGCGCTGATTTGTTTGGGATCTGTTTCCGGGCGGCGAGAGGCGATATTTATGGCTGCAGCGATATGATTTGCGTATTCATCGCGATGAAGATTAGTGAGATGCGATCCCGAATGCGAGGTCATACGTCGCACAAAGTTAAGATATTGCCACTTCAGACAGGTAGTTTCTGTTCGACAGATTTGTGTAGACAAAAATTAAGAAACATGTTTTGGAAATTGTTGTCGCTCATAAATTAGTTCTGAAGTCATGTCGCGTTGAAAGATGAAATGATGCGCGAGAGTTTTCGGGGGAAATCGAAAGATGAAGACAATGCCAATGGATGAATGTATGCATCTAGTTTGGGTAGAAATATGTTCTCCACAATTGTGATAATGAACGAGGGAACATATCCTAAAGAACTTCAAAACAGAAAATGTATTTTTAGTGGAAGTTTGAATTACTGAAATAAATGACGTGCTTGTGAACACGGAGGGCTCTATCTTCTACAAATCAGTGCAATTGCTGGGAAATGCTGAAGACATCGATATCATCGCCCGTTCCCAGCTAGCCGTTGTAGAAGCATTCACGTCTAGGCGAAACGAGTTGGTCTTAAAGTGAAGAAGAAGAAAAGAAAATATATGCTGTCATAAAAGAACCGATCCGTCGATCAACTTCTTCTTCTTCAGATGGCGCTACAGTCCGGGGTGGACCTGGGCCTCAACCAACATGCCTCTCCAGCTAGCACGATCTCTTGCCAGCTGCTTCCAGTTGCGCACTCCAAGTTGGTTGAGGTCCTTTTCCACTTGTGTGCGCCATCTCAGTCTAGGACGTCGTCTGTTGCGTTGTCCCTGTGGTTCGGATTCGAAGACTCTTCGGGCCGGAGCAGTGCTTTCCATCCACTCTACATGGCTACTACTAGCCACCTTAAGCGTTGTATCCGTAAACGCTTGACTAGGTTCATGCCGCCGCACAGCCCATACAGTTCGTGGTTGAATCTTCTCCTCCAGATGCCATCAACGCAAACAGGACCAAAAATCGCACGCAGAACTTTTCTCTCGAACTCATCCGCTTTTAGTAACGTCCAGGTTTCTGCGCCGTAAAGCAGGACAGGGATGATCAAGGTGTTGTACAAAGTTACTTTGGTCGTTCGGGAGAGGGCTTTATTACTCAATTGTCGCTTAAGCCCAAAGAAACAGCGATTGGCAAGAGTGATTCTGCGCTTGATTTCGGTACTGATGTTATTGTCCCTATTTACCGCGGAGCCGAGATAGACGAAGTCCTTAACTACCTCGAAATGTCTGCTGCCCATAGTGACGCTCTGTCCGAGACGTCGATGTTCTGCGTTCTTCTTCGATGACAGCATATACTTAGTTTTACCCTCGTTTACCACCAGTCCCACTTTAGCCGCTTCCGCTTCGATGCTAGCAAACGCTTCATTGACGGCTCGCTGAGTTCGGCCGATCACGTCAATGTCATCCGCATAAGCTAGTAGTTGAACGGACTTCTGGAAGATCGTGCCTCTGGTGTTGACCTGTGAGTTACGCACGATCCCCTCAAGAATGATGTTAAA
This sequence comes from Eristalinus sepulchralis, assembly GCA_944738645.1. NCBI lineage: Eukaryota > Metazoa > Arthropoda > Insecta > Diptera > Syrphidae > Eristalinus > Eristalinus sepulchralis. Next base: position 76,610,875 of record OX122882.1, read on the forward strand.
GAAATCGCATGACAGCGCGTCGCCTTGTCTAAATCCTTTTTTGACATCGATGGTCTCGGTGAGTGTCGTCGACCAACACTTCGGTCGAAATGTGACAATTGACAGCTACAACTTTGAGGTAGTTAAGGAGTTTGTCTACGTCGGGGACCCTTATCAATCGGTGGTATTTCGCTTTGTCAAAACAGTTAGGGTCGAAATTTCTGACTCAAAGGGCTAAGATAATGCTCTACAAGACGCTAATCCGACCCGTACACTTATACGAAACCAAGTGTTGGACAATAAGCATAACGGCAGAGCAGATTCTTAGTTTCTTTGACAGGAAATGTGACGAGTATATGGTCCTCTCTGCGAGGAAGGCGAATGGAGGAGAAGTCACAACCGCGAATTCTATGTACCAAGATGCGGATGTATGCCTAAAAATCCGTGGTTCGTTGACATCGCTCCTGGAAAGAGGGATTTCGAATACCAGCCACTGGGTTTGAGAAGGAGAGGAAGGCCGAATCTCAGGTATAGAGACCAAGGGATTGCGGACGCTAGAGAGCTTGGTTTTGACAACTAGAAGCAACGTGCCCGGGACCGCCAAGAATGGAAGATAGCTATAGCTCAGCTTCAGACTCTTCATGGCTTGATACAAAAAACACACACGCATACATGAAAGGAACAAAGGAGTCAGCGGGGAATAGTCATTCGCCTCTCTGTTGTCACCCCTTTTTTTGAACCTCAAATGGAGCACATCAGATCGGATCAAACGCATTAGTTGTAGTCGATAACGTTTCTCATCAATGTTTTCGTTTGGTTTAAGCAACTCATCCCTCTCCTCCTCCTCCTCCTCCTCATTTTTGTCTGGCTAAGACGCTTTTTGTTGTGGTCGCTGTATCGTAGTCAGTAAGTGTGACGATTCACAGAGTCGATTTTCGGACAATACCTCGCATTTTTTTCACGGCACCACCTCTTTCGGGTTGCTGACAACACTCAAAAAGCACCTATTGTCTAGAAAATCTTCTCAAATCTCGCTGTTCGGAGTTGGCAAAAAACTGTGAGTCCCCTCTACTCTTTAGAGAACAGCAAGAGTAGTTCTTCTAGAAGCTAGGTCCTGAACGCTGTTCACCTTCGATGGTAAAAAAAAACAGTTTTGAAGCGTGGAAACCACGATTTGCATGATCTATCGTTTGGAGCAGATTCCCCATGAATTGTACAAGTATTCGATGGGGTTCAGCTACACTGCTCTTTCAATTCAAAATGAAAATTAAAACTTCCCGTAAATGCTGGATTTTGAAGACGAAATCGGACATTTTCAAAAAAGGCAGAAAGCAGTTTTGTTGTCTAAAACGGACGCCGATGATGACAAATGTCACACTTTTCCAATGAAGTAAGCTATAATTTCCAAGAACAGCAATTTTTTGAAAACGGACCAAATTTTAATTTGAGTCCCAAATATTGTGCGCTCGTTAATAAAATTGCTCAAAAATCCTTTAAATTTAAATTCAAAATCATTAAAAAATTACCGGAAACTTTTATAGGTAGGTTCGAGTTTGAGTATTCGCTGCATTTGTCCCAACAACATTCTCTTTTTACCTTAGAAATGTTTGAAATGTCAATAAATGCAGTGGAAGCTCGAAAAGTTAAATTCCAACTTTTCGGGGCACTTTGGAAAAGTCTGTCAGAAATTTGAATTTTCTTCATAGAAAGTGTTGTTGAAAAATCAACTTCCACACCTGCTTTCTGAGAGCCTATTCAACTGTCAAATGGTGACCGCGAACACCATTATAAAGTTTCTACAAAACTTCTATCTTTTTTAATTGTTTTCGTTCACTTTCTTTGTTTGTCAAAATTCTGTTAATTACTCGACAACGATTTACCAAAAGTCAGAAATAATTTAAAACAACTGTAAATGGGACGCAACTGCAATGGAATGATAGATTTCTTAGAAATGCCTAGAAAATCACGGGTTACATATTTTACATCGCTTTGAATTGGCTTTAAGAAGTTGACCAAAAGTCAACTTTTTATGGCTAAGTATGGGAGCTAAAATTTGACCAAGTTTTATTAAGGGTCAACTTTTTTGCATTTCAATTTAAGGACATTTTGCTAGCTATTTCAAATAAATCGTCGAAACGCAAGTTATATCCACACATAGAGGGTTTCGATTCGTTAAGGTTGTAAGTTAAAACTTTATTTTTAAAAACTTATTTATTGTTAAAAGATATGTTGGGAAACGATACACTTTTCAGATTCCCTTCAACTCCATAGAAACGGCCGCCGCCTGTAATAATTTACCACAATCGAATATTTAATGAATCTTAGAGCAAATGCGTTTATATTCAAAACGGTACCATGCAATGAACTATTTGCCATTCCATGTTGTTGTATAACATCAGACGAAATGGCATGGAAATTTCTTCTGAAGTTCAGGACACTCGTATGGAGATAAACATGACGAAAACCGAAACGTAACCTTTATCTTAGAACACAATGAATTTGTTGTCCCAATCTATGAAGATGTAGTCTTGTAGTTTTTTTTCTTTTTGTATCTCATTGCCAAACGTCTTCCTGAAGTCACCTAGTATTTTGTTATGCCAATGACTAAAGCCCCTTTGGAGTATGAGATAATTGAGAGCACAGCACTTCCAACGCCCAAGCATCAGTTAGATAAGACAAGTCGACACCATCGTCAAACGTAATGAATGGGGTACCACACAATTTCTTCACTCAATCTCGAACTTTATCTCGCGCCTTGCGAAGGCACTATGAGCAAACCTCCGGTAGCAGTGTAATTGTAGGTGATGTCGGGAGCAATCCACGCGCACATCTTCCATAACCGCCGCTTGTCGTGCAATTGTTGGGCAAAAGGGTTCATGTCATCTGCCGTGGAGTGTGAAAGTGATGCTGTGCCCGGTACACATTTTCGTTTTCGTTCCTCTCTGTTTGACCGAACTGACGGCAATATTTGCTCAATCAGTGCGAACCTTTTGTGAGCGCTTTAGTATCGCTTCTCGGCTAAATGCAATTGGTCTTAGTCCACTATTTGTATCTGACGGCGGTGACTCTGGGTGTTTAATGTGTTTGATTAAGTAATGGATGGGAGGCGGGAGAGTAAACTAATTGCGACGGACGGCGGCGTTACATCAAATCGAGGTTGTGTCACGAGCACAGGGGCCAGGGCAGCAAGGTTGGGTAGAAATTGGAGCAATGCTGGGCACGAGAAGTTCAGATGAATTAACCACGGCGCGTGAGTGCTTTAATTGTAGTGATTATAGGTGCATTTGTATCTACAGCCAGGTTGGCACATAAGAGTCGCACGGTGATTCGTTATAGATGGGCTTGAAGTTTCGTTCGTTTTTGGGTCAGATTCAACCTTGAAGGGGGAAATTTTGCAACAAACTTTGGGGTTACCTGGAGGCGTGCGCAATGAAATAATTCGTTTTGAAATGAAATCGAGTAATCCGACTGCCGTTTGAGGGGTTATGTCAGACGTGCTATCAGATGAGATGAATTGCTTTTGAGGCAACATCTTCAGGAATTTCCCTTCAGATGGAAAATTTGAGTAGACTCTTAAAGTAGGTGGGTTGATTGTTACATTTCCATTCAAGGAGGATGTTTTGCTCGATTTTTTAATGAGAGCCTGTTTTTCTCTATCATCTTTTGGATACGCTTGTGCTTAACTATTGGATACATTATAAGTGGTACAATTGCAATCGATTACGAGAATTTGGAAAAATTCATTTCGGCAGACTCTAAAACGGTGACGTTGTCTCTAATACCGCTGCCAGGCAAAATGTTGCACCCAAATGCCTGACATAGCCGATGCCAAAGTAATCCAGTCGACACTGAGGTTGAACAAATGCAAGATGTCAAGCCATGACCGATGTGCGATAAAATTCCAAGTGGCAGTCGGCAGAATTCTCGAAGTCACGTAAATCTCAACTTATTGGACGCCCGTGTCAACTTATGTGCAGATATGCGCGATTAGTGGAATCTGATTGTCATTTGCTCGTTTCTCTAAAAAATGGCCCTTATCCTTATCCTTAACAACGCGAATAAGATCTACTCTGCCGTTTTGTGTGGACACCTAAAATAGACAAGCAGTACTTGTGTGGTTTTATGCAGTCCACGAAGTTTCAGATGTTCAACATGCGACACCACCTACCATCAACCATATTTGTAGTCAGAATCCTAATGTATATCAAATTGAGGTCATGTTCGAAAGACCATCGCCCCACCTTGGTAAGGAGCGAGGCATTTCTAACAGCTCTGTTTTTGATAGCAATGCCACTCCACAAACTGAACTGTAAAAGTCCACCCAACCACCTTGTCTGAGCCAGTAGTGTAAACAAGCAGCATCAGACCAGTCTTCACAGTACACCAACTTCGACTATTCCCGCGATGGAGGTACTAAACCACAGCCTCCACGACACTTCCACAAGGTTGCCTCCCGCATGATAAGGGTGAAACCAAATACCTTCGTGGCAGCAGAATAAAGCCTCTGATCAGGCTGTCACTACCAGTTAGGTTCCCGTTACTCCTAGCTCTGATAGCCGCCATCGCAACAAATTGTCTTTGAAAAAGTCGTTGTATGTTTAGTAGCGCCGTCTTCTTGAAACCAGATCTCACCGAGACCATGTGCTTGATTTCCAGGAAGCACAAAGTCGGCTAAAATGGCGCGATAACGATTTCCATTGACGGCAACATTTTGATTTGCTTAATATTTGAAGAATTGTGAACAAATGATTCCAACAGCCAACACACCATACCGTTGTTTTTAGTGAAAGTAATGGTAGCTCTTGTTACTTTTCGGATTGCTCAACAGCCGAAAATACGATCATTTTGGTTATTTACCTTAAAATTTAGCCAGAAATGGGTTTCATCATTGAACTAAATTTTTTCCAGAGCTAATTAGTTTCAAATTCACATCGCTTGGCTTCAGTTCTGGCGTAAGATGAATTTTATATGATTTTAGGCCAAGATCCTTATGCACAATGCCACAAGTTTTTGAATATGCCGAGACAAGTCAAAGATTTACGGTCTTCGCGCACACTCTTAGCTACAGCTGAGCTTCAATACGTGCTGAATGAGGTCTATCCGCTCGAGTATTGTCTTTTAATGTAAACAGCGACTGAAAGTAGAAGTGGTTTCAGTAGGTCAAACGGATTGAACGAGAAACATCTCCTAAAACATTGAATTTTGTAATACAGCTCAACACTTTGCAGACGCAACAATACTGAACAAAAATGACAAAGCAGTTTGACAGAAGTCAGGTATGATCTGTTAAAACGTGCCTGTTGAAAATCAAACCTCACAATGAATAAACTTCTATAAAAATACGAAGCCACTAGCGAGTAAAGCCAGCACTTCCCAAATTTATTATTTTTTCAGAAGAGCGCGCAACCTTTGCCTTTCGGGAGGAGAAGAACACAAAACAAAGAAGAGCATGGTTTGGTGTCAAGAAGACTGAGCATAGCGCAAAATTTTGAGAATTCTTCTTCTTTTTTGTTATTCTTTAGTGCGTGGGTGGATGTGATCTTTAATCATTATGTTTGTCCATCAAGGACAGTCTCTTGCCAGCTGGTTTAAATTTCGCACCGCCAGTTGGTTGAGTTCCTTTTCCACTTGTGTACGCCATCTCAAAAGATCTTGTAGGCGAAAGAAAAGAAACTGATCCCTTGATAGTTGATGCAGTCGCAGGGGTCTACTTTTTGTTGACCGGGCAAGCGACATTGAGATTCCACTTATCGGGCAAGCTTGCCTCCGACCGTATCTTATAAACTAACTACTGTATGCGACCAACTAAATCATCTCCAGATTCGTTAAAAAGGTCCAAGGAAAGTCCATAAGCTCCAGCAGATTTTGTTGGACTTTAGCCTCGATATTGCTATTTGAACTCTGTCTAAGTTATAGGGACGAAAGGACAAATATTTTCTGACTTTATCTACCCATCGAAACAAAAACTTCTCAACTTAATATCAAGTTCATTACAAAAGATCTGCCGGGTGATGTACTATATGCTGGGTTCGATTCGCAAAGCAAACGTTACGATGTAAAAAATTGTCACTTATTGTATAAAACTTTAAAATAAGAATAAATTTCGTATCTGACGTGTTTTAATCTATTTCACCATCAACAAAATGAATGGCTTCTAGATAAAATCTCTATTATGACGGGGATTGTAAACACAAGACAATTGTGGTGAAGCAACCATCAGATGTACACTGGTAATCAAATTAATCCCATTCTTAATTTCCATTCTCTGAGACACTGCAGTGGAACCCATTTTCGGTTGAGTTCGTGCGATATGCTGATTTCCATTGTTACGAAATTAAGTCGCGGAACAGGAACGATTTTTCATCAGAATTTAAAGGGAAACTGAGCGGAATTCGGCACACAAAAGAGTAGTCGTAGGTAGTCCACAACAAACGTGAGACAAAGATTTCCGTGGAAGTGATTAGCCGGCAGTGAATCCGGAAGCACCCTGACCAAGCGGGGAAAAACAGGATGGTGTCAAAAGTATTAACAGTAGATGGAATAATTAGATATTGACAGTATTTTAAGGCAGTTATGGACGAAATTCAGTCTTTTACGGATCAACGACTTCATCAGACTGGGTAAACATCTGATTACAGCCGTATAGGAATAAGTTTTGCAGCCGTATCATGCAAGATGGTAGGACATCCCACGCAATGACTTCTGTAGGAGCTGCCATGAGAAAAAGAAAGAGAAGCAGACCATCCTTCAAGATTTTTAAAACTGCCCACCTCTTGCAAAAGTTAGGAAGACTACGATAGGAAGCTCCTGCTAGAAGAGACTGCAAGAACTAGTTGATGTTGGAGATGGAAAGATTTAGAAATTCCTCAGGGAACAAACTAGCTTAGTCAGTAGTGAATTGAGAGAAAGGTTTCTTTTCTATAGGAACCAAGCAGACCAGGTAAGCCGCAGTCATCCATTCACTCGTAGACAAAGTAGACTTTGGCAATTTCGTTCAGGCGACTATGAACATCTAACCTTACCGACTACGATGCTGAATCCACGTGTCATATCTATAAGAAGGAAATTAGATTGACTATGTCTTATTTGTTTCTAGTTTCTAGAAGCTTTTCCAAAAGCAAAGAAATAACAGTCGAAATCATTCACTTTTCTTTTCTTTTTCTTGTACCTTTGAGAAAGCACTGCATGTACGTTGGAGAAAAAATATCTTGGAAAAAAAAACATTCCAGCAATGTTTGCAGAAATTAATTACATTCTATGCGTCTGTTTGAGTTCCGATAATTTTTTCTTGCAACTTCAGGTTAAGCGAAATGAGACAGAACTTCTTTCTATTTCCCACGTGATGTAAGAGGTTCTTATCATTTCTGAGAACACACACACATCTCTACGCTCATTTATAAGCCATTCCAGATGTCAGCATCGTTTATTTTGTACAAGGATCTTGGTATACACCCACACAAGATCGAATTGACTCAGGAGGTGAAACCGATGGACCGTGTGAAGCGACTTACATTCTCCGATTGGGTTCTGGAGACTATGCGCCACGATGATGGATTTCAATGCAAGATCATCTTCAGTGACGACGCTCATCTTGGACCTAATGGGTTTTTCAATAGGCAAAATATGCGTTATTGGTCGGCTGAAAATCCACATTTGCTTTATGAATCAGTGGTGGTGGTGGTGTTATCTCAAAAAATTGGACAGTCTTTAGTCGGCTCTTTCGTACGATTTAACCCCTCTTGACTATTTTCTCGGAGATATGCGAAGTCGCTAATCTATGCCGATAAGCCCGAAACGATTGACCACTTTGAGGACAACATTTTTCGCGATATTACCGATATACGGCCACAAATGTTGGAAAAAGTCATCGAAAATAGGGTTTCCGTATGGCTAAGACTCAAAAAGTTGTTGCATTTATATGCCAAGAATCATATTTATATTAAAATGATAGAAGATCGTTTATTGAATAAGATGAATTTCGTGTAAATAAGAAAAAATCAGTTGTACAGAAAATGCACTTTCTACCCGTCTGGATGGCTGTGGTGTCCCATCAAGCAAATATCCAGACTTCACTGTATTTCTCATTTTAGAAGCCCTTTTCCTTTCATGTCGATAGGTTCTTAAGACCGGGAATGTCACTCTCTAATTAACTTCCGTCAAGTGACGTTCCACTAAAAGAAAGGATTTATATCGCCCATCCCAAACCTTGAACTTCAAATAAAACGCGATAATTAATTTTGCATACTTTAGTATTTGACATCTAACAGCATCTACCAGAAGAGAACAAGACAGGAAGTATGCAGTAAACAGTGACTTTTGTCAACCAAAAGACAACACGCCCGTCAGGAAACTCCGGACGAATATCGGAATCTACCTCAAGTCAGCATCTGATATATGGAGATATGCCCGACATTGACGGACAAACATGTCGCTAATGAGGCTCTCGCGATGCAAATGAAGAACATGCCTGACGAGTCTGTTGACTGCGCAGAGAAAACTGAACGTCTGCGGATGGCATCCAATTCATGGCCAGACTGGCACACTCAATAAATATAAATCTCGACAATTGCGTGCCTGATGCAGCGGAAATCTCATCACCTTTCTTCATGCCGGAACAACAATTCCATGTTTTTCTGTTTTATAATTTCCTAACCAGATGTAGAAACAACCGGCAGTTGGTAACTGATCGCTGATCGTTTCATGGTCGCAGCAGTGTGTGGCTTGAAAGGAGAAAGAAGTGAGAATCTTGATTTAGATTTGCGGGTCACTTGAGAGACGCTTGAGTGATTATTGGACGGAAGACTTTAAGCTGTAAGGAACGACTTTAAAAGCCAAGCCCAATCAGTGGGAAAGACTAGGGAAATATTCTCTTTTCAAAATTATGTCACACCCTTAATTGCCTTTAAAGAAAAGTAGGATGCATAAGCAAGGAGTTCGCGCTCTCTGTACGACAGTTTTGTATAAACGCACTGACTGCACTTTGTTCATTGCGCAGGGATTACCGAAATTTCGGTTTTTTACCCTGCACCCTATATATACATCAAGTCTCAACGTCAAGCACATTAAATTCCGATCTTGACAGCATAATCGCTTGGGGTACAAGAAATAGAGTGGAATTTAATGCTTCCAAAACTCAGTGCTGTCAACTGTCACTTAAGCGTTTCCAAAATAACCAGCCGTTATCCATGGACGGCACCTACGTTGTTGAAACCGAAAAACTTTCCATCCTCGGTATGCGTATCAACTCAACACTTAGTTGGAACGATCACATACATGAGGTCGCCAAAAATGCTGCGAAATGTCTAGGTTTCCTAAAACGATGCAAAAAATACTTTACCCCCTCTGATCTGGCTACAATTTACAAGGCCTACATCCGTCCTAAGCTCGAGTATAACGCTCCTATCTGGTCTGGTGCTCCCAATACCTCCCTACACCTACTGGATAGAATCCAAAAGCGAGCGATAAAACTTATAGGAGACAACAATATTGCGAAGTCGATTGACTCGTTAGAACACCGACGTAATGTCGCGTCTCTGTCACTGTTTTATCGCTATTTCAATAAGAAATGCTCAAACGAATTAGCCAGCTGCATTCTTCCCCTTCAAGAATTCACCCGCAATACACGCCTCGCAAGGAATGCTCATCAGTTCACCCTTAAGCCCACCTTCGGACGTACAGTTAAGTATAGAGACTCGTTCTTTAGCCGCACCACACGAATATGGAATGCTCTTCCCTGCTCAATATTCCTCTCTCATTACAATCTACAGACATTTAAAACCAATGTGCACCGGTACCTCCTCTCCCTCTCTTCCTCTATACCTACGGCCCGTGCTGTGACTTAAATCCGGTCACTTAAGGGTAGTCGTAACCCCTTTAGCGCGCGCCAATTATAAAAAAAAAAATGGTGGAGTGCGAGCGAATAAAGATTATTTTTACAGTAAGGACTTGACACATTTTTTTAAAAAAATAAAACGCAAACCATTTAAGATATTTCACAAACTTTACAATCGGCTTGAAGTATAATCAAAACATTTATCAATGGAAGTGGAATTGGTTTGTTGGACTCGATTTTCAACGACTCGGTCACACATTTCAGCCGAAATGGCAAATGACAAAAAAAAAAGGGAAGAAAAAAGTGGATAAAAACCGTAGCTAACATCTGCCAATGAAAGACAAATAGTAAGATTAGCCAACGTTATCCATTTATGAACGCTAGGGAAATAAAAGAGGAATTGAATATACCCATGGCGATATTAACACTAAGAAGAAGGCTGGCAGAAGTCCCAGGCCAGTACCGCTACTGTCAAAAATCAACCTACTAAAATGAACCAAATTTGCGAAAGAACAGCGGAATTAGAAACCTTCTAAAAGGCGCAATATAATATGGACGGACGAATGAAAAATATCTCAGAACCAGAACATTTGTTCGTTTCACTCAATTTGGACGACGATGGACAAGAATTCCGTCTCCCCGACCTCGACGAGGTCACGATAGCAATATCGAGACTGAAGTCGAACAAAGCTGCTGGCGCGGACGGACTGTCCGCAGAGCTGTTCAAAGCGGCTGGGAATAAGCTGGTTGGGTGCATGCACCAACTCATCTGTGAGATATGGTCGGAGGAAACCATGCCCGATGAGTGGAATCTCAGCATCGTATGTCCGGTCCACAAGAAAGGAGACCCCTTCGACTGCGCCAACTACCGAGGGATCAGTCTCCTTAATATCGCATATAAGATTCTCTCTGCCGTATTGTGTGAGCGCCTGAAACCATTCGTCAACAACCTGATAGGTCCTTGTCAGCGTGGTTTCAGTCCAGGGAAGTCCACAATCGACCAGATCCTGTACGATGACGTCAGATTGTGTAGGATGACGTTGGAGAACTCTCGCTGCCCCGTCAAGGTCGGTAGCGAACTCACCGAGACCTTCGATGTCAAAAAAGGATTTAGACAAGGCGACGCGCTGTCATGCGACTTCTTAAACATCATTCTTGAGGGTATCGTGCGTAACTCACAAGTCAACATCAGAGGCACGATCTTCCACAAGTCCGTTCAATTGCTAGATTATGCGGATGATATTGACGTAATCGGCAGAACTCAGCGAGCCGTCAATGCGGCGTTTGCTAGCATCGAAGCGGAAGCGGCTAAAGTGGGACTGGTGGTAAACGAGGGCAAAACAAAGTATATGCTGTCATCAAAGAAGGACGCAGAACATCGACGTCTCGGACAGAGCGTCACTATGGGCAGCAGACATTTCGAGGTAGTTGAGGACTTCGTCTATCTCGGCTCCGCGGTGAATAGGCACAATAACATCAGTACCGAAATCAAGCGCAGAATCACTCTTGCCAATCGCTGTTTCTTTGGGCTTAAGAGGCAATTGAGTAATAAAGCCCTCTCCCGAACGACCAAAGTAACTTTGTAAAACACCTTGATCATCCCTGTCCTGCTTTACGGCGCAGAAACCTGGACGCTACTAAAAGCGGATGAAGAAGCCCTTGGTCTGTTCGAGAGAAAAGTTCTGCGTGCGATTTTTGGTCCTGTTTGCGTTGATGGCATCTGGAGGAGAAGATTCAACCACGAACTGTATGGGCTGTACGGCGGCATACGGATACAACGCTTAAGGTGGCTAGGCCATGTAGAGTGGATGGAAAGCACTGCTCCGGCCCGAAGAGTTTTCGAATCCGAACCACAGGGACAACGCAACAGAGGACGTCCTAGACTGAGATGGCGCACACAAGTGGAAAAGGACCTCAACCAACTTGGAGTGCGCAACTGGAAGCAGCTGGCAAGAGATCGTGCTAGCTGGAGAGGCATGTTGGTTGAGGCCCAGGTCCACCCCGGACTGTAGCGCCATTCGAAGAAGAAGAAGAAGAAGAACATTTGTTCGCAGACGAAAAAACCAAAAGTTTTAACCGGAGTGTACTATCAAGACTGTATAGCACGGCGGAGCAAAAATTAAATTGATTTCCTACTGGTACTGGTCCCATTTTTTGGATAAAACCAATGATGACCGCCGGAGTTTACGTCAGCATTATGAGAGAAACCATGCTACCTTATGCAGAGTGGAATATCCGCTTAGATGGAGAAGACATTGACCCCAAACACATGAACAAACTGGCCAAAGAATATTTTTAAAGCAATGGAGTTCAAGTTATGGAGTCGCCCAGTCTCCGGACCTGAATCCAATTGAAAAACTTTGAACAGCGATGTAACGAAAGCTGTATATGAAGCAAAACCCAAACGTACAAAACAGCTATGGGATGTTGTGAAGGTTGCGAAGAAGAATATTCCTGTTCAGCGATGTCGGGCCTTAATTAACTCCCTGCCAGGACGTTGTGAAGCCGTACTTAAAAATAAAGATTATACGACCAAGTACGTAACCCAATAAAAAATATAAGAAAAAAAAATCACGTCAATGATTCAATATTTCGCACAATTCAAACTCGGTGTCATTACGGATAACAGGCCTTTTCTAAGTACCGAATGCACTTTTTTCTTATTTTGTTTATGGGTTTTATTGCGGATGGCATAAAGATGTTATGCAGCAAATATGATGTTTATGCAGGAAGGTAAGAAGAAGTTATTTGTAAAAAAGTGACAGAGTCGAACATGGTGCTATTAATTTGCACAGTACTATATGTCTCAATGTTGGCTCTGAGCTCTTCAAATGTCGTCGGAATCTTGGCGTAAACCAATGACTTAACGCAGTCAGAAGATAGTCTAACAGAAAATAGTCAGGCGGAGAGAAGTCGCAGGAAACAGGCGATCAATCGACTGGACCATTATTTGAGATTTCACCCCCACCATACTTACTCATCAATAGATCGATCCTAATGAGTGATGTGTAGGTTAGTTTCGTTTAAAAGGCATTTTTTTTAAATTTTTATCTAATAGTATTTAAAAGCTAGGTACAAATCTTATAACTACTTACTGGCTCTATGTGGGCGCTCTAAGCTAAGCTATTGATATGTTTGTTTTTGCCTTTCGGCGTCATTGCTAATTATTTTTCTTTCAATTAATAAAAACTATTATTTATTATTTTAAAACTAAGAAAACGTTTTTTTTTAAACTTAGCTATCTATTAAATTTTCTAATATATCCTATTCTAACTTAAATATGCTTACGACTAACCTATTTTTTTATTATGTACAGTTTTTATATTTAATCTTAATTACTAACTTAACCTAACTTATACTAAATATGAGTTGGCCGTAGGGGACCAACCCTAACCTACCAGGCTAACGACAGCTGGGGTTCCTGGTGTGGCTCTAACCATCAGTAGAACCGCCAGTCCTTATCCGTGTCCATCCTATCACGAATGGAGATGGATGTGCTGAACCGGAGAGCATCTCGACTAACTCTGAGATCATTCTCATAGATCGTGGCTCGTGCAACATGCCTCTGAATCAGCTTAATAATAAAATTATCAACCCTATTCATTATCAACTCACGGATGATGGCCGTGTAGCAGATTCCCTTCACTTTGGCGTTAAGTTGGCTGCTGTAAAACAACCCCCGTCAGAGCTGTATCTATATGAATACCTCCATACAGACAGTGATCTAACATAATGCCAAGATATCGCACTACACTCTTCATGGCTAGTAGCTAACCCCATGGGTCCAATATGCCGAACTTGCGCCAATTCTTTTTCGTATCTCTTGAAGCCCTGTATAATGGAGTGCGGAAGAGGAACGAGTGGTTCGTTCCGCATGAAGTGGTAATTCCTGGAGCACATGCGAATTTTCACCCGACCAATAACGCTAATTTTGCCTATTAACAGACCCATTCAGCCAAAAAGAGTTACGTCACCGAAGATGATCTTGCATAGAAATCCATCATCGTGGCGCATCTTCTCCAGAACACAATCGAGAATGTACGTCACTTCAAATGGTCCATCCTTCACTTCTACCTATTATTATGTCCAATGCCACCATTGGCTTTACAGGCCGAGGCAATCATAGTCAGTGGGGGGACGTCAATTTCCGGCGTGACCAGCATCAGTTGATGTTCTAGATCTTGTTCAATCCAATCCATGCTGCGGTAGGCTAGACACCTATGTCATATGCTTTAACCTTCAAGCTAGTGGAAGCCATTAGAATGTTCTTGCATTTTGAAGTCAACCACACCTCAATCAGCTCCCTATGCACATTCACCGTTCCTTTCGCATTACCCACTGACCCTTCCATCACCCAATTAGACGAATCAGGTCCTCCAACAAAGCAGAACAGTTTTCAGTCTCCCTGTCCAGGCTGAATAAATGAAAACCGAAAAAAAACTTCCGCCCAGCAATTGTTCGCAGACTTCCATCTCGTTTTTGGGCGTACGTTCAATACCGTGATCCATCTCGGCGTAAATCACCGCTCTCATTACCACCTCACAGCCCCAGCCAAATCAAACTCGAATTCCGCGCCATCAATCTCCGGAGGCAGCCGGAGCACCAGCAGGGGCCGCCTAATGCGATGCAAATCCAATTTATTTTTCAGCGAAATGCATGCGTTATTTATTAGCTTTCACTGTGGCTTGTAGCTCCTGCACATCTTACCCACACAAGATTGATGCGGCCTTCCAACGATGAAGTAATTAAGATTAATTTATTCTATCGCAAAAATCGAGGTCCACCCGTTGGGGAGGGGTGCTGCTCGCTAGCTTCCTCCCTCCTGTGATGCCACACTTCCCATTGTGCTCTCCAGCTTTTGGCGCATGTCTACCGCGACGTCCGACCAGCGCGTTGCGTAACTCTCTCGAATATTATACGCGAAAGGTAGTAATAAAAGTGTTTTTTACGCAATACCCCATCGGGCGCCCCTCCCCGCGTGATCATAATGAAAATGCTTACCGAATAACTGCGGCGGCACACTCGCACGCATACATGGCGATGGCGAGCGTCGTTTCCTTCTTCTCTTTCCGCCATTGTTAGGAAATTCATTAGGTCTCTTGTGTGTAATTAAGTGAATCGTTGTCGCCGCGCACAGTGCCACTGCTGCCACAATGGTGACACTTTTTTTTTCGTTTGTCAAATTAGCAGTCCGTCCAATGACGTGCCGCATGCGTTGCTCCGCCATGCGTCAACTGCGAAGTCTGTCGCTTTTTGCCCAATTCGACATGCAGAAGAATGCCGCTGACAAGCTGAAGGGTCGCCGTTTTTTTTTTTTGACGCCCTGCTCATTGGCGTCGAACAAATTTCTTTGAGATCGCCGTGGTAGAGTTATTTCGCGAGCACAAGAAGAAAGACATCAACGGTTTCGTGAAGTGAAAGGTGTCAACGCGGGGCTGCCTATTGGTGATGAGGCGAGCTTCCGTGTTCGGATTTGCTGGTGAGTGGGTAATTAATGGCGATTTTGTGACCGACGACGAGAAAGAGTTGTTACACCTTATTAACGACCTTTAATTACTCTGCGAGATCGGCTTTGGGGCGGGGGATTGTATAAGGCACAATTGAAAGTCACGGGCAGGTGTTGAGATTTTGTCTTCGAGGTTTTCTACTTCTTCGGGGACCAGTGATGGAGGCCGCTGGGCTTCGTCACAGATTGAGAGTAATGTTATTAATTGGGTTGCGTAATGTCTGAAATTTAAGACTCTTTGGCTGCGTCCATGGGAAAGTTTTTGGGAACCTTGAACGCTTGATGAGAGATGGTGAAGGGTTGTTCTTGGTCGTCGAAAGAAGGTTGTGACGCAAGGTGCACTTTTACTTAAAATTTCCTTTTCAAAATTCCAATTCATGCAATTAACGTGACATGAGAACAATATTGCAGTTTTCTTAATAATTCAATAAAACAACTTTCAAAATTATCACTTATTTCCTTTTCGCGATTTCCGTTTCAAATTTCTTTCTTACGAAATGCTTACTCTACAGTTGTACGTTGTAATTCAACGTTATGTTTGATTTATAATGTAAGATCAAACAGTTCAATTTGAAAGTGAACTCAAAAATTTCATTATCAGTTAAGAGTCACGGCATTTTCATTTTGAAAGCGCTGTCATGAAAATATTGGTCACGACTGCGACTGAGGTGGTCCATTCGGGAGGTCCAATTTTGAGTGATTCCTTCGAGAAAAGCGATTGGGGTCTCGTGAATAACACGAGTTACGGCCAGTCTAAGTTCGTTCCCCACTGTCCGTCAACAGCTTGAGCGTGGTCAACACCGACTAAGCACTCTTTGTGGTGTCCAAGTGAGGGTCATCCTTGCGATTTCCGTTCTTGGTTATAGTAGGGTTTGGCCTACCTAACTCCACTTTCTATGTTGTTTCTCTGCTGTGTTGAGTCTCTGTGAGTTTGAATGCAGTAGCTCTCCCTTCGTTCATTCCGATAGGCAGACCTTCAGGATTTGTTTTAGTCAGCCATTAATTGACAAAGACCTGAACAAATTTTAGAGGAAATAATAGGAAACGAGTCAAATCCTAACACATCATTTAAAAAGTCCCGGGCCAACCAATAAAACACATTTTCAAGACCAAATTAGACTTTATTCATCAACATAACGATGTTGATGCATAAAGTCGTTGAATTGATTGTTGGAAACTTCCTTCACGAGTGATACAACCAGTCCAAAGCTGCTCTAACATTTCGATACCTTTTTTATGGAACGATTTAAATTTGGCCTCTAAATACGCTTCAGTTTTGGCAATCATCCCCTCATTCGAGTCTTTTTTTCCGGCGAGCATCTCTTTGAGGTCTGAAAAGGGGTAGGAGTTTCTATGGGCCAGGTCTGGAGAATACGGTGGGTGCGAAAGCAATTCAAAGCCCAATTCGTGCAATTTGGGCATGGTAGCCAACGACTTGTGACACGATAACGTGTCTTGTTGGAGGGGAATCATTCCCTTCTTCATATGGGACCGTTTTTTTGCAATTTCTTGCTTCAAACGCACCAATTATGCCATGAAGTATTCGCTATTGGTCCTTTTGCCTTTCTCATGATAATCGATGATTAAAATTTCGTGCCCATCCCAAAATACGGATGCCATAAACCTGACACCCGGAATTTGAGTTTTTTAAGCGTTGGGCGTGATCCGCCGATACGCGATATGCGGCACCCATTTCGAAAACCGTTTTCTTATGGACAAATGTTCCTGCAAAATGCTGTACACACGGTCTTCTGATATGTTTAAGGTAGCAGCTGTCTCACGCAATTTCACTTTGCAGTTTCCCGAAACGATTTTGTGTACTTTCTTGGCGTTTTCAGGTGTAACCACCACAATTGG
Source organism: Eristalinus sepulchralis (assembly GCA_944738645.1). Lineage (NCBI taxonomy): Eukaryota > Metazoa > Arthropoda > Insecta > Diptera > Syrphidae > Eristalinus > Eristalinus sepulchralis. The sequence goes on from OX122882.1 coordinate 76,628,049, forward strand.
CTTTCCAGAGCTTTCAGATTGGTTGGTGTCTGTAAGGCCACGTTTCAAGTCAGCTTGCCACCGACAAATGGTTGTTCTTGATGGAACAGATTCCCTGAAACACTTTTTAGGCCATTGCTGAGTTTGCACGGTAGCTGTGTTAAATCAACACAAGAAATGCTGCCTTTACAATATTTTTCAGTTTTAAAGATCGCAAAAGTAGCGTCACTTGAATCACTGTAACTTCTAACCCAATAACCAGACTGCCATGAAAATTTGCCAAGTTTTATTTGAATGTATGTACTTACTTTCTGTAAGTGGCGATCCCTATTGTCAGTCCCGGGACTTATTGAGTGATGTGTTAACTATCCAGTGCTCTAAAAGATGCAAATTCGAGTTCTTACATTCTAAGGCCACGTACCAAGTAACCTAAATTTAAGTTTATTTTGAAATAATAAATAAAAATTAAAAAAGGTTGTTTTGAAGAACTCAACGCCAGTATAAGGTATTAAGGCTACAAAAGAGAGATAAACCACACAAATCGTCGTATCGTGTAATTGTCAACGCGAACATTAAAAATCGTCGGGCCCACACCAGGCATAGACAGATATAGGAAACTATCAGTTGCTTTCTTAATTTTTCTCCTCAAGCTCGCCCAAAAAATGCGATCCCATGAACATATCTCTGGTTGTGCTGAATAGCACCATTCACCCGTGTCGACAAAGTCTTTTCTATTCGTAAGAGAACAACAGAACGGACAACACGAGTAGCTCTTATAGAAGCTAGGCCCTGGTCCCTTGTGGGCTGTAGGGCCACTCAATTATTATTATTGTTAAACAGACTGCAACTCGCTGCTCCGTCAAGGTCGGGAACGAACTCACCGAGACCTTCGATGTCAAAAAAGGATTTAGACAAGGCGACGCGCTGTCATGCGACTTCTTTAACATCATTCTTGAGGGGATCGTGCGTAACTCACACGTCAACACCAGAGGCACGATCTTCCACAAGTCCGTTCAACTGCTAGCTTATGCGGATGACATTGACGTGATCGGCCGAACTCAGCGAGCCGTCAATGAGGCGTTTGCTAGCATCGAAGCGGAAGCGGCTAAAGTGGGACTGGTGGTAAACGAGGGCAAAACTAAGTATATGTTGTCATCGAAGAAGAACGTAGAACATCGACGTCTCGGACAGAGCGTCACTATGGGCAGCAGACATTTCGTGGTAGTTAAGGACTTCGTCTATCTCGGCTCCGCGGTGAATAGGGACAATAACATCAGTACCGAAATCAAGCGCAGAATCACTCTTGCCAAACGCTGTTTCTTTGGGCTTAAGAGGCAATTGAGTAATAAAGCCCTCTCCCGAACGACCAAAGTAACTTTGTACAACACCTTGATCATCCCTGTCCTGCTTTACGGCGCCGAAACCTGGATGTTACTAAAAGCGGATGAGGATGCCCTTGGTCTGTTCGAGAGAAAAGTTCTGCGTGCGATTTTTGGTCCTGTTTGCGTTGATGGCATCTGGAGGAGAAGATTCAACCACGGAACTGTATGGCCTGTACGGCGGCATGAACCTAGTCAAGCGTCTACGGATACAACGCTTAAGGTGGCTAGGCCATGTAGAGCGGATGGACAGCACTGCTCCGGCCCGAAAAGTCTCCGAATCCGAACCACAGGGACAACGCAACAGAGGACGTCCTAGACTGAGATGGCGCACACAAGTGGAAAAGGACCTCAACCAACTTGGAGTGCGCAACTGGAAGCAGCTGGCAAGAGATCGTGCTAGCTGGAGAGGCATGTTGGTTGAGGCCCAGGTCCACCCCGGACTGTAGCGCCATCCGAAGAAGAAGAAACAGACTGCAACTGCCTCAATTTTGGTTGGACTTGCATGGCAGAACAGCTAGAAAACGAATTTTATTTCAAAAGTCAATAATGAAGAAGGGTATCAGGAACAAACTAAAAATTGAAAAACAAGGACAAAGACTTGTGAGAACTGAATTCAAAAAGCAGTGTTAAACATGACATTGGCTCGATGATCGTGTGGGGCTGTATGACAGTCTCTGGAGTCAGTGAAAGTACAATGAAGAAAAAGAAGATCCTCTAAGCATCCTCAGTTCAAACAGAGTGCAGAGTCAAGGAATTGGATCTCTCACTGTTTGTAATTATATCTCAAACATTTTATCTTATATCTCTTATAAACAAATGTTGAAACGAAACCATCTATGTGTGAGTTTCCCATAGTTTTTTGATTTGTAATGAGAGCACCTACTTCCTCCAGCGAAAACCGATCCCACATCGATCGTGTCAGGTATTGATGTCAACTGCATTCCCATGAATGTGGTGCCGACCACCTACGGGATCTTATTTATGTTCCCCCAGGATTACCCAATCCCCCTAAATCTATATGTTCTGAAGAGCATTTTTGAATATGAATCGTGACACTGGCTGCATTCGCTGTCGGGGTCGATTACAAATGCACACAGTCACCAGATCCACGCTCGGTTCAGAATCTTTTCTGGCCATAAACTTCAGATCGTACATCAGGCACAGACAATGGCTAACGAAATCGGTCCCACTCCCATTTGAGAACTAATTGCTGCCCCTGCGGCCTGTTCACAAATCATGCTGATTGTTCTCGGCGCTGTGGCAGACAATGCGGTGCGGATCGTAGCGTGGCGTGGCCCGTCGTCCCTCATAATGGTGCATCTCGAAGCATAAAACCCAGCCGAATGGCAAATGCGAATCTTCTCTCAACCGTAAAACCGTTTCATTACCTGCTCCCCCATTGCATTCGCCGTGCGCCACCGCCGCCGCACCGCCGCGCCGCCATAGATCATCCTCGCTGAGTGCGCTCATCTTGGTCATGAACCCGTAATTCACTACCCCGCCTGACGCCTGACCGATCATAATGAGGCAATTGCGGTCGTTCTCGCGCATATTTCTCCTTATTAAGCTTAATTTCGGAGCCTCTCGGTGGCCAATTGGGCTGCGGCTCTAATGATACCTTCTGGACGTCATCACAGTGAACCACGGAAATGGGTTACGTGGTTGAGGTAACATATCGCCCGGTATTCGGGTTAATAGATTACCGAATTTTCCCTGCGCACGGATGGCGTCGCCGCCGTCCATTTCGCACGCAGTCTGCGATAGATGTGGTGTCTGGGACGCTGACGTTTATGATTTAGCACTTCATTAATGGCAGGCTCATAGCTTAGCTCTTTATCGGGGGCTGACGGGTGGGCAGTGCGTGCAGCGAACGCGGATGGGCTTGGTTAGTGCGGATGCGTGTGCAGACGCACATGCTGCGGAAAATGAGAAAGTACACGGCGATTTCGCACGAGAGGTGCTGAGCCGAGATGATCTGATGAATTTATGGGCGCTTAAGTCTGCCGGAACGAATGACGTGTTTGTCGAAGCCTATTGGAGAAAGGTACGTGATTTACGTTTCTGACTGACCGTGTCGCGGAATTGAGTTGCTCACTTAAGCAGTGCCTTGTTAACGCTCGTCAGTTTTTTTTTTCTGATGAGTTTTTCTCCTCATCACCTGCTCTGCGGTAGAGAGTGCCATTGTCTTGGCTGGAAGTTTGTGCCACACTCGAGACAGTTAAGCGTTTGTTAACTTATACGATGACGTTTAGTTGGTCTCGTTAATCTTCTTTGCTTGTTTGTTTGACCTTTGGCTTGTGTATAGCTTTCAAGATGTGATAGAGGGCTAGCTAGAGGGTGCTTCAAAAGGTATATTAAGTCGACCAGCCGAGAGGAATTCGGCACAATTTCGTGAAGTGCTCTTACTACTCGTAGTTTTGTTTTGGTCGAGGGTGGAAGTGGGCTTATCAACGGAATTTATTAAAAAAAATGATTTTGTCCTCTCTTTGAAAAGAATAACGTGCAAGAAATGAGGAGAGCAGTTGTATGCTGAGAATGGTGACTCTTCCACTTTCACGGCGAGGCGCAAAAGTTGGAGTTTCAATGTGGCCCCAGTGATCCCGAATTCGCAATCCCAGGAAAACTGATTTAATTGTGTCGTACAACGCTAACACAAACCCGTTTGGTTCGAGAACCTCTGAACCATTCCAAACATGCACCGGATTTCGGCAAAGAGATGCGCTGTCGTGTAACTTCTTCAATATCTGGCTGGAAAGATGTGCAGATGTTTAAATACGGAAGGCACTATCTTTTACAAATCAGTGCAATAGCTGGGATATGCTGATGACATCCCAGCAAGCCGCTGAAGGCGCATTCACGTCTATTGAAGAGCAGGCGAAACGGAGCTGGTCTTAGAGTGAACGAGGAAAAAACGAAATATATGCTGACGACAAAGAACCGATCCCTCAAACAACACCTACGTCGGAATGTGACAATTGACAGCTACGGGTACAACTTTGAGATAGCTTAGCAGTTTGTCTACCTCGGGGCAGACGTGAACTCCACAAACGACACCTTAGTTAAGAAATTCGGAGCAGAACCACCCTTGGAAATCGGTGTTATTTCGCTTTGTCAAAACAGCTAGAGCCGAAACTCCTGACTCGAATGACTAAGAAAATGCTCTACACGCTAATTCTACACGCACTCTTATATGGAGCCGAGTGCTGGACGATAAGCAAAACGGCAAAGCAGATTTTTGGTTACTTTCACAATATACACGACGAATATATGGTCCTGTCTGCGAGGTAGGCGAATGGAGGAAAAGACACAACCGCGAAGTCTATGTGCTGTACCAAGATGTGGACGTAGTTTAAAAAGCAAAATACGTCGACTTCAGTGGCTCAGCCACATCGAACGAAAGCACAATAACGCTCTAGCTAAGAGGGTCTTCGAATCCCAGTCTCCGGTTTTGAGAAGGAGAGGAAAGCCGAACTTATGGTATCGAGATTGCGGAAGCTAGAGAGTTTGATTCTGACATCTGGAAACAGCGTGCCCGGGACCGCCAAGAATGGAAGACAACTATAGGTCAGGTTAAAACCCTTCATGGGTGTCAGGCCTGATACATACACAGATGGCCAGGAGTCCTTTAAAGGACAATCACCTTACACAAAGTAACAAAAATACAGTAGTCCTGCAGTAGGCATCCCAGAATGAGAGTAGTCTATATCCTGCATAAGACAGCTGTCTGTGTGAAGGATAATTTTGGATAGCAAGTACATACGTGACATTACTGCAGAGCAGTGTTTGAAGGTGTTTAAGGAAAGCGCCATGCTCCTTGACGACTGTCGATGAAACAGAATTAGACTGGTAAAGGATCTCTGCACAAGGGAGAGAGAAAACAGTGAATATTTTTACACCACCATAAAATCTCCAAACTCTTGTTCTATGACCCAAATTTAATTTATATTAAGACGACCTCTTCTTTTCCCCCTCCATACATACCTTCTGTACGTTTAGTGACTTGAATCATCATCATCTCCTTTTTTTGGCAGTCCATTTACATCTTAACCGTTATACATTTGAACAGCTACTAGGGTAAGGTTTATTTGAAAAAAAAAAATTGTATTCAATTTTTGGAACAGTTTTTGTTTGTATCGGAGATAGAAGATCAAAAACAAAATTTTCGGCATATCTTATTGTTTTACTACAAAAAATGGTAAAAATGAAGTTCAAGCAAGGCGTTACAATATTCCGTTCCGGCAATTTTGCTCTCGAGGATGCCCCATCTCCTGCAAGGCCTCATTGAAGCGGATGTAGATTATATAAAGTCGTTGGTCGATGCAAATCGTCAAATACGAACTGTAAGATTAAATTTATCTAACGCGACCGTTCACAAGCACATGAAACGTCTTAGATTAATTTCGAAGCTTAATACACCAGTTCCTTATGTTTTACAGAAAGAAAAATTTCCTAAATGCAAGACCTCATACAAGTTTGATGACTCACTTAAAGCGTTTGCAGCTTGAATGGGATGTGTTACTACCCCATATTCTCCAGACATGGAACCTTCGGATTATTACTTGTTCCTGTTCCTGTCTTCCTGTTAAAAACTATTAGGACCAGGTTTTTGTCAATAACGGATCAGTGTACAATTATCAATTTCTTGCTCAAAAGACGGCAAAAAGTATTGTATCAAAATAGAGGAAAAAAAAAAGTTCAAATTTCGCTAAAATTGAAAATAAGTAAATATTAGATTATTTTGTTTAAATTTTACTCTTAATTCCAGGAACGTACAACGAAGAAAATTAAGAGTGCTGTCCACTAAAATATGTAATAATAATAATTGAGTGGCATTACAGCCCACAAGGGACCAGGACCTCGATTCTACAAGAACTACTCGTGTTGTGCGTGCTGCTGTTTTCTCACGCGTAGCAAGGACCTACTAGGACCTACCTAGGAAACTGTTGTCAGCACCTCAAAAGGGATGGTGAGGTAAAAAAAAGGCGATGTGTCCCGTCCGGGAATCGAACCTAGACCTTCTGCGTGTGGGCCGACGCACTTACGCACTACGTCACGGCGACCACTGTCCACTAACATAATAACATCAACATCTAAGACGTGTGGCTTCTTACTTGACTATAATTCCCATCTTTCTTCAAAGTCCTTTGGATAGCCCCATCGGATATTGTTTTGCCAAACCTCTCCTCTGCCTTCAGTTTCAATTGGCGGGCATTCATCCTGGGTTTAAGGTGCACTAGTTGAAGTAGTAGGGTTAAGGGCCATCTGTTTGGCTTTAATATGATGACATTAGTAATTTTAAATACCCTTTGGATAGATGTGTGAGCTCTTCGAATTGTCTTTAAAATTTCCTTACAGGTTTTACCCTAGTGTATAACTTTTAAATCATTTTCCTTGAACTTATTCCTATATTCATTTGAACTTATCTCGTAAAACGATTCAAAAAGAGTGAAATAAATATCTCAAGCCTAGACACGCATGCGCAGCTAACGGTATTCGCATATTTTCGCGTGGTACACACTTACTACGCAGCTGTAAAGAACTTGTACCCAGAATTTTACGGCTATGATTTTTCGACGTTTTTTCGAAAGAAAACAGTTAAAATAATTTGGTTTTTTAAAAATTTGAAAAATATTTTTTTAAATGGAGAAATATCTAAGGAATACAATAAAAAAAAGTTGAGCTGATCTCTCTAGGATACATGAATTTGAATTTTTTTGCAATGTAAGGAGACTTGCACAAACTTGTGTAGAGCAGTCACTGTGGGTTCTTCTTTTCGTTTAATACTTTGTATAAAAAAACGCACACAACATTCACTTTGGAAATACAACTTCAGTACAACCAGAAATTGGTCAAGCGGATCTGATTTCGTTCCGCTGATATTCTGCCAAGATTTTGAGTAAGAAATAGCTGTCAGTGTAAAAATGACCTTAAATAAGAAAAAACACTTAAAAACCTTTAATTAAACGAAACCATATCCAATTGGAGTGACGTTCCAGTTTTGTTTTTTCAAACATGCTGCTCTGTGCCAAAGTGTGCTTACGTTTCCCTTGGTTTTCTTTTACTCTTACGTGCCCTTTCCCTTAAGGGTACCTTCCTAAAGACACCGTTATATCTTCAATGGTTCAATATTAAACAACTACCAGGCATTGCCCTTCTTGCCCCGTTACTTTTTCGATGAAGCCTTACTTCTTTCAAAAGGATGACATTGACTTCACCTCCTCACTTCATACCTCCAGAAGAAAAAGACTGCTTTAAGACATATTAAACATATGTCCCCATATCAAGCCATTTCCGTTTCCAAAACATTCAGGTCTTCCATGATTCCAACTCATTCGATGGGCACTCAGTCAGACATAATCGCAGCAGACATTCCGCAACCAACTTCATCTCACAAGGAACCGATTTGACGTAACCCGAAAAGATTTTCCCGCAAGTAAGAAGATTTTCCTCATTTCAGTAGATCACACTGGCAGGCCAAATTCATTAGTCAACTTTTCAGCGTTCTAACGGTCCATCGGAGCATCAATCAATCATTGGAACGGATAACCCAAGTCAGCTGCAGGTCAGTCCATGTTTCCCATTATTTATTCCCGACGCACATTCGCATCATTGCGTAACGCTGCGCGATAATTGCCTCCATAGGGGTACAGGCCGGGTACAGCAAGCCTCCAACGGACGCGACGGCGAGTCCCTTGTTTTCGCGGAGCTCCTTTTCCCCCTGTACAACGTAACCGTTCGTCAGTGAGCAGTAAATCGCCTCGATTGGATGTTATGCCTTTGACCCACCTGCGGAGCTGGACAGACCAGCTTCTCGCCGCGAAGCGGTCCGATCTGCTCCAGTTTCCCGATCTTGTGAACTCATCAGTTCGCCAGTCTCCGTGTATTCATGCATGCATGTGGATCTCGTGTAACTGTCGTCCACGCGATCCGAGCTGGCAGATGATCGCCGCCGCCGCCGGCCGACTAGGGAGTCTCCGCTTCTGGACGGCGGGGACCGGAGCGCCTGGGCAAAACTCGTTTGACGTTTTCTATTTTGCGGAACGCAGAGTGATTAAGCTTCCGTATGGCGCATCGATCCGAACGGTATTCATTCGCCGCCTGCAGAGGAGCAGCTGCGGAGTGATGGACCGACCAGTTTGCCCGGCAGACAGGAGACCTGATTTTGCTGCGCGTTAACAAAATGCTGTCGCGCGAGTCTCGGGATCGGTTAGTTATCTCGAGATTTCTGTCACTAGTGACCCAATTATTCCCCACAAACTGGATTCGATGACGGGAGTGCAGCCGAAGATGAACGAACCCGGGGAGCGAGTGTGTCCGCGAACAAAAACAAAATCCGATTGAGATGCACTGGACCGTGAAGACCGGCGACAGAGGTGGACTGGAGCATAATAATTGTTTTCCGTGGACTAAATTGCCCAAGTCAGCAGCTCTTGGTGCTGCTCTTGCGCCTGTGAGATGGATATTGTTGACGCCGTCCATTTGGCATTTGAAGCGATGTGTTGGAGCATTCTTGGGACGCCGATCTTCTGAAGAATGGGAATCGACTCCGCTTTCAAGTGATGTAATTGGACAAGTGGACGTTTTTGGTTAGAAGGAATATGTTGCCAATCTCTCAGAGGCACGGAGCTGAATCAGCAAATCGGAATAGGAGCCAGTGGTTGTGTTCAAAGAGACGGGGAGTCAATGGCGGTCCGTGGTGGTTGGCATTTCTGCTAATCCGCGATGATGGATCGCGGAATGCATGGATTAGGAGCACATGAGATGGAGGGTATTGTTCAATGACTGGGTCACCTGTGGGGGCTCTGATTCTTTGCTGTGCCAAGACTTTCAGTTTTCCAAATGTTGTTGCACTTAATCTGCAACGACGCGGTTTTTAGCCTGAACTTGGAGTCAATTCGGAAGGCATGGTGATTGTCATTGGGATGGTGGGTCACTTCTTATATCTATTTGTGGAGACCAAAGACAAGAGTCAAATGAGGAATGATGAACGGGACAAAAGAGTAAGTAGGTACAAAATATCGAAGTATGACATTTTTTTGGGAGGAAATAAATGGAAAACGCCAAAAGAAGTCAAGACAGTGCAGTTATAAGCGCGACAATGGTTCAAATTCAATTAACAGGGGGCATGTTGCCCCCTACAAACCCCCTGCTTGGAAACAATTTAAATTAGGAGTAAGGGAAAAGTTGGGTATATCCCTGTTTCGGCTGAATATTTTTGGAGATTTTTTGAAACTTGACAACTTGATGATTTGAGGATTTTGTTCCTCTATGTTATGCTCCTCTGTCTTCCGTATTTTATTGTTGTTTTTAATTAGTTCGTTGCAGGGTTTTAGCCAGAGTTTATCTCTTAACAAAACCAATAGTATTTGTCCGTCACAATAATCCGTGAAACGTGAAGTTCCCGGTGAGAAACTTGTGTTGAAAATTTGTATATTTTGAGGAGCGACATAAAAATTTAAAAACCTCTTATCCAGTATAAATCAGCTTAACAAATCTTGGGAGGGTCATTGCAAAACTTGTTTGACGGTTCAAAAGTCCCTTATCCGAACGGAAAAAGAATCAAACTTCTAAGTTGCTAATTACATTCACGCATCTAAGGTTTCGTTTTCAATAAAATTTAAAAAAAGGCTTTTTAATATTTATTTATTTTGTCACTAGATGATGTCGGTTTTAAAATATCTGAAAGAACTCATTACATTGTATCGAACACGTGTTAAGAAGATGACATAACAGGCTGAAGGTTTTTCGAAGACAGTTCTGTAATTCGTAGCTCGAGTTTAAAGTTATACTGATTTTAATATGAAGTGATGTGTGAAGTGTCTACAGAAGTACGGTGTTCTTTCACTGTAAAAAGGCAAAAACGCTGCAAAAAGTTGGCGAAATAGAGCAGCTTGTGGTGAGATTGCTGAGTCAATGCCGGACACCGGAGTGGATTGGTCGTTTTCTTCTCGGAAATTTTTCACGGATTGGTTTGAGACTGAAAAAGTCCGCCATGAAAGCTGTCAGTAGATAGCGGAGGCAGTAAACATTAATCGTATGCCAGTTCGGCATCATCTGCGCCATTTAGAAGGTTCCCAGTTCAGGTGTTCTTTCCCAAATTTGGTTCGTTTTAGAAGGTTGACTTTTGACAGTAGTGGTACTTGTCTTGGACTTCTGGCAGGTAAATTCTTGTTTACCAGTCTTCTTCTTATTGTTGATGTCGTCGCGGGTAAATTCAACTTCTCTTTTATTTTCCTAGCGCGCATAAACGGGTTACGTTTGACTAATCTTACTATTTGTCGTTCATCGGCTGGGGTTAGTTTCGGTTTTCTTCCTCTTTTTTCTTTCTTTTGATCGTATTTTTTGGCATTTGCCATCATTTGGTTTGAACACCAAATAATTTCACTTATAAATTTGTAAGTTTTACCCTCAGAAAGCAATTGTTTTTATTAAGGCACGTTTCTCGGGAGTACAATGCACACAACGACCCATTTTATTATGCTAACAACGCTGCACTTTTCAAATATTATTTTTTAGTAACTACGATATGTGTAGATATAGTTTAAAACCAAAAAACGTTCGAAACACTAGCATACACTTGGAAAACACTCTTCAGAATGACGTGATGCTATTATTTTGCACAATTTTAATTCGGTTGCATTTCCGGATAACGGGACTTTTATAGGTTAAGAATGCACTTTTTTGTTATCTTATTTATGGGTTTTGTGGCTGATGTAATAAAGATGTTGAGCAATAAATATGAGGCGCCTGCCTGACCATAGGAAAAAGTTTTTAGAATAATAGTGACAAAGCTGAACATGGTGCTATTATTTTGCACAGTGCTGTAAGACGAGAAGGCTCATAAAAGCTGCTCGTTGTTTGGGTGCTACTTGAATTAACAACAATAGTTGAGTCGCACTACAGGTCACAAGGGACAAAGACAGAACTTCTGCTGGAACTGCTCTTGTAGAGCGTGCCATTGTTCTATGACAACTGCAAGGAACCCACAAGCTTTGCCGGCTCCGAATCGCTTTTCATAGACAATTGATATTTCTTCGATGATGTCAGCAACTCGAGAGGAGATGCCGTGAAAAATGGGTTCTATTCGAGAAATCAAGCCTGGCACCTTCAACGTGAACATCGACGCACTAAGCCATCACGCCGAAAAGTGGAAAACCTGAAACTTTGCTGAAACTAAACGAAATTGTATAATACTTGAAGTAATTGCGGTCCACAACCGCCTTCAAAGCCGGGATTGACGGCAAACAAGGTTAAGTTGAGTGCTTGGTGGGATTGGAAGGAAATTGTCTATTATAAGTTGCTAGAACAAGTCAATCCTCTACTGTGCACAACTCGAGCGCTTGATTGAAGTCGACCAGACTTAGTCACCAGAAAGGGAGTTGTGTTCTTATCGTAGCAATGTTTGGCCACACAAATCGTCGATTATTACATCCCCCTTGAGTGCTGCCGCCTATGCGAAAGTGGTGGTGTGGTGGAAGATGAGAATTGAGTCAAAGTTCAGAACCTTCAGCGCATATGTCGTGTAACTTCAACACAACGCAGTAACGTCAGTGGATACAAATCCGAACCATCACGCACAGTATTGCCATTCTAAAAGACGTTCAAAAAGAGATTGAGAAAGAGAGAGAGAGAGGAAGCTAGCGAAAGAGACCGCGTGAGAGAGAAAAAGAGAAATAGAGAGAGCATGAGAGAGAAAGAAATAAAGAAAGATAGAGAGAGAGGTCGGAAGAGACATAAGAAAAAGGGAGAAAAAAAGATGGAGAGAGAGAGAGAGAGACAAAAAATTACTGAGAAAGAGATAGAGAGACAAGGTTTGATTGGACAAAGAGTACACCATTGAAAGAAAATTTTGAAGACAGATCAAGGCCTTTTCATGCACTCTCCTGCGAAAATCGTGGCTGTCACACTCTTTGCAGAGAATCAGAATCGCATGGCTTAACAGGGGCCGGATCGGGCTATGTGCAAAAACGGACCAACAACTGATGGAAATCACTGTGTGTACAAGTTAAGATTTGATCCGTCCCTATCCAATTTTTCTGAACTATATTTCCCTGTTTGCGTTGCACAGGAGGAGAAGACTCAACGACGAAATCTATGGGCTGCACAGCGACATGCGCCTGGTCAAGCGTCTTCGGATACAACGCTTGAGATGGCTTGAGCGGATTGACACCACTGCTCCGGCCCCAAAAATGTTTGAATCTGATCCACTGTGACAACGCAACAGAGGACAGCCTAGGCTAAGGTGGCACACACAAGTGGAGAAGGACCACAACAAGCTTGGCAATTGGAGGCAGCTGTCGAGGGATCGTGCTGGAGAGGCATGTTGGTTGAGGCCCAGGTCCACTCCGGACTTTAGCGTCACAAAAAGAAGAAGTGGGTACAAGTTTACTCTGGATTTTGTTGACTGTGCACCTTGCTCCAATTCAATTCAAGTTAGGTTTCGTTATGAAGTCTTCGAAGTGAAAATGGCGGAAAATGGCGACATTGATTTCCTTTCGGACATTCTTCTCAGACTTTTGAAGAGCACAAGCCATGCATTCCCGTAGGAATCACTGGTTTACCGTGATTCTGAGGGAACATGATGATCGAGGGAATGTCCAGAAAAACGATCACTTTGTGGCTTGTTCACTACAGGAGTCAATTTTATTTGTATTGGACTCAGAAACTATGAGTAGTCCAATCTAATGTGGGCGGATGCAGAATCATCTGTTGTCGTCAAAGGATAGACGCTGTGTCACCGCCCTGTTAGGGAACCAATCGAATATTGGGAGTCTGTGTTAAACCGCGCTCCTAATTCCAGAGATGTGCTCTCACATTCATCCAAGATACCATTGAGTACGATGTCGGGCGACAGTACGCAGCACCCCATGTCAATCTAATTCACAATAAAAAATTTCCATTTAGCTAAAAAAATGTTTCAAACCGAACAAAATTGCCCAAAAAATCCCCAATTGTCCGTGGCTCATAATATCCTAGAATACACAAACTCCACTCCTTTATTGAACATACCTCACTTGATCCAATCGCACCGCAGCCACCAATCGAATTTCCTGTCGTGCACCCATTGAGTTCAAAGATCAACACAACACGCACGTCACTGTCACAGTCACCCAGGTCACCCAGTGCCTGAGGTGTCACCTTCAATTCAGAACTCCAATCCACTTCAATTTGTTTCTACTTCAGTTAACCTGAGTCCACGACACTCATTCAATCGCACAATACAAGTCACCGATCGCGACGACGACAACGGAGAGGCCACGCATGCGCTCACCACAACTTCCGATCGCAGTCAATGCAAATGATCCTCCGCAACGCACGATCGTGTTACCAGTCGGCTCAAGAGATTAGCTGCAACTGCATTCAAACGACGACGTTGGCAGCTGGATGGTGGCGGCGGTTGCGTCTCCTCAGCGTTGGGGCTCCGCAAAATCTGCAAATTGAACTATGCAACGATAGGAAACCCGTTTCCAGCTGGACGCTTCGCCGAGTCCTTTCTCTTGCACCGATCGCAGTGGATTTGGGTCAGCCGGGGGAACATAAATTTTGATTGCGCCTCCTCGCTGGGGCCCGGACTGCCTTGACTTATATTTGAACCGTGCATAAGGAGTCCATCGAACGGTCCTGCTCGAGTCTAAGAGTGCTTGCTGCCGGGATTGGGTCACAAGGAAGCATTAGAATGCCAGGGGAACTCGTTCTGACGGAATCTTGATCGTAAATGGGTCGACGTGAGGACTGCGTTGGCACGGCACTGCGCAAGAGAGCGGCGAGGGCACTCTGTGTGACGAAAATGGGTCAACATGATGGTGCGCGAGTAAATATTGGCGACAAATATGTGTCCACATGGAGAAGTGAATAAATTTACAATCTCATAATCTAACGGTCCGACTGAAGTGAGCCTGGGTGCGGGGACAGAGAGGGGGGAAAAGTTGCGAATCAGAGGCGACCGCTGCTCGTGTGAGTGTCTGGTCAGAATTTGCATACTTAATTGATTCGGTGATTGGGCATAGAATGGGAGTCATGCGTGGCGATGGCCAGCGAACGCGATAACCAGGAGTGGCAGAGTGACGCAGGGAAAGTTCGGAGTGGGAGATACTTTGTGTCTGGGGGTTGACTTCAATCTGTCGCTGTGGAACATAACTGTAACGGACATCAGAGAACTTGTTTGGGCACCTCATCTGGAAATAGATCAAACTGTTCTGAGACTCTGAGGGGCGATGGATGAAATAACCGAAGAGCCACGCACGCCGGAAGGCGATGACGATGGACGCGATCATCGGCATAATCTATTGCGCTGAAGAGGAGGACTGTGCATGTTTTGCTTCGCTTTAATGTCGCTACCACGTAATATGGCACAAACGGGAAACGATGAGATCATGTTTGTCAGGCAGACGGGCATCGCGGTCCCCTGCTGGTGTGTTGTGACAAATCTTTAATTTTGTGGATCGCTGATTTCTTGTGTTATGGCTGCTGGTCTACGGTAAACGATGTCGTTTGGAATAATTTAATTTTAGATCATTTTACCGTGCTTGCGGAATCTTTTAAGGATGTCAGTCATTTAGACGGTTTTGAGACTAGTCTTTAAGCAAGTCATTCGACGAAATACCTCAGTTGACTTAAGCATAGGACTCGTCGTTTTAAGGTCGGTGCTATAGACTGTGCGGTTTAAGAAGGCCCTTTCGTAGAAGTGGCTTTGTTGTCATCGAGATACAACACACAACGAAGACGCTTTTGAGGTGTACAAGGAGGAAGTCTCTGAAATTATATAGACTTGCCTTCACGGTTTCGAATACTTAGGCCCTCTTTCGTGCAAAGCTTGGCGCAACAAGGGAAATGTTTCACTGAAACTATTTCGTCCTTATCCCTACGAATCCAACAGAAATCCTTCACCGGGAGGCTTGATTTCCTTGCCATTGCACCAATCATACAGTGACCAGTGAAATCAAGGAATCTGTTCCTGTACTTTGGCCTTAAGCAATGATCAGCGAGATCACTTGACATGGATACCTCTTCATTGAGTCATTTGACTGAGCTAATGGACTAATGGATAACGTTGTCAGCCGATTCTGTGTTTGAAATTAATTTATTCTCTGCCAGTGGACCTAATTTCTCATCTCAAGCTGGATTTTCCAGGGACCATTCACGACCGGGAAATGACTGATGCAGCAATTGAACTGTTTCTCTGGCTGTATGAGATGTGGCGCCGTCTTGTTGAAACCACATTCCCTCCACATTAATTTCTTCAATTCTAGGCACAAAAAAATTGGTTATTATTTCACAATACCGAACACCATTGACTGTTAGCACTTGACCTGACTCCTGTTTCATAAAAGAAGGTCCAATGATTCCTCCAGCCCGAAATCCACACCACACAGTGACTCGTTGAGCATGCATTTGCTTCTCGTGAATCACTCGAGGATTTTCCTCGCCCCAAATGAGACAATTCTTCCTCTTGACGAAGCCATCAAGATGGAAATGGGCCTCGTCACTAAAGATGATTTTATCGGCAAAATCAGCATTTTCATGTTGTCTCTCCAATACCCAATTACCAAACTCCCTTCGCTGTACACGGTCAGCTGGCTTCAGTTCCTGAGTCAATTGAACTTTGTATGCATGAAGATGCAAATCTTTCGTCAAAATTCGCTGCATAGTGGATTTGGAAACACCAATTTGCTGAGCTCGGTGTCGAATTGAGGTGGATGGAGTTTGAGCGACATCATGACGTACTGCTGCGATATTTTCGGTCGATCGACCTGGTCGAAGACGCGTTTTTGTCTTTACATCAGTTACAGACCCAGTTTCAGCAAATTTTTCCATTAATCGCTTTACAGTTGACTCTTTTGGACCATTATTGTAAAACCCAAATTGATCGAAATTTGCGATCTTTAGCCGCAAAACTTTCATCATTTTGGTAAAACAATTTCCCAACGAGAATGCGTTGTTCATTCGTGTAGCACTCCATTTTTATTAACCTTATACCTTCTACTAACAAACAATAATAGTTGTTCAAATTTCAAACAATGACAATTCGAATGGCGCCGAATTTAAATCTTGCGTTCTTGTTGGGACACCCTTTAGACGCTAGGCCCTGGTTCATTGTGGTCTGTAGTGCCACTCAGTTATTAAAATTCACGATTGCCACTCTCGAGATTTCAGCTCAACAGATCAACAAGTTGAATGTGAATGATAGAAATAGAGAGTCATCGTTAGGTTTGACTTATAATTTAAAATAAAACACATACATTTGAATGTGAACTTAAATTTCTCTCAGGTTATAAAACAATTCATGGAATTACCTTTGTAAAAAATTATCTTTAAAATATTGGAAACGACTACGTATGATGTGGCCCATCCAGAAGGTCCAATTTTTGGTGTCTGGTTTGAGCATAGCGACTGGTATCTCGTGGACAACAAGAGCAATGTTGGCTTCGAAGACGTCTGTAGCAACTGGCTTATGTCTGAAGACCAGAAATTTTACATAACCTCAAAGCAGAAAGCCCAATGGTGTGCTATTGTCAAAAAAAAGCTTGTTAAAAATCAAACCTCAAGATGAATTAGCCTTTGTTAATGATAATTGTAGACTGAGGCAAAAAGAGTGCACTAGGATTAAACCCTGAAGAGACAGAGTTGGTATTTTTTTCGAATAGGCGGTTCATTCCTTCTAGGCCACCGCTCGAAGACACCACTCTGTGTTTCTTCTCCTTGTGCCACTACAATCCGTGGTGGACCTGGGCCTCAACCAACATGCCTCTCCAGCCAGCACGATCTTTCGCCAGCTGCCGCCAGTTGCGCACTCCAAGTTGGGTGAGGTCCTTCTCCACTTGTGTGCGCCACCTTAGCCTGGGCCGTTCTCTGTTGCGTTGTCCCAATGGCTCAGATTCGAACACTTTTCGGGCCGGAGCAGTGGTGTCCATATGCTTTTCATAGCCTAGCCATCTTAAGCGTTGTATCCGAAAACGCTTGACTAGGAGCATGTCGCTGTGGGCTGTACAGTATGCCATCAACGCAAACAGGACCAAAAATCGCGCGTAGAACTTTTCTCTCGAAGAGACCAAGGGCATCCTCATCCGCTTTTAGTAGTGTTCAGGTTTCCGCGCCATAAAGTACGACTGGGATGATCAAGGTGTTATATAAAGCAAGCTTAGTCCTTCGAGAGAGAGCTTTATTACTCAATTGCCTCTTGAGCCCAAAGAAACAGCCATTGGCAAGAGTGATTCTGCGTTTGATTTCGGTACTGGTGTAATTGTCCCTGTTTACTGCGGAGCCGAGGTAGACGAAGTCCTTGACTACCTCGAAGTTTCTGCTGCCTAGTGTTACGCTCTGTCCGAGACGCCGATGTTGTGTGTCCTCCCTTGATGACAGCATGTACATCGTTTTGCCCTCATTAACCACCAGACCCATTTTAGCCGCTTCCGCTCCAATGCCGGCAAACGCCTCATTAACTGCTCGCTGTGTTCTTCCAATCACGTCAATGTCGTCAGCATAAGCTAACAATTGAACGGAGTTTTGGATCTTCTCCAAGATGATGTTAAGGAAGTCACATGACAGTTCGTCGCCTGTCTAAAACCTTTTTTGACATTGAAGGTCTCGATGAGTTCGTTCCCGACCTTGACGGAGCAGCGAGAGTTCTTCATCGCCATCCTACACAATATGACGAGTGTGATAGGAATGCCAAAACCTGACATTGCATTGTATAGCGCGTCTCTATGCACGCTGTCATATGGGGCCTTAAAATCGGCGAATAGGTGGTGAGCGTTTCTCTCATGCTAATCGAAAATGACCAATAGATACCTCGGGATTGAAATTGAGTGCCAATATCAGCATTAGAATCTTTGAGAGAAAAAGGTTCAACTGTGCGGTCAAAGAAGTTTGTGAAGGAATACAGTCTTTTCTTGTGCCCACCTTTCAACTTAAAGGATAGGCTAAGACAGTATTTAACGATGTCGAGCATTGATGGAATTATGCTTAAGACCTTAGCGTATCACATGTCACACACATCTGTTAATGAAGTCAGACTCCGCCTTAAAATGTCTTTTACTGAAACGATTGATCCTTGACACAGATTGGTGGCAGTCGCTTGATTGCTCACTCTGTGGCCAACGACACCGCAATAAAATTTTCCCCAAAAAGGTCCACATTTCAGCTCACACACATAAAACACAGTGGCAGCAGCAATTTACGAACGATTTCCCAATAAGCACCGTTTCTTCATTCGCTGTGCCCGTCCATCTGGCAACGCGATCACTCTTTAATGCCCAATCAACGGAGTAACACTCTCGTTTACGATCTGATCTAGTGGCTTAAGTGCCGAACTTATCATATTTTTGAATGCAAATGCACGAGTATTTCACTCCGACTCGTGGCACGGCGGTGTGAGAAAGATCCATTTTCTCAGACAATCAGATTGTCGTCCGTCGCAGAGATTGATTCACATCGCCAGTAAATGCTCCGGACTTTATGCGCCCATCGGAAGACTGGTTTGACTTTAATTTGCTTTTAGCCGCACAGCGAGGCGTTTGGTTATGCATGAGGGGAAACGAAAGCATTTGGCCGATGATGATTTTTCCCACATCAGGCTATCAGAGGTATTTTCGGGTTTTATTGCTCCTAAAAAAAAGGAGAAAAGTCAAGTGGGAGATGAGATTAATCAAATGCCACTTAAGGCATTTTGGGTTTAGTGGCAGCCAGTGACAGGGTGTTTCCAAATAGGGCATATGATGGAAATTTTACGGAGGCTTTGGGTTGATTGATTTCTGTCACAACAATCGGTGGTGTCATTATGTGGCCTTGGCATGAATGTGTCTCTATGTTGCTTGAGGTGTAGGTGACATAAAAAAGAAGAAATTAACATTGGCATATGACTGCTGATCCATTTCTTGCTGTACTTTGCAACATAAAAGAAATGGCTAGCCCGGAAAGATTTGGAGCGTGCGGTTTGGGGTCATTTTTGACCACTTTCCGTTCATACTCGCATTTCCTAAGTTGGAGGTTTGTTCCCCAACAGACGATATCTAACGGCGTCAAAATTCATGATCTCGATGACCAATTGAAGTCGCCAGGACATGACAACACGCGACCAATAAATATCTTATCAGATCTCTATCAGATCGTCCAAATAATAGTTTTCACACGAAGACAAAAAAAGGGATTAGAATTCAAAGATATTGCTTCGGATTGACTGTAAACGTCCGCTTATTGAAATTTTCGAAGAAATACGACCAAGAAAAACCTCGATCATGGCGTACACCAGACAGACACTTTTTCGAAATGCCAAGGCACCTGATCGATGCTTGTTGATCTTTTGAGGTTCATATGCAGCAATTGTATTTGTTTACATACCTATCGAGTGAAAAATGTGGCCCATCACTGAAGAAGGTGCTGTTCGAAAGTGTCTCCTGTTCTCACTCCCAGGAAGCATATTTACGGCGCTGTGAATGTTCAGTCTTGTGGCGTCAGTTGATCTTTATGTTATTGCCTGGTGTACGGCACTTTCATTTGCTTCCAATGCCGGGAAACCGATAAATTCGAATCTTCGGCATCACTTGTACCTTCGGCGGCAGTAAGGCACTGGCCTTACGACATCAGTTTTGCTTTAAATATCTTCAAATTTCTTTAACTATGATGTCCACAGGTAAGGTGCGTAATATGACAAAACTAGAAATCAGACATTGTGTACAACATGGAGTTTTGATATTTTTTACTCGTTGCTCAATAAACATAGTCTATAAGGGACTTCACACTTCACGTTCAGAACTGATCGTATATTTGTCCTCTAGTCTTTTGCTGGGGTCGTCAACATTAGGTCCGTCCATATCCGCGGCATGTTTCTGTTTCTGAACTTAATTTTGTTTTAGCGTGATGAGAGAGTTAGTCTCACGCAAAGGCTGGTAGATCAGGTCCAATATTTAGCCCTCGGGCAGGTGTCTTAGCTGCATACATTGGTTCAGCACACAATGGATGTTGTGATGGCTATTCGGGGGGCGTCACAAGGAGGCTATATGTCAACTTTACCTGTGCACGGGTGAGGATAGTGTTGGAACCTCGCCATATGGTGTGCACAGGTCTCCCTTTGGTACCGTCTACATGGCGGAAATTGTTGGTGATCTTGTTCTTAATGTTGACTTCAGGTAGTTGATATGACTTTTACTTCTGTTTGAGCTGAATGTTTTCCACTAACACATCCAGCTCCTTGTTTCCCTTCAGCTTCTCAATCAACTCCTTTTCACATTGTTCGTCTGCTCTAATGCTGGCGAAAAAGCCAATTCTACAAATGGGAAAGATTATAGACTATCTTAATAATTCTGGTTTTTTAGTGCGTAATTGTTTTGTGAGTACCACCTGGGAATAGTCGGGGTTTCAGCATCCATGGCTTGGACCTTGTAGTCGCTTTCTGTAATAAATTTTGAACACTTTATTCGATTCTTGAAGAAAACAGCTCTCTGCTGTGGCGTAGTGGATAAGTGCGTAGATTCACATGCCGAAGGTTCCAGGTTTAATTTCTAAAATGTTCCTCTACCATTTTTCACGGATTGTTCATATCACTTTTCTCACACGACATCCTCCTTAAGGTTTTTCATTTCATTTTCATCATCATCACTGAGAATACTCCATGAGTACGAATTGTGAATAAAAAACTCAAATTTCGCCACTCGGAGTCGGGAATAGATTATAGGTCCGCTCCACTCGTGAGAGATTGGACGCACGCACTCGTTGTAGCCTGGATGTCAATTTAATTTATCAAATTATTTTTAACTCAAGCCCCCTCTTCATGTTTGCTGATGGCATACAATGAATTACTAGAAGACCTGCCCGTTACTGACAGCTAGTTTGTAAAACAAAAATATTGATGTCGAAATGGAAACCAAAAGAAGCTTTTTGTTTGAAGAAGTGTTAGTTTTCATTTTAGAACCTCATCAGTCTTGTGAGAGGAAATATGAATAAATTCATAATTTTAATAATAGGCTTGAGGGCATTGGAACAAAAAGCGAATTCGGCCCTTGCCATCAGTATAGCAACTGACACACTTTGGCTTCTGATTCCAATCAATCTTAATAGTGTTACGAGTTCAATCCATTATTTTTAAAAGTAGTGCAGTAGTGTCAATGGTGTCAGATTACACATTTAAGAATGATCAATGTTGTATGTGCTTGGATATTGCATGGGGCATCCTCTTCTTTATTCGTGGCGTAGTGGTAAGTGCGACCGCCACACTTAAAGTCTATGTTCGATTACTGGACGGGTCACCTCGCATTTTTTTACGGCACCACCTCTTTCCAGTTGCTGAAAACACTCAAAGACCAATTGTCTATGAAAAGCTTTTCAAATCTTGCTGTTCGGAGTTGGCAAGAAACTGTAGTCCCTTCTACTCGTGAGGGAACAGCTGCACCCACAACACGAGTAGTTGTTGTTGAAGCTAGGCCCTGGTGCCTTGTGGGTTGTAGTGCCACTCAATTATTATTATTATTATTAGTTCGCCACCAAGCTCTTTCAATTTGACACCGTTAGAGAATCGACGTAATGTTGCGTCTCTTACCTGCAATAAGCGCCTCGCTAGGAATTTCCACCCATCCACCCTTAATTCCTCCTTCCAACGTCCAGTAAAGTTTACAGACCCGTTCTTTAACCGCACCATACGAATATGGACTGCTGTTTCCAGCTCAATTCTTTCCACTCATTACAATTCGCAGGCATTTAAAACCAAAGTGCAGCGATAACCCCTCTGCCCCTCTCCCCCTCTAACTACGTCGAAGTATCAAATAATCCTTTTAACATTCGCCATTCATGAAATAGGCGCTTAAAAATAACCAAATGAGCATCATCTATTTGATGATATTGTCTCTTTTCCTTGATGGCAAGGTCTTAGCTTAAGAAAGATCTAAAATGTTCATAAGACATATATCTCTGTGTGTATTTTATTAGGCTTTACCTTCGAATCCTAAAAATGAATAACCCCAAACTTCATATAAAATACAAAGGAGCTGCTTCGTAGGAAACATCTTCACACTTGCGGTTCGTGAAAGAGAATGTAAAGTGTACCTACTCCAAGGAAAGAGATGTTTATCGTACGTAAACAACTTCTGCATACGGAATCCACATCACGTTTAGATTTCATTAATTTGTAGCGATTCATCATAAAGAAAGATGAAGAAGAGCTAAGCAATAAATCCGATTGCAATTCACTTCCTGAAACTGCATTTTTTTCCGCCTTATTTAAGACATACTAAAACCGCTAAGCTACCTTCGCTGCGTGTCAAATATCAACTCCAACCACAAATCTACTTGAACGGAAGCGCATCAAATCAAGGCGACAGTCTATCTGCTCGCATTGATTGATTGAAATTGAATAGGTCACAAACGGCCTCGTCCCCAGCATTTGACACCATTCACCGGATCATTGTTGAGCCCCTTGAAAAGTTAGCCGGTAGGAATTATGTCGATTCCCGTTTTGAAGAACTTTCATTTCCCCCGAACGAACAGCCCTGACTTTGGGTAGTTTATGACCTTCTCCACGATCATCTCTTAGAATAGTCCATGGGCTCGTCATAGCCGACCAATGAACGTTCATATAAATTTTGAATGAGGCTTCAGAGCTGTTTCCGTCTAGCTGTCTTCATGCTCTGATACACGAAAGACAAATGGGAACGAGATTATTTCGATGCGACTGCACTGCGTTCGGGGAACTCGCGAGTGCATTGACTTGCCGGCAAGGGTTAATGTGATGTGGGCACGGTCAAGTTAAACGATTAATGGGAGTTTAATTGCTTAGTCTTCAGTTCAGTTCCGGGGTTTCGGTGGCCCCGATTTTGAGTGAATGATTTTGAGGGCGCCCAGAGTTGTATGATTTATGGATAAAGTGTGATAATGTCGTCGGAGGGGAATGAAACCAAAATCGTTATAATGTTGAGTTTGAACTTCCGTCTGCTTCAAAGGAGTGCAACTGTCAAAAGAGAAAGAAATATGAGATGCGACCTACAATTTGATGATTGAAAAATAAATTGTCGTTCAAATGATAGGCGCTAAGCTTTCGAAAATTTGTTTCCAAATTGTTGTGCAAGAAATTCTGAATTCTAAGTTCCATTGAGACTTTAACACTTATCGTTCATTTCATTGATCGATCTATAAAATAAACTGAGTGGCGACACAGTCCAAGAGGTACCCGGAGGTAGCTTAGCTTATAGCTTATAGCATCGACTTGTGTAGTGCTCTATATTCTCCTTTCATGAGTGGACTCCGAACAGGGTTTGAGAACCTCTTGCGAAATTTATAAGTTAGTTCAGTGCGAAACACTTCTTCTTTTTTGTACTGCGTTACAGTCCTAAGTGAATTTGTGCCTCAACCAACAAGCCTTTCCAGCCGGAAACGATCTTTAGGCAGCTGCTTAAAATTGCCAAGTTGGATGGGGTCCTTCTAGACTTTTTCAGATTAATTACAACACAAACAAAGAATTTTCAGTGGAGCCAAGCAAAACATTGAACGTGAATTTTTATGTGAGAAAAACGCAATACTTTATCTGGTATCCCGGGGGCATCATAAAGAGGCTGTATGTCAACATGGCTCAGAGATCGTGTTGATATCTTCACAAAGAATTTGATTATCTAAGCTGCCTCTAGGCTTTGACATTTAAAGGGTGTCCCAACATGAACGCAAGATTTAAATTTGCCTTCTTTCGAATTGTCATTGTTTGACATTTGAACATTTATTATTGTTTGTTAGTAGAAGGTATAAGGTTAATAAAAATGCTACGCTACATGAATGAACAACGCATTCTGGTTGTGAAATTGTTTTAACAAAATGGTGAAAGTTTTGCGGCTACAGTTCGCAAATTGCGATCAATTCGAGGTTACAATAATGCTCCAAAAGAGTCAACTGTAAAACGATTAATAGAAAAATTTGCTAAAACCGGTTATGAAACTGATGTAAAGACAACAACGCGACTTCGACGAGGTCGATCGACCGAAAATATCGCAGCAGTACGTCATGATGTCGCTCAAACTCCATTCACCTCAATACGACACCGAGCTCAGCCAATTGGTGTTTCCAAATCCACTATGTAGCGAATTTTGACGAAAGATTTGCATCTTCATGCATACAAAGTTCAATTGACCCAGGAACTGAAGCCGGCTGACCGTGTACAGCGAAGGGAGTTCGTTAATTGGGTATTGGAGAAACAACATGAAAATGGTGATTTTGCCGATAAAATCATCTTTAGTGACGAGGCCCGTTTTCATCTTGATGGCATCGTCAATAGGCCAAATTGTCTCATTTGGTGTAAAAAAAAATCCTCGAGTGATTCACGAGAGGCGAATGCATCCTCAACGTGTCACTGTGTGGTGTGGATTTTGGGCTGGAGGAATCATTGGACCTTTTTTTATGAAAATAAGTCAGGTCAAGCGCAAACAGTCAATGGTGTTCGATATGGTGAAAGGATAATCAATTTTTTCGTGCCTAGAATTGAAGAAATTAATGTGGAGGGGGTGTGGTTTCAACAAGACGGCGCCACATCTCAACAAACAATTCAATTGCTGCATCAGTCATTTCCTGGTCTTGTTATTTCGCGTTTTCGAGACGAGAATTGGCCGCCTAGATCGTGCGATTCAACACCATTGGACTGTTTCTCTTTGGGGTTGTTTGAAGTCAGTGGCTTATGCGAATAAGCCGAGGACGACTCAAGCCTTAAAAGAGGAAAGTGGACGCTGCATTAATGAAGTACCGCAGCATTTATGCAAAACGGTCATTGGAAATTTCATTAAAAAATCGCGTATGTGCCAGCAAAGCCGGCCATCTGGCCGATGTGTTATTCCACACATAACCTCATCCTGTCTACTTTACGATATAATAAAAAATTCACGATTTTCTTTTATCACAATCATAACAAAATGGAGAATACTTCTTGCAGCCGTTGCCCGCTTTCCAGAATGTTTAGGATACTAAAAGTGGAAGATTGGCAAATGCGCTGCCCAACATCATGTAGAAGGCTCTGAGTTAAACGTTTTCAAATGTACTCGTAGCTCAGAGAGATGACTTTTCAGAGGAGCCAGTAATGAGGGAATTTTAAATTTAAGGTTCTTCAAGCGGACAAAAAAAAAGAGAAATTACTCTAGTTTAGAAAACTATTTCGAAGGGTCATTAAGACTCATGACTCAGTTTCCCTTTTTTTACTGAAAACCTCTGACGAATTAAGTGATTAAAGCCGCAGTGACGTTATGGGTAAGTGCCTCACTCACTTCCACTCTGAAGTTTACAGGTTCGATTCCAGGAACTCTTTCGAGCTAATTGACTATGAGAAGCTTCTTCGCCGTTGAAAGGCTCCAATCAACTAGAGCACCTTCCAACTAGAATAATAGCACACGGCCGGTAGTTGCTGACGAAGGTATAAAATCCAGAGGGGACAAGGTCCTACCACCAATTCTATTTTACATAAAGCTTTACAAAACCATTTAAAAATTCATGAAAACATTTAAAAATTATAACGTTATGCGATGCTCCTCAATACGACATATCCCTTGCAACGAACAAAACAACTGATCCCCAAGTCTCGATAATCAACACAAATTTTTCCAACAAATTATGAAAAATGTCCAAACACACTCACTACCCACAGCCGACAGGCAAATCCAATTAGCACATCGTGTAGATTCATCCCCCCAAGATGATCTTGTCTCCCATGCACAGTTGCACGTGAAATCAATAGAAGCAACTGCAAGTAACGTCCCAGACCTCATAAACTTGACTTTGTGATCACCTCAGTCACCACACACTCGCATCAACATTCAATTCAACTGCCAACTAGACTCCCCAGGGTTTTTGCTACATCTCGCATAATCCTCCAATCAACATTTTAACTGTCACGGTAAATTGTCAGCGGCCATCTGTAGCAGGCGCACGCACAGCTGCCTCACATTCCATTGCCTCATTTTGGCGAAGAGGAAGGGGGGTATTAATCCCCTCCCACCCCCCGCCCCTACCATCACTCTATCAAACGACCTAAACCTGCCTCAGTTGCTGCCTTTTTAGGCCACATAGCATGTCTGCCACAACATTCGGACACACGTCAGTGTTTGCCCCAGTTTCGTTTGGCAACGATTTTAGGTGACAATTCTTGATCAAAACGATGTTATCAACCTCCAGCGACTACTGAGATGTGGAACAAATCTTAAAAGAGTTCTCCTCCCAGACAGGCATAATCTTTCGGACTCTCTCGTTAATATTTGCACTTTGCATCGATTCTATAGTGAGACTGGTTCATTCGTCGTCTTTGGCGGCTTCGTCTGCGCGCCCGGCAATGTGAAAGCACCACGAACGACTCAGTTGATTTGTGGGAATCTCAATCGATGCCGATGAAGCTAATGGCTACGGCTTGCGAAGTCGCTCGGAGATCGTAAATTAATCGAATTTGCTTAATGACTGCATAAGTAGCGAGAATCGACGGAGTATCTTAAATGTGAGTTAGTCGTTGGGGGAACGGGGGGGGGGGGGGCGGCTGCTGTGGCGGATGTGCAGCACGAGTCTGAATGGAATCGAAAATTTATCACTTTGAAACACCTCAAGACGGAACTTTAGTTTTAAACTTCCCGTCGAATCCAACTTTTTTTAGTTTTTTTGATACATCTCTGAGGAATGATGGTTGTCTGCTGTGCTAAGTCTTAATCCAACAAAGACCGGTAAAGCTGAAACGAAAAATGCTATCAAGCAAAACACGGACTCCACATCTCTCAAGCTTGAAGAAACGGGTCCTGGTTGAAGTCACTGGACATGGGACTGCTGTCCAGGGGGCGCCACAAGGACGCTGTATGCCAACTTGACACATGCAAGTACAGAGACCGTTGCTCGCATCTCGCCAATTTAGGAGCATCCAATCCATTCAACTGCCCAGAGACCCATGCCATCCAAATAAAAAATATCCCCTTCCCGCTTTTTGCCTTTTGGATTTTCCGGCTATGTACAAGCGCTATGTACAAGGCAAATCCGCTAGAGAAACGTTCCGTGGGATTAATGGTGTTTTGGATACTTTATCACTTCGAACCGCAGACGAATGGCTTCGACGATTCAGAGCCATGGATAGGCCAGCCGGCGGAAGACCTGTGACGACGAATACCGATCGAATCATGGAAATCATCGAGTTAGACCGGCATGCGACATCTCGTGACATCGCCCAGGATATGGGAGTTAGTCACGAAACCATTTTAAACCATCTGCAGAAGGCTGGATAAAAAACAAAGCTCGACGCTTGGGTGCAGCATGATTTGACGCTAAAAAACCTTCTGGACCGAAACAACGCTTGCGATATGCTGCTGAAACGGAACGAACTTTGAAGCGGATGGTGACTGGCGACGAAAAATGGATCACATACGACAATATCAAGCGAAAACGGAATTTCCGGACCGCTTGAAGCACACGATCGACCAGAAGCGTCCAGAATTGGCCAACAGGAAGGGTGTAGTGTTTCACCAGTACAACGCCAGACCACACACTTTATTGATGACTTGCCAGAAGCTACGGGAGCTCAGATGGGAGGATTTATCGCATTCGCCATATAGCCCGGATATAGTGCCAAGTGATTACCACTTGTTCCTGTCCATGGTGAACGAACTTGGTGGTGCGAAGTTGAACTCAAAAGAGGCTTGTAAAAAGTGGCTGTCCGAGTTCTTCGCAAATAAGGAGGGGGCGTCTTCGAAGGGGGGTATTATGAAGTTGCCGTTTAGATGGGAACATTACGGCGAATATTTGAACTAAATCCGATCACTGTAACACTTTTTATGAAGAATTGAATGAAGCGGACGGGAGATATTTGACAACCTTATATCTGAAAGTAAAATATACCCAGATAGCAAGTTTATATTTTGGCCCAGGACTAAGCGAAAATCTACTCTGTATAGGCAAATTTGTCAAAATTGAGTTCGAGAAAATCTATGGCAACTTCTTCTTGTTCTTGTGGTGCTACAGTCTGGAGTGGCCTTGGCCCTTAACCAACATGTATCTTCAGAAAGAACAACCTGCTGCCTTTACCAAGTTTTAAAGAATCTTCTGTATGGATTGCACAGGGCCACACCTCAGTTTGGTCTTTTCTTGATATTCACATCATGGGATGCACAGTCAAAACCATCTTCAGTCTTTGGTTTAATTCGCACTTGAGCTTTGATGACCTCGGGCAGCGTATCTCCCATGACTTTAGTCTCACGGACTGAGATGATGCGGTGACACCGACAATCCAGTTACGTGTTCATACAAAGTTAACTTTCTTTGTGTCCAGGAATGGCCAGAGAAGCCAGGGAGGGAATGTACTCGGATTTCCACGGACGGACGGGAACTGAATGCAACTGGAACTACAATACTAGACTTCATAACTCTTTAGAGAACTTCGCGTCCGTTGTCGATGCGGAAACCTTTGCGATCCTTGTGGTCATGAAGTATTTTGTGAAGAACAGGTGTAGCGACAGCCATGCTGTGTTTAAGGCCTTACTCAACCCTCCAACCACTTCCAAGATAGTACAGAATTTGGTCGGCAGATGAAATTCGCTAAGAATTGTTTGGATCCCGGGAAACCACGGAATTATAAACTTTCTAGGCAAGAATTAGAAGAGACACTCACCTTGGTCTGGATCTCCATCGATACTTAGGTCTCTCAGCAGCACAAGCGGAGACGGCGTGACTCTCCAGAATGCAGCGCATGTTCCTAAACGTCTGCAAGAAATTTTTGGCATTTCTGTCACCATCGCTAAGCACTTAAGTGTGCTTGGGCTTAGTGATGAAAAGCTCTGCAACGCCTAAAGAGAAGGTGAAGACACTACAGAGTACTTCGTCTATCAGTCAAAGACAGGACCTTTGCTCGGATCAGGTGGCGTCTGTTTGGTGCTGATGTGGTGGCAGCTGAAAACCTAGGTCCTCTATCACAGAAGCGCTTGAGCAGGCCTCGGAACATGCAAATGTGCCCTGTAGAAATTAATCTCAATAGTACAGACATTTTTATGGGCTGTGGCGAGGCAAAAGTAATCATGGAACATGTGTTGATGGACTACACAAGGCTTACGAAAACAGAAGGTCCCAAAGTTTAAGTTTATGGGGAAAGACTTAAAATGATTCTCATCCAGGGCTGTCCAGCCTTCAAATTGGGCTGTTGCTGTAGACGGACTGTCTGCAAAGCTTTGTAAGGCCACTGGAGATGAGCTGATAGAGATTCCCCGATGAGTGGAATCTAAGTATTGTATGCACAATCCACTTAAACTGTG
This sequence comes from Eristalinus sepulchralis, assembly GCA_944738645.1. NCBI lineage: Eukaryota > Metazoa > Arthropoda > Insecta > Diptera > Syrphidae > Eristalinus > Eristalinus sepulchralis. The sequence goes on from OX122882.1 coordinate 76,657,633, forward strand.
CCAAATACATAGAAATAAGTCTCCAAAGCATGACGTATAAGATCTTTTCTGCCCGTTCGTGTGAACACCTGAAGCCATTCGTCAATAATCCACCATTGACCAAATTTTCACAAGAAGGTAAACAATCTTAAGTTAACCAAATACCACGAGGAAAGACTTCAAAGAAATCGCATCAATTTTCCCGAAGGAAGTCTGATCATGTCTATTGCGGCGGGAGACCAGAAAAAATAAAGAATGCGTCATTTCGAAAAAAATCTAAGAGCCTTAGTGTTCGTCTACGTTTGTAAATTAATCCAGACTCAAATTACCGTCAACTTCTCGCATTGCACTCCGACCAAATGCCCATCGGGTGTCTTTGAAAACCTGCCCTGCACTTTCAAAGTGGTCAAAAGATATGAACACTAACTATTTTTCCATGTTCCCGAATGCAATTATTCAAAACAATCTTGATAACAGACAACCCACTTACCCGAACAAAACACAGCCAATAGCCGCCGGTCCACTGGATCATATCAAGTTCTTCACTCTCCGAAGAAGCCACCTTATTAGAAATGCATCGCCTCTTCCCCATTCTCGATTCTTAACAAATGTTCCTCAGCAGCTGGTGGCTGGTAAGTCGTGTTCCCCAAAGAGACCGTTATCGGCGACTCTTATAAATTGCCATTGTTTCGATCGAGAGACAATTCCACTCAACCTCTCCAACAAAGAGGTTACTTCGATGCAGGCAATCGATTTGTAACGTCAGCGTGAGCACGCCTGCTGTCAAGCATCCATTTGGTGGTGACATGGGCGCCCGGCACCTGGAGCAAAACAAAACGAAAAACTTTGTTGCTCCCCGTGCGGCAATTAAAGAACGTTCACCCATGTATGAGCAAGCGTTGACATCGTAAATATGCATACGGCTGTGATGATTAGGATCGTTGTGCGTCTACCCCGTGGACCTACATCTAAATGACTGACTTGACAGTGTCCTACTTCGAGTGGTGGTTTTACCGAAAACCTTGCATTGTTTCGGCCACGCACGGACAACTTTCTAATTCACATCTCATTTGTGAATTCGGAAAAAATGAACGTTAGTTTTATGATTTTTTTATTAGTTTTATTTCGATAGATGATTTTGGTTGCGACCGACGTCATGACGGAATCGGTCTGGGAATTCGGCCATTTATTGCCGAGACGAGAAAGTCTATCTGTGACTATAAATGGGCACATTTAAAAAGAGCAATAAAATCGAGAGTGGAGAGGGAGTCGAGGGGGAGAAAAGGGTTTTATTTACTTAAATATTTTAAACAAGTTTAAGACAAGTGGCATCCGAAGAGTGACTTTCGTCCCTGAAGTGGTTTTACTTTCGCTAAGGGGGCGGGGCATGATACTGTACATGCTGCGTTTCGGACATACTATGGAAGAAGAATCAAACCCGGTGCACCGGGGTCTGCCTTGTTGGCTTGAAAAAGTCATTGGACACTGTGTGGCTGGAGGATGTTGAATGGAATTCGAAACTGTCTAGCTAGAAGGCCTCTTCCTTAAGTTGACAAAGTTAGATACGAGTAAATCACTGCTTTAGACGATCTACAGCCTGGTAGCAGGTAGAATATTTGTTTTTAAAATTGGCATTTTTTCAGAATAAGCAATGGGCTCCAACAGGGTGCGGTAAACTCACCAATTCTTTTCACTATTTTCCCAGTGAACTGATTGGATGCATGCAGCATATGATCGCATTGGCTTACGACTTGGCCATGTACAAAATAGCGCCAGAGATTAAAGTCATTAATTTGCTTTTGCAACGTGATTTCGAAAAGATGCAACGATCTTGCGACGACTGGAAGTTAGTTACCAGAAATGTGAAACCATCCTTTTCCGTACTCCGTTATCGAAGCAAAACTGGCGGAAGCTCGGCATTTCGGACCCACAAGACCGGCCCTTAACTGTGAAGAGTACAATGCGATATCTTGGCATTATGTTGGACCAGTTTCTGTATCAGCTACAGCTCTGACGAAGGACAAGAAAGCCTTCAATATGGCAAGTAGGTTGCTTTACAGCAGCCAACTTGAGTTAAGGTGATCTGCTACACGGCCCTAGTCTGGCCAGTCTGACTGCCTAGTGTGGCTCAACGTGAGTCCTTCCAAGATTCAAAAGATAAGGATGTTGGAGAGGCAATGCCTGCGTGCTTGTCTCAAAAAATACAGAACACCCGAGTCTGGGTAAAAGAAATTCTATCGCAGTAAGGTTTTGTATAATGAGGCCAAAGTGTATAGAGTGAATAATTTCATTATTAAGGCATCGGAAAACGAGCTTATATTCGAGGCTTACTACCCAAAGGCCGTATATTACGAGAGCGCACACCGAAGTGCATTCATTCCACCGAAATCGGTCGTATATTTTGACGGGATAAGTTTGATTCAAGATGAGGAGGGATGCCCACTTATTTATCACGTTGTAAGAACGACAGGGGATAAGCGGTTGCCTTATGAGATCTATGTAAGAACAGAAAGTCCGGGTGATCTCCGGTTCTGTACATCCATCCCTGTTCGCGATTGAACGCAAAGTGCTATGGATTGAGGTTTTCATTGGTGCCTACAACGCCATCAAGCCCCGGTTGTCGGCAGCTTGTCAGGCTAACATTGTTGGTCCCCTACGGACAATTTAGATTAGGCTAGTTTGTAACAATCAAATAGACACAAAAAATAAAAAAAAAAATTGCGTTAAGTTAGTGCTAAGTAGTTAGGTTAGTTAGAATAGTCGTAACTTAAGATATTTTTTTAAGTAATTGATGAAATTACTAAGTTTTTTATGAAGCAATTTTCTTAATTTTAATAACATTTATTAAGAGAATACAAGAGACAACGCCGAAACGCAGTAGCAATAAATATTTAGACTAACTTAGAGCGCCCGCATAGGGCCAGCAAGGTAGTCTTAACAATTATTACAAACTTTGTAAGTAGCTTAAGTATTTTCTGCTATGTGTGCCAAAGAACCCGGTTGAATGTAAATCCTCTTCGAGTTGGAAGTTAGTAATCATAAAACCTGAGACAGCCTACCGTACTAAATTCGATCAGATCTGATGGCATGGACACTCCTAGAAGTAGCTTCTGACCACCCCTTGTTACAAGAATATTTAGTGCATATGAAGTTTCCTTCCTTGGCTGCGTAACTAGGTTAATTTCGATGGTGGCACTCCCAAGAATCCTTTGGTTATGGCAATAACAATTGAGTGGCACTACAGCCCACAAGAGACCAGGGCCTAGCTTCTACAACAACTACTCGTGTTGAGAGTGCTACTGTTCTCTCACGAGTAGAAGGGACCTACAGATATTTGCCAATTCCAAACGAGAGATTTGAGAAACTTTTATAGACAATTGATACTCTTTGATTATCGTCAGCAACTCAAAAAAGGTGGTGCCGTGAAATAATGCGAGATGTTCCATCCGAGAATCGAACCTAGACGTGGCGGTCGACGCACTTACCCACTACGCCACGGCGACCACACAAATGCTGAACTTACTTTAGTTAAAAACAGTCGCTTGCAAAGGGAGAGAATGCAAATCTGATGGTTCAACATAAGCCGTACTTCTACATTAAGAATTCAATTATTTGATGACAGCTGACCCACGCTCGCTTTGCTTTGCCCTTTCCTTAGAAGTTGAAGTAAATGCGTATCTTATATTTGATCAACTAGGTCTTCCTTTTTACGACGGAATGTAGACAAAAATATTTAAATGACACTATGGGGACCGTTTCAACACAGCGTAAGGGATTTTAACCTCACTGCCTGTCAATCAACGTGTTAAATTGTACTTATGTACTATGTAAGTGACAAAGTCATTTACACATTGTGTTCTTAGTTCTTCATGCAACAGTACTTTTAAAACAACAACAACAATTTATCCATCAAACAAACATCATTTTGATCTTGTTTTGTGTTATCAATAAGAAAATAGCCCATTTGTCCAACTGTAACACAATAAATAAAAAACTTACCCCACAACAATAACGGCTATAATTTCGTTTGCCAAATTGAAACTTGCCGAAATGTTGAGCTGTTGTGATATCAATAACGTAAAGTCTAAGTGTGAGAAATGTCCCATGTGGCATGAATTCTAGAACCTTCGATTAACCAACGAATGTGGAGTTTGCACATTTCCTTCTGCACATTTTCTTCTGCACATAAAAGTATGAGAGACAGGAAAAGAGAGACATCAAAATGAGATGAACGAGAAATTGTTCAATCCTTTAAAAGAAACCCGTGTAAATGGTACTCACGCACATAAACTGGAACCGAAAACCGGGGACAACGCACAAGTGACAGGACATATCAAAAAACGAAATAAAAGCTAACGTCCTTAAAAAATCAAACCTTTCAGATTGCAGTTTGCTGGTGACCACCCAAATAAGAAACCTGAATTTTGGAGAAAGATCTTATGAACAAATGAAACTGGTTGTGGCTAATGTTACAGGTCACTCAATAAGTCCCGGGACATATAGGAGCTTCGCTAAGAAAATTGATTCATGCATATAGCCATCATCTCACATTGGTTTGGATTGGTTGCCTGTTAACTTCCCCATCAATTTATAACTCGCAGCGTAACCTCTCACCGAGCCGACGAGGAGATCACAGCGCACTTCCTCTTGCCATATTCCTATCGTCCGGTGAACTTTATCCACACAACAAGCTGAGTGTCCGTTCATCCGTGCGTTACCACAAGGAAGTGCCTCACATCACATCAGAAAGGCTTCGACATTAGAAAGGCTTCGATTAGGTTCACTTTTAGCAGTGAATCGCAAATGGAATGAAACTCAGACTTTCAAATAATTCACCCAAGGATTGAGCTCCTTTGCTTATGTACGAGTATGTAGTTTCCTAGCCCAAGGTCTCCATAATGCCCTTCACGAACAGGTCTGGTTGCATTTTTCAACCATCAAAATGATCGTATAATACTCGTAGTACTTAGGGTCAATGGCCCGTCACTACAGTCGATGTCGTTAACGTCATGCGCATGTGCAGGTAGAAAATTATGTCACAAAAGTGTCGGCGGTTTTGTACAACTGTTATGAGAGTGCCATTAGCTGTCATTAGGCCATCACGAGAAGTATCGCATTCACTTGCATTGAAATAGCAGCCCAACGGAGCGATAAATGAGGAAAAAATTAACACATTCGTCTCATGTCAGGTGGGAGCAGGAATTACCTCAGCATTTAACCACGTTCAAGACGTGGCATCAAACGCTTTGGTTGAGTTTGAAGACGTCCGGCAATTTCTTCAGTTCACCGTGGGACTTCGATTGGTATGATAAGTATGATAAATTTCTTTTGAGACCCTGGGATGATTAGAATTCTTAAATGCCTTTGGAATGTCCCAGTGGGAGAATCGAGAAATATTTGTTAGGAAGTTGACAAAGTTGGAATTTCTCGTCGGCTGTTTTGGTTATGTCATTCGTGTTGTCCTGACGTTTCGACAGGGGATGCTGTCATCTTCGGGGGATCTTTGTTTATTGAGACGGTAGAATGGGATTGAAAAACTTACAATTAGGTAAAACTTTAGGGTTTAGCCGACAAATTCGTTGATGTTGGTAGAAAGATGACAAATATGAGATTCAAAATTGGCGGGCCGTTACCATTGCTGAGTAGGCCGCCGATATGTTTTGTGTGTCCTACTTTCTGTTCATATTGTTGCTGTTGGATTCTAAAGCTGATTGTAGACTGCTTGATGCACAACTGAAACGCGGACATTTGTCGGACTGGTCGCAAGTTAAATCGCTCGCTCAAAAATTTCTTTTTGTTTATTCCGCACAACAAATCTACTCAAACGAGGCGCAAAGTGTTGATCGAAAATACTCCCACAAGAATGGTTGTTTTTTGGTGAGTCAACCTTTTTATCTTTTTATACTACCGCTTCATCGAAAAGGTCTTGAAGAACAATGGTTGGAGGAATTCAGAGAACACCACCGAAAAATACCAACAATGTGCAAGTAAACATTGATAAATGGCGAATCATTGTGACGTCACCAAGCGAGGACATCGCTACTACAAGTCAAAGCGCAGTTGGCCAAATGTCAATTACAGACCTGACATCACTTATCGAGGGTTCAATGGCAGCCTTGCTCAACGACAAGCTCAGAAATGTTGTTGGAGGAGTAGCCTTAGAAATCCATTGCTTCAGAAAGATAACACAACACTTCGCCACAGACTACAAGAAATGGAAGCCAGTTTTTCTTCTTTGGAACGTAAAGTTGAGATCCTGGAGAGAAAGGCGATGAAGACCAACGTTGTCGTTCAAGGAGGAGGAGATCTGTGTCAACCCAGAGGAAAAGGGGAAAAGACTGTGTCTACAACTCTTGGGGAGCGGTGACACATATCCGAGGTATGGACCTTGAAACCAACCAACAACATGGCTAACGTTGCCGTAAGACTCAAAAAGAAGCATGACGTTGGGTGCGTACTACCCAACACTTCAACTCTCAAAGGCACCATGGTCTCTATCCACAGAGACTTCACTGAAGCTGCGCGAAATCGGAGGAAACGTCTTCTTCAATTAAAAAGGGACTTCGAAATTGGTATGCACTGTCCGAGACGTCGGTGTTGTGTGTCCAACCTTCCTTTGGTTTGAGTTTGGTGAAGGGGACTGGAAGAGTCTGGTGTGATCTGAAGGCTAACTTAATGTTGTCACAATGGTCGGATATGATTTTCTTGAAATTGTCCGACAAAGTTGGTTTGTAAACCATGCTTTTGTTCAAAGGGTCTGTCATGTTATTCGTCCGTGAAGTAGACCGATTTTTACTTCTCTTATGGTGCCGTATAAACCACCTGGTAAGTTCGTCAGGGTAGTCATCAAAATTTCTTTCACAATCCTCTCGTTCTGTGGATACAATTCTCGTCACTTATTCTGAACACTTTAGTTACCAAATAGTGGGTTTCCCATTGGCATGCAATGCACTTATTTGTATCTTCTTCTTCTTGTTGTGGCGCTACAGTCCGGGGTGGACCTGGGCCTCAACCAACATGCCTCTCCAGCCAGCACGATTTTTCGCCAGCTGCGGGTCCTTCTTCACATTAGCGCAACCTTATCATAGGCCATCCTCTGTTGGGTTGCCCCAATGGCTCAGATTCCGGAGCAGTGGTGTCATTGCGCTCTACATGACCTAGCGTAATGCGTTGTATCCGGATAAGCTTGACTAGGCGCATGTCGCTGTACAGCCCATAGAGTTCGTCGTTAAATCTTCTCCTCCAGATGCCATCAACGCAAACAGAACCAAAACTTTTCCCTCGAAAAGACTAAAAGCTTCTTCATCCGCTTTCAGTAACGTCCAGGCTTCTGCGTCCTTCCTAACGTCCATTCATTCGTTTGTGAATAGTCGGATAAGTAAGACGTGACGTGCGAAAATAAAAGTTGACAAGTAGAAAGTATTTTTGTATTTTTATTCCTATTATAGTATGACGCTCTGTCCGAGACGTCGATGTTAGTGTCCTTCTTTGATGACAGCATGTACTTCGTTTTGCCCTCACACTCGGTTGTATATCCTGTCTTTATGCTGCAGATAGTTGCTTTCTTTCAGACAGAATTCCAAAACTTCGAAGAATGGCTTATGGCTGACCAACGTTTTTTTACCATACTGATAGCGAGATTTGTTGGGATGTTCCTGAACAGTGATACGGCGTCGTATGAAACTAACACGTCGTCATTGTCCATTGAACATTTAATTTAATGTTAAATGTTAAATTGCAACGAATTTGTGTACCAAACCCTAAGCTATTACCTAATTGTAAGAGATCCCCTGAAGATGACAGCATCCCGTGTCGAAACGTCGGTACAACACGAATGACATAAACTTGTTTCGTTTGCTCTATTATGACCAAAACAGCCGACGGGGAATTAGATTCTTCAACCACATATGATTGGAGAAATGTGTAGATTATGAAAATCTTGTACGCGATGTTAAGGAGACTGATCCCTCGGTAGATGGCGCAGTCGAAGAGGTCTTCGTTGTTGTGGACCAGACAAAGGAAGCTGAGATTCCACTCATCGGGCATGTTTTCCTCCGATAAGATGGTCGTCTCCTGTCCATCCGATCCAGCAGCTGTGTCCGACTTCAGTCTCGATTTTGCTATTTTGACCTCATCTAAGTCGGCGAGCGGAATTTTTGTCCATCATCGTCCAATTGAGTCAAACATTCTGCCTAACAGCGGAATTTGGGCCGTCATAAACGTTGAAAAATCTGTAGAAATTATCTTTTCCTATTCTCAGCATCGATTGCGACTCTACTATCAGTTGTCCATTTTGGTCCCGGAAGGCTTCGATCCGAGCCCTACATCCACCTGATAGCTGTTTCACCTTTCGGAAACTGCCGGACTTCGTTTCTGCGACAGCACCTCTTTTTCTTTCTTAGAAGCCGGTTCTCTTCCCTTCTTCTCTGTTCCTAAAGCTCATGAACAGCTCTTGTTGTTCGTTGCAGCGTTGTGTTTCAGGCCTGCTGCATGTGACTGTCTGCGCTCTTCGTCAGACTATGGGTGCCTTCTAGGTGGTGACGTCAAGCCCAGCATATCAGCAGCAGCTTCTTTGATGGCTTCTTGACAACGTTTGCATTCTTCTTCTATTGTTAGGGCAGGCAGCGCTGAGATATCGTGGCTATCGGGAGAAAAGTCGTATCCACTTGGTGTAGAAGTCAGAAATTCTTGGATTTTAAGTTGCTGTTAGTCATGTACACTTAGCTGCTTGAAGTTGCTGTGTCAACCCACTTCACTGCTGCCCACAAGGGACTAGGAACTCGCTTTTCCAACAAATACTAGTGTTGTGCGTCCTACTGTTCTTCCTCGAGTAGAGGGGACCTACAGTTTCTTTCCGACTTACGGCGAAATTTGAGAGGAGAACCCAAAGCCGATGGCGTGTAAGTCGACACAATGCGAGGAGTTCAGTCCAGGAATCGAACCCAAGGCCGAGGGCGTGTGAGCCGACGCACTTACACACTACGCCGTGACCACCACTACCCAACCGACTTCAAACCTGCCTCCTCTCCCCTGATATAATTGTAAATTTTTAATATTGCTTACAAACGAAGCAAGGAATGTGAACACTTTGACTTGATCTTAACGACATAATCCTTCCAAATTTCATTTGCACACGAACCCATAAAGATGGTGAACCTAATTGAATCCGCCACGAAATTGTCATCAAAGCAGACAGTGATGTGACAAGTGTGGACTGTGTGGACAGCAAGACAAATCATTATTGCACTACCGGAGGACACCTCCTCTGAGTTACGACAACGCCGTATTTGCTTAACTAATGAGATCACCAAAAACGCCAACGCCAGTCTCTTTGCTCCACATCGACCTCCCAGCATCATCATCATCATCATCACCATCGTCACCAACGGTAGATCAGTGCAACCAGAGTTGGTGTTTCTTTGTTAAAACGGCCATCAACTGAATTTTGCATAATGGACTGTGTTTACATAAATTAGACCCTTGCCGCAGCAAGCGTCGCTTCGGCAGACGGCAGCCTGACGTAGTTTTCCGGGTGCGATGCTGGACCGAATGGAGGGAAAGTAGCACTCTGATGGGTTTGGTGCGTCGACGTGGGGAAGAGTTGGCACGTTTTTCGAATAAAATATGCGAACGATCATCCTTCAAGCGATATTTATTCACTGACTCGGCTGTAACACAGTTGAGGGCTTTGCTAATAAGGCGTGTGAAGCATTTACTTTGAAAGGCGACGCTTTGATTATGAAACCCTGCTGAAGACCGATCGGATGGGTCTGCAGTTCGATGACAGTCAGTGATGGCTGCGTGTGTAAGGTGGGAGACTTTCGATGTGATTGATGTTGATGAGGGAAAAAGAAGACACACACGGTGACAGCACGGAGGGAGATTAATGTGTCTATGGGTGAATGAGATGTGTTTTGATTTGGTGAATGAAGTGTTTGGTTGAAATTTGAAACTCTGGACCACTAGAACACAATGGTAAGTCCGGAGCGAATGAAGGGAGGACTAGGCCAAATTTTGTGATATGATTTTTTTTCGTCAAAGGACTTTTTTGAGTCTTCGTGAGCTCTATAAACAGAGAAGGAGGGAAGAACACCGTCTTCTGAGAGTGAATGCACAAGTTAAGTATTTTGTCCGTTGTTCATGTAAAACACTTGTTTTTCGAAAGAATGCCTTCCCGGACCTTAGCGATTCTTTCTTCTTAGTAGTTTCTGTGGTCACACCCTTGTAGAAGGTATTGGTCCCTTGTGGGATGTAGTGCCACTCAATTATTATGATTATTGTTCTAACTCTCACCAATGATCATAAAATATAAGTAAAAGTTGTGGGACTTACTCGCCGGAATAGCAGCTGTCGAGTAGTTACTTCTTCGAACGATGATCACAAGATGACAATCATTAGCCTGGGTGGAACGTCAAGTTCAACCAATATTCTTCTCCAGCTTTTACGGTCCTTCGACAGTCTTTTCTAATATTGAACGTCTCAGTTGTCGACCTAAACGAAGCAGCGACGATTCGCCGTCATCACTCTAAACCACCTGATGAGTTTAGAAGGAATGTCAAATGGTTTAGATAGCTTGTCTCTATCCTTCATGTGGCAAGCAGTGACTGTCGACTTGCATTTCTTAAGTCATTTTCAAGATTGAGGTAAGTGTGAAGCTTTTGTGCATCGTGGATTTCACTTTCCTGAAATCGCACTGATAACACTTATTGGGGGTATAAACTAATTGGGTTACTGGAAGATGGCGCCACCTGCGATTACCTACTTCATTGGAAAGGTGTGGTATTTGTCATCATCGGTCTCTGTTTTAGACAACAACCTTGTCTGCCATTTCTCTGATGCTGACAACATCAGCAAAGCGAACATCGTCAACGGGTCAAACGTTTGCTTTGACTGATGATGCAGAGACGCATTCATCCCACTGAAAGTTAAAAGTTTGTAACTTCTGGGGTTTTTGGTATAATTCCATTGAAATTGGAACGCTTTTGCATGTGTCTGTATGTATCATCTTCTTCTTCTTTCACCCGCATTTTCAACTAAAGAGGTCGTTGTGTCAATACACGCCCGAGAGCCCTCGAGCCCGCCCGATCCTCCGCCATCGTTTGGAACTCATCAGGAGTTATCCCCAAGCGAGTTTATGGACGACTTCGAACTGGGTCTGCTGAGCGGACGCCTACCAGATGGAATCGCATCTAAGGCACGCTTTGGAAGTCGGTATGAAGGAGACAACCACGTGACCAAACCAACGAAATAAAGCCGTCTCCGTCCGAAAAAGTAGCTGCTCAACATTGAGTTCCCTCGCATCGTCGCATTCCCCAGTCTATACCAGCGAGTAACTCCCGCAACGGTCATCTTTAAAATCAAAGATTATTTTGAAACCCTGGAACGAAATGGGAAATATTGAAAATTTACTTCCAAAAGGCCTCTGACGCCCAAACAGTGAGTTTTCTAAAAATAAGTTTTGACCAAAATTAAGCACCCAGTACGACTGAGTGAGACTGTGGTGTGGCAACTATAAAAATTTACAACACGGATGATGTCCTTCATCCAACAGCACGGATGAGGAGGTGTGTGCTTCCCGAACATCAGCTCGGCATCGATCTACAGTAGTCTGAGAGAAAATTTCTGAACAAAGATCTTCTATAATCCTCCCAGAAGATTCAAATGACTCCGCAAATGAAGGAGCGCAACTTAGCAGTTGAAACCTTTGAGCCGTTTGAATGCGAGAACAATTTTCTGATGGGACAAATTTTTAACCCGGCAGCTAGGCTCGCAGAACGCACACCATTATCTATAGAGAGGAATTGTGGGGTACATATGTGTCACAGTATCTTCTCGATAGATTTCTGAAATGTGAACGTATTTGGTAAGTGTTGAAAGACAATTTGTAGTCAGAGGTTAGAACGACAACTTTGACTTAAACATTTTCGCTGGTAGTAAATTAAAAAGCGTAGCTCAGGCTGAAGGTGAACATCAGACCGCTCCTGGTAATGACTTGATACTGGAATGACACAATTGAAAGTTTCAGTTGCTCAAAAAAAAAAATTTAAGGTTGTCAAATATCTCCCCGGCTTTTTGTCTTTTGAATTTTCCGGCTATGTACAAGGCAAGTCTGCTGGAGAAACGTTCCGTGAGATTAATGGTGTTTCGGGGGATGACACTCTATCACTTCGAACCGCGGAGGAATGGTTTCGACGATTTAGAGCCGGTGAAAACGACACCATGGATAAGCCAGCCGGCGGAAGATCTGTGACGACGAATACCGCTCGAGTCATGGACGGGCATATGGCATCTCGCCCAGGAGATGGGAGTTGGTCATCAAACCAGTTTAAACCATCCGCAGAAGGCTGGATACAAAAAAAAAGCTTGAAGTTTGGGTGCCGCATGATTGACGCAAAAAAAAATTTTGGACCAAATCAACGCCTGCGATATGCTGCTGAAACGGAACGAACTCGACCCATTTTTGAAGCGGGTGGTGACTGGCGACGAAAAATGGATCACACACGACAATATCAAGCGAAAGCGCTCGTGGTTGAAGGCCGGTGAATCCTCCCAAACAGTGGCCATGCCGGGATTGACGACCAGAAAGGTTTTGCTGTGTGTTTGGTAGGATTAGGAGGGAATCATCCACAATGAGCTGCTCCCATATGGCCAGACGCTTAATTCTACCCTCTTCTGCGAACAACTGGACTACTTGAAGCAGGCGATCGACCAGAGTCGTCCAGAATTGGCCAACAGTAGTGGACAACGGCAGACCACACACTTCGTTGATGACTCGTCAGAACCTACGGGAGCATGGATGGGAGGTTTTATCGCATCCACCATATACGAGTAGCCCGGACATAGCGCCAAGTGACTACCACCTGTTCCTGTCTATTGCGAACACCCTTGGTGGTATAAAGTTGAACTCAAAAGAGGCTTGTGAAAAGCGGCTGTTCGAGTTCTTCGCAAATAAGGAGGGGGGCTTCTTCGAAGGGGGGTATTATGAAGTTGCCGTCTAGATGAAAACAGATTATCGAACAAAACGGCGCATGTTTGAACTAAATTCGATCACTGCAACATTTTTTATGAAGCATTGAATGAAGAACAAAAAAGCGGAAGGGAAATATTTGACGACCTTATAATAAACATGATTATTCTACAGTCCTTGGTGAGGGCTTTCATCGACAGATGTGCCTCTCGACAGTACAACCAGAGATGATATGACATTCCTGACTAAATGCATGTCCCCAAATGTAAGTTCCCCAACGTCCGTGAGAAATTCGCCGCTTTTCTGTTATCTCTAGACAGGAAAGCCTTTAGACGACTTGTTGGCATACTAAAGAGACACCACTTCACCTTCGCTGAGCACAAAAGTCTGCTTGGGCTTAGCGACGGAACCCTTTGCGACGCCTGTCGAGAAGGTGAAGACACTGCAGAGGACTTCTTCTGTCAATGCCCCGCCTTTGCTCAGTTCAGGTGGCGGCTGTTTGGCGCTAATGTGGTTGGAGCTGATAAATAAGGCTCTTTGTCATAGAAGCTCTTTCTCCTACGGAAGACCAAAAAATCACATTGTAGGTAGGTTACTGCCTGGTAGAAGAATGGACCAGTTTTCAAGTGCTCCAGTGAAGTGTTTTCCAACCTCAAAAATAAATCATGATTTGGACACGTTTCTCTTACAGTGAAGGGAGACGCAGATGTTTGCTAGATGATTCTTTAAATCAACATCTCTGATCCAGTACACTCCATGAGGTTGTGTATCCTGAATAAAATAATCAACTTAAATGTACTTTTCAATGAAATGTGGACCAAAAGCAAACCAGCAAAAAGCCAAGAGAATATGGTCGTGCCAAAGGGATTAAGTTTCTTGAGTGGCCCCCACATTTAACTGACCCTTTCAAAATGTATCCGTTCATGCCAAGAAATATGTTTTCGATGGCAAGCCGAAAAACAGGGCATCAGCTTTGCAGCGCGGTTTGGGAAGTCTGATAGAAAATAACACCAACTTGAAACCAGACTCTTTTTGACTCCCCGTCATAACACACCTTACATTGTCACAAATCTTTCAAAATTGAGCACATTCCTGGCTCTTTCAATGCGCCTACTGTACACATTCCCTTGTCAACCACAGACAAACTTTATGTATTAATTTTGGCCGCAGCCCAGAAAAATTGCAACTAGAACAAAACACACAAACTTTTGCAACAACTCCCCAATAATTCTGCCAATCACATCTAATCCAACCAAAAGGTTACCCCACAACCGATTTCCAGAATTTGTTTCTTTAAAAAAATTTCCATCGCAAACAAACTCAACATCCTTCTCCTTGTCAAATTGCTCATCCACCCTTCAGTGGGATCTAATCGAGTTACCTTTCAGACGTCAATTAGCGTCAGCGAACGCTTACCAGCTGCTCTGACATCCACCACCAATTGAAAAATCAAAAGGAATTGCTCACAATGCACGTATTCCTTGCCGAAGGATGCTCCTATAAAAGCCAACAGGTGGAAGCAACCAGAAGTCAGTTCCAGGAAGCGTTCCCAACAGACAACACAGCACAGGATGTCGGCTTCTCTAACACCACTGTTCGCCGTCTGCACACTAGTTCTCTTCTGCTATGTGCACGCCGTGCCTGGGCTGCCCGTCAACGGCGACAAGTACGACGACAATCAACAGAAATCCGATTCCCTGGACAGCACCGGCAGCCGCAATATGGCGATCCGCTCATTCGGCACAGCACACCGGAACCTCAGGTCGATGTATGGCTTCGAGCCCAGGATGGTGCAGATATCTCGCTCCAAGATCCCCATCGAGCTAGACCTTCTGGTGGACAATGAGAACGACGGCGAGAGGGCGAAGCGTTTCGACGACTACGGCCACATGCGGTTCGGCAAGCGCGGCGGAGAGGATCAGTTCGATGACTACGGCCACATGCGCTTCGGACGCTAATTCAACATTGTATTGTGTTCTCTAAGACTTCGACAGACACTTTGTGTAAATATTTCTAAAATATAGCTGAGCATTCCAAAAATGTACACTCCCCATGGTTTCACTGTCTCACTGATTTTTTTTTTTTGTTTTGCTCACTCGGACTCACCTTGAACTGACCTCTGACGGGTCCATGCGGGGCACTCTCTGAAACTGTGTCACTGTCACTCGGCTGTCGGCTGGGCAGCCGTGTCTTCGGTTCACCGGAATCGGAAAGAGATAGCGCAGCAAAATATTTCTTCGAAACAGCACCGAGAAGACACAAACTCCGCGAGACAAACAGCGAACGCGACGATACGTTCCAAGGTAAGGACGGACAATGCGGCTGCAGCTCTGCTGTGCGGCGGATTTTCGCGATGCAACTGCAGATGGGGGCACTCGCAGTGGTGGTGGCTGTGGTGGATGGAAAATTCGATGGAAATCGAACGAGCAGCCGGTTTTTCGGGGTAACTCGCTGTGGTTTGACCACGGCCAAGAGTTGTGTGCAACAGCGGTCGCATTAGGCGCACACTCGATGTGTGCCAACTGCCAACTGCCAATGATGGTGTTTCAGCGTAGAATGACGGTAATCTGCGTGTGGCGGTGTGTTGCTGGGGCGGTTTTAATAGATCACTTATTTGATTCTTCCGCATTAAACGGAGGGAGCGTGGGGGAGGGAGGGAATGCAAATGCTGGTTGGCGGTGAAAATTGAATATCCAGTCCAGTCCAGTGATCCAGTGTAGATGAATTGATTTACGCTGATTGGGTGGTTGATCAAGGAATGCCGATAAGATGAGGGGGGAGGGGGGGAAGTTGAATTTATGAATATCCAGGGAAACCTATGACTAGGACTGGAGATTGCGAAAGAAGAAGAAAGAAGTCCGTTTCGACGCTGGCTTCTGTCGACGACGTTGATTTGCTTGAGTAAACTCAATGAGCTGACACTGAAGGCGTATGTGGCAAGTTTGGATTTGGCAATAACCAAGTGCAAAACCAAGAAGGACCGAGCATCACAATAGACGACAAGAACCTTGAACTTTGTTAGAGATCAGAAGCCGAGGCCATCAGTGAGTGTCTCTCGAGCTGTTAAAAGATTTTCAAAAACAAAGAAAACGTATCGAGTGACGTGGAACTGGAAAAGAGTGCCCAACATTAAATAATTTCCCTGACCATATGAAACATATGAAAACCTCAATAGCCTTAATATTGATGACTTCTGAGTGAGCCGTTTCGTTCGAGAAAAATGTGATGCACCGACCAGTTTGGTGCCAGAAATTCCAAACCATTCGAAACCTACACCGGCTTTCTGCAAGAAGATGCTCTGTCGTGTTATTTCGTTGATCTTGCTTGAGGACAGTGTGTTTACATGAAAGGCACTATCTTCTACGAATCAGTCATCTGTTGGGTTCCGTAGGCTTCGTACATCGTACCGCCACACATAGAGTGGCGGCTGAAGAACAGCCGATGAGAACTGGTGTCAGCTAAAAAATCGACTCCTCGAACAACACCTGGCAGAATGTGGCAGTAGACAGCGTTAAGATTGAGGAAGTTAAGTAGTTTGTCTAACTAGGGGAAAACTTGAACTCTACAAAACGATAACTTATAGAATATTGGCCGTGGATTCATCCTAGGCATCCGCTGCTGCATCTGTCTGTCGAAACAGCTAGGCTCAAAACTCCTATTTGTTGCTCACACTCCTATTTACTCCTATTACCGCGCGCTAAAGGGATTAAGTCATAGCACGGTCCGAAGGTATAGAGGAAGTGGTGGAGAGGAGGTACTGACGCACATTGGTTTTAAGTGCCAGTGGATTGTAAAAAGGGGAAAAAGTTAAGCTGGGTAGGGCATTTCATATTCGTATACTGCACTGTACGTCCAAAGGTGGGCTTAAAGGTGAACGGATGGGCATTCCTAGCGAGGCGAGTATTGCGGGTAAATTCTTGAAGGGGAGGAGTGCCACTCGCTAATTCATTAGACCATTGTTTGTTATAATAGCGATAAAATAGTGATAAAGATGCAACATTTCGTCGATGTTCTAGCAAGTCGATTGACTTCGCAGTATATGTATTACCAGTAAGTTTTAGCGCTTGCTGTTGAATTCTATCTAATAGGTGCATTGAGGAAGTCCTGACCAAAACCATATTGAAACAAGGTGTTAAATCTTTCAGTATTACAAAACGAAACAACAGGTCCGTGGTTCCTATGTAATATTTCGAAGAACAAATCCAGATGTGAAGATAGTCGCGGGGGCAAAGCATTTTTAACAACACTAGCTCGGCCAAGCCAAGGCGGCGCGCTATCATGTGACCTTTTCAACATCATTCTTGAGAAGATCGTGCGGAACTTTCAAGTCAACACCAGAGGCGCGATCTTCCAAAAGTCTGTTCAACTTCTAGCTTACGCCGACGACATTGACGTGATTGGACGAACACAGCGAGCCGTCAATGATGCGTTTGCTGGCATTCAAGCGGAAGCGGCTAAAATGGGTCTGGTGGTCAATGAGAGCAAAACGAAGTGCATGCCATCATCGAGGAAGGACACACAACACCAACGTCTCGGACAGAGCTTCATACTAGGCGGCAGAAACTTCGAGGTAGTCAAGCATGTCTTCAACCTCGGCTTCGAGGGAAAAAAGGGCAACAACACCAGTACCGAAATCAAACGCAGAATGACTCTTGCCAATCGCTGTTTCTTTGGGCTCAAGAGGCAATTAAGTAATAGGGTCCTTAATGGATAAGCCCTTATTCGATCATCCTAATCCTCCTTCACGGCAAAGAAACTTGAACGTTACCAAACGCGGATAAGCAAGCCCGTAGACTTTTCGAAAGAAAAGTTCTGCGCACGATATTCGGTCCTGGTTGCATTTAAGGCGTCTGGAGGAGAAAGTTCAACGACGAACTTTATAGGATATACGGCGCGATGCACCTGGTCAAGAGGCTTCGGATATAATGCTTAAGATGTTAAGGCTATGTAGAGTGTATGGACACCACTGCCCCGGCACGAAAAATCTTTGAATCCACGCCATTTGAACAAAGCAGCAGAGGATGGCCTAGGTTGAGACGGCGAACACAAGTGGAGAATGATCTTATCCAACTTGGAGTGCGCAGTTGAAGGCAGCTGATGAGAGATCGTGCTTACTGGAGAGGCATGTTGGTTGAGGCCCAAATCCACCCTCTAGCACAATGAAATCGAGCGAATAAAAAAATAACGCTCTGTCTAACATGGTCCTCAAATCCCACTCTAAAGAAACGAGAAGTGCAGCGACCAACACACCGATAAAAAATCCAAGTCTGATGAATGATGGATCCAAAGTGCCCGAAAATGTAAAAGGGTTTAGTTCAGGTTCAGACCCTGCATGGATTACTGGCGTAAAAAAAAGTCTTCAGTCAGAGAAGAACTCAGAAGCTGAAGCCGTTGTCCACTGTCTATAGAAGCACTTGCAAGCCTTTTATGAGAAATGCATGAAGGACCTTGGAACACGGCGAAGCGTAAAAAATGAAAAGATATAGAGCTCACGATTGATTGAGCGTTCTTCACTCAGCAATAAAGAACGGTAAAGGGAAGAGTTTCAAAAATAAGGTAGTAAGGACCCCCATTTCCTTAAAAGAGTCCTACAACCGCAAACTGAATCAATCTATGCCCGGAGTCGAGAAATTGAAAAATATTTCTAGATTCAAATATACAGGAGACACGGTAAAAGAGGAGTTATATCTTTGAGTCAGATTTTTATAACTCCTGTAGAAATTAGACAGTAGAGTAACCAGTTCCGTCTAGAGTGTGCGAGTGGACGAGTGTTTGGGGCTATGAGTGACAGCATTCATCAGTCGCCTGGTGTCAGGCGACTCTAGTGTGGGTGTGTGAGAATGCCAGTGAAGATGAGCATGAATATAAATAATATGGGCGCAGTTTCGCAATTTTAGTCTATTGGCGTTTGGTGTGTACTGTCGCCGTCCCGCTATAATGTACCCTTGTTGGTTGGCTCAATGCGTTTTTATTTATTTTCTTACAGATCCAGCTCAGCATTGTGGACGTTTTTGAAGGAACAAAAAGTATGAAAAGGAACTTGAAATTATTTCAAATAAAAAATATGGTTTGTTTTTCTTGACCATCGTGTTTTGTCTTACACGTTGGATGAAGGCTAAAAATGTCTATTGTTATTAAAAAAAAAGATATTGACATCTATTTCTTTAGTAGACTATGAGCGAGCTAAAGCAACTTAATGGATCAAAATTAAAGCATGCCGAGCTTGTTGTCAAAGCCAAGTTATCGGTTTTTAACTCAGTGTTGTTCCAACTCTCACCTTTGATTATGAAATTTGGGTATTGACCGAAGAAATAAAATTGCGAATACAAGCTGCCGATATAAGATCTCCCTGTCTCTGTGCTGTTTCAGGATTTTCTCGCCGGAATAGGCTGAGTGAGGTGTGGGAGGAACTGCACATAGAGCAGCTACTTCTTCCGACGGAAAGGACTTTATTTCGTTGGTTTGGCCAATGAGTATGGATGCCCCGTCATGTCGTCACGACTAACGATTCGTGCCTAAGATGCAATTTGGTCAGGTAAGCGACCTCTCGACAGACCCAGGGCGAGGTGGCTAGTTGAAACCTTTATAGATTTCGCCTGTTTGCTCTTGGGCGTAGTTCCTGATGAAGGTATCTCGTGCGTTCACATTGAAAATGGGTTAAAGAAGATGATGGTGATGACGATAGGACATTTCTTGTAATACACAGTTTTAATTTAATTTGCTCTGGGTAATTGGTTGAATTTGTGTAACGTAAATATTGCTATTTTCTTAAAATATACACAAGTTGTGTCATACTTTCGGGGATCATCTTCTTTCACTGCTGTTGCAAGCTAAACATTTTTCAAAAGTGACATGTATAAAGAAGTGTAGCATACTTCTAGTTGCGTATCTAGTTTGTAATTGAAAAATTCATAAATAAATTGGAACGCATTGCAACCTTTTTTATTTACTTTCCCTGACTTTAATTTTCGTTTCATTTGAAGACAATTGTTTGTGCCATTAAGAAGAAATGGCGAAAGTTTGAATTAATGAGTTCCAAAGTACCAAAAAAATAAATCTTCAAATTTAAAAAATTTAACTTTAAGAGTTTTTTATAAAAATAATTTACATATTGGTGTGTCTGAGAAAATTCTGTATAAGATTGGATTTCCTGTTTTAAATTTCGTGTGGTGGCTTATTAGAAAGCCGCCCCCTTTGATCTCCCCTGTCCTGCTCTTTGGCGCAGAGTTCCGGATGCTATTAAAAACTGATGCGCCTTGTTAAGAGTCAACGAATACAACACTTAGGTCGGCTAGGCCATTTAGAGCGTATGGATGATACTAAACCAGCCCAAAGACTTTTTGAACTCAACAGAGGATTTTCTTTGCCGAGCTCTGACGAACACAAGTAAAGAAGGATATTTTCAAACTTGGTGTCCAAGATCATAGAGGAACCTGACTAGAAGCATTGTATCTGGAGAAGCACTTCGATGGAGCCCGCCCGTAAGGAGGAACTTTTCACGAAAACCGAAAAAATCTATTTGGATTTCATTTTCACCCCTCCTCTTTCACAGCAGTTCCTGGATGACAGCAGTCCGCAAACTGATCAACTGCATGTGGTATATTAGGCAGGCAATGCTCAGGCAATTCGGACCTGAGCAGTGGTGCCCATGGCCTAGTCATTTAGAAATTTATATCCGAAGACTTTTGGCCAAGTGCATGGCGCCGTACAGCCTATAAGGTTCGTCGTTAAATCTTCTCCTCCAGACGCCATCAACGCAAACAGGACAAAAAACTGCACGCAAAACTTTTCTCTCGAAGAGACTAAGGGCTTCCTCATCCGCCTTTAGTATCGTCAAAGTTTCTTTGCCGTAAAGGAGGACTGGGATGATCAGTTTCAGATGTTAAACAAAGCGAGCGTAGTCCTTCGAGAGTGGCCTCTATTACTCTTGAGCCCAAAGAAGCAACGATTGACAAGAGTGATTCTGTGTTTACATTCCACATGCAAAACCAAAAATCTTTGTGCGTCATCCGTTTGCCTAAACATTAAATTAAGATTTAGCAGACTTGGTGCTTCAGGGTAGATACATCTGTAACGGATGCAAGTCGTCACGTATTTACATGCAGTTGAGGTGTGACCCAAAAGACAAAACTCACAGCTTGTAGGCCAGGTTCAGACGGAGCGCAATCGCTGCGGGCTTTGAAGTTGAAAAACAAATTTTTAATTCTCAAGAATGATACAAAGTGGCAAATTTTTTGTCACACTACCGCTCCTGTAACTCGGCAAAGAGACGCTCTGTCATCTGACATCTTCAATCTGGTTAAGGAGAAGATAGTCCGGCGGGCTGGTGTTAACACAGGAGGCATAATCTTCTACAAATCAGTGCAACTTTTGCGATACGCAGATGCCGTGTCATAGGCGTGCCTTCGAAAAAGATTTTACGGCGATTAAAGAACAGGCGAAATGAGCTTGCCTTTAGCCTAATACAGGTAAGATGAAATATTATTTATGCTGTCGAGCAAGAAACGATCCATCACTCACCACCTGACTCAAAATTTAAACTTTATCAAGAGCCGCAATTTTGTGGTAGTGAAGGAGTTTGTCTATCTCGAGGCAAACGTGTACTCCACGAATGACATCCTAGTGGAGATCCAACCTGGAATCCCCTTTAGAAACCGGTGTTACCTTGGTTTGTTGAAACAACTGCTTCCAAAAGTTTTGACCGAAATTATGCGCCTCAAAACATTTCTTTTACCATCTTGGAACCGATGTTAAATAAAAGTGCAAGGGCTGATTCTTTGTGCCCTAGAAAAAAGAATACGGTCCTGTCTGAAAAGAAGGTGAATGGAGGAGAAGCACAACCGTGAACTCTACGAGTTGTACCAAGATGTGGATGTAGTCTGGAAGGCAAAAATCTGTCAACTGCACTGGCTCGGCCAGATTGAGTGCATAAAGACGAATGCTCCAGTAAAGAGGGTCTTCGAACCCGAACCTTAGATTTCAAGAAGGGAAGGATGGTCCAATCTCGGGTATAAAGACCAAGTGATCGCGGACATAAGGCAGCCTGCCCTTTATGACTAAAGGGTGATTTTTTAAAAGCTATAGAAAAGTTTAAAAAAAAATACATTAAATTCAGAAAAATCTTTATTAGTTACGGTCCATATAATTTAATTGTTGAAGATTTAATGTTTGGAGATTATTTCATGCAAATGTTGTTTGGTTGAGTTATAGACCAAACTGAAGATGTTTGACAGTGAAACAAAACACGAAACGTGCGTCAGCTGTTTAAACCAGTGTTGCCAAAATGATAATAGCTACAAAATCACCCTTTAGAAGTAGCATGCTCAGGAACTGCAACAATGGGTGGTAGGTACATATATCTCAGGCTCCACTCTCCATAGGTTGCCTGATAGGTAAGAAGCCCCACTAAAAATCCTTTGAACCTGTGAACCACTCATTGACGTCATAAAAGCATTCCATTTTTCTTAGTTTCTTCACCACTAACAGGCGTTAACAGTTTATATTAACAGACTGATGCGGACAGATCTGCAGTGGTTAGCTAAGATCGAAACCTCACCTGAAAACAAATTTTTTGAGATGATTTAAATTTCTTTGCACAAATTTCTGAGTTTTTTTTTTGCATACCTTCAGGTGATAGTTGGAATTTTATTTGACGAAACAAAGGTTTGTGTTCATGATAACAGACTCCCATTCACTTCTATTCAATTAAATGCAGCTGAGGTACAATCCGATAACCGATTCACAAAATTATCTCTCAGAAAGTGGTGGTTATCAAGGAATGGGATTAAGTGGGACGACTTCAAGTGGGGACGCCTTCATATGGGCAGGTTTCAAAAATATTCAAAAAAGTCGATGATAAGGCCATTTTTTCGTATGACACTTCCAATAAGACCTTAGGACTTATTTCTGTTACGGCCCTATGACACATTCCAAAAGTGTCATAGAGCCTTAGACAACATTAAAGTAATTTTACATACCCGATGTTTTTGTAGGAAGTATAAGGCTGTCAAATATCTCTATTCTTCCGCCTTTTTGTCTGAATATTTCGGCTATGTACATGCGCTATATATAAAGCAAATCCGCTAGAGAAACTTTTCGTGAGAGTTATTGGGAGGATAGTACTCTAACAATTCGAACCGCGGACGAATGGTTTTGACAATTTAGAACCGGTAGATACCATGGATAAGCCGGCCGGCGGAAGACCTGTGACGACGAATACCGATCCAATCATGGAGATCATCGAGTTAGACCGGGATATGGCATCTCGTGACATCGCCGAGGAGATAAGAGTTAGTCACCAAACCATTTTAAACCATCCGCAGAAGGCTGGATACAGAAAAAGCTTGATGTTTGGTTCTGGACGCCTGCGATATGTTGCTGAAACGGAATGAACTCGAACCATTTTTGAAGCGGATGGTGACCGGCGACGAAAAATGGATCACATACGACTATATGAACCGAAAACGGTCGTGGCTGAAGGCCGGTGAATCGTCCCAAACAGTGGCCAAGCCTAAATTGACGGCCAGGAAGGTTTTGCTGTGTGTTTGGTGGGAGTGGAAGGAATCATCCACTATGAGCTGCTGTCATATTTTACCATCAAGTGCGAACACCTGGATCGTTTAAAGCAGGTGATCGACCAGAAGCGTCCAGAATTGGCCAACAGGAAGAGCCAAGTGAATACCACCTGTTCCTGTCCATGGCGAACGCCCTTGGTGGTGTAAAGTTGAACTCAAAAGAGTCTTTTGAAAAGTGCATGTCCGAGTTCCTCGCAAGGAGGAGGGCTTCTACGAGGGAGGTATTATGAAGTTGCCGTCTAGATGGAAACAGATTATCGAACAAAACGGCTCATATTTGGAGCAAAGTAGGCATGGGGAGGCACGCCTTCCTCGATGCATCCCTTAATGAAAGCAGAAATGATTTGGAGCGGGTGCAAGATCGAATGCATTTAATGTTGCACCTTCTCGAAATTCTGTCTGTGGCCATGCAGGGAGGTTGCAGGGGTGCACCATAACTTCAATCTTGGACCAATCATAGGTCTTACACTGTTGCCTAAGCAGTTCTTGTGAAATGGTAAAACAGCGAAAAAATAGTCAAATTGAAAGTGTCTTAAGACCTTATGTCAAGTTGGAGACAAAGTCCCGAAAAAATATTAGTCTGAAATCGAAATAGGGCAAGAAACATTTCAGAGGAGTGAGCAGGGGGAGCATGTTGCCCTTTGGGACTCCACTGGTTGGGGTGTATGCAGCATTAGAAGGATGCAAACTTCATTCCTCTTTGTTCGACACCTACTGTCCGGGGTAAACTTGAGCCTCAATCAACAGCCCTCTCTAGTCAGCACAATCTTTAACTAGCCGGCACCTTGTTGAGTGAAGTTGACTGGTTGACTGACATCATTTTAGTGGAAGTACGGCCCGATAGAGCCGCAAGCCCACAAATCGCACCAAACAGTCATTCTTTCTGGAAGCATCAGCTTTTCGACAATCTTTCGTAAATTCAACTATTGTAACGGACTGCTCAGTTGTACACCTCTCCACGGTTAAGTTGGACAAACCACGAAACTCAGAAATGTCTGATTGACATCGCCCCTTCTGGTTAGACCAGCCTTTACAATCTGGCCATGTTTTTCTGGATACTGTGACAGTGGTCATTCGAAACCACCCCGATTGGAATGTTGATTGCTCCTAGTGGTGGATCCCTATCTCCGCCCCCATGACAGACAAGCTGTTGAGTGCGGAGCTTTGATCGACTAGTTTGTCAGCTTTTTAATTAGTCCTGTGTCCAGAAACCTAAATAATGAGTACCTTGAATCCTCCTACTAAACCACTGTAGCTTTAATGACTAATTGGCTATCAACGAGGATAACTACTCTTTATGTCGAACATGTTCGTTCGATTGACCTGATAGATCACAAGCTTCCTTAATGGTAAAGATTTCAGTCTAAATGATACTGTTGTGACTCAAAAGTTCTCTCAGACATGAAGATATACCCGCCCCGACTCCGCAATTCATCATTAAGCCACTTCTGTAGATGCTCTCGTCCGGGATAAAATGAAAGCGCCCTCTATCGTCATCCTTTCTCATCGCAAAAACAGTCGTCGGTGCAGATCTATAAACTTCTCCTAAATGTTTAGCAGAAATGATGAAAAATTCACGTGAGTCGTCCTACCTCTTCCAACATACAACTTCTTGGACCCTCCATTCAGCTGGTGGCAATGTTCTGGTAGGGAGCATGCACCAGTATGGGAAGACGAAAGCATGCCCGACGACTGGAATATCAGCTCCATATGCCCCATCCACAAAACAGGCGATCCTACCTCGTGCAACAACTACAGAGGTATATGTTTGCTCAACGTCGCTTACAAGATCCTATCCAGCGTACTGTGTGAACGTCTAAAGCCGTTTTGCACCGCACTAATCGGCACGTACCAGTGCGGCTTCCGGCCCGGCAAATCAACGATAGACCAAATCTTCACACTGAGGCAAATCCTGGAGAAGACCAGCGAGTAGCGCAGGCTTTTGCGGCAATTGAAGAAGAGGCGAAACGAGTTGGCCTTAAGATCAACGAGGGGAAAACAAAGTATATGCTGTCGACTAAAAAGCGTTCCGTCAGACAACACCTAGGACAAAATTTATGTATCGACAATTAAAGTTTTGAGGTAGTAAAGGAGTTTATCTACCTCGGGGTAAACGTTAACTCCACAAATGACATCACAGTGGAGATCCGACGTAGAACCACCCTTGGCAACCGATACTACTTCGGTTTGTCAAAACAAGTGGGGTCAAAACTCCTGACTCGAAGGACCAAAGTCTTGCTCTACAAGACCCTTATACTGCCAGTCCTGCTTTATGGAGCTGAAAGCTGGACGATAAGCAAGTCTGCAGAGCAGATTCTTGGTGCCTTCGAAAGAAAAATTCTACGTCGGCTATATGGTCCCGTCTGCGAGGAAGGCGAATGGAGGGGAAGACACAACCGAGAACTCTACGAGCTGTACCAGGATGTGGATGTAGTCCGGAAGGCAAGGCAAGGAAGGAAGAGAGTCTTCGAATCTGAGCCTCCTGGTTCGAGAAAAAGAGGACGACCGAATCTCCGGTATAGAGACCAAGTCATCGCTGATGCAGGATCTTCAGCGATGGAAGGCAGCAATTGCTCAGGCTTTGACCCTTCATGAGTAACCGGCCTGATAAGTAAGTAAGTAAGTATGCTCAAGGCGTTGGCAATTTTCAAAGGGGTCTAAAATGTGGACAAGTCTTAATTTTGTTAAGTAACTCTTTGACCACCTTTTTAGGATCAGGTTTAAAGAATGTCCCACAAACCCACCTGCCAATGAAGAATTCGCTACAAAAAGCCCACTTCACTTTGAAAATCCACTTGACCCACAACCCGCGTTGACATCCACCAGTCAATTACCAGTTTTCCATTTCCACCAGATTCCGCAACACCGAGCAAAAATGGGCAAACCGCCTCCTACCCCCCTCCCCACACAGCAGACATTCCACGGGTCACTGAAGAGTAAAATCTAAAAATCCATCCAAACCCTCCATCCACTGCTATTATTCATTGCCACGGCGATAGCTCTTCGTCGGCCACCGCCACGACACGCCACACAGGTGTGTCCCCGAAGCCCGAGCACAGCCGCCTGCAACTGGTCATCGTAAACTCGTTAATCGCTACTCCACCCAAAAAGCAGATACCCACGTTGTCTACACAACGACTAGAAACCGGTGGAGAGCCATCAGCGATCTTCTTCCTCTTCTGCCGCCATCGGGCAGCGGTCACCCATCGGGAACTGGTTGGAATCGCGGTGCGGTCGCAAGAGCCTGGTCGTTGTCGCCGTTCCAGCAGCCGAACACTTGTCACAGATTTCAAATCCGTGCCGATCACACAGATCATCGTCTTGCATAATTGCTTGCGGCCAGCTCCGGCCGCCTGGTCTTCAGCTGCAGCTTCTCATCGGCTTTTTGCAGCCGCCGTCCATCGCTCACATGCCAATCATGTCCGGTGGTGGTCGGGCAAAAAGCAGAGGCCTTTCCGCAAGCCACTTGCAATCGATCACGGGGCTTGTTGCAACTCAGGCTATCTGCTGACCGTTGGAGGGAGCTTCTGTGTTTTTTTGGGAAAGTTTTCGCTGCTGAACGGAGACTTTTCACAGGGAAATATGTGGCACACAGTGCCGCTGCGTGCTTGGTATCGCACCACAAGTGAGAGGTTATCGGCAGCGAACTGACTCACTGTTGACTGGACCCAGGCAGAGGCAGCGAATGCGCGGAATTTGGTGTGCATATTTTTTCTTGACGCGGAAACGAAAGAGAAAATACTTTCACGCGCAGCGGCGGCGAAGGCGGCAGCGAAGCCCACGAAAATGAATGAAACCCATTCATGTTTGCGCACCAAAACGTACTTTGTTGCGTGATGGTGCAGAGAAGGAGTGGCGGCAGCAGCGGCGGTGCGCTGTCAATAAACTGTGGCGCTGCTGTTGTGCGCCCACCGAGATGCTGCTCATTGATTTCAAAAGACGGTGCTATTTTCCGAACGGTCTCTTCAATTGAAAGTGACTTAAGTCAATAGGTTTGAGTAGTTTTGTTGTTGAAGTGGAAGGAGTGGAGGCGGCAGGAGGAAGCCTGAAGTGGGTGGGAGTGTGTCGGAAACATGACACCAAGTGCACTTGGGAATTCTCTGAGTAGACAATGATGTCATTTGTTGATTGCAAATGCAGTCTTAGAAGGTGTTGTCACTCTGTATTCAAATTTTCAACTATAGAAAGAAATTAACAGCGTGTTGGTAAGGTCCTTCTTTCTGGAGGATTAATGTGCAACAGTAGTTGGAATGAAATTGTAAAGCTCAAAATCATTTTACTGAGGAGGATATTTTATGAATAATGATGAGTTTGATAAAGAGAAAGAGTCCGCGGAATCAGGTTTTCATTTGAAAAATTAGAGTTCATAGACTTAGTAAGGAAAAGTTTGCAGTCAAGACCCATCCAGGTCAGCTTCCTTTGCTTTGGGTTACTGGAAAAGGGCTCTCAGCAAATTTAAAGGCAGTTTGGGCCGAATGGTCCATTCCACAGAAATTTTCAAGATGAAATTCATGAAAATTTTAAACATATAAAGGTGTAAGGTCTTAATACCTTTTTTAGCTCAACTTATGCAACAATTGAGTGCTGTTGACTATTAACAATATACAAATACAAAGGACAACGATTTTCGGTTCTGCACGTGGAATGTGAGGTCCCTTAACAGACCACGTGCAGCCGAACAACTTGCGGAGGCCCTTGACTGCGGAACCTCTCTGTGACCAGTACGCGGTTCCCACATCTCAACATCCATAAAGGAACCTGGCGATCACCTGATCAATCATCCGTCAACCAGATTGATCACGTTCCGATTGACGTCAGACACTCCTCCAATATTCTCGATGTCCGAACATTCAGAGGCTCCAACATCGACTCCAGCTCTACGACCAGAAAAGAAAGGAAGAGAAGCGGCTCCTCAGAAGAAAAATGAGGGAGCATGGGAAGTGCGCGGTCGAAGAGATAGAGAGGTGTTATGGCAGGAATGAAGTTCGAAAGTTTTACCCAAGGATGAAACAGCTAGCCCTTGGATATAGGGTTCGAATCGAAACCTGCCGAGACCAAAACGGAAACCTCGCAGTGGAGTCGCAATCGATGCTGAGAATCTGGAAAGATCATTTCTGCAGATTTTTTAACGGCGATGACGCTGTTAGGCAGACTGTTCCACTCAATTTGGACGAAGATAGGCAAGAATTCCGTCCCCACGACCTAGACGAGGTCAAGATAGCAATATCGAGACTAAAGTCGAACAAAGCTGCTGGAGCGGATGGACTGTCCGCAGAAATGTTTAAAGCAGCTGGAGATGGCCTGGTTGGGCACATGCACCAGCTCATCTGTAAGATATGGTTGGACGAAAGCATGCCCGATGTTTGGAATCTCAGTGTCGTCTGTCCGGTCCACAGGAAAGGAAACCCCTTTGACTGCGCCAACTATCCAAGGGTTTGACTCCTTAGCATCGCGTACAAGATCCTCTCTGCGGTATTGTCTTAACGCATAAAACCGTTTGTCAACAACCTGATTGGTCCTTATCAGTGTGGTTTCAGGCCAGGAAAGTCCACCATCGACCAAATCTTCAAACTACGGCAGATCCTGGAAAAGACCCAAGAAGTGCAAATCAACACTCACCACCTATTCGTCGATTTCAAGGCCGCATACGACAGTGTCCATAGAGACGAGTTATACAGTGCCATACCTACCAAACTCGTAAAGCTCTCTCTCGAAAGACTAAGCTTGTTTTATATAACACCTTGATCATCCCAGTCCTACTTTACGGCGCAGAAACCTGGACATTACTAGCGGATGAGGAAGCCCTTAGTCTTTTCGAGAGAAAAATTTTGGTCCTATTTCCGTTGATGGCATCTGGAGGAGAAGATTCAACCACGAACTGTATGGGTTGTACAGCGTCATGAGCCTAGGCCTTGTAGAGTGTATGGACACCACTGCTCCAGCCCGAAAAGTCTTCGAATCTGAGCCATTGGGACAACGCAACAGAGGACGGCCCAGGCTAAGGTGGCGCACACAAGTGGAGAAGTACCTCAAACAACTTGGAGTGCGCAACTGGCGGCAGCTGGCGAAAGACCGTGCTGGCTGGAGAGACGTGTTGGCTGAGGCCCAAGTCCACCCCGGACTGTAGCGCCACAAGAAGAAGAAGAATACCATTAACAATGCCGTAATATATATAAGCTTCTTTGGTTTTGAAACCACAGACCGGGAGACAGACACCGTTTTTCAAACATATTCTTCAGTGATGACGCCCTTTTCCCACTCAGTGGGTTTGTAAGTAAATAAAATTGAATCAGAAAACCTAGAAACGATTGTAGTTAGAGTCCGAACGAACATTCGGCTTCGGCTCCGGCCACCTTCGGCTAAAAATATCACCTTCGTTAAAACATTCGCCCTCAGCCAAATTAGGCCGGAGATTTTGCTGAAGCCAAATGTTGAATTTTCTGTGTATTTTTCTTTTTAGGATATATATATGAGCAAGTCGCGCCGTTTTTGTTTGATATTGCGATATATGTGCTTGTGTCTTTCCTGTATTTTGAAAGTTCCATATGTTTGTCAGCTTTAAAATCAGCATAATGTGCATTTGGTAGTTGGTAATTTATTAACTGATGCATTTTTAAGCATGCAATTTATTTGTTCTGGTTTCATGTGTAAAGAAAAAAAGTTGCGCTCACTTTCTATATCGCAGAACGTAGTGGAATTCAAGTGCCCAATATGAAAGAGTGAATTCTGGTGAAGAACTTGACAACCGTTTTAAAATGTTTCTATCAAGCTGCACTTGATATTTATGCTGATTATACATCCGTGTCACTTATCATATCAATGATTGCTATGCTGAACATAAAACTTGTAGTAAAAGAAAACAATTCCAAAGAGATAATTATTTAAAAAACCCGCATGTGTGAGTCTGTCAATAAACGCTTTTAATACATAAAAGGATTTCCTGAATTACTTGCTGCAACGATCATCGATCCATGATTCAGGAACAAATATTTAACAAATGATGAAGTAATGATCTGCAAAACTGATACTTTGGCCAAGTGCGAACTTCCCAACTGAGATCCGTGATGGAAGCCAACTCCCTTTCTGTTGGTCAATTTTAATCACTTACATGTGACATAACATCTTTGTCACAAAAGAACTGTTTCTTTGGCAAAATGCCGTCTATTGAAATTTGACGTTCATTTTATAGAATACAACACCACAGACCAATAGTATAAATCTTACTTTGAGGTTATGTATTGGAATGGAGCCAAGCGAGAAATGGTCAAGTTGTTTTTAGTTTATTGATATAATAACAGTTTACACTAGTTTACCTGCAAAGCTAAATATTTATCTGCAGGTGGTTGTACATTGATCGTTTCAAATTTTGAAGTAACTTTGAATTCCTTTTTTTCAACATTTCTTCCATTGCCTTTTTAAATGTGAAGATTAATATTTATGAAGCAATCAATTTATGACACTTAGTGAGTGTCCATTTAAAATGTCTGTAGCTCTTTTTTTTTGAAATTTGGAATAACTGATCTTGACGTTGTGGCAGCGAGTTTGTGAATTTGGGCAAGGTGCGATGGAGTTCTCGGTCTCCATATAAGTAAGTTGTATGCTCTCGGAACATCAAGCACCTCTTGGTCACACCTTCTGGTGTTAAGCGTGTGACTTAATGGTTACTTTCTTGTACTGCAGCAGTGTTGTTATCTGAAAAATACCTTTGACATCTAGAATTTTGTGGTCGCTGTTGAGTAGTGGTAAGTGCGTCGACCCACACGCCGAAGGTCTAGGTTCGATTCCCGGACGGAACCCCTCCCATTTTTTCACGGCACCACCTCTTTCGAGTTGCGGACAACACTCAAGGAGTATCAACTGTCTATGAAAAGCTTTTTAAATCTCGTCGTTCAGAGTCGGCAAAAAACTGTAGGTCAGTTACACGCTCAACGCGAGTAGTTGTTGTAGAAGCTACGCCCTGGTCCCATGTGGCCTATAGTGCCACTCAATTATTATTATTATTCAAACTCTGAAGGCACTGCAGCATCTTTCAAAATGAAACGATGGAGATTTGGGAAGCAATCTTTCTTAAGAATAATGTCAAATTGAACCTATAAAGGAACTCTACTGAGGAGGAGAGCTAATTTCTACACAAGTATATTGGGGGACTTTTCCTTTAAACCCTTTTTTTGCCATGTTAGACACATGGCAAGCGGGAGTTGAATATGATCTTGGAAATTGATTGAATTAAGTTGTTTTCTTAAAAATGTTGACCGTCGAAAAATACAACACATTTTCGGTGACTCCGACTTGATATTGCTGCCCTCCAACAGCTGTATGGTTCACTGTCTCAAGGGTT
Organism: Eristalinus sepulchralis; assembly: GCA_944738645.1. Classification (NCBI taxonomy): domain Eukaryota; kingdom Metazoa; phylum Arthropoda; class Insecta; order Diptera; family Syrphidae; genus Eristalinus; species Eristalinus sepulchralis. The sequence continues at coordinate 76,689,491 of OX122882.1, forward strand.
TTCAACTGTAAAAACGAAATAATGGACACTTTTATGAAAAACCAAGCAGAGGAGATCACTACACTCTTCTCCAACTACTACAACTACAACTACAACTTCATTCTCTTTGATAGTCAAATAACTATTAAATCTCAGGGTAGCCTTACCTTTAACACCACCTACTGTGTACTGGTAATTTCTACAACACTCAGCTTGTGTGAGTGCTGAAACACTGTGACACTCCAAAGTACTGCAAAGCCGATGAATTCACCAGAAACGCTACCATTTTGCTGCTAACTCCTCTGGGAGTTCTATCTTTCCTGACATACCCCTTAACCAAGCTTTTTCATCAGCTGAAAACAATCAATTAAATGAATCTTAAATGGTCCGAATGCAGAACTTGTTGTCGTACTAAACTGATCTGGCCAAAAACAAACCTTACGCGATCAGGATAGGCAGATCAACGATCAGAAAACTCATTTGTCTTGTCGGTGTTCATTCTGCCAGGCTAGGCACTCCCTGCAAAAACTTTTGTTGTAGATAAAAGAACGAGAAGAAGAAAGAGACTGTCTTCCATCTTCTCTGTTCTTGTATTGTCCTCTCCAGACGAAGAAGAACCCATTTCGAAGCATAAGAGATCACTAGATAAGTCCCGGGACATAAAGAGGGCGCCACTAACAAAAATTATTCATTTAATATTAATTTTGTTTCCGTTAGTGGCGCCCTCTATATGTCCCGAGACTTATCGAGTGATGTGCTACTTCTTGGAATCTATGTTGATTTTATGAAAGACTCCAATTGATTTGAGGTCATAGTCAAGGCGGTCCTCTTTCCAGAACGGGCCTAATCTGGCGTAAGTGGACTTGCAGCTCACGTCACTCTGCCTACTTAGAGAAGAACCAGTTCGTTCATTGCTCGTGCTGTTAAACGAACAGATCCGTATCCTTATTTAGTTCGGGATTCCTTAAGACTTTATGAGAAGTCACTCCTCACTCGCAGTCTCGAAGCAATAGTCCCACTCTTCTTTCAGCGTCTTTAGCCAACGCTTAAATTTATACTCTCCTTGCAAAGAAACTCTCCAATCGTTGACCGATTCAAAATGATTGAACGGACGCCAATGCGGAAGAACACAGAAATCTCAAATAGGAATGTGACACACCGACCTGCTACCAGATGCACTTCTCAATCTTGCCCAAAATGAAAGGAATGTCATTTAAAATCTCAATTGACTTCAGCCCCATATCCATCCAAATCCATCTTTCACACAGTTCCGCTTAAGTGTTCATTTAAAAGTCAATGTGCGCGCATTAGGTCGATTCACATTTGACCCTGAAGTAAATCACACGACGAAACACATTCAATCGCCTCTCTAATATCCGATTGAAAGCGATTATCGCTCGGAACACCGCCCGAGATGGCATAAACTCCACACGAAAACGCTGCTGTCGCCATTGCGTGCTTCAGAAATTTCACAACGCACCACGCTCGCTCAATGTATTCCGTCTATTTTTGGAGTGATTTAAAACAAAACACGATTAGTCTCTTGTCTCGATACAAATTAATTCAATCACACGCGCTTGCTCCGGATTCGTGTGTACCATCCCAGTCGCCGGAGCGGATTTGCATTTTCATTTCGCAACGGTGCGCGCGGAGCGGGTCTTCGCCGAGCAGGCTATCAGTTTATGATTGGCCTCTGTGATGGCGATGATGGCTGGAAACCGGCGGCGGCGTAATCACACAGCAACGGGTGTGTCAACGATATCGGCGCTCATTACCGATTCACCATCGTCATCGCGGCTGCTCGCCCGTGTAAATGAGCATCCAAATGTCTTGATATTCATTATGGATTTTTGTCTTCTAAAGGAAGTCCACCCGGAGGTAGAAGTCTGAGGCGGAGTGACTTTCAGTATTCTGCGTTGGTGCAGAGTTACTCGCGATGCGCGATGCCCTGAATACGGTCTCGTTCTGGTGGCGGATAGAAAATTGCAGATAGACGAGCGACGGCGCGACGTGTTTTGTTCCGCCGCCCAAGCAGGATCCGGAGTCGGCGGCGCAGAGGGGAGTATTGATTTGGAAAACCGCCTCTTGGCCGAATGCATAATTCAATTATGGAAATTTTTCGTTTGAATTATGCTGGAAATGGGAGTATGCCGCATGCGTGAGTGCGCACAAGAATTCCATTCCATTGATCGGAGCTGACTTGATTGGCGAGGTAATGTGAGGTATTTGTGAACGCCCTCGAGATGGAATTCATAGACGCAGCTGGATGAGGTGAGTCAGTGGAAATCTTGTGCGGAGGAGGGTTTATATGGGAACCGGAAGAACATGTTTGTCATATCTTTAAGTTCATTCTTTCTTGAACTGTAATGGGAATGATCTTAAATAACTCTTAACTTCAACTCATCCTGAGAGAGAGACTTAAAAAAGTCTTAGAATTCTTCAGGTCAATCAGAAACTTCAAATTCCGTTCCAAAAATTTCTATGTCACTGGAAAAGTCAATGGAATTTTGAAACTGATGGAGCAAGACCTACATATATGAAAACTGGGGGGTATTGAAGGGATTTATTACGAGCAAAGCAAAGTCAATGACCGACTAAAAACGACTCTTTAGCCTGAATTGAAGGCAAGCAAGGTTACATTGAGTGTTTGGTGGGATTAGAACGGAATTGCCTTTTATGAAAACGTGACAAATCGGTCATTTCGATCCTCTACCGACCCCATCTACGGCCGGTTGCAATCCTACCCGCTGTTGAAAAATGCCTGGAAGAAGTGCTGATAATCGTGTCAATTGTTTTATGTAGTACGTACCCGGACCAATAGGGCTTCCAAAAAGGCAAGAGCACCGCACATCACTACTGGGGGAGTTGACAAATGTCGCCATAATAATTGAGTGGCACTACAGCCCATAGCGGACCAGGGCCTAGCTTCTACAACAACTACTCGTGTTGTGCATGCTATTGTTCTTCACGAGTAGAAGGGACCTACAGTTTTTTGCCGATTCCGAACGGCGAGATTTGAGAAGCTTTCCATAGACAATTAAAACTCTTTGAGTGTTGTCACCAACTCGAAAGAGGTGGTGCCGTGATAAATGCTAGGTGTCCCGTCCGGGAATCGAACCCAGACTTTCTGCGCCGCAGTCGATGCACTTACCACTGTGCCACGGCGACCACAATGTCGCCATAGCAGACCTTAATAAGAATCATCACATATTGAAGTATTCATCGACTTCAGCAAATCATTCCATGCTTTGACACATAAAAAGCTCGTAGAAAGTGGCAGCAGAAAGGGGCTTAGAAGAATCCTAGAAAACTGACAGAACTATCCAAGTCAAGGTAGCTGATACATTGAGTACTGAAAAAAAAAACTCAAATACCGTGGCTCAAAATTGATCTCCATTTTATTCATCCTTTTTACCAATGAGCTACTGAAGTTATTATATGAGCACAGCAATGTCCTGCGCCTACAACTTAACTAACGTAGAAGTGCTTAAGCTGGTATATTATTCATTAGCAGAATCGCGCATCTGAAACGGCATTCTGACCTGCGAAAATGCAGCAAAATTCCACTTGGATAAGATACTTAGCACAGAACATCGTCTTCCAAAAACTGTTAGACAATTTAACTCAACTTTTTCAAATTCTAGATGATAATAATAATTGAGTGGCGCTACGGCCCACATGGGACCAGGGCCTAGCTTCTACCTACTCGTGTTGTGTGTGCTACTGTTCCCTCACGAGTAGAAGGGACCTGCAGTTTCTTGCCGACTTCGAACGGCGAGCTTTGAGAAAATGCATACTCTTTGAGTGTTGTCAACGAATCGACACAGGTGGTGCCGGGAAAAATGCGAGGTGTCCCGTCCGGAAATCGAACCCAGACTTTCTGCGCGGCGGTCGACGCACTTACCACTACGCCACGCTTTTAAAAAAATCACCCTTAATTACGCACACAAGGGAACAGGAACCTCAACCAACTTTGTGTGCCAAACCAGAGCCATCTAAATGGGGAAAATGGCTGTTTGAAGAGGCAGTTGGGTAAGGCCCAGGTCTTTCCCAAAACGTAGCACTAAACTTGGAAGAAGAACAAAAGCGTTCGGAGTAAAATGGATGTGCTCACCGTGGCGTAATGGATAAGTGCTGAGTACCAACTGTCTATGAAGAGCTTCTCTCACTAGGAATGGGCAAGAAATTGTAGGTCCCTTCTACTCGTGAGAGAACAGTAGCACGCACAACACGAGTAGTTGTTGTAGAAGCTTGGCCCTGGTCCTCTGGGGGCTGTAGTGCCACGCAATTATTATTATTAAGTATATCTTGTCTATGTGCAGGTTTTATGACCAAGAAGGAAAACTTAACAGATGTGCTCTGTTCAAGGGGGTTTGTTATCGCCACGCCGACGAACACAGAAAATAAATGTCAAAAAACATGTTAGTAACTACGCTTGGCGTGTAGACTCGGTAATGGTGCCTCTATACGTCTATCGAGCTTAAATACAGTAGTACAAAAATTCAACCCATAAAGACATCAGATTGACCTCGGCTCATAGTAGGATGTACGCCGACTCCTACCACATGGGAGGTTCAACCAATGGACTGGATTTGAGTTTATTTCAGTCTGCTTTTTAGGGCTCTACTTTTTTTAAATTCCCGACGAAACTTTCCGACTGTGAAAAAGCGTCTTAAACTTCGCTGATCGAAGTCGGTATTGAATTGTGGGTTTTTGTCCCACGTTTAAGAACATTTATGAGTACAAACGTGTTTGCTGAAGAAGGTATGCCCTACTAAAAATCTAGGTGGTATCACAAAGTCATAAGAATCATGATGCACACTCTGCATCACCAAGAAAAAAAATCAAGCATCTTAGCATCCTTCTCCCAACTCATTTGTTTGCGCATTCAACGCCAGCCCATCAAGCCAAGACTATCCATCGTGGTAATGGAAGAAAAAAACTTATTTAACCACCATTAACCTGAACTGAATACTGGCCAGCCACCTTAAATCGATTGCGTAAATCTATCGACGCAGTCTAGTCGAACAGCATACCTGCCGCCATTCGGCTCACTGCAAGTTGGACCGGTAAGGAGGTCGAAGGAGTATGACTTTGGTCGCACTTTCAGGTTTCCCCTCTTCGAAATACAACGAACTCGTTTGTTCGCGTCATTTGGCCACTTGAACGGGCATCGGACCGGACTGGACCCTATCGGTAGATTCTTTGAGTGGTTAAGTCTCTGCGTCTGGCACTTTTATTCCCTCACTCGCCAGCTTGACCTGAAAGTCGACAACCTAAATCCGAACAGTGGACAGTGCCTAGCCGATCGTTTGTGAAAGTGATTAATCCTGCGGAGGAAGGAAAGAGTTCGCTTGACTCGCGTGGACCGCGACTCAACGCAGAATCAGTGCAACGCGCAGTGCACTGCGAGTGTCTGCAGCCCGACTGGCTGCAGAGCTGTCCAACAGGAAATTCTTCATTTTACATAATCCCCGGGGAAAATTTATTCCCCCAGTCTGTCAGTCTCCAACGCAGCGCTGGAGTATTTTGTCATTAATCAAAAAGTAATAAACTAATAAAGAGCGGTAAAACGGAAAATGGGTGTGATTAACAAGTAGCGGTATTTGAGGCGATTTACAGAGTTAAGTGATGCTCGCGCACTCACTGTGGTGTAGAGGCATTTGGTTTATGTGCGGCTCAGGAGAGACTCCTCAGTGATAAAGGAGGCTGAAATTTAAGCCGAAATTCCGGCGGCTAAGAGAACCTGGATCACGCAAAGATACACGATGAAGGCGGTCAATGTGTGGAACTTGCGTACGAAGGAGAATTTTGCACTGAGTGACGTTGATGACATGGAAAACTGTAATAAAGTTTTAGATGGTTGGGGGGGCTGAATACCAGTAAGAGCAGATCATGGAGTGCACCAAGCCGTCTGTTGATTTGTGAACAACGAATAACGATGAATCATTTGATTTCGATGTATTGCCTATTCTTACAGGGTGTGCCATTTAGGTCTTGACACTCAAAGCTGTCGTTTACTCAAAGCGAAATGACAAACTACAAAACTTAAAATTTTTTCACAGTGAGTGCTATCTGGTCCAAAACAGCATTTTTTTTGAAAAAAGGAGTTTCATCTGAAACGACTCCCGACCCTCGACGACTGATGTACCACCAGTAAATGAGACTGCTATGCAAATGGGCAACACTTGTGGTCCTCGTAGTCATTTGGTGCACACAGAGGAGAATGTGACTGCCGTGGTCGAGAGTGTAAGACTCAACTTACGATCGATCACAACGGGTGTAGACTTCACGCACTACCCTGAGGTTAATTTTACACACGGATCTCGAAGTATTCGCTTACAAGGCTCCATTGACTCAGCACTTGAAGCCGCGTTACCATCCACTTCGTTACTGCTTCGCAGTTTGAGCCTTCGTGCACCTTAAGTCCAACAGCGAAAAATTATCCTCTATGACGAGGTCCATTTTCAAATCGGCGGGGGCTACCGAAAGAAACAAAACTGCCTCATATATTGTTCGGAAAACTTACGTGTTATTGTCGAAAAGCCAAAGCGTCCACAGAGAGTGGTAGTGTGGGACATTTTTCTGGAAAAATTTAACCGAGAAGAGCGTTCCATTATTATTCTTCTTCTTCTTCTTCTTGTGGCCATACAGTCTGGGATGGACCTGGGCCTTAAGCAACATGCCTCTCCAGCCAGCACGATCTTTCCCCAGCTGCTGCCACTAGCGCACTCCAAGTTGGTTGAGGTCCTACTCCATTTGTGTGCGCCACCTTATCCTGGGCCATCCTCTGTTGCGTTGTCCTAATGGCTCAGATTCGAAGACTTTTCCGGCCGGAGCGGTGGTGTCCATACGCTCTACATGGCCTAGCCATCTTAAGCGTTGTATCCGTAGACGCTTGACTAGGCTCATGCAGCTGCACAGCCCATAGAGTTCGTCGTTAAATCTTCTCCTCCAGATGCGATCAACGCAAACAGGACCAAAACTTTTCTCTCGAAAAGACTAAGGGCTTCCTCATCCGCTTTTAGTAACGTCCAAGTTTCCTCGCCATAAAGTAGGACTTGGATGATTAAGGTGTTATATAAAGCAAGCTTACTCCGTCGAGAGAGGACTTTATTACTCAATTGCCTCTTGAGCCCAAAGAAACAGCGATTGCCAAGAGTGATTCTGCGTCTGATTTCGGTACTGGTGTTATTGTCCCTGTTTACCACGGAGCCGAGGTAGACGAAGTCCTTGACTACCTCGGAGCTTCTGCTGCCTAGTGTGACGCCGAGACGTCGATGTTGTGTGTCCTTCCATGATGACAGCGTGTACTTCGTTTTGCCCTCATTAACCAGCAGACCCATTTTAGCCGCTTCCGTTTCAATGGCAGCAAACGCCTCATTGACGTCTCGCTGTGTTTGTCCAATCACGTCAATGTCGTCGGCGTAACCTAGCAATTGAGCTGATTTTTGGAAAATCGTGCGTCTGGTGTTGACTTGAGAGTTACGCATGATCTTCTCAAGAATGATGTTAAAGAAGTCGCATGATAGCGCGTCGCCTTGTCTAAAACCTTTTTTGACATCGAAGGTCTCTGTGAGTTCGCTACCGACCTTGACGGAGCAGCGAAAGTTCTCCATCGTCATCCTACACAATCTGACGAGTTTGGTAGGAATGCCAAAACTAGACATGGCACTGTATAGCTCGTCTCTATGCACACTGTCATATGCAGTCTTGAAATCGACGAATAGGTGGTGAGTGTCGATTTGCATTTCTTGGGACTTTTCCAGGATCTGCCGTAGTGTGAAGATTTGGTCGATGGTGGACTTCCCTGGCCTGAAACCACACTGATAAGGACCAATCAGGTTGTTGACAAACGGTTTCAGGCGTGCATACTAAATGGCAGAGAGGATCTTGTATGCGATGTTAAGGAGACTTATCCCTCGATAGTTGGCGCAGTCGAAGGGGTCTCCTTTCTTGTGGACCGGACAGACGACGCTGAGATTCCACTCATCGGGCATGCTTTCCTCCGACCATATCTTACAGATGAGCTGGTGCATGCGCCCAACCAGGTCATCCCCAGCTGCTTTGAACAGCTCTGCGGACAGTCCATCCGCTCCAGCAGCTTTTTTCGACTTCAGTTTCGATATTGCTATCTTGACCTCGTCTAAGTCGGGGGGACGGAATTCTTGTCTATCATCGTCCAAATTAAGTGGAACATTCTGCCTAACAGCGGGATTTGGGCCGTCATCGCCGTTTTAAAGTCTACAGAAATAATCTTTCCAGATTCTCAGAATCGATTGCGACTCTACTACGAGGTTTCCGTTTTGGTCCCGTCCGAACCCTGTGTCCACCGAATATCTGTTTTACCTTTCGGTAAAACTTTCGGACATCATTCCTGCCATAACACCTCTCCATCTCTTCGACCGCGCACTACCCATGCTCTCTCGTTTTCCTTCTGAGAAGCCGGTTATCTTCCCTTCTTTTCTGTTCGTAGAGCTCACGAACAGCTCTCGTTGTCCGATGCAGCGTTGCCTGGTAGGCCTCTTGTTTGGCTGCATGTGCCTGCCTGCACTCGTCGTCAAACCATGGATTCCTTCTAGGTGGTGGCGTAAAACAAAGCACATCAGTGGCAGCTTCTTTGATGGTTTTTTGACAACGTTTCCATTCTTCTTCTATTGTCAGTGCAGGCAGCGTCGAACTTTGGGAGAGTTTCAGTTTCTTGTTGCGATTGTAGCTTTCCGACGTCAAACCATTTTGGCCTATCTCGACTCCGTTGTTCTCTCGATATCCGGGTTCTTGCCTTGGCTACAACAAGGTAATGATCCGAGTCGATGTTGGCTCCTCCGAATGTTCGGACATCGAGAATGTTGGAGGAGTGTTTGACGTCGATCGCAACGTAATGAATCTGGTTGACGGTTGATTGATCAGGGGATCGCCAGGTTCCTTTATGGATGTTGAGATGTAGGAACCGCGTACTGCTCACAGAGAGGTTCCGCAGTCAAGGGCCTCCGCAAATAGTTGTCCTTTGTTCGTCTGCTACATTGGATCCGTTCATATCCGAGGCATGTTCTTGTTCCTGAACTCGATTCTTTTTGGTGGAGAGGGAGTTAGCTTCACGCACAACCTACAGATTGGTAGACCAGTCGCTGCATACATTGGTTCACCACAGAACGGATGCTTTGATGGCTATCCAGGGGGCACCACGGGGAGGCTGTATGTCAACCTGACCTATGCACGGACGAGGATAGCCTTGACAGCTCACCATGCTGAGTGCGATCAAAGACATTGCCTCGTGTGCATAGGCTCATGCCCCCCGAGAGCTTTAACATAGCCCCACTAAAAATAGTCTAAAGGCGTTAAATCGCACGATCTAGGCGGCCAATTGACATGCAAGTCAAGCTCTTGCATTTTGGGCAACAAAAAGTTGGATATCATTTCACGGTAGCGCTCACCACTCACAGTTACGTGATGGTTCGCATCATCTTTGAAGAAGTACGGTCCAATGATGCCACCGCCCATAAACCGCACCAAACTGTGACTTTTTCTGGATGCATTGGTAGCTCTTGCGATGCTTTTGGCTGATATTCACTCCAAAATCGATAATTCTGCTTATTTACGTATCCATTGAGCCAAAAATTAGCTGAAAAAAAAAACAAAAAAAAGACAAAAAACAATATTGTTGTATAGAATAGACTTTGATGATGGCAAATGTCACACCTTTCCAATGAAGTAGGTAATCGCTTCCAGGATCAGCCACAACTCGCAGATGGCGCCATCTCTTGAGAACGGACCGAATGTGTGTTTTCCTTGTTCTGGGCCATGTACATTTTTCCTGTTCGTCATTTGTGTTGTCATTGCATATAACTGATGAAATGTAGTGGGCCGAGTGCTTGTAGTACCGCGTTTTGTTACTATGAGTGTAAACAGCCATCATTCCTAAGTCAATAACGGTCGCCAAAGGTAGTTCTGCTCGGTTTGTTGTCAGTGTCAGTTGTTTTGCCGAGTCATCGCCTTAAGAATGACTGATTTGCGTGAACAGCGCGAGATCGTAAGTTTTGATCTGGCTCAGAGCAACTAGCATAACAACTTTGAACATTTTAAAAAAGTCCTTTAAGGATGATTCCCATCGAATGTAGGAAGCGCAACAAAAATTCTGCTTACCCAGCGACATCAGTGCTTTAAGACAACAATTTCTTAGTCAAAATCATCTACTGACCACGGACTGTGGGACGCCTTCATTCATTTTCATCCATCGTTTCACACCCAAGCTCTGCCATTCCTTGACAATTGTTCATCTGCATAAAAATGTATTTTTGATTGTTCCAGTCGAAAGTCTGAAACCACAGGAAACGTAAATAATTTCGACTGACTATTCAAATTCAACATGCCACTAAATGAACAATGTCTCGGCATTTCCATACCTGTAGAGGAGAACAAGTTTCTTTCGGCGATTTCTAGATTCTGGCTTAAGCTGAATGCAAATTAAGTCCGAAGGCTGGCTGACGGGATATGGCGATATGCGTAGATTTAGAAAAACAAAATTCCATGTCCACACCCAGGCGCTTGCGAAATTTTCTCCGAACATCAAGCTCGGCAAATACCTCGTGCCAATATTGCAGCACTTTGGAGCAGCCTGTTACAAGCTGCCAGAGGTCTGTAAACACTCAAAGCCGAACCACCACGCTCCCAGTCGAAAGCATGCAACAAGTGCGGTGGACCTTCAGCTGACAGCCTTAACTGGCAAATACTACACATTCCACGAAATCAATTTGCACAGCGCTAGATCAGGAAAACCCACAGCCGCCGCCAGCCGCGGCTTGTTTGACCACCACTCAGCGCCGAAATCACGACCAGCTCGAGCATAAACAAATGAGATCATTCGACTGTCCGAATGAATTAACTAACCATCGCAACAAATCACCGTCTCGTCGTCTGATCTGGGTTGCAGTCGGCGCTGTGGACGTCAGAGCCAGAGCCAGTTGGAAGACGAATCACACAGCACATCAGATGTGACAGCGCGGGCATCTGCTTCGATTTGCGCGTTCTCCTTCGGAAAGTTCAAGTTCAAGAGAGCAAGCAATTTGATGTGATGACGAATCTCTCTGTGCTGTCTGTGTCTCTGTTTCAAGGTTCCCGGCTTCCGATTCTCTCCCGTTGCGCGTCCTAATTTCGAATTCCAGGCATGTGGTGGGTTTTTTTTCGTCTCCTTGTTTGTGTTCGTCAACGGGGAACAGGATAGACTTTCGATTGGCAGCGTGCACGCGGGTGGTAGATCCCTGAGAAGGGAAACGTGCGTGGCCACCTGTCCACTTGAAGCAAGGGCTTCCGGTGGATGTGCGCCTTGTGACAGCGTCATGTGCGCGTAGGGCGAGCACGTACTGCCGCGCTGGGAGTCATCAATTCCGAAAATGTGTCATTTGTTTTTTTCTGGTGACTTTGTTGTCTTCGCGAAGAAATTTCTTTCTCGGATGCAGGTCACGTGAGATCATAAGCAAATCGCGCAGCGTTCGCATTCGCGGAGCTGCTCAAGGTGAAGTCGATTCCCCAGATTTCACTTGCGGGCGATTTCGAGGGCACAACGAATTTCTATTTCTTTTGAATGAAAGTGCTGTGGACAGGCGCGTTTGGTGTCTGGTGCGACGCATCCGATAAGGATCAGCCGCTGGCTTGGTTTATGGATAGAGAACTAAGATCGGTGTGATGATGGGAGGGAGGGGTCTCCAAATCTCGGCCTATTTGCATCGGTAAACACGTGGAATGGATAGGAATAGTGAGCAGACAGAAATTTGAGGAATTCGCTGAAATAAAATATTTTATTGCGCCGCAAAAGCAATGAATGGGAAAAGGTTTTAGAAATCGAGATCGTCTCGGTTCTTTCAGTGAAGGGCGCTTAAATTCTGCAAAAAAATACAAGTTCTCGGTTGTGGAATGAAGGCTTTAAATTGATCATAAGTGAAAGGTCTTCCTTGTTACGCAAAAACAAATGGTTAAGAGGACTTATTCGGACGTGGGTTTGTTGTTTGAGACTTACACCTTGGACGTATCATGGCTAATTCGAGAATATCGGCTTGGTTTGTGTTCACGCCTTGAAAAATTGATCGCGCTGCGTTCGACGTCCGACACTCCTTCAGCATTCTCGATATCCAATCCTTCCGAAGTTCCAAGTTGCCCCGGATCATTTCCTTGTTGCAGGTTACTGTAAGAACCCAGATATCAAGAGAGCAACAGCGCAGAAACTTGGTCTTTATTAAAAGTGGATGAGGAAGCCCATTGTCTTTTCGAGTGAATCATTGTATGTGCAATTTTTGGTCCTATTTGCATTGATGGCAAGTGGGGGAGAAGAGTCAACGACGAACCTATTGTACGGGGGCAAGCGCCTGGTCAAGCGTCTTCTTATACAACGCTAAAGATGTCTAGGCCATCATTTAGAGCGCATCTGGAGGCAGCTGGAGAAAAATGGTGCTAGGTGGAGAGGCATGTTGGTTGAAGCCCAGGTCCAACCCCGGACCTTACACTATGGACAGAAGAAGAAAGGAGGCAGAAAAGCACGATTTGGCAAAGGTAGAATCGCAATAGATCGTTTAGAACTTTGCCGAGTTAGTCTCTCTGAAACTTTCGAAAAGTTGTGCGTCGCTTGCACACTCACAATAGAAGAAGAATAAAACTGTTGTGAAGAAGCAACGACTATAGCGTTGGGTTTTTTCAGCGCCTTTTGAAACAGTACAGTGGTTGCCCAATGCCATCTCCCGACTAAAAAGGAATGGTCTTTGGTTCAACTCGCACTGGAGCTCTAATGACCTTGCGCACCGCATCCCCTATGACGCAAGTCTCATGGACGTGGTCACCAATGATCCATCTGCGTCGCTTATACAAAGTCGTCTTTCACATGTTCAGCACTGGATCTGTCTAGCAACTGAACCGTGAAGGGAATGTAGTCGGATTTGTGGCTCCAAGACGACGGAGGGATCTGGAGCTGGGCAACATTAGACTTGACACCTCTTTAAGTAATTTCGCATAAGTCTTCCAGGCGGAAACGTTTGCTATTTTAATGGCCCCTAACTGTGTACATTGTGAAGAATAGGTGGGAGGGGTGAATTATCTGCGTCTGCAGTGACAACCATGCTGTGTATAAGGCCTAACTCAACCCTTTAACCACTTCCAAGATAGTCCAGGTATGCAAGTATTCCCTTAATTTGGGCGGCAGTCTCTATTCACTAAGGCTTGTCTGGGTTCCGGGGCATCGCAGGAAACGAGATTGCCGATGCACTAGTTAAGCAAGGTTCAAAAGAGGGCCCAAACCCACATTGGGACTACCCGCTTCCTTAATTAGTCCGCCGAAGTTTGGGTCTTGCAGGCCGACCAAGTGCATGCAGCCAAACGTCAGCAAGAAATCTGCTGCTTTTCAGCTATATTTAGATAGAAAAGAGTGCAGACGACTGGTCGGTGTACAAACAGAACATTTCACCTTCACTAAGCACATAAAGCTACTTGAACTTAGTGAAGGCACCCTTTGCGACACCTGCAGAGAAGTTGAAGACACTTCATACCAATTTGTCTGTCAATGTCCCAACTGTTTGGTGCTGACTTGGTGGAAGCTGTAAACGTAAGCTCTCTTTCACAGAAACGCTTGCTGGTTATCCTCCGGAAGATCAAGAAATTACATTGGATGTAAGTTACTCCCTGATAAAGTACAGATGTTCTACATCAATGAAATTATGGAAATAGCAATGGCAGCAATTTTTTCATTTTTTTTAAAAGAACTACTGTAGGCCTAATTTATAGAAAGATGTCTTATTCGGAGGTTTTTCATCAAATGTTGGTATCATCTGATCAATGAACTACGTATTCATGGCTTGAATGAAAAACAAAAGAATCACTTCCATTCATTGGCGCAAAACGTAGCCGTGAAAACCTATTGTTTATGTGGCAAAGTACTTTGGCTACCACCTGATCTCTGCCTTAAGGGACTACGTTTGCTTGTCTTTTTGCCTTCTTTTTCAATCAGACTTAAAACTGTCTTATTCCAAGTGTGCTCAGGAGTAGTGCATCCTAGTCACATGCACTACGTCTGGGAATGCAGCGTTTCAATAAAGAAACTTGCAGTGCGCGCAATAACATATTATCTAGTCTCCCAGAGCAGAGCTGCCATAAGTCCTCTAGTGCTGCCAGAAAATGTAGGCCTTTCAAGAATGCGTTGATGATGAATGTACCGCACAACAGCAATATTCGTTAACGAACTGCCTGCCTTTCACTCAATGAAAAATTTTGCATCTCGATTCCTAAATAGAGGACAATGGTGAACAGAAGGAAGTTTCGTTGGGCGCCAGTTGAAAGACTCGTGTCATTTGTTTCAGTCTAACATCGACTACCTTTATTCTCCCTTATCTTAGCTTAACGTAACCTACCTTAACAATAGAAAACTAGCTTAATTACCTGCAACTAAGGCTAGAGAGCAGTGGTTTCTTGTGTGTGTAGGAAATGCTGACGATGAAGGAAAGCGAGCGCGATTGTTATGGTCGTGCTGGGTTATGTGCGAAGGTTCGGGGGTCGTACTGGGTCTTAGCATGTGCAGAAAATGATGACATTGTGTTTAAAGTGCGTTCGATTACTGCAATGTTTAATTGTTCTTTAACTTAAACAGATGGAGGTAACAGTAACACACGGAGGTATAGGGAAACGGAGCTACTAGAACAAAGGAGCAGAATGTGATCTAATTGATCCCCGGTATTAAATTACAGTTGCAATTTTTCTTGGAACTGGAGACACTTGCAGGATTCCATTAAACAACTGCAAGTGAAAAGCTGGCGGAACTGAAGGAACTGAAGAATCTGGTACACACGGAGCTGAAGGACATTCCAGGATTCATACATAAATACTTTCAAACTAGCGGAACATCGGATGTAGGTTTTACAAGGAACAAAGCGTGAAACCACGGTTTAAGTCATAGGGGTACCCTATACATCTACCTTCAGGCACGACAGGAGACAGAGAATGTACTACAATTCGCTTGCTCAATTATGCCATTTTTCCGTTTTGGCAAGCAGTAGACATCAACGTTTGGGAAGTTCTGTGGAACTTAATTTTTCAAATAATATTTTTTTCGCTGATCGAAGAATGAGGAGTTTAGTTTAAATGTAAGAATGTACCTTTTATACAAATTTCTAAAAGAGGAACCGTAGAAGGAAAATGCACACAAAAAGGATTTTATTTAATCGGTGTCATGGGCTCTCGTCCTCCGTATTATCATAGTCATATATCGGCAAGCCTGTCCTTATCCCTTGTGAACTACAGCCACCATCGAACCAACCAACATCAGCAGCACCTGAAATACTCCCCCCAACGATCTGCTAAACATAAATATCCCCTTCAATAAAAACGCATTCAATTTGTTATATTTATTAATTTATTTATTTCTCACTTCAATAAATCATATTCACTTAATAATCAATTTTAAGAATTTCATACTACTCCTACGACGCACTAATATGGACAGAATGGTTACATAACTTGTGTAATACAAAACTCAATTGTATTTCGTAAATTAAAAAAAAAATTAAAATAATATAAGTAAACAAAAAAAATAAAAAATATATATTTAAAATAAAATATTATTGTTGCAACAATAATTCGCTTGAATACATAAAAAAAATAATTGTTTTAATTGAATATACACGAAGTTAACGAAATCGTTTTCGTTTCATATTTATTTGTTCTTTCAATATTTATAAATTATTATATTCGATTCAATATAAAATAAAACATATTTAACATTTTACCTCAACGTTAAAACCTAATAAGGCACATATAACAGTTTTTTTTGTGTTTTTTGTTTATTTATTTGTTTTTTTTTTCTTGGATTGCATGTGAAGTATACAGTGGATGGAAAGAGTGTCGGTGGGCGGTCAAAAAATCTTATAAGCCATGCACAATTTCTTGGGAGGAAAGTAAGAAGGTCTTTTAGTGACAGGAGGTTACACAAAACTTAATTTCACATTATATAGGATTTTAGTTTACCTGACGAAAAACAATTCACTTCCAATAGAGATGTCTAGAGGATTTTTAAAGAAAAGTCTTGATTGTCCTTTTTTATGTTTCGAGAAGTAAAACAACTGTTTGTCATCAATGATAGAATCTACATGTAGGCCTTAACAGTCAATAAAAGTCTAGGATAACCGTTTGAAGAATGCCATGTTCAACAGGTAATATTGCTGTCTAATTGAAATGGTACTGAGAAACTAAGTGCCAAATGTAATAGAACTTCGTTCATCTTTTGATACCAGAAAATCCAAAAATTCAACCAAATTCGAAAAACTTAGCTTCATAGTTCAAATTGTAGTCAGAAAATGTCGTCACCAGAATTCTAAGTATAGATTCCTAACAATTCGTTGTAAATTTAGGCCATTCTACGAATTTAAATTTAATCCAAATAATGTCACAAAAGCACTAAAGTTTCCATTCCGATATTCAATTTTTTGGTCGAAAAGAATCACAATTTGCTTGAATTTGATCAGGTCAGGATATGAAATATTGATTGAAGAAACAGTTTGGAAACCTTTGGCTATTTGAGTTACTTCTCAATTCAATTCTCAATTTTTAGGCTCAAAAATCCAAAATCTATAAAAGTTACTCGCCTTTTTGTTTTTCTCCCTTTTAGGCTTTTGTCCACTTCGGGATTCTGGCCATTTCATGACATTGAGAATTTCCTCATTTTAAGGTTTTCTTTATTTTGAGACTATGAATTAGTGATTCAAGATATTTGCCATTTCGCGAAGATAACCGTTGCGAAGTTGTGGCATTTCTTGATTCTGAGTATTTCCTGATACTAAGAATTTTTGAAATTTTCTAATTGTATGCACAGTCCATATCAGGATTTTGGGCATAATGAGACTTTAGCTATTTCCGAATTTCGCACCTTTTTTTAGGTTCTTGGGTGTTACAAAGAAATGTTAATTTCAAAACTTGTGACATCGTAAGATTTTGGGCTTTTAAGACTTTTGTTTACTGAACTCCTAATTTTAGGTATTAAAGGGGTTTGTCCATAGTAGGATTTCGGGCAAAATGACGATTTGGCTATTTTGGACTTTCGGACCTTTTCAGTGTTTCAGGATAATGCCATCTTCGAAACTTGCGACATCTTAAGATTTTGATTCCTTTAAGATTTTGGGCATTTAAGACTTTACGTTACTTGACTCCTAATTTTAGGTACTGACGATTTAGCTATATTGGAATTTCGTACCTTTTTAGGGATCTTGAGTGTTTCAGGATATTGTCCACGTCGAAACTTGGTATATCTTATGTTTTTTTTTCTAGTTACTTCAATCCTAATTTAAGTTATTCAAGGGTCTTATCTATATCAAGATTTTGGGCATAACAAGCATTATGAGACCTATCGTCTGGTTTGGTGTTTTAATCATTTTTAGTTTCGTGCTGTTTTGTTTTGCTGTTGTTTTTATGTATTTCTTAAATGTTCCCAACGTTTTAATTTTTTTCGATGTTACTTAATTTCCAAAGTTTTGGTATTTTATCCCTTTCAAGGTGTTTATGTTTTTTTCTAAGATTTTTCGAACATTTAAAGTACACCCAACTCTTAATAATTTTCGGATTGTTGATATACATCCTTTCTTATACGATTTTGTACAACAATTTGGACGATTTTTGGCCATTTTTAATTTCTTTATTTTGAATAACATGAAGAATTTTTAAGATTTCATATTTTTTAAAGTGGTTTTGTCCGCATCAGGATTTTACGCACAACGAGAAATACTTGTTTTGGAATTTTACACATTTTAGAATTTTGATCAAAAAAATTTTGACGTTTTGGATTTCTGGGTTATTTGTGATGAAGGATATAAGTGAAGACATTCTTTTCTGATTGTAAGCATTTACAGGCTCTGTCCATATCCAGATTTTGGGCCAAAAGAAATTTCGGCAATTTTGAAATTTTGGCCCTTCGGGCTTGTGACACTTTGGGACATGGTCTTATTTTTTCTTTTCCGTAATTCCGAGAATTTCATAGTCGTCAGGGGATATCCTGCATTCATTACAAATTTTAGGGCATTTTGATAAATGCTACGTTTATAGTTTTATAATTTTTGACTTCTGGCCACAAGTTTAATAACTTCAACGAACATTGTTGAATAGTTAAGGTTTCCGGTAAACAAATTTTAGACAAGTCTATTGTGTGTTAGAAAATGCAAATATCCTCTAAAATTAGGTCACAACCGTTGAAAATAGTCAAAAATTAGATATTTGAACAGTTTTGCGGCATCCCTTTCAGAACTGCCAAGACTTTTGTAACTAACAAAATGTTGAAAAACCGTGAATTGTGAAAAGTTGATGGAGAGTTTGTGGGAATTTATTAAGTTTATTCCCATCCAGACAAAACCTAAATAACGTATGTTCAGAGTTCCACGACATTCCACAAAAGTTTCGTGTTGAAATAAACTAGACTCGAAAGAACCATCCTTTCCTGCCGGTAAAATATGCCACCATGACCTTCTTCTCCCCTAACCAATACAAAAAAAACGACACAACTATATTACCGACACTTTTTCCAACCACTGTATGGTACAGTACAGTAAAAAAGAATTCATCCATTTTAAATTGTTTTTTTCTCTATTCTTAAGTTTGTGATGTTGGTAATACGACCAAATATGTTTGTTTGTGTTTTCATTGTTTTTGGCATACATAAATATATAATTTGCTTAAAAGAGTTGCTGTGTGTTCACTTAAACAAAATGCATCGGATATGAAATTTCCACACTCAGAGACTATTTTGCTTGGCTTTGGTCTATCAATGATTCAGTTTTGTTTTATTTTCTGTGCTGCGTCTGCAGATGTGGATTGTGTGTGTGAGGGGGGAAAGGGGCTTGAATACTCTATCACTGTTTAAGATTTAAATAATACCTTAAGAGTATGGTTTTAGAGCTACTATCTTGCAAAGACTGTGTTCTGTGTTTAGACTGATGACTACATGTTCGGAATATGGATTTTTTTTCTGTTTTCAGTTATGTGGTGAACGGGCATTCTGGGATTCTTTTGCTCGCTTAAAAGAAACGAATGCCTGAAGTCAGATTTGAGACTTTATTTTTGTCCTCTTCTCCTGTTGTCGCCAAGGCTCGTACAGCACGAACGCACACATGAACTCCTCGCACAGACGAATTCACCGTGAGGTCTCTTCCTCTCTCTCTTTCCTTCCGTTTCTAACCGCCTGTTGCACGAAATTATCTCTCAGTTGGCTCGCTGCCGCTTGCTTTATTCAATTTACAGTTTGTTTGCTTAGATTTCGAGAAATACACTTTATATATGTAACACCTACAAGCTAACCTCATCCTCATCAAAAAGTACATTAGAGACGCGAGTGGGCGCCTAGCTCGTTTATCTCCGCGGCTTGCCGAAGCTGCCCGACGGGCCGCCACCGTTGCCGTAGATCGCTGCGCCGCCGCCGTTGCCGTATATCGCCTGTGTGCTGCCGCTCGGGCCGCCGTTCATCATGGGCGGGGCGCCTTGGGGTCCCTTCCTGTGCAGCGTCGTCGTCTCGCCCTCGTTCAAATCCAGTCCAGCGACCATTTGGGCGATCTCGCGCTCCTTCTTCATGTCGGGCGGATTGAACTGTAGACTAGCGAGGGAGCCGTGACTTCTGCTCCGGTGCTCCTGCCGGATGGAGTAGCTGAAGGCGCGTTCGTTCAGATGGCCCTTTCGTCTGTAGATGCCAGTGCCGCCCGGTGACTCGGCGCCGGAGTTGCCCGACTCGTCCAGGCCGTTGCCAACCGATGCGGCCAACTTTCGACTGCTCATGCCCAGGGGGCGCGGTTCGCCGATCATTGACTGTGCTGTCGCCGCCACCGGTGGTGGTGGATGGCCGTGATATGCGTAGATGGATGGGACTATCGGCATCCCAACTGGGATCCCTCCGTTCAGCTTGTCTTTTTTCTTCTTCTTTGAGGACGTTGAGGAGCGTGAGGGCTGCAGCGTCGCGTACTGCTGTGGCATCATGACCTGCATCGGCATGCCCACTGGGCCCATGTGGTGCGCCGGGTGCCCCATCATCGGGTGGTGGGGGTGGTGCGGATGGTGCGGATGATGCGGCGGCGGACCGCCGTTCATGGGGAATCCTCGATGACTGATTGTGTGATACTGCCGCGACGGAGGGGGTCCACTCACCGGGCCATACATCACGCTGGCCGCGCCGCCGTGGTGCATTCCCGGTCGCTGCAGTGTGTTCGCGTGAATGGGCTTCGGCCGGATGAGGGTGCCCGAGAGGCTCTGGCTGCCGCCCGACGACTTCGACGACTTCTTGTCCTTCTTCTTTTTGCTCTCCTCCTTCATCGGTGGCGGCGGCACATCGATTGGGTTGCTGATCTGACGTGCGCGCACCGGCCGGCCCAGAGTCGATGTGTTGCCCGAGAACACCTCGTACGGGCTCTCCATGGCGATGCCGTCCAGCTGGTCCTGCGACCCGTTCCAGACCTTGTGGTTCTCATCCCCATTGTAGATGGATCCCTCTCCGTCGTCCACCACGTGTATGTCCGCACTGCTGCCGTAAACTGAAACGAGACCAAACAAACGAACAAATCAGTGGACGAAGTGGAAGAAATGAAAATAATTGCTCTGCAACCGGCCGCCGCACGTAGGCTGCAGTCGGGCGCAGAGCCAGCGGGAGATGGGAAAAAACAATTGAAAACCTCAAGCCTCGAGTGAAAGTGCGAAAATTCAATCTGACGGGAGAAATTCGACGATCGTCGCCGGCCAGGCCGATCGACTCGCGGGGTTAATTGTACCAACGGCGGCCGGGCAGCCGCATTTTCTTTTCGTTTTCGATTTCGATTGCACTCACGTGTCGGCCGCTTTCCGACTGACGCGATTTCAAGGCTGGACTTAGACGATAAGTGGAACATGTTTCTGGGTATGTCGAGGTGTTTTCACTTAATTGCGCCGCGAAAGGTCAAATGCTATTGATTTAATTGACGATAGGGCTTAAGTTCGGTGCGTTTACAATGTGGATTGCCTTTGTGATACGCTCACTTTGTGCGGTTCGGTTGGTTTCTTTTCTCGGGGCATTGTCTGTTGAAGTGATTGAGGGAAACCTGTCGGATGGAAGCAGTTGGGTTTGGATGGAGAATGCGGTGTTTGGAGGTGATTAGATGTAAAGAGAAGCGCTGCAATTGTTGGAGATTTGAAGATTATTGAGAGGCTGTGATTACTGGCGTTCCCCCTGTTCATCGTTTCCTAAGTTCCCTCTATTGTTTATGACTGACTAACATTGTGTGTTGTTTGGGGTCGCAGATCATGAAGTGGTGCCAAGAGATTCTGTACTGACTGAAGGCAGGCATCCTATGACACGAGTTTTATAGTTTCTAAATTTGTCTTGTGAACCCACAAGGGTTGACTAAGTCTTACGAACACACTCGGATCGGAAGACGTTTCACTGTGATTTTAGGCTTTCAGCAAACTTTTCAAATTCAATAAATTTCCAGTCAAACAACATTTCATGGCTTTTGTGTGAAAAAAGTGTGATGCATCGTGAGGTTTGATTTTCAATAGATCTTGTTTGACAGATCACGCATGACTCCGTTTAAATTGCTTTGACATTTTTGTTCAGTATCCTTTGGCAAATCATCATGTTGAGATTCTCTCCCCAACAGTGTCTTCAAATTGTTCAGCTGTATTCCGAAAATTGGAGTGAGAAATATTTTTCATAAATGGGCTCTGGGAAAACTCGATCAATATCCAGTGTTTTGTGGTGGAATTTTGTTCAGTGATGTACTTCATTTCTGGACTTGTTGAGAAACCATTTCGGTGAGCACCTTACATCACGTTTTGCAACGGCAAATTTGCCGCCTAGATTGTGCGACATCACGCCTTTGGATTATTTTCTCTCTAGATATGTAAAGTTCCTTGTCTTTTTTTTCTTTAGCTACGATAGACACTTTAGAGTCCAACATCACTCATCTTAGCCCCGAGATATCACTCACTATGCTCGAATGAGTCGCCAAAAAATTGGACCTTCTGAATGGATCACTATCAGATGCGGTGCTAGCCAACATTTGCATGATATCATTTTCAAAAAACAGATGCCATTAATTGTTATTTAAATCGATATTAAAAATTTGATTTCTCTTTAAAATTTTTAAGTTTTCTTTGATAGTATAAATCAAACCTCACGATGAATCATTCTTTAACAATGGTACACTGTTCAATCTCCCGGAAAAGTAACACATCACTCATCAAGTCCCGGGACTAATAAATAAAAACACATTTTCTAGACTAAATTCGACTTTATTCATCGCCATAAATTCCTTCCCGAGTGACACAACCAGTCCAACGCCTCTCTAACATTTCGATACATCTTCTATAGGACAACTTGTCCTTGGCCTGAAAATAGGCTTCAGTTTCGGCGATCACTTCCTCATTCGAGTCATATTTCTTTTCGGCGAGCATCTTTCCGAAGTCTGGAAAAAGAAAGATGTCGCTTGGGGCCGGATCTAGAGTGTAAGATGGATGCGGAAGCAATTCAAAGCCCAACTCCTACAATTTTGCATTGTTTGGGTGGAAGAGAATTTTTTTCTTCTTTGTGTGGGACCGTTTTGCTTGCAATTTCTTCCTGCAAATGCACCAATAATGCCATTAAGTATTCCCCGTTGACCCCGTTGCCTTTCTTAAGGTAGTCGATGAATACAATTCAGTGCGCATTCCCAAAACACGGATGCTATAACCTTGCCAGCCGACCTTTGTGATTTTGGACGCGTTGGGCGTGGTTCACCAGCTGCTGTCAACTCCGCTGACTGCCGATGGGACTCTAGAATGCAGTGGATCCATTGTCCTTGCAAAAAGTCCTGTTTATTCTGGTGAAACAGCTCCAAACGGCTCTCAGAATCATCGATACGCCGTTGTTTTTGGTCCATTGTGGGCAAACGCGGCACCCATTTCGAAAACAGCTTTCTCATGGACAAATGTTCCTGCAAAATCGTATACACACCGCCTTCTGATATCCTGAAGGTGTCAGCTATCTCACGCAATTTCACTTTGCGATTTTCCGAAACGATTTTGTGTACTTTTCAGACGTTTTCAGGTGTAACCACCTCAATTGATCTTTTAGAGGGTTCAGCATCAGTTTGCATTTTATTTTTTCCATCCAAAAGCAGTGTTTAAGCAACACACGAAAATCTGTTTTTCCCATTTTTTTAAATCGTAAAATTAGAATCACTTGAAGCACTGTAACTTTTAACTCAATTATCAGATTGTCATGAAAATGTTGACGGGTATCATTTGAATATTTGTACTTCCTAAAAATAATATTCCAGTTCACTCCCGCTACTTATTTAGTTATGTGTTCCCTCCAATACCCCTGACTCCAATCAAGAAATGAATTATGTCACATCTGGTAAGCGTCTTGGTCAGAATATGGCCTGAGGGTCATTGCGACTCAACACTTAATTAATTTGATAGAAATCCAAACTTAGCCGCTCACTCCCCACCTCTTTGATTTGAAAAGACGTGGTCTTTGGTTTAGCTCGGATTGGAATTTAGATGACTTTGCGTATCGCATCTCCTCTGATTCCGGTCGTATGGATATGCCGTTTCACTCACTGCCACCCGTAATCCAGCTTCGACATACTGTACAAAGTCCCCTTACCCTGCACTGACTCGCTTTGACTAAAATTTAAATCTAGAAAGGATTGAATGCGAATCTTCAGAAACGTGTTCAAGGCCAATAAAGCTTAGGATGGCGTCGCTGTAGGCGTCGTTAGGTAATTTTTATCGAGGAAACCCAATTATCACGAAAGGATGCAATACTTGCGTTTGTAGCCACACCAGAAGCACGATCTTCGAAAAGTCGCTTCAGCTGCCAACATACGCAGATGATATTGACGCGATTGGACAGGCAGGCAGGCAGATGAAGGCACAGTTGTCAATGAGACTTTGGGATTGAAATGAAAGCGGCAAAAATGGGTTACCAGACCCAAAACGAAAGAAAAACAAAACATCTTCTGCCATCAAGGAAAGAAGAACAAGATCATCGTCTCAAGGGCTTTGTCTACCTCGTGTCCGCAGCAAATAAAGACAAAAGCCTCAGTACAGAAATCAAGCGTAACAAAGTCTTCTCTCAAAAAACCAAGTTGACCTTGTACCTTGACTATCCGTGTCCTGCTGTGTGAAGCAGAAATTTAGGCGTTGATGAAAGCAGATGAAGAAGCGTTCGAGGGGATTCCTCTACGTGCGGTTTTTGGTCCTAATTGTGTTGATGGCGTCTGAGGGAGAAAATTCAGAACGATCTCTATAGGCGGTACGGAAACATACACCTTGTCAGTTGTCTACTGACAACGCCTTAGGCTCGATTGCGAGCAAGTTGGGTGAATGGATAGGTGTGCCTCGGCTCGAAGGGTCCTTGAATTTGAGCGACAATGCAACAGAGAACGACTTTGTCTGAGATGGCGTTCACTATTGGAGATGGAACTCAACGAACTTGGGGCGCGATTTTGGAAGCAGTTGGCAAGAGATCGTACTTGCTGGAGAGGTATTTTGGCTAAGACCCACGTCCATTGCAGACTGTCATGCCGCTTTAAAGAAAAGAACGTGATAGCCAGGCTGTGCTTAACCACTTCCAAGATAGTTCAGAAATTCAAGTCTTCTTTAAAATTGACATATTCTTAGAGTTCACGATGATGGACACAATTTCGGTCACCACGGAATCACAGTGAATGGGATCACCGAGAAAATTGAAGGAAGAATTCACGACCAGAGAGGCTGCAAGCCCGCTTTGACCCTGCTGGCCACCTTGATAACAGTTTCTATCAATGGCCGGGTCACTTCAGAGCTCAGTCGTAGATGGCATGATCCTCTAGGATGTGGACAAACCATGCACATGCGCCCTAACTTCTGTAAGAATTTCGCGGCATTCTTGTTGTCTTGACGCCTCATCAACGAACAAACGGGTCAACTCTTAATTCCTCCGCAGTGTCTTCGCCTGTGGAGAGCACTTACTCTGTCATTGTCCCGTCTTTGCTCGACTCAGATGTCACAGATACGCTTTCTGGCAGCCCTTTCGAAGACCAAGAAAACACAGTAAATGAACAGCTGCCTGGCGGTATAGTGGACCTGTTTTTGAGTTCTCCAGAGTAATGTTCCAAAACTTCCAGCAACAAAAGGCAATTCTACATAAGCCACGTTCTGCGCACTGGACAGCGGGAATGATCTGTCGCCAGGAGAATTCTTCCAACCACCGCGATCTAGCACAGATCTCTTTCACATTTTTGCACTTCAACCATTGGCCCGCTCACCACACAACCTGTTCCCATCTTCACTGCGAAACGATCACCTCATAAACAATTTTCAACTTTCCCCCTTCCCAGTCATTCGCGAAACGAACGAAGGAGACATCGGGAGACGAACAAGAAACAAGAACAAATTGTTCGTTCGTTTCGGGCCATAACCCCGCTTGGGCAGACAAGCCATTAACTGTGGTCTGGTTAAGGACTGGAACCGGAAACACCGCTGGCACATCGATACATGAAATACCAACGGCTGACCGTTAGATGTGAAGCCATACACAGCCGCCGGCGAGAGGTGACATGCCATGCGCTTTCCATCGACGGTCGGTTTCGTTCTCCATTCGATGTGGAACGGGTTCGAGGGCCATATGGCGGTTTCTAAATTTTACGGCCACCGAGATGAATCAGCCGAAGTGATAAACGATCGCAACCGCAGTTCAACAAACCGACGACACTGCCAGCAGTTTTTAGCCTCATCAATGGGACATTTTCTTTCGACTGACGTGCATCGATTGAAGACGCCTGCGTCGTCGCCTGCATCATCGCCTGCATCGTCGCCTGCATCGTCGCCTGCGTCACAAGACAATGAGATCAAGCGAGGGTTTTTATTTTTGCGCGCGTCCCCCACCGTGAATGCTGGGTGAACGCGTTGGCGGAATGGTCTGCGGCAGGAGAGAGCGACTACCACGCATTGTTTCCCCTCGAAGCCATTGTCTATATCGAAGTGCCCGTAATCCGTTCGAGTCTTTATGCAAGAGTCGTGCGCTTTTTTTTCTCGTTTTTTTTTTTGCCTCCACTCGAAGTTACTTAACGCCAGTCTCACTCGTGTGCCGAGTGTACGGTTACGGATTTCAAGGTTAGCGCGCGTATGAGTAATAAAATCATTTTTATCTGATGAACACGTCGTATAACTGTCCGGGTGAATGCAGGGTGAACTGTGAATTTTTAATTGAATTGCGAAAAGGTCAGAGCTTAGATCTTGCCATGACGTCAAGTGCGTCAAGTGATTTAGTAGACGTTTGCATGTTTGACGGGAAGCGTGACGATGAATGTGTGACGGGTCAAAACAATGGCTGCATGAATTCTGCTATAGTCTGGAAAACTGTATTTCTCCACGAGTGACTAATTCATTGGAGTTCTTGGGGAGGTTAGGGCTCAAGTTCAACATCAGTTTTCAGATTTACTGTGATTTCATGAGCAACCTGCTTTTTCTAGCTCGTCGCAGCTTACGGTAGGGTGATCAAAAATTATCGCCATATCCTGTGAAGGATTGGCAAGCGTCAGTTAAGTCATATGAAAGAATGTATGTGAAAATTCTGCCAAATATGTATGACGTACAAGATGACGCAACAAAAACTGAATTGGTTATGATATAGAACTTGCGTGCTTTTTGCTCATTCTTTCCGCGCGTAGAAGACAAACCAGTTCAATTCCATCTCTAAGAGGTGAAATTTGGGACGCGTATTCCAGACACTATATATGACTTTTTGTTAGTCGAGAGAGGTAAGAATATCCTTGAATCCACAAGAGAAAGATCTGCCACTTAATCTATTTTTATATTAAACAAATTGCCCAACTTTGAGTTACACTCACATAAAGAAGGTTTCGTTATCTTTTCACTGACAACAAATTCTAAGGTTGTACCACATGAAATGTCAGATTTTTAAATTAACGTTTAAAAGTCAATACTTCTGATTTATACGATACCTTGCACCGTGATTCAAGGTTCATTCTTTCCTTGTTATTGTGGAAGGCTTGATTTTTGACGATAAACATTTTTCAGAGGATCACTTAATCTTGGATCTCTTCTTGCGTCAGACTGTGAAACAGTTGATAACCCCTTCGAGAAATATCAGAAGAGTACGGCAGATTTGAAAGGATTCTGGATCCCAAAATTAAGAACTGTTATTTTGTATCATACGAGGTGTATCATACGATTGGATCGGACTATGCCTTTTTGCCAACAAGGGGTGCTTCTCAAGCAATTTTGTGTCGATTTCCTCACAATATTTGCCTGCACTTACGTTTCCCTTGGCTGAAGAATTGAAAAATGGATTTGTCGCTTAAATGTCTTAACGGAAGTCAGGGAACTTGGTTTGAATGACCGAAATCAACGTACACATGATCGTCAAGGATGGAGAGCGGAATTAGCTCAAGCTCTTTGTCCCTACATGGGTTGCCAGCCTCATAAGTAAGTTTAATGGTGACCAGATTGTACCAAACACCGTATCTAGGTGAAGACCAAGTTTGGGTAAAAGCTTTGAATTATACCAGTAACGATTGGAACTGCCTAAAACTTTTATTAAGTTCACTTTGTGTCACATGTGGTAATATAGTACATTTCAGTGCCATAGAGTCGGAGATGAAAAATTTTCTAAATGGCGCAGTTTTTGGTTCAGTTCATTTTATTCACTAATCCCTTCTTTGATAGATGTCGACTTATTGTCATGAGGAATACTCTATTGCTGTCCTCAAAAACGTGCTTGATGGACCTGCATCCACCGTTTCTTGCAAAATTGTTTCATTGATTACTGTTTCCGGTTTCCCCCGCAATCCGTTTTCGACACTTCTTTCCCTCTCTTCCTTTATACCTTCTGCCCGTGCTTAATTCCGGTTACTTAAGGGTATTCAACAATTTCTTTAGCGCCAATTTTCAACAAAAAATTCTTTCGAACGGAACTTACCAAGCGAACGCTGAAAGGTACGTTCGTTCAACGCTATGTTCTCAAATGTTTATGGCTACCAAAGACGCATTATCTCCGAGTTTATGTAAAGGAAGGAAGAGTACAGATTTGAACTGTCGACTGATTTGATCGAGTGGCACTACAGTCTACAAAAGATCAGGGCCTAGATTCTTCTGCAACTATTCGTGTTGTGCTTGTTCTCACAAATATACCGCTTTTTGCTTACTCCGAATGGCGAGATTTGAGAATCTCTTTATAGGCGGTTTGTACTCTTTGAGTGTTGAGGGAAAAATGCGAAGTGTTCAATCCGGGAATCGCAACCTTTCGGCTTCTGAGTCGAGGCAGCACCGTGAACCATCGACAATTCCGACATTCCTACGCCTAGTCTACCTGCGTGTTTACACAAGTTACCCTTCTTATTCATAAAAAGAGGCCATGTCCAATCTTTTGAGCGATAACAGTTGCTTAGAACATTTTGAATAAACGGGAAGTCCCCTGAAAATGCCTCAGGAAATTCGGTAAAACCATTTATTCAGTGAATCTCTTCCACATGCAATTGTGTCTTGCATGTGGAGGAAGGGGTGTTCTAGGTGTTCCTGTTTATAATTTGAGATAAGCGTCATAAAGTGTCTGGAAAATTCGTCAACCCTGGAAGTGCTTGAAGTGTCCCTATAGACTGACAGCTAGCATAGGCGAATATGGAATTCCTCAGCTGTGTGTCTGTGTGTCTTGAAGTTTAGTGAATCTATGAGTAAGTCCTTGAGAGTTGTTTGATTGAACAGGAGGACAGAGAAATCCACAAGGCATGGCAATTACTTAAGTGACACTTCAGTGTTGGACTATTTTGAAAGCTAGGCTATAGACTTCCTAGTAAATGCCACATTCAAAACATTCTTTCTTCTGAACCCGTCAGTGTAGATGCAGGCGAAATCTTCGATAAAATTGTATCAAAGAACAGAATAAAGTCGACAAGACCAGATCAAAATTCCGATCACACGGAAGCACGGCGATAGAAGTTTGCTTTAGAAAAAGGCCTTGCTTTGACTCTGTGGAGCATTCTTGAAAGTTTGAAGGATTCTCTATACTTTGTAATAAAAAAGCAGTCGTACGGCTGTGCTAGCAGCCACTTGTCTGACATACAGATTTTGAGGACAACATCCTATGCGTTCGACTGGGTGGTTTTTGAGGTTCCATTTATAAGATAAACTTTTCTTACGACAAGAGGTATACTGAGGGTTGCAAACTGTCACGCCATATGCTACTACTATAAATATGACAAACAAGAGTCGTTTAGTCTGGTCTTACACCAACAGTATTTTTATTTGGGAGGAGTGCATTGTCAACTTTGGGGCAGATTTTACGATGTTGGACTTCCAACTGAGTCCGATTCCGAGACGAAAAATCTTTAATTCTGGCCACAGATGGTAGAAGGGTCAATAGGAGGATTTGTGTACCTCCTCCTGGCGTAAGTTGGCCAGTTCGGTCTTTTTGACATTGATACTTAACCCATTGTTCCTTATCCCGAACAGTGGGAAAATTGTGTTTCCAAAGGTTTTTCGCCAAAGAGTGCGATTGCAATTTAATCCACATAAGCTCTCCACTGTGGTCGTCGTGGCGTAGTGGTAAGTGCGTCGACCGCCGCGCAGAAAGTCTGGGTTCGATTCCCGGACGGGGAACCTCGTATTTTTTTAACAGCACCACCTCTTTCGAGTTGCTGACAACACTCAAAGAGTATTAATTGTCTATGAATAGATTCTCAAATCTCGCCTTTCGGAGTCAGCAAAAAACTGTAGGTTCCTTCTACTAGTGAGAGAACAGTAGCACACACAACACGAATAGTTATTGTAGAAGCTAGGCCTTGGTCCAGGCCTTGGCTTTCAACTTTACCTCGATTTCTAGACTTATCATTGACTAGAGTGTTACAAATGAGCGTGAGAGGAGCCCATCTCAAAGGCACATCGAAATAGGATGGAGAAGTCAAACTTATCTGACGACTAACTGGTGTATTGAGGTGTTAGGAGAAAAATTTTCAGTAAATGGCTAAAACTTCGAATCTGAACCATTGGAGCAACGCAACCGAGGACGGCCTAGGCTAAGGTGGCGCACACAAATGGAGAAGGACCCCAACCAACTTTGAGTGCGCCACTGGAGGCAACTAGTGCTGGTATGAGACACGAGGCAGTCATTTTCCATTATGACAACGGCTCGGCCCGACGTTGCTGTTCCGGTTAAGAACAATTTGGAAAACAGTGGATGGGAAGTTTCACCCCTACGGCTTTATAGCCCAGACCTTGCCCCTTCTGACTACCATTTGTTTCGATCGATGCAGAACGACGTTGCAGAGCTACGGTTCACATCAGAGTAGAATATCAAAAATTGGCTTGATTCATTCTTGGCTCCCGAGCCGGCCCAATTTTTTTTTTTTTTGGAATGGGAGATGGCAAAAGTTCAGATAGGCAATACTTTCAACAATACTATTGTACATATAAATTGAGCAAGAGTGGCGCATTAACAGCATGGACGTTGCTAGGAAATTAGGCCGTCATCACTAAATTCTGGTCAACCATTCGATGAAACCGGATACACAAAGAAACTCGATGTTTGTTTGCCAAACAAACTAACAGTGAAACATTTTATCAACCGAAATCAAAGCCTCTCGGAGGGGAATTTGAATATACTCCGTCTTTAAACCTAGATTCTTCTACATTGAAGTTTCAATCAAATAAAAATCCCCCTCCTATGCATTACAATTTACCAGAACTTTGGAATGCGGTGTACAAAGTGTTGCTTCCACCACAAAGCCTGAATTTTTTCCCAATTTCACACAGTAATCAATTGCAAATTAAAGGTGGACCGACATGCATTAGAGAAGTGAAAGTCCCACTCAGCCGGCAACATGTGTCCGTAATTCCAACCACAAATTCGGCAATAAAACCATCGTTAACCTCTTATTACAGTAAGCATGCTTTTCGCCTTCACACTGCCGCAATGGGATTTTCCGCAGCTACCAAGAAGTTCCAGCACACACTTCCAAAACCGACTACATCGCCTTAAACGTTGCTCCAGATTTCATCGACCGACCTTACGTCAGAAATTCGTAGATCAAGCCCGCTGGGAAAAGAAAACTTTCTCAGGATCTGTGACCCCGGCACCGGCTCGGAATCGCCTCCCACCACCACGTTCATCACGCAACTGACTCATTCAGCCAAAAAGCGTCTAATGGAACATAAAACCCACCAGCTGCTCTTCCGCATTGCGTTTCATTTCTCCCGTTCGCCCCGTCCGTCTTCCGTTTGCCATAAAACGACAACCAAACCCATAACCGTTCAGAGGAAAAGCAGCAATTCGGGCAACACAGCGGAAGATCGAGGTCGGAAGCGAATTCGCCTCCACCATCGCCATCGCCTTCGCCCACAACCGCGGCCACATTGCCGCTTTAATCATCCCAACACACGCATTTAATTGCTTTTTCTTTCGAAAGCAGCAATCCGCGACCAAGGCGTTACGAGAGCCTCTAAAACAAACGAGAGGCACGCCAGCAGAAACGTAATGCAAGGCTGGCACAGTTCGCGATTCGCAAACGTGTCGTCCGTACGGTGTACACTTGTGCAAGCGAATGCGGCGCTGCGGCTCGGGTCGGGGGAAAAGTGAATTTTTCCGTTTCTCCAGCAATGTCTTCTTCCTCATGTGAAGAGCAGCTGACGAGAAGAAATGCATTTCACGCACGCATGCGTTTTTTGAATCGCACGCGGAGCGGGCTGGCTTCTTGGTTTTGAACTTGATGCCGCAGCAAATGCATATGCCACTGAACGTTTTACGAGATCTCAGCGAACGCTCGCTGTGGCATAATTGGCGGCTGGCAGTGCATCCTTACGTAAGCAGTTTTCATGGCTATTGCTCGGAGCAGATTGCGGCAATTAGCCGCTTGGGGTTTTAATTGTTTGTCTCGGGGAACTTTGAGTGGAATTGTTTTCTTTTTTTTTTGTGTGTGTTGCGTGCTTGACAGAATGAAAACAGAAATACCTGAGCGATGACAGTGAACAGTGATGATTTGCTGTAGAGGTTGGCAGAGAATCGAAAGGCTTTGTGAAGTTTAGAAAATGTGTCCTGCACTAAGTTTGTCAATCGTACATCGTACAGAGGGAGCATCCATTAAAGGGAGATTAAAATGCACAGACTTTCGAGAGAAGTGAAATTTTCCTTTATGCCCAACAAGGCTACTGTACAGAGTCATGGAGGCTTTGTCTGAGTTAAGATTCCCGAAGGATGGAATGAGGAAGTACCGTGGTCAAGCAAAGAGCGTGTACGGGAAGCATACCATGTGTTGATGGTGTTAGTCCATTTTTGAACTCTATGTCTGTCCAAATGTGCGCCTTGTCTTTTACACTCCCATGTCCCCTACATCTATGAAGCGATTTGGATGAGAACTTTGGATAAAGACATCTTAGATCGAAGAATATGTGGGAATAGTTCCATGGGCTCAGAATCATACGAAAACATACGAAATGTAGAGTTTTTTAAAAGCGTTGGTGAGCTGTTAAGCTCCAAAGGTTGGTCGCCTTTCTCCGTCCAGGTTCTACATCGATGAACCGAAGAATCTGACAAACATCAAAAATTTTGCATTCGATGATTTCAACGAAATTTGTTTCCTTGCTAGAAAGTTGACCAAGTTGGACTACTTTGTGGTTGAAGACCTAAAAGAGCCGACCAGGAATTGGATTCTTCAACCACAAAGGAATTTATTTCCGGCAATCTGGTTGGTAAAGTCTTGAAGGTATTTCTAACTTCAAGATCAACTTTGACATTCTTGAGAAGTTTCGAAATAAGCTGTGGCAG
Organism: Eristalinus sepulchralis; assembly: GCA_944738645.1. NCBI lineage: Eukaryota > Metazoa > Arthropoda > Insecta > Diptera > Syrphidae > Eristalinus > Eristalinus sepulchralis. Next base: position 76,722,243 of record OX122882.1, read on the forward strand.
GCTTATTTGTTGCGCAAGACTCAAGTTGAATGCAAGTTGCGTCTTACACATTGATTCCCACCGCTAAACGCCACCTTCAAGCCCTTACCGCTGTTGGCTGAGGTTGGATAGCGTTTGAGGGAATAGGCAATGTCGTCATATTTGTGTGAAGTACATAGTCAAAATCTGTATGCAGCATATTTGAATCTTGCGATATAGGTATGGAAGTCAATGTTTGAATCTCTCGTTGATTGCTTGCTTGGCAACATCTTTCAGCCAACTTAATACATCTTAAGTAACCATTACTTAATTTTATGTTTGTATTGGTTGTTTATAAAAATAAAAGAAAAACGGAACCACCTGTGTGTGAGCGAAACTCATACTCGTCCAGTTTAATTTTTTGCTGTTGGCGACTTTAAAGCACCGTCAACCTCAGGAAAGTGATCATGTGCATCAACTCACTCGCCGAAAGTCCCAGGTTCGATTCCTGCATTAAGCATTTTGCAATATTTCTCGGTTCCAAAACAAAGGTTCCGCAGTTTAGAGGAAAAATGCGTGCCACAGGATACTTTGTTGTATTTGATTGTTCTCTAAATGTTTGGCGGATTTTCTCAGCTTTCTAGGAGTTTAAATTTTGTCAGAAGATCCTTGCAAAGTAAAGGCTTTAGGTTTTCAAAATATTGAAGCATTGAATTTGGAAAAGAGTAATTTTACGGATGCAGACCTTTATTCAGCTGGAAGAGAGACACCAAGTTTAGCGAGTGTATTTTTGCTGTTTGGCTTCTTATGATGCTTATAGCCCGGAACTCAGAGTAAGGAAGTCTTAGCACAGACGACCAAATATCGATTTGAAGATCTGTTTCAATACACATGTAAGTATGTGCAAGGATTCTATTTGATCTAGAAACTTCTTAAATAAGCGCAGTCTGATGAATAGTAAATTTGGCACAGAGCTTACAAAATCTGAATTTGAAGGAAGAAGCCCGAGCTCCTTCTGAATGGTCTTGCTTATCAAGTTGGTCCTTGTTAGGATATACATATAATGTGAACCACTTTTGAAAGAACAGTTCAAATGTCACAATCTCGAAATGCCCAAAATGTTTTAAATTCCAAAATCATAAAAATTGTTAATTCTGCAAAAAATTGAAATTGTGGATGTTTGCCCTATTTAAGTTCACCATCTACACTAAATCCAAAAAGGACCCCATGCAGTAGGATTATTAGCACGGAGAAAACTCATTCACGCACTTCTCATTTGAAAATATTCTTTCGGGACTTTTAGATTTTTGACCAATCGGCAAGAACTCGAAATGCCAAAATTTAAGCCTTACGACTTCTTTCCCGTTTCGGTTTCTGCATTTTCAAAATGTTGGCCTTGCAAGATTGTGCCACTTCGGAATTCTGTATTTCGGGATTTTGGTCGCAATTCTACACCAGCTTTTTCCAGTTCTGCAAGAGAGGTCTTCTTCACTTATATGGTCATATAGTCTTTAAGTCTTATTATGCATCGTTTTTGGAGAAATCGACTCAAGATATATCTCACCTCCTCCGTACTACTATATACCAAATTTTAAGGCGTATAATTCGTTCCAAGCTTCAGCACAGTGCTAGTCTGTGTAGTCTGCAGCTCCTCTCTACGCCTACTAGATAAAATCCAAAAGTGACTTATAAAACTCATTGGAGACAATTACATCGAGTCTACTATAGAAATGCCTGAGTTTGTTCATACCACTCCATTATCGCTATTTAATCGAAAAATGCAAAAATGGATGAGCTAGATGTGTTCCAGGTCTTCAAGAAAAAATTCATACAACCTTTGCTCGAAACGTCCATTAGACCATCAGTTGGCTCTTAAGCCCACATGTGGTCTGTATGTCGAAATGTAGACCTACAGTAAAAAAAAAGGCCTCAATTTTTTAGCCGGAGCACACGAGAATGAATGGTCGCCGTGGCGTAGTGGGTGAGTGCGTCGACCCACACGCAGAAGGTCTAGGTTCGATTCCCGGATGCGGAACCCCCCTTTTTTTCACGGCACCACCTCTTTCTAGTTGCTGACAACACTCAAAGAGTATCAACTGTCTATGAAAAGCTTCTCAAATCTCGCCGTTCGGAGTCGGCAAAAAAAACTGGAGGTCCCTTCTACCCGTGAGAGAACAACAGCATGCACATCACGAGTAGTTGTTAAACAAGCAAGGCCCTGGTCCCTTGTGGATTGCTGGGCCGCTCAATTATTTGTAACGCTCTACCCAGCTCAATTTTGTCTCCCATTATAACCCACAGATATTAAAGACCAATTTGCAACCGCACTTAATCCCTCTATAACTTCGGCCCGTGCTGTGATTTGATTCCGATTACTTAAGGGTGCTCGATATCCCCCTTTTGAAATTTTGAAGAAAGGAGAGAACTTCGTTGTTTCAAATTTCCATACGACATAACCCTCTAAGATCTTATATCACTGGACGCTCAACACGGCCCACGGACCTCGGAAAATTTCCTCTGGCGAAAATCTTTACTGAATCAACTCCGTATATTCAGTTCAAAGACTACCGAGCCGACTATCCCAGCCGAATTCACTTACAAGATCCTAGCAAGCATTTTCTGTAAGAGTTTAGGGCATTTTTTTAAGCTACTAGTGCACATTCTATGTTCCATGTTCCCAGCACATCGACTGGAGGAGAAAATGTATAATCTAAGGAAAAGCCAGTTAGATGTCGATTTCAAGACCGCATTCATCAAAAGCAGATTCTTGAACCAATCGATGGACGAACTCAACATTTTTCTAAACTCCTAGGCAAACTTGGAAGTTTGTCTGAAAACCTTCAAAGAGCTTGAAAAATGCTGCACCATAGAGATGCACTGTCATGTCCAGATACGGAGCTTTAATTGGAGCAAACTTGAGAAGAGTCTGTCATTCTAGACGTTTGACCAATCACACCAGTTGGAAAAAGATGATCTCGTGATTTGGCATATCTTGAGAATCGAATTGAAGGCATAACCTGTAGGAATCGACGTTTCTACCCACTACGCCATAAATAAATCATGAATTCAACATTCAGTACAATTTGCAACTTTTTCACACCGAAGCAAAGTGAAGATTCGTTTACGTTGTCCTGAAAGAAGTCACCGAGATGTGCTCAATGCTTAAATACAGTACACCATGGTCGACTGGTAAACTCTCAAACAACTCTTTGTCGTCTAGGGTCCAAATTTGTTGACAAGGAGTCGAGATATCTTCTTCAAAGCCTAGGGTCTTCCAAAGAACTGATTGAGAGACAAGGGTAAAGACCCAAGACCAGTTTCTTCCCTTTGGTCTTGGTGGAACCATCTTGCAGTTCATCTAGAAGGATGATGTGGCTTCATTTAAGCTCACTTCACTTGGTATTTGGTCAGACAACTGTACCGGCTTAAAAGATAATGCGTCATCCCATTATACCAGGATGGTTACCCCTTTGCTTTGACTGCCTCCACATTTAGAAGAAGTTTTAAAACATTGTCAAAAAAGTTTTCGAAACATTTTCATAATAAGTGGAATTTGGAACAGCTAACGCATCGTCCTCTTTTTCAAGAAACTTTAGCAGTGTTTTGACGCCATTCTATGACCAAATACCAGTGATCTAGAGAAATCTTGTCACTTATCGATGAACATGTCAAAAAAGGACGCGTTCCTACTTGAAGGGGCTACGTGCTTAAGCTCTGTTTCCATTACTTTTTTTTTTTGTTTTTGACCACTTCCAAGTCAACTATTCACCGGTCTTCAAGGTCAGAAAGACCCTCCAATGTCTCTCAAAAATCACTAGTCTCCGTTCCGAAAAAAGTCATCGGTCGGATTTGTGTTTCTACTGACCACATCTCCGGTAACAAATTCCGTTAAAAGACCCAACAAAGGTCAATAGATTTCAACAAATTCCACGGCAGTTCTTAATCTTGTCCCGATCTTTACGCTGTCCCTCCCACCGTCCCAAGTTAATCACTTGATCAGTCAACACAGCTCAGATGACACCTGGCACAGCGCCGCAGTTGCTAAATGACTTCATTTGAAAATTCCCCAAAGGCTACGCAAGCAACGTGTCATCTCACAATCGATCGATGATGCGGTGGCGCGTCGGATTATCTCCGTAATCGCGTGCAGTCTGCTTTCTTTCACGCTCCACCATCCAGTCACAACCAACCAATTCCGGGTTAGCCGCGAAGAAACATTATTTCCAATCGATGCGGAAAATCCAGTTTTTCGTCGAGGAAAACCGGAGGAAAACAAACCGAATTCCAACAAACCTGTCGATCTGCCATGCCATCACGGGCAATTAGTTCTGATCATTTTACGCCACCGCTGCCGTCGACCCGCATGAAGGGCGAAACGTGTTCTCCCTTCTCTCCGAGCTGTGTGCGAGTGTGCTCTGGTGCTGGCAGTTGAAAGTCGATATCTCAAGGTGGACACATTAAATTCGATACCGAATCTGAGATGAAGCATCAATCTGTTTGACGTGCCGGCAGCGGTAAAGGGCTTGGGGCGTGGTGGATGCTGTGTATGTGTGGGCTGGGGTGCAAGGTTTTCGGGGCGAGAGAACTTGATCGTGAGCCCGCTGTGAAATCGATACAACCTTATTCATTATCAGACGGTGCCACTGGGGAACGGCGGGCCGTTGCAGGGAGAGAAGCGCTAGAACTTAACGAGAAAGAGTCTAGGTCGAAATTTATGCTGCGAGTTTTGATGTATCAGCTGGGGGTTTTTTAACGTTTCATAATTTAGAAAAGAGAGTTCAGTGGGATGTAGGGTCAGCTGGGATTTTACGATTGGATCGAAACTTTTGACGGTTGAATGCTGGCCAATGGCAGACAGTAAGGTGACGGTTTGAGAGTCGATGTGTACTATTTGAACGACATAATTAGAGTCAGACAAATTAAGGAACTCGTTGCTTAAAAAGAGAAACTGAGAAAGGAAAGGAAAAGAGAGACTGAAAGTGCGGGGAAAACTCTATGTTGAGCAGCTACCTCTTCGGACGGAAAGGACTTTATTTCCTTAGTTTGGACACATGGTACAAATGTTCCCTCATCGCAACTTCCGAGGCGTGCCTTAGATGCAATTCCATCAGGTAGGCGACCTCTAGTCAGACCCAGGAAGAGGTGGCAGGATCAAATTCATAAGCTCACCTGTTGGCGCATTTTTTTTTTGTTGGAGTTTGGGCTACAATGGACTGGAGCGCCCAGGCCCAAAAACTGGTCCATTGTACTACCAGGCAGTAACCCTTCATTTACTGTAGATTCTTGATTTTTCACAGAAAACCCAGCAGGCGCTTCTGTGATAAAGAGCTAAAGTTTTCAGCTCCCACCACGTTTGCTCCCACCACGTCAGCTCCCACCGCGTCAGCTCCCACCGCGTCAGCTCCTACCATGTTAGGTCCCACCACATCAGCTCCCATCGAACTGCCGGGACATTGAGAGATAAATTGCTTTAAAGTGTCTTCAACTTCTCCACAGGCGTCGCAAAGGGTGCCATCACTAAGACCGGCAGAAAACTTGTTGTCGTACAAACGGGACATTTCACCTTCGCTAAGCACCTAAGTCTAAGCAGACTAGGGGACGTAGACTTCGCGAATGTGAAATGTCCCGTTTGTACGTCGACAAGTCGCCTGCACTCTTTTCTGTCTACAGAAAGCAGAAAAGCAGCAGATTTCTTCCTGACGTTCGGGAGCATGCGCTTTGTCAGCCTGCATCCTGGAGTGTCATGCCATCTCTGGTTGTGTTGTTCGGAGACCCAATCTTCAAAAGACGCCCTAAGCAAGGAGGCGGCTAGTCCCAAGGTGGAATTCGGGCCCTGCGAATGCCTCTTTTGAACATTGCCTAGCTAGTTCATCGTGTCCCGGGACCCAGACAAGTCTCAAGCAAATTCAGTCTGCCGCCCAAATAAAGGGAAGACTTGCATTCCTGGACTATCTTGGAAGTGGGTAAAGGGCTGAGTAAGGCCTTAAGCACAGCTTGGCTGTCGCTGCAGACGCTTCGCCCCTTCCACCTGTTCTTCACAATGTACACAGTAAGGGGCTATTATTCGCAAACATTTCCGCCTGGAAGACCGATGCGAAATTGCCTAAAAAGGTGTGAGGCCTAAGTTGTTGAAGGCCCCAGCTCCGGATCCCTCCCTCATATTGGAGCCGTCCATGAAAATCCAACTACATTCCCTTCCCGGTTCAGTTTCTGGCCAGAGCCAGTCCTGAACAAGGGGAATTTCGACTTTGTATAAGCGACGCAGTTGGACCCATTTCTGACCCGGATTCAGCCAGCATGTCCATGGGACTAGTGTCATAGGGGATACGGTGCGCGAGATCATCAAAGCTCCAGTGCGAGTTGAACCTGTTTGTGCTTGGGAATAGTTCCTGATGCGTTAGAGGATCGATGGTGGAGAATCGATGACAGAAGATCGATGACGGAGGATTGAGCGGCGTAGAGTACTCTCGTGCGTGCATTACCTCCGCGGCCCCTTTAGAGGAATGATGATAATGATGGTTACTTAATACGACTCCTTCTTCTGTTGAAGGTTTTTGAACACTACCCTGAACCGCTTAGACTCGAAAATCGATCCGCTGTACTACAAGACAGCAACACTGTCAGCACAATCAGCAGCGAATGACTGTCTTGATCTACCGAGGGATGAGTGAAAGCTCTTCTGTGATAAGAAGCCCTACATCATCATCTCTTACAAAATCATAGCAGAAAATTTGCCACATGATCCAAGAAGGGTTGACAGATATGGGATTTGCTTTTACGTGATCACCTGCCTTCACAGCTTATATCACGGAGTCCATTTTCCCAAGAGTCGTAGGTAACGCAAGACTAGACGCCTTAGTTACCCAAGCACCAAATGAGATCATGTTTGAGGGACCTCAAGCCCCACCTTTGTTTGGAGTGAGGCTTTTCTAAAACCTCTGTCGCTCTCTGCGTCGCAGCATCTGGTTGAGAATGCAACTCCATACTGAGCCGGGAAAGTCCTCTTACCGCCTGGCCTGAATCAGAATGGTGGACAACTTGATTCAGACCACAGGTTGTGCTGTTTGGAGACCCAACGCTCGACGGACGCCCTAACCAAGGAGGCAGGTAGTCCCAAAGTGGGTTCGGACTCTACGAATGCCTCTTTTGAACATTGCCTAACTAGTTCTTCGGCAATCTCAGCAGAGTACACTAACCTCGACTCTGCCCACGATATTGGATTTTAAGCAACAGCCACCACGATACTCTCACAAGGGAGCCTATCTCACTGTCAGGCTGGCATCGAAGCTACAGGGCCTCCTGACCTCCTGTGGCACCAGAATATAGCCTCTTGTCAAGCTGTCAGCTTATCAGTCAAGCAGTACCAGTCAGGTTCCCTCAACACCTGGGTCTGGCAGCCGCCATTCCACCACAGAATGGACTTTGGCTCAATCAGTGACACACTTATAATAGTGCTACGGATGTGAAGCAATTTTAATTTGCGTTAGAGGCATTTGGAGGAGAAGATTCAACGACGACCAGGCGACAAGCGCCTACTAAAGCGCTTCAATCAGGTCTTAAGATGGGTCTAAGCCATGTAGGATAACACAAAGTCAGTACGAAGAGTCTTTGAATGCAAACCAATATGACAATGCGACAAAGAACGACCTCATCCTGAGATGACGCACACAAGTGGAGAAGAACCTCAACCAACTTGAAGGTTGAAGGAAGCTGGCAAGAGATCGTGTTAGCAGTTGTTTGAGCCAAAAGTACACCCCGCAGTGTAGAAAGCTAAGCACACGTTGTCAACTTCGGGAACAATTCACTAAAATCAAAGAATGCGCAACGACTCTCCCCGATCCACTCCCAGATTACCATACACACTTCAGATCATTTTTATTCCCAATTTCTAGCATCCAACTCTGCCCCAAATCTCGAACACACACACGCTCATGCATATTTCAAATTTCGTCAATCGGATTGCCCCACAGCCCACTCACCGATTCCTCCTCAAATACCACGGAACACGAGAAATCTCCGCGCCATTCAGCAGTGCCGTCAATTAAATATGAAAATGTGACAATAAAACTGAGGTCGGGACGGTAAAATGTCAGTAAACCAGTTTCGATTACATTGTATCTGTCGCGCTGCCATTGCTTGCATGTGTACGCGCCTTTTGTGGGCCAGTAAAATCACGTTTCTGGCAACAACAAAACAAGTCCGACAATAGCCGGAGATGGTAATTGTAAGACAAACCAGCCCATTGTTGCTATATTTACCATTCGGCATTGTTGTACACGTGCAGACATTTACCGAAACTTTCTGCTTCTCCTCATTTGTTGGAGAGCTGGAGGAGGGGGGGGGGGGGGCGACGGTGTCTTAGATTATAGCCCCAGCTGGGAGTGCGTTCAACTGGTGCTGGCTGGTGTGCGCCTAACCAGTGCTGCCACTTTGTCAAACGAGAAATGGCGTCTCTCTCGGTGAGTGGCTCCATTCAAGCCGAAAATAATCTGTTCTTCTGCAACTCGCAAGCGGAAAAACCTGCCTACTGGTGACCACTTGACCATGACAACCGCACAAACACACACACACGCCGTATGGCATGCCAAATGCATCCCGAGTGTGTTACGCAAACATCAAAGCATCTGCGCGGCCGTCCGCTGTTGCAACTGCGAGCCGAGGAAGTATTCGCAATTCATCTCATTGTTATGCGCGATTATGGTGCACTTATGGCCCGCTGCATGCAGGATGTGGCAACAATTTGCCCGCCACGTCATCAGATTGTTGGCGGCTGTCCTAGTTGGAGCTTTGTCTGTGCAAACTTTCGGTATTTGTGGCATTTTTTCGCTTTGTTCCCTGCCTTCCCCTTAGTGCGGCACTCCTTCATTTCATTTTTGACGACAGCCGCATGGAATGCGCTGTGTCGCAAGCGGCATGCCACCGCGGCCCGTGCACTGCAGCCAAGTGCAACGTTTGTTAATTATGTGGCTGTGGGCCCTGTGGTAAAGGTGGAATTCGATAATTGTTTTTGTTGTCTTATCGGGCAGCATGCCGAAGTGAAAACATCGTTATGGCATGAGTTGTGCTCTCTGGGCTGTCGTTGCAACAACCGGCTGGATCTATTGAAATTCGGGCCACTATGCGATTGGTGTTAATTGAACGAGTTTGGGTTGTAACTGTTTTTCTCTTTTTCTTATTTCGATTAACTGCGATGCCGTTCGGTGATGGGAAGGCGTGAGGCGGTCATCATCTGTTTTATGGAGGGAATGGTCGAAGTTCTTGCAACGAAGTGGAAATAGAATGCTGTGGATTCAGTTTTGAGGCAGAATTGGATATCATATGGAAGAGAAGCTGTGGAGGAAGAAAAATTCTCTTTCGAAGCATTTTCTGGAAACTTTCCCGTGCAGCATCGTTTAGTTCAAATCAAAAAGTTTGCATGCCAAGTACAAGAACTGAACAGCTGGAGAAGGACCTCAACCAACTTGAAGTGCGCATTTGGAGGCAGTTTGCTGTTTGCTGACGACTGCTTTTGTGAAGGCACGCGGAACAGTGAGTTAAAGAGTAGAAACAGATAGAGGTGACAAGTGGAAAGTCATCACAACAGGACAGTATTGAAATCGAAAAAAAAGAAGAACGGCATAATCCAGTGGAAGTCTTAATCAACTTGACTTACGGGCTTACAGGGATCGCGGTTGAGAGCGAGCCTTTGCAACGGAATCGGAAAAGCCTGTAGGGTGAGAAGAGGCCGATCGAGGAGATTGTAAGGTATTGCTGCAGAAGGAGATGAAAATGCACAATTTAATGAACCCCGCACAGAATCCCGCATGGAGATGGATGGGATGGAGTGTCAGTCTAAGCTGATACATCATGTCTGTAGACTGTGCAACAGGGATGACAACCAACCGATTTCCTCGGGCACAGAGTAGAATAATGGATCTTACATGGGCGATGTAAGAAAAGAAATCCGCTTACCTGACCACCCACCCCACCGACCGGCCATTAGTAGTGCCAGATTTCTAGTTTTGACGGACTGTCTAAGGAATTCTTCAAAGCAGCTGATTTTTCCAGCTGAAGAAGCAGAAATGACAGCGAGAATTAACGATATTGGAAAGTTGTATTTCATTTCCAAAGAACTATAGGGAAGTTTCAAGGCCCGACGTTATTTTACAAACTTAAATGATGAAAGCGGTCGATTCTCTGGGTATCAGGGCAGTGTGGTAAGTAACAGAAGAGGTGTAGGAGAGAATGTCAAACCACGCATTTGTAGGGCAAGTTCTGCATTCGTCCGACTGGGTCACATATGGAGTCAACCAACCACCTAAACGAAACTGCGCACAATAAACTGAAACGGAAAGTCTGTCCTCTTTTGCGGGCGCTAATCCTAAAAAGAAACGTCCAGCATAAAATCTCGGATTCAATTGTTTCTATACCGGGAACTAAGAAGACTTCTATGAACTTTGTGAACCTAAGGAATTGCGAGCAATGATTTATGAGCACTGAACATCGTATTAGATCACTCGCCCATCGCTTAGGTATATGGTACGGTCGCACAGTAAGACGGCCATAACATTGCCTGATAGGCCCTTCGCTGCAACACACAGCCCACGAGGGACCAGAGCCTTAATTTCTGCATCGAGTACTCTTGTTGGGCGTGCTATATCGAGTAGAAGGGAGCTACCGTTTTTTTTTTTTTCCAACTCCAAACAGCGAGATTTGAGAAGTTTTTCAAAGACGATTAGTACCCTTTGATTGTTGTCAGCGACTTGAAGGAGGCGGTGCGGTGAAAAGTGAAAGGTATTTCGTCCGGAAAGCGAACCTGGGAACTTCGCGTGTGAGTCGGTGTACTTATCCACTAGACCACTGCGACTACATCGTATGAAGTAAGACACCGCAAATGGAGCTGGATCGAAGAACACCATCGTCTGAAAGGCCCTACGGGGCAACCCACAAGGTTCTAGATGTCCTGAAGCGCCAACTAAGAAATGGAGTCGTACAATCAAAGAAGAAGTACAAATGGCCAATAATACCTGTCACTGTCACTTTCGCTGTTAATTTTCGCAACAAAGTCAAATTAAAGTTAAACGTTGAGCCTTAATACTTCACTTGGCAGTCAAAAATACAACAATTGGGTGATTCATGGTAAAGTTTAATTTTCAATAAGCCATTTGCGACAAAGAGCGCGTGACAAAAAAAAAACTAGCACCACAACAACGTCTCTAAACTGTTCAGCTGTGTTAGGAAAATCAGCGTTCTGTAAAAAATTGTTTTCGTTCGAGTTGATTCGACCGTATAAAGTCACAATTGTAGTATTTGCGAATTTTATTCTCAACTTACATCACTCGAAAGGTTAGATCACATCTAGGGCAAAGCGAAGGGACTATAGCAGCTGTAGCTGAGAGGGAATCGATTTGCCGTCATTCACGGCATCTTGATCTCGGCATAAACGCGTTCAAACTTAAACTTGTACAAGAAAAGAAAGCGGGACGACTTGAATTTGCGTTATATTTTTGGTGAATGGGATCATGAAAACCCAATCAAAATCTGGTGTTTTATTGTAAAATTTTGCTCAGTGATGAATCCCATTTCTGACCTAAAGGATGCCTGATGTGCAACCCAAAGAGTACAAAGATCTACCATTACATCTGCTAAAAACAACGGTATAGTGTGTTTGAGGAGCTTGTAAAATCCGACTTTCTGAAGAAATATGTTTTTCAAAAATGAGGCTTATCAGAGTGTTACCGTTATTGCACCATATGAACTTCCTAAAATTCAAGCACATGATCTCACTGAGCTCTAGTTTTATCAAGACGGTGCTACGAGCCGTACACCTATTGAAACAAAGAGCCAACTCCGATTGATGCTTTGAAAGTCGACATAAGTCGTTTTATTTCCGTGATACCAGTCGCTCAAACTGGTTGCCCAAAATTGGACCTTCTGAATAGACAACCTCAAACGTAGCTGTGGCCAACATTTACATGGTTTAATTTTCGAAAAAATAAATGTCTCGAATTCTTCTTTTAATCGATGGCAAAAATGTAAAGCCCACTTTCAGATTTATGTGTTAATATTTACATTGTAAATCAAACCTCACGATGAATTTTTCATTTTTCAGGGTGACATTGAATATCGATTATTGCTCTGTCAAGGTCGGTTAACGCCTTACCGAATCCTTGAGGTCAAAAAAATAGGAGCCTCTACAGTCCCTTATTTTAAAGACCATTTTTAGGAAGACCAACGCTCTACACATTTCTCGCTCCATCAAGCTTACCCACAATCCCTTCTCCGCCAGACCAAAGCACTCGTTCCCAAACCCAACACCAACCTGTTTCCCACATCAAAATGTTTTCTTTCAATCCCATTCTCAGGCATTTCTGAACGTTCTCGCACCATCGCGCCGTCACTTGAAAACATCATCATTAGCTCACGAAAAGCAAAATCTCGGCCACAATAAATAGTCTGACGCCGATAAGTATCTCTTATCCCCGGGATCTCGGCGCAACTCTCCCACAAGTCGCGCACCCAATTGACCGCCTCGTTGCGTAAGTGCCCTCAGAACCCGTCATCGGCCGGCCACCTGACGCAGAATCAATAGAGAGGCGGCCCACTTTCGAAAAACAAACCCACTGAAATGTGATACGATTTGTGGGTCAAATTATCACCTTCTCCAGTCCGCCAGCAACAACAAAAAAAAAAAAACGCCAACCATTACCAACTAACCGTAATTTGTCATATATCCCCCCCCCCCCCACTGCCCCGCCCCCTTGGCGAAACAATATAATTGAGTTGCTTTCCGCTGAACATTTCCGCAGGGAACCCGTCACAGAAAGTCCCAATTCAGCAGAATTTCTAGGTTATCGCGCACAAACTGTCAGCTAATTACGCCGCCGTCGCAGCACCTCGGCCAGACACAATGGATCGGCGGCAGCTGTGGCTCTCGGGCGAGTCGTTCACCCGAAAGGCGACTTGTTTCAAATTTAATAAGAACTGCACCGGTCTTCATTACCTTTCAGCGGATTCGCAGCGCGCTTCACCCCGTCTCGGTGACTCACGCCGCCGTGAAAGACAATGAAACGCGGCGGTGCACTGGTTCACAGACGGCGGAGAAGGAGAAACAACTGGAAACCAGGCTGGCTGCTGGTGTCAGAGCAACACCACTCCGCCGTGGAACACACACCGAGGCGCTCGAAAGTTCAATGGATTCCGTGCCAAAAGTAGATTTTCTCACGCTATTACGGGCAGCGCCTCTTGGCAGTGGGACGCGTCTGTGTGGCGCATCTCGCAGACCCTCTTGCATCGCGTCGTCGTTACGTTTCGCTTGACTTTTTGGAGCGCGCAACTGGGAGGAGGACGACTGCAGCGACTACATACACCGCTTGGCTGATCAAGAAAAGCAAAAGAGTTGTGTAAGCGGACTGCGTATGTCGCGTCTCCTTCTGCAGCGTCGTTGTCGCCGTCTAGCTGCACGCTAATGACCAGAGGTGGAGATGAGTTGGCGCTCTGGTATGGTAAGTCGATAGCCCTTTCAATGCCTCGCCTCAGCGTGTCACAGCCGCAGGGCGACGACGACGGCGCGACGTGGCAGTGAGTCATGGAGTTCAAAGTAACCTCGATGTGATCTCGGTGTCCCTGAGCGGCAGAGATGCGCGTTCTGAGTGCAGCCGATGAGGAAGTTGCTATTTACGGTTCGATGAGATAATGCCCGGCTGTCATCATGATTGATGAGAGGCGATGGTGACTGCATGCAAATGCCTGGATTATTCGACGGCACGAACGTGACGGCACATCATCTTGTAAGTTTGAGTGGCATGACGTTTTTTTTGCAACCATCCCACTTAGGCGAGGTGTCTTCCAACACACTTGGGTGCCGCTAGCGAGGCGATTAAGCACTCAAGATTTAGGGGCCATCAGAAATGAAGCGAAAATGAGAGATAAGAGAGGTTCTGTCATGGCAATGACCGGCTAAATGAGTTGGCAAAGCCCTGTGCTTGGATATAAAAAATCTCTTTCGCAGATTTAATCGAAGCACACTTGAGGCAGGAGAAAGTCCAGGGAATTCACACGGTTTTGGGTGCGATCTGAGTCATTTTAATGGAGTTACTGCAGAAAGGAAATGGTTGGAAATAGCAGCAGAAATGGACTTAAGTTGCGCGGAAAGTCTAGGAGAGCTCTGAAGGTAATTTGTTTTGGGTGATGGAGTTGACTTAAAGGGAAAGTCAACTGAAAACAGCATCAGCTTGCTGTTGGGACTTAGAAGGTTGAAAAAAGACTGCCAGAGCACAGACCAACACCATTCCTTTGTGGAAGACACAGCGGGGCTCTGGAGGGTTCAATGAAGACCGGGTGGCTACACACAACAATGTTGCAGTGCGCTGAAAAGCAGCGTAATGGTCAAGTGCATTGATTCACAAGCCAGAAGTCCTAGGCTCGATTTCTGGACTGAATGCACTTGTTGGAGAAATATGTTCCCCGAGAACTAAGTCCACTACTCACAACGACTGGTAAAGAGCAGCACTATAAATGTTGAGCTTTCTAAACTTGTGACGTAGTGAGTCGACCCACACGCTAAAAGGCTAATTTCGATTCCCGGACGGAACAGCTCGAATTTTTTCACTGCACTACCTCCTTCGAATTGCTGACAACACTCAAAGAGTATCAATTGTCTATGAAAAGCTTCTCAAATCTCGCAGTTCGAAATCGGCAAAAAACTGTAGGTCCCTTCTACTCGTGAGAGAACAGTAGCAAACAGCACAGAAGCTAGGCCCTGGTCCCATGTGGGCTGTAGTGCTACTCAATTAATTATTAAACTGTACCGGGAAAGGACAGGAGATGGGACTGCTTGACGAATGTTGAGTGTGATCCTGCCTGTGAATCCTACATTTTCTAAATGGAGTTCGTGTAACACTGAAGATATATCAGGCATGGGAATGGAGTCTACGGGAACTCTGTACCCAATGTCAGACATGCAAATCATGCTTCTCAGCGCTTCAGCCACAAGGGCCTGGACTAAGCCTGTACTTGTACACTTACAAGTAGTCTCTGTCAAATAAACTTCTACTCCCACCTCCACGTGATAAAATTCGGCAGAAGGTGATTCCGATCCCAGTGAAAGTCGAGGCAGAGCAAGACGGTATCTGAAAATGGAACTTTCTTTAGCATGACGGCAGATGAACTGATCAACAGATCTGTCCGAGACAGTACCGATCGGTCTGCTCAACGTCGCTCAATTTTGCCGTTTTGTGCGAACGTGTTGGCAAATAATTCAATCTGCTCCTCATCAATGTGCTGCAGACCAGGGAAGTCCACGATCGATCAGATTTTCAGACTGCAGCAAATTCTTCAAGGTGCCCACAAGGTGGAAATCGACATCCATCACCCCTTTGTCGATTTACAGCGTACAACGACACTGACTGTACAGCTAAATATCTAGTTTTTGTGCAGCTACCAAAATCGTCGGAGTGCGGAGGATGGACGATGGAGAACTCTAGCTGCCTTGCCCAAGTTGGTAACGAACTCATCGAGACCTTCAATGTCAAAAAAGTCTTAAGACAAGGCAACGGGCTGTAATGTGGCTTTTTCGACATTATTCTTGAAAAGACCTTGTAAAAATCACAAGTCAATCAGAGGAACGATTTTCCAAAAGACCAAAAGACGGCGTAAGAGAGAATTCAAATCTACTGTTTTACGCGGATAACATTGACGTCATTGAACGAACACAACATGCTCTCAGTGAGAAGTTTGCTAGCATTGAAAGAGAAGCGGCTGAAATGGGTCTGGTGGTGAACGAGGGAAAAGGAAGTAAATGCTGTCATCAAGGAAAGACGAACAACATTGACGTCTCGGACAGAGCATCACAGTGCGCAGCATGAACTTCGTCTATCTGAAGTCAGCAGAAATTGGGGAGAGAACGAATTCATTTCGAGGCGCACTCTTGCCAATCGCTGTTTCTTTAATGTCAGTGGAGTTCTCTTTTGACAAACCAAACTGGCTACGTAACTTTGATCATCCCTTCATCCCTGTTCTGTTCCATAGCACGGAAGCCTTAACATTTACTAAAAACGGGTGTAGAACCCTTGGTCTACCGAAGGAGAAAAGTCCTCTTTGCATGAATGGCATCTAGAGGAAAAGATTTAATAACGATAGTTGCTGTAGGCTGTAGAACATTCGTGTAGTCAAGCGTCTACGTCTGTAACGATGATGACTAGGCAAACGGGAGGAGAGTACTTCCCACAGATCTTTGAATCTGAGACCTTGAGGTCGTGTAAGATGCCACACACAAGTGGGAAAGAGCTTCAGCGAACCTGATATTTGAAACGTAAGGTAGCTAGCGAGAGGACATTGATTGACTCAGAACTGTAGCCTCAAACTAAGAAAAAGAAAAGGGAACTTTGTACCGGCGGTGACTATTTTCCCTGCACAATAATGACAATGGTCGCCGTGGCGCATTCGTTAAGTGTGTCGACCCACACGCAGAATTTTTCACGGCACTACCTTTTTTCGATTCTTGACAACTGAGAAAAATCTTCTGAAATCTCTAGCAGACGGCTAGAGTCAGCAAAAAACCGTCCTCTGCTCGTAAAAGAACCATAGCTCAGTAACTTCAGTGTTTCTAATCTTGAGCCCCACGACGTAAGCCTCCCTCTTCTCATTAGTTGCCATTTGATGGAGGTCCATTATTCTATGTGAGGGAAGGTACAAAATGATAGTGTCCACGGAATTCCTTGTGCTCTCTATGACAGAGCAGAGTTAAGCACATCACTAATCACAAATGAGAACAATAGTGGGGATAGGATGCAACCTTGCCTGCCTCCGCTTTGGATTTCGAATTCTTCGGACATGCATGGATGTAGCTTGGAAGGGAAAAAACAAATCCACAGCACTGTCTCCGCCACATCGAATGCATGCAACCCGACGCTCCAGTTAAGAGGGTCTTCAAAAAAAGGGCTTTTACGAGTATTCAAGAATGGGAGGAAGACTGAATCTAAGGTATAAAGATCAAGTAAACCCGGATGTAAGTGGTCGCCCTGGAGTATTGGGTAAGTGCGTCGACTCACACGCCAAAGTCGCAGGCCCGGACAGGATACCACGCATTTTTTTTCCCGGCAATCTCTTTCGAGGTGCTGTAGTGCCACTCAATTATTACTACTATTATTAATGAACAACAGACATGACATTCGACATTTTTTCACTTCTTCGACCCCATCTGCTATATTTTTGCTAGCAGACAATGAGTGAATGAAATGAGTACTAAGAATCAAATTTTGACCAGATCCTTCTAAATTGATGCTTTACGCACCTTCAAACCATCCAGTGGACCGCGGTTTCCTCAACGAACATTTGACTGTAGCGAGGACATTGAAGTTCCTTATAAATAGTTTTAAACTATTCACTCAGAAGACGTATGGGCGGTTGGATGTGAAAGTTCAAATCTCTTTGAATGTTCTCAGACACAAATTTATTCAAGGAATGTTTCTTGTGAGTGTCCCTTCTTAAAGTACCATTGACACACTTTGTTGAGCTGAACTTATGACACTTCTACTTCACTCCACAGAATGTATATCTCCGTAATCAATTGCACGTAGACGAAAAGGAACAATTGATAGGACAACAGAAGCAGGACAGTCAACTCCAACGAACCAATCAAATTTAAGGGAACAACATTGCCGTAGAGTAATTCAAGCAATCAAACTGAGATGTAGTTCGTCCTAGGAGCCTTTTTTTCAATTTTTTGTTTTGCCTGTTTTGTGATATCTCTCATCTCCCATGTCGTAAGAAACACATTCCTTAAGTCCCGTTTAAAGCTCAATACACGTCTTTATAACGACAGTCACAAGAAAACTTAAACCGCTGCTTATGTCTCACTTTACTTTTCATCAAATTTATGCATTCTCGACGAAAGAACTTCCCAAAACGCCAGCCCCACTCAAAATTTCTAAAGTGTCAACTTTCTCAACCCTCCACTGTATTTCCATCCTCCAAAGTTGCTTTTTTTTTGCAACATTCTTGACCTTTATTTAAATTACTCGACTGTTTAAGAAAAAAAAATTCAACCTCTCGACCGTTAGCATCACCATCCAGTAACTCACCACAACCCAGTTCTTCCGTTCCACAGTCGTTTAGTCTTCAAACCCTAATTAGCTCCACATAACTGAACGGGCAACAACTAATATGCATCACAAGAGCAGCATACCAACGCGTGATAAATAATTTCAGAGAGAAACACCAAAACAAGTCACCGTTGCTCTAACTGGTTTTTCACGCTCGTTCTCAGAAATTCCGCACAATAGACCGCAAATCGAATCGAATTCGACCAGTCGCTCATTGCACCATCGCTGCTTCGGCCGCAAAATGATTTCGTAACTCCTGCAGGCCATCACATGACCACACGCACAGTACGCAGGAATTCCAAGTCCGAGTCCGGCTGCGCAATGCGTCGCCAGAGTCGGTGGTGGTGTCTTGACTTCGCACCCATTCCTTTTCAATTAGAACTATCAAGTCATCACGGCCTGGATACCGTCCATCTGCGCGCCGCCGCCGCCACCACCTCCGGTGATAAGAAGAAAAGCAGAGGCACTCGCTGTGATACAAAGCCATTTGCATACCGATTAGCACCACCGCCAGCTCGACGACGGCGCGCCGCGGCGGCGGTGGGACGGGCCACCGCTGCTGGCGTGCCACACAGACGCAGGCCGGCCGTGGAAAAACTCATTAGAAATGGGCAGCCTAACCTAAATGCCGTTCATATGTTGGGTAAATATTTGTGCTTTTGCCAGAAGACCCGGTGACGGCAGCGGCGGCGGCGGCGGTGCTCGGTCGAGGAGAGGTCGCCAAGAGACACGTTTCCGATGGATGTTGTAATTAGAAATGCCAATAACAATAAATAATGTTGGACTCGCGGACGGCTGTTGGTGGGGCCTGTGGCTTCGATCAAGTGCTGGTGAAAGAGGCGAGTAAACGGAAGGCAGTAGGGCTGGCATGGAGAACAGCGCTGGTTGGTTGCAGATGTTATGTCCACTGGATGATGGACTAGCAGGTGCACTGAAAAGGAAACAAGCCTCTCCGAATGGAAATTGGCACAGAAGAGTCTCCTGGTCTACAGTACTTGAAAGACTCCACGAATTCAACAGAAAGCCGATCTGATATGTGAAATTATGCTCTAAGGGACATGTGTACAGTTAGTCAAAAAATTCATCATACACAGGGTTTTTTTTTAAATTTTTTGATAAACTTGTTTTCTAGAGAAGGTCTATGAGGTGATTCTCTAGGAAACTAAATCATCAGGGAATTAAGTCAAATGAACCCACGGAGGGCACTTAGTGTCCACTCAATGGAAACAACGTTTACTGTAACAAAATGAACTCATGCAGGATGGAAAATTCAACCACTTTCTGGTGGACAGACGACGTACCCCCGATTTTAGACTTCAACAAGGAAGACAGAGCTGTGGTTTCAAACAGATTTCAATGGAAATCGAACCTAGTTAACAACTCGAAGGACATTTACACCGATGGGTCTTGTGCTGGTAGCGGAGTATCTGCGGGGATATACTCAGAACACCTCCAAATCAGCCTCTCCTCTGGATTTCCAAGTTACAGAGATGTTTTCCAAGAGGAAATTACCATTGATCAAGAGGCCCCTGTATGACTTACCAGGGGTACGATATCGGGTGAGAATATGGTCAACCTACAGTCGAATTCGAAAAGGCAAAATTTCAAAGCAATGCAGCTTCATGGTCTATTGGGTTCCTGGACGCAAGGACATTGCAGAAAAAATGTCTCGAACCTCCTCTTCTTGTTCTTGTGGCTCTACAGACCTACGGGGACCTGGGCCTCAACCAACATGAATCTCCAGCCAGCACGATCTTCCGCTAGCTGCGTCCAGTTGCGCACACCAAGTTTGTTAAGGTCCACTTGTGTGCATTACCTTAGCTTAGGCCATCTTCTGTTGCCCTGTCCCAATGGCTCAAATTGGAAGACTTTTCGGGCCGGAGTAGTTGTGTATATCGATCTACATGACCTAGCCATCTTAAGTGTTGTATCCGCAGACGCTTGACCGGACGCATGTCGCTGTCTAGCCCATAGAGTTGGACCGCACGCAAAACTTTTCTGTCGAAAGGACTGAGGGCTAACTCATCCGCCTTTAGTAACGTCCAGGTTTCCGCGCCGTAAAGCCTCCTCTGAACCGCTTCTACTCGCGATGAAACAATAGAGCGGACAACAGGAGTTGTTGCTAAATAAGCTTGGCATTGGTCCCTGGGCTTTAGTGTCAACCAATTTTTTTGTTCATCTCTATCGTTTCTGTGCGAATAGAAATACTGAAGATCACAGATCAGCAAGGCTTGGGAGAGATGGGAAAACCTAAGCACCTTCAGCTACAAAAACTCCTAATCTAAGCAGATTTAAAGTAAGAAACTGAGTAGGCGTCCTTACGAAACATTGCGCAATGGGTGGGAACACCGCACCACATTTACTCAGTAAGTGTATACAGAATGAAGAGGAGAAGAAAACACCCTCCCAGCTGGTTTGCAGCTGCCCCAGGAATCTTCTACATCGAAGAATTATCTGATGCATCAGAAATCGGTGCCAAAAAAATGTTGACTATTCAGCCAAAAGGCAAAAGGAAACAAAATGGACCCTCTGGGCCTGGACATGATAAAAGCCCCATGCCTAACAAATAACCAAAGTTCACCCTTATAAATACAAAATCGGGAATAAAGTTGCAACATTCGATATTGGCCAAAGGACTATTACTTGGTCCGTCATGCTCCACACATTACATTTAAGTGCAGCGTGAGAGTAATTATTGTACACCCTTGAAAGTAAGGAAGTTTTGAGAAGGGGGCATGCTGCCTCCTTACCTACAACTCCTCTTCTAGGCCACAGATAGGATTGGAGTTAAGTGCTTAATTGGAATTTGGATCACATCAGTTGTTTGTATTGCCACTTGTCTTCCTTTCTACATAATGGATGCAGTTATTGTGCTACGAGAGGGATGACTAGAGAGACAAGATCTCGTACTGGCGGAATGAGGTGATTGCTTAGACGGGTGTTTGCTGGAGTTTGCTTTTCAAAAGATCGTGACCTGCATGAAATATTGAGTATCAGTAAGAGCGATCGATGTTGGCTGAAGTTCGGCCAGAAAACAAGGACAACCGTGAGATAATTTCAAAGCTGTGTTTGATGCTGTCTAAGCGCAGCCCAAAGGAGTTTTGCATCGATTTATGAACAACGACAAATCGTGGATCCGTTTCTATACAGGAGACCTCAAGGAATAGTCGAAACAGAAGACTTCACCCGACGAATGTGGTCCGAAGAAGTTGAAGACTGTCCTATCAGCCTGAAAGGTGAAGGCCCCCCTTTTTTGCGATTTACAAGGAGTGACCAACAATGACTATTTGGAAAAAGGCAGGGGCTCTACTATGCCGAATTACAGAGTACGAAGTCCAATTTGGAGAGAAAAAAAATACTCCAGCACCATGCCAACACTTCGTCTCACTAGTGCTGGCATTTGTAACCTTCTGTCATCGCCAGAGCTGAATTGGTCGAACAAAGCTCAGCGCTACCGTCCCAAGAACGGCTCGCATATTTTTTCAATTCACTCAAAAGACACTTCTCGAGCAAATGAGGAGGTTTTCGCCGCCACAAATATTCAGAAAACTTAGTTTTCAGAAGTAAGGCTGTAAGGCGCTGGGTGAAGATTAATGAGCTAAAAATGCCCGTTTTTGGGTTCATAAGATAACATATCGCGCCCTAACCGCCAAATTATCGTAAGCGACATTTTAAGTGAAATTGAGTTAAGTATGCAGTTCAATAGTTAATTCGATTGCGCGTCTCTCGGTATCATTGTTTTTTTTATAAAGCACTCCCGTTATAAATTACAGAGAAAACTAAATTTATCGTAAGTGCCATTTACATTTTTTCCTAACAGCAAAATATCGTAAGCGACATGCATGCAATGTGACTGCTTCTTTTAAATAATTCGAGTTTTCGGTCAAGTCATTTGGCTGTTTCTCTGAATCCACTTCGTCAACTTTCAGCAAAATCAATTTTACTGCAAGAGAGTTACAGTTATTTCGTATGAAGCTTAGGAACGTGGATGTAACGAAATATCTTCTATAATGTTTAAATATTTGACCTTGGTAGATCAACGAAAGGTTGCAAATATAATTTATCTCTATTGTGACAGTTGTGGGGGACAAAATCGGAACAGAAGTACGCTATTTATGTTGCTTAATTTTTTGAAAAATTCTTCTTTTATTACTAAAATTCAAATCACTTTTTTATTACCTGGCCACACAATGATGCCAGTAGATTCAATTCGTAGCACAATTGAATCATTTATTCGAAATAAGACTGTCTGGGCTCCTTCTGAATGGCCTACTTTAATTTATAATGCAAGATGCAATCCATCGCCTTATGAGTGCATTGTTTTAGATTATAACGATTTTCAAGATTGGAAAAAGATCTCTTATTCAGTTTTTCCCAACAAATGCAACATAAATTTTAAAACATTAAGAATTGCTTCCTTTGAAAAAAATAATCCTTTAATTTTTCTAAAACATGGATTCTCGGATGACTATGAGATGACAATCTACGACACAAAGCCAAAAAGGTTGTAATCAAAGTCCTAACCAGTGTTACAACAGTAAACTAAAAATATCTCGATCGAAGTACCTTGATTTAAGTGGGCTTTGCAACAAAAAAATAATTCCTCAAAGATATCATGATGAATATCAATCATTGAACTTTGCTAGTGGCATTAGAGATTCATTAAATGAAACAGACGAAGGAGATGTTTTATAATTCAACATTTCGCTGCATATATTTTGTTATTTTAAAGACCTTTTTGTTTATTGTAATCACTAAAAAGAATATTTATAATGTTTTCTTATGTACTAAGCTTATTTTCACTTGATGGATAATAAATATATGATAGTAAACTTTCATTGAAGTATAGTTTATTTATATTTTCATTTTATCGTAAGCGCCATAATTTTATATTGGCCTGAAAAACAGTAACCGCCAAAATATCGTAAGCGCCAAAAACAACAAAAACAGGCGCCAATCGGACACCTGCAGTGCTTGAGGTACTATCACATAATTTTATTCACGAAAATGTAAGGAAATGCCAAAAATTAAACCTCAATGATCCGTTGCTTGGACAAAAAACAAAAAAAAGCCTCTCCTGTAAAATCTTTATTTTGTCGCTTACGATAATTTGGCGGTTAGGGCGCGATATATCCCATTCTTGTATTTCAGAAAATTAAAGCGTAACTGTTGGGATGAGATCTGGATGGTTTCGTTTAAAAACACGCATAAGAACTAGTCACACTTTTAGTAAGCAAATAGAAGGTTGCATTGGCGTAGTGCTTAAGTCATGTCCTGAAAGTCCCACATTTGATTCCTGGACTGCTTTCTACTCATTTTTCACTGTTCAAAAAATGTTCACTGTTCGTGTAAATTCCACAAAGGATTGACTTTCATTCGACCTAAGTGTGTCTGCTGGTTAATTAAATAAATCACAAATCTGCTAATCAGACTGTCAGATAGACATCTCCGACTTGTTTTCAATTCAATTGCTCATTCCAACTGAACAAGTGAACACATGACCTCATCCTAAATGACAAACATTTCACAAGTACAAGTGCATTCACGAAATTTACACTTCTATACACGAGCTGAGATATTTTGAGAGACAGCATGACTTCATAGCTCGTTTTAAACATTTGAAAAGATCGTCAATTTTATTGAAGCCACGTCAGCAACTTTGATGGCCAACTGTTGCGAGTATTTATTGTCATTTGTATTCAATTGCGCACCGAACTGTTTCGCAATTAGTGCACTGGCTCAAATTTGACGTTGATGAGCAACTTAACTCTAAACGAAGGCAGGCACACTTTGAATCTACTGTGAATGTGTTTCATTTTATTTTTTAGAAGCGCTCTTCTAAGTCTAAGGTTAGGATCAGGATGTTCTAAGCTTCGTTGACTTCAGTGCAAGGTTTCAGTGGAAGCAGATTTAAATGTGGATATCTTGACATAGTGGATTAGTGCGTCGCCAACAGTCCCAGGTTCGTTTCCTGAAATCAACACCTGGCATTTTTGCACTCTAAGTATTGTCTATGAAGAGCTTCTTAAATTTCACTGTTCGGAGTCGGCAATAAACTGTAAGTCTCTTCGCGAGAGAGAACGCACAACATGAGTAGGAGCTGAAGAAGCTGTGTTCTGATCCCTTCTGGACTGAAAAGCCATTAAATTTATTTGGGTTCTTTCACAGAGTCTTTCTTCGATTTCCAAAGTACTCGTTGTTCTAATACTTCATGGTTTTGGTAGATCCATTGTGCTTAAGGCGCTCGAAATAATTTTCATTCAACAATCATATTTAAAGCTAGTTTTTGTGATTTCTTAAAATTTAAGCGTACAAACATTGTTGTATGTACTGGTGGGGGGAGGGGCAGGAACCTACTTTTTATACTTTGGAGCTAAATTTTTCTCAAAGTCGTCTTATTATAACAGGACAATGTCTTGTAGGATACACTACTTATGAATACACTGCCCTTGAATTGGGCTACAGGTTCCTTTAGCTTAAATTGGTCTCATGAAACCAGTAGAACCTGTGGGATTGGAAGAGCGTCAGCTAATCGGTAGAACATATTCTCTGTAAGTTCAGTTTCTTACTGGGATAATGTACACCACGTATGGTTAAAACTTTCAAAAAAGGTCTGTGTTACCGTGTCATCATCTTATTGAGAGACAAACGACTCCCAAATGTCGTTTCAAATGGAGGCGTGATACTGTCAAAGGACGCAACGCAAACAAAGCCTTGGTTTTATTGTCAGCGACTCCACCATAAGGTGGTCACCGTGGCGTGGTGGTAAGTGCGACGACCGCCACGCAGAAAGTCTAGGTTCGATTCCCGGATGGGACACCTCGCATTTTTTTTCCCGGCAACCTCTTTCAAGATGCTGGTTGCTGAATTGTCTATGAAAAGCTTTTCGAATCTCGTCGTTCGGAGTCGGCAAAAAACTGTAGGTCCCTTCTTCTTGCGAGGGAACAATAGCACGCACAACACGAGTAGTTGTTGTAGAAGCTAGCTGTAGGGCTGTAGTGCCACTCAAGTATTATTATTGTTATTAACTCCGCCATTAGAACTCATAATAATTTAATTGGCTCAGGTAAGCATATATCTACTTAAAAAATTCTCCACGCCCCATATCCCGATTTCGATTTGTCTATGATATTGTAAAAATGACTCCTCAACGTCTGCCTTCCTTGAGGTCATGATGACAATGCTAACAATTGAACCCCTCGTCGTTGGCATTTAAAGCCTGAACACAGTGTAGCTAGCACTCACAAAGACTGTCAAATGAGAAACGCAGGTGCATTTAGAAGAGCAGGTTGTAACAAGCCTCCCGATATAGAATACAATCAGTTCAAGTAATGTTCAAAATGACACTTTTAATGGCATTTTTAAGGTTCCGTTCATATAAATGAAACTTTTATAATTGCCCTGCAGCCGTCTTTTATCTGTCTTTCTCCTAAGATACTTTTTGCTCACATTAATTTTTCCAGGCAAACATCAAGTCAACTCATGATAAAAAGTTGAATTTGGGGTTCATCGTTTGTGGGTTCTGAGTTGGAATGGCGGACTTGTTTGACGTAGTGCACTATCCTGCCCCTCTCATTATGAGAGCCCTCCTTTCATTTCATGTTCTTCGGTCAAATAATTTTTACGTCCTCACTTTGTTAACACAGTCAAAAACAGATGGTCTGTGAGGACAACGATATGCTCCTCTTTATGACCTTATTCGCACAAGGAACAACGCACTTATGGGAAAATTTCGATTAATTTGACAAGTTCCCACAAGAAAGTGGATTTCGTTCTCGGCCTTGGATGGAAAGTAAGGCCAATTTGACAAGGTGGGAAGTATGAACCTTGGTGAACTTATTTCCGCATACCGCACCGCCCTATTTATTTTTTTATATACAAAGCAAAAGAAATGGACGCACATAAACAGTGCAATAGGCTTGGGGAACACTCTGCCCCGTGCATGGCCAAAGGGAAGATTTAAGGTAGCTGCCGGGATTACGTTTCTTGAACCATGAATACACGAATAAATTGCTTATGCTCAAAAACCCCGTCAATTCTCATCCGTAGTCCACCGCTTATGTGTGTCGATCCCTTTGTGCATGTCTAAATTAAAAATTTAAAATACTGCTAGAACTACTGCTACACCCTTTTTCGTTACTTCTTGATGTACACTTCTTCTCGAAAAATGAGATTTTCGTCGCAGTTTACAGAAATTTAAGGCCACCAACTTTTGTTCAGAAATAGTTCGCTTGTCTTGGTAACGTAGTCTGGGCTCCCAGGAATTTATTTCCTGGCACCCCTTGAACGACCGTCTTTCTCTTTGCAATCATTCGGCAAGGAATTTGGTTTATTTTGAGTTTAAGACAAATATTTGATAATGACAGTTCAGCGTCAATTTCGTGCATTTATTGATGTGTTGCCTTCCCAACGCAGTGTCCTTATCGATCAAACACTCGGCAGTCTCTAGCTCTTCCCAGAAGTAAACACTTAATTTCAGGCTATCGCTATGTCCTACGCAACTCGTAAGTAATCTTTTTCTTCTTTTTCCTCTCCACGAATTCAGAAATTGTTATTTTATTTTTTCTTCAAGGCTACGGTGGTCACATTCCAGAGGCGCTCAATCACTCCAAGCCCTTCAGGGCTGGCCCGCAGGTAGTCCCATTGTGTGAATACGCCAACAACTGCAACCTTCATCGACATTATCCCCGTGAACCATTAGACTATCATGGAATAGGCTTGCCACCACCTGGTCGTGGACCATTCGAAATCTACCAACGAGCCAAGGGTGTTATGCCGTGCTATGGTGGCCATGTCCCGGGTGTTAATTTGCAATTTGGAAAAACTTACGGATGTTGTTCGGCTAATGCTAGACAGTGGCTAAGGGGGGATGGTCAAAAATGCTGAGAGAGGTGTGCAGCAAGGTTAACATTATTGTTTTTTTTATGAACATAAAGGAAGTGAAATAAAGTAGAGGTCTATAAACCATTAGCAACCAGTGTTTTTGGTTATTTTGACGCAGAGGGTTGTCAACTGTAAAACTTGCCAGAGAGACAGTGTCAATCCTCCGTGGAAGGAAATGAGTCCCTTTGTGCTTGAACAACGTTGGGAAACATTGAAAAGTGAGTTTGGAGTTTTGAAAAGAAGTTTTGGAAGCACCCATCGCGACTGCTGTAAGCAAAAATTTCTGCAAAAAGTTCATGAGACGGTGATCCTTAATCAAAGGCTTCTTATTTCGCACACCCAGTTGGTTGAGGTCCTTCCCCACCTGTGTCCGCCATCGAATTCGTGGGCGTCCTCTATTGCATTGTCACACTGGTTGGGATTTGAAGACTCTTCGGGCTGGAGCAGTGTTGTCCATGCGCTCTAAGCGACCTCGTAGGCCCTTAATCTGTAGATAACTCTCTAGGCTCATGTCTCTGAAAAGCACAGTTTGTGGCTAAACTTTCTTCTCCATAAGCCACCATCTCAAACATGGCCAAAGAGTGAACACAGACATTTATTTTTTCAGCATTGTCCAGCACCATTGAGCAGAACAGGGATGAGCGAGGCATTTTCTATCGATCTGCATTAGTCTGAAGAGAATTTCACGCAAACATCTCGGATTATTGCCCTACAAGGGCCCATTGACTCAGAAAAGCAAAGGTCGTGTCCATCGCCATGCAGTTTGAGCAGTTTAAATTGGCCAACGATTTCAAGCGAAAAATCATCTTTTCTGATAAAAGGCATTTTCATCCCGGCACCTACGTTAACAAACAGAATTGCCGAGCTTGGGGCTCGAAAAACTCGCAGAAGAAGTCACTGCGTCCGCAAAGAGTGACATTTTGAAGAGGACTGTAGAGAGGTGACATCGTTCAAAAATTTTTCTTCGACAATGAGGTTTTGAACAACATTTCTGTCAACGGTGGGCATTACAGAACCATTTCAAAAGACTTTTATAAACTGCAATTGAAGACATACATTTGGACGACCTCTCGTCCATGCAGGATGACGGGCTATGTCACACAGTCACAACAGAGTGTTTGCGCAAATTTCCAAATCAGTTATCAACTGACTGTCGGTGTCAATTGACGGACATGCAGCCTGCGATTTAACCCTTTTTGACTTTTTTATTGGGAACCATGAGCAACCACTGTTTCATCACAAAAAATCTGAAAATGATTGAAGCACTTAAAGCCAACCACATCCAAGTAATCCGTAGTCCGAAACCGTCAACTATTTCTTTGGGAGTTGTGGGTGACAGAATTCGCAACTGTGATACCAGCCGAGGGAACCACTTGGCCGATGCTTGGAGGGGAAAACTCTTTATGCGATTACCAGGCTTGTCTGTTAAAGAACGTGCAATGACTGACTTGTACAGCGGTATGGTCTTAGTCAAGCCTCTTAGAATAGCTTCGTTACGTAGGACGCATGAAAAAAAAACTTTTCCAGTCTATGGGGTATTCAAACTCGAACCACTGGGACAAGGCCAGATGACACCTGCGTTTGAGGTGGCGAACACAAATGGGGAAGTAGCCAAACCATCTGAAGTGCCCTACTGGGACAAGTAATGAGTGGTCATGTTAGTTTGGGGGATATGTTAGCTTCGACCCGAACTATCGCGCCACTCTCACCTCACATTTTTAAGCAACATGTCATTTGATTCCGTTGTCCCGTTGCCAGTAGTTGCTTTAAGGAATACCTTGATGTGTATGAGCGACAGATTGTGCGCTGAAAGTTGCATGTTCCTTTGCAAATGTTCGCTCATTAACTAGGAGACTGCGCTAGATCTGACACTCATCCTGCATTCAGGTAATATCAGTCCATACTCTAGTCACAAGAAGAATATTTTATATTCGCCGCACCACACTACGGGATGATCGTTGCTTCCTTAGAGTGTAATTAACAGAAAATGCAACTTCTGATTGATTGAGGTAACCATCTAAGAGAAGACTCTCCCCTTAAGCACGCACAAAAGAAAGTGAAAACTCTAACGCCCTCACTCGTAGCCGGGAACTCTCTCAATCAATGGACATGTTTGTTCTTGACAATAAATTCTGCCAGATTTCCATTCCACCAAATGCACTTGTGCCAACGTATTTTCCAATTTTCGAAATATGCTACAAAGTTCTCTACCAATTCAGCCATCAATTCCATCTTCGTCATTACTTGATGTTGATGGACGTCCTGGCCATGCCTTGTCTTCGACGCTTTCTCAATCCTCTTTGAGCATTTTGTACCACTCAAAAATGTTTACTTTTGCAGATATTTTCAAAATTTCGGCACATTTCTGAAAAGTTTCCGACATGAAAATTGACAAAGTTACCATTAGATCGACGGCCATCTTAAATTTGACGCAAATGTCAGTAGCGGAGTACCAACTTAAAACATTTATCTCTTTCGACATGAAAACTGAGAAAGTTACCATCAGATCGAGGCGTGCTTCAAATTTGTGGCAGGAGTGTCCGCTTAAAATATTTGTCTTTATCGCAGTTTCAATGCTTCAGACAACGAACAATGGCCGACGTTGACCCTAAACAACAAGTGGTGCGTTCACAGTGTCTTAAACTTCTTCACCAGCAATGACATCCATTGGAGGTTGTGCTTGCTTCCCAAGTAGAGAATTCTTACATTTTCCCGATGTATCCTGCCAGCAATTAGCATCAGTCCGTCAAAAAGGATTGTCACCAACTTGTCTCAATAGAAAAGTTCATCCAAGTGACAGCTTAGTTTGGCAGATGTCAAATGCCAGCGCTGCCAACTTAGGACCACGAAATGAATGACCCCGCATAAATGTTAAAGGATTCCCCCATTGTTCAAGCCACCACTCTGCCACCTAAAAAAAATTAATTAATTACATTCACGCACCTCTGACCAACAAAAATGTCAAACAAAAGCCGCATTCAGGGAGCTTTTTCAAAATTCCATCACAAACTGCCGTCGTCTACGTGTATCCATGTCGGCGTATCCGCCGCATCGCCATGTTGCCTCTAATAGTTTAATTGACGTTTACTTGTGCCGTGTTTAATAATCCTCAAATGTTGCGCAATAATTGCCCATGTTGCGCCCAGCGCAGTGTGTCTGTGCATTTCAAGCGCTTTCTGAACGTGCTGTTTGTTTTGTTTGCCGAAGTCGCACGTTTTTTTGTTTGTTTTGTTGTTTTGGTG
This sequence comes from Eristalinus sepulchralis, assembly GCA_944738645.1. Lineage (NCBI taxonomy): Eukaryota > Metazoa > Arthropoda > Insecta > Diptera > Syrphidae > Eristalinus > Eristalinus sepulchralis. Next base: position 76,752,409 of record OX122882.1, read on the forward strand.
CCTGCCCTCTCGTCAGCTAATTGATGAGCGCAATATTGCTCATTTACAAAACAAAAATTGTCATCATACCTTTGACAGCCCATGAAGGAGGCTCGTGAATTTTAAATTACCTTCCGACTGCAGTTATCGGTGGGCGGAGGGTTCCCTGCGTTGCTATGCGCATTTGCGACATTGGTGTGTTGTGCAAGAGTTTGTGGGAGAATTCGGAACGGGTGTTTCTCTTTTTGCTGTTGAGAAAGTTATGATTAACTAATTAAACATGGGAACTGAGTGATGTTCGTCTGATGAGCAGGGAGACGCGATGACAATCGCTTTGAGTCATCCCGGGCTGATGATCGTTAATTGACAAACAGATTGAAGTCATATTCCGGCATTGTTGTTGCGTTACTGTTGCGCTTTGCTAAATGCTATTAGCGAAGGGTTTCAAATTAAAGACTCACGGGTAAGTTTCTTTAGATGGCGGTCAGCGTAGAGTGAAGCGATTACGGTGGATGGTGATTTGAAGTGGTTTTGAAAACTGACAGTTTTGGCTTTAAACCGTAGTGAGAAATAACAGTTGTCTTCATATTTGTCAGATTGCTTTGAAGAGCTTGTTAGAATGTAGACTTAACAAATAAAATCGTCTCGTCTCTCTTGATTTGTTAAATGAGTCCAACTACTGGCTATGTCAAGGCTTTGCATGCCTGGGCGAAGAGGAAAAGTTATAAAAGTGTACATGCTCAATGGTTGCAATTATATCGTTTTATACCATCAGCATTTATACCATCAATATAGATTTTGTTTCGATTGCTGGGCTATTAGGGTTGTAGAATGTTTTCCATGAGTGCCAAAAACTGTTGTGATTGTCATTGGATGGCAACCCCCAAGGGATCAAATTCTGGCTTCTTTATTTAGGAATTTTGTCAATTTCAAGGTTGTATATGACAACATGCATAAAGACGGACTCTACGGTTCCATATCAAGTTTTGATCATAGAAATAAAGGAAGGCTGTGACTTAGGCCGTCTTTGCTCCATAAACCTTGTTGTTTCTGTAGCATCTGTAAATACATGTGAGCTGATTCGAACAGCTGAGATTCTTCCACTCCTACGCCCCTGAGGTGAAGTGTTGAAGTATCTCCGTCCATTTTTGGACGGTATTTTAAATACTCACCTCTGACCAAGGTCAAATCAGAATGGATTTGGTTCAAAAAGTATGTTCAATTCGAGTTAATTGGAATATGATATAACTCAAGGACGTCTGGAATATAATTTCATTAGACGTTACTATTTAAATAAAAGTTTGGTGGAAAACATAACTTAAGTCATGAAGGTAATAAGAATACAGCTCCATGTAAGCTTACCAACAATTTTTGTGTTCAAATTGTAAAATTTACATTTATCTATCCAGTTTTTCCAAGAACTTTTCATAAATGATAAGTACTTCTGTCAATTTCCGCTTTTAACAACGTCAAAGTCTCTGCCCCTTAAAGCAGGTTAGGGATGATCAAGGTGTCATATACAAAACGATCCTAGTCTTTCCAAAAAGGGAATAGTTATTCAGCGGTCAGTAGACGAAGAGAAATATACGCTTTTAGCTATTATCCTAAGGAGCATTGTTAGACGAAGTTGTCTATCTAAAAAAAAAATTTTTCGTCGCAACTATCTTAGTCAAATGTAAACTCTACGACATCACAGCGGAGATCTGACCTAAGACCTTTTGTCAACTGGCGTTAGCTAGTTGATAGAAGTCACCTTTGAAAGAAAAAATTTTCCATCGGATTTATGGTCCCGTCTGCGAGGAGGGTGAATGCGGCCAGAACACAACCGCGAATTCTAAACGCTGTACTGGCGTTTCTTTCTTCTAAGTTGTTGAATCCCCTTGCGGGGTCTAGGGCCTCAACTACTTTGCTACTCTCCTACTCTTACGCACGCTTTTCGTGCGAAGTTTCTCGCAATGAGTTTTAGCTTACTACAACTCTACCCCAGTTGTCGTTACCCCTTCCCTACTCTTTGGCTGTACAATACTGCCCGGTCAAACCGCTCTTCTACCGTCCTAGGTAAGCAGGTTCCAGTGCATGGTATGGATTTTACGCCTTTTTCAAGGGCAAGACCAATCCAATGCCACTTGCCCCGTTGGAAAATGGTTCCTATGGGTTTCTGGCCCCCTCTCTAATAAAGCCATTCCTTTGAAATAAAGTTTGACCAGAAAGTCCTTAATATTTGTCGTAAGTTTTAATTGATTGAGTGGCACTACAGCCCCGAAGAGTCCAGGGCCTAGCTTCTACAACAACTACTCGTGTTGTGACGTGCCATTGTTCTCTCACGAGTAGAAGGGACCTACAGTCGATTCCGAACGGCGAGATTAAACGTAGGAACCGGTCCACAAATGTCTGTAGTCTTAATGTGATAGTGGCTGTCACTTTTCAAATACGGCAACCATACGACATCACGGGCACAACATTGAAATAGTTTTAGCTTGCTTTTGCGTGCCTAAGCTAATAGCATTGCCTCTCCAGATTGTGGATAACATACCGGATGCCTTCGATATCCGCGACATCTGCTTCGGTCCCTCCATTGACAGAGACATTACGTCCAATTTATTGGAAACTCTCTAGTCTCTCTACTAGTTGGCCAGCAATTCCTATGCCTTGATCGGAAGTGTTATTTGTGTGACTTAGTAACTTCAGTGTTCGCCTTAATCTTGAGCCCCACGACGTTAACCTCAATCTTCTCATTTGTTGTCAATTGATGGAGGTTCATTATTCTCTGTGGGAATAGGCATCATCGTCGTAGTCAAGGTGGTTTAGATGAGATGAAGTGTTCACGGAATTCCTTGTGCTCTCGATGACAGAGCAGAGGTAAGCACGTCACTAATCACAAATAAGAATAATAGTGGGGATAGGATGCAACCTTGCCTGCCTCCACTTTTGATTTCGAATTCGTTTGACATGCATGGATGTAGCGCGGAAGGGAAAAGGCAGCACAGCACAGCACTGTCTCCGCTACATCGAGTGCATGCGACCCAACGCTCCGGTTAAGATGGTCTTCAAAAAAAGGGCTTTTCTTCAAGAATGAAAGGAAGACTGAATCTCGGATGTAAGTGGTCGCCCTGAAGTATTGGGTAAGTGTGTCGACTCACACGCCAACGCCGCAGACTCGATTCCCAGATGGAACACCTCGCATTTTTCATGACACCACCTCTTTCGAGTTGCTGACAACGCTCAAAGAGTGCTGACTGGGAAATGAAAGGTTTCCCAAATCTCTCCGTTCGGAGTCGGCAAAAAACTTTCGGTCTCCTCTGCTCGTGAGAGAACAGTAGCACACATAACAGGAGGAGTTTTTGTAGAAGCTAAGCCAGGGTCCCTTGTGAGCAGAAGTGCCACTCAATTTTTAATTTTTAATCGCGGATGTGAGACACCTTGGACCGCCAACGATGTTAGGCAGCCAATGCTCAGGCTAGAACCCTTCTTGGGTTGCCTGCCTGATAAGTGATTCAATTCAATGCAAGACTCTTTCCTCGTTTCCTTTGCTTTGGTGCCAAAGGCCAAGTAGAAGTTCTGCAAATCTGAAACCAATCATCTCCAGGAGAGCTTAACTTAATATCTGACTAGAGCGTTGGCTGCCGTCTCACACTCGCATATGAGCACATTACACTCGAGTACCTAAGGCCCGAGGCATTTCTTAGTCTCATGACATCCCCGAAAAGGTTTTAACCAATGTTTGAAACGTCCAAAGCTTTCATCGCTGTCATTTTAATCACTTCGAATTATGTAGCGGTATTCATAAATGCGACCATTTAGACAAATTGTTAAAGAGAGCCATTTACATGCGAAAATTCATATTTAAACTTTCACCTCTCGCACGAGCGCCAACACTTGCTGATATAATCAACTGGTTTCGAGTTATTTAGATTCAATGTAATATGCCACAAACTGGATTTCTCTCCTAAACTCTTCCATAAATCGTTTGAAAATGTGTCCAGATGTCAACGCTTTGGGTTACGCATTGCTTATGAACAGAAATATCTTAACGTTACGTGGTTTCGGTGGATATCGAGTGATAGGCGGCAGAAAAACGCTAAATTTGGGACCTGAATAGCAGTGGGCGGTTTCAATCATTGTCACTTTCTGTGCACGGAGACCGATCTTAAGGTGGTTCCAGGTCTCGCCAGGAGGTGTTACAAATTTGGTTTTATATCGCCAGAAGTTCTTACATTTCAGCAATAGGTTGTGACGAAGGTGTTTCTTCTGGAAAGGGCTTAATACTCGCAAGGGAGATGAGAGATGGATTATATCTGGTCCTGGTTTCTGCAGACCCTGCAGAAGGCATTGTGAGGGAAGTCAGGTCTGAAGGCGTTTGTTTCAATGTCGCAGTGGCCTATTAACGTGCGTAAAGGCATTTTGTCAAATCTATCGAGGCACGGGGAGTATTCAGAACTGAGCTTTGACCTTTGACCAAGTGGGGCTCTCTGACCAACTTATGTTTTATTGGCTGTTTTGACTAGGAGTTTCAGTGAAGCAAAGGGAATAGAAGGTATGTCACCATTGGTCTGGATTAGAGATTTGGTTCCGCACCTGGCAAGTTCCGGAGGATATCACTGTGTCCTGGCACCCACATAAGGTGGATTTTGAAGTAATTGGCCATCTCGTTGAGAGATCTGCGGCACTTGAGGAAGGTGCTTGAATGGAAACTTCTGTTTCGGTCACCCTGTATTGTCTTTGAAAATATTTGTACAGATTCACTCTCCTCCGGGTTTCGAAGACTTCCCTTAAAAAATGAGGATCTCTTCAATTTTGTGCCCGAAATATGGAACCGCTCATGTTTTTTCCGTTTTGTCAAAAACTTAACTAAGCACCCTTTAGCCACTTTCTCATCATTTCCAAATTCAACTCCTCGACTCGAAATCACAAGAGGATTTGAATTCTTTCACCGAACCGAATCCACACCAACATCAACCAAAACAAACACGTAAAATGTCACTAAATCGAAGAACCTAACCCCATTCCTTCCAATCTCGGAGTCAAATTGATGCTCGAATATTACCAAGTGAGCCATTCATCGTTCGAACGATGCCAACGCCATTTGGGACAATCTATTCGTGTGTGTTCATTGATAGTCATCAGGTTCGAGGTGTGGTTTCACTGAATACCTCGCCGTCACTACGTGACTGTTCTTCGCGAAGCGCGGCTGTCGCGACTCCGACACAAAAGAAAGCGAAGAAGAAATTCTTGTTTTTGCCAAAAAGAAACTCCTCTGAGTAGAGAGAAGCGGAAACAAAAAATATCAGTCCCCTTCTGGTATACTTACAATTTTTGACAGATGTGTATCCTTCGGCTGCGCTGCTGTTGCTGCCACCGCCGTTGAGACTTAATCCACCGTTCATCATGTGATGCTGCTGGTGTCCGTTCGACTGTCGCCCCACACTGTTCAGCGTGGTCGTGCTGCCCGCCCGCGAGCGCCAACCACTTCCGCTGGCCGCAGCTGTCAAATCACCATTCGACTTGCTTGCCGCACCGTTGCTGTTCAGGGTCCCGTATACGCTGCTGCCGCCACCACCGCCGCCGCCGCCGCCCGTCTCCAACTGGCGGGCGTACGAGTTATCCGCGTACGCATGGAAGCAACATCTGACTAGAGCGTTGGCCGCCGCCTCACGCTTGCATATGAACACATGACACTCGAGGACCTTGATGCCAGTCGTCCTCCGCAGGATCGCCGCGAATATTGGCGGATGCTGAGCCCTTGGCATCCGTGCGAACGGTGAGTCCAACGGGAGGAATTTCGGCTCAGGATTCGTGTTTCCACGCTCCGGGATAAGGACCTGTCGCACTGCTGCGCAGTAGTGCAGCGACTCGATCGGGAAGAAGCGTGTAATCTGTTTGAGGTTCTCGTCAACGTTCTCCAGCAGGATGCCGTTCGACCAGACGCTCAGCCAGGAGTCGATGCCCTTCGCGCCGACCGCGCCCTCCGAAGGGTAGAGGCTGCGCAGGGGCTCCTGTATGCCCTGAAGGCCGTCCTTGCTTTGTCGCGGCACTGCGCTGCCCAGGTAGAGTACCCTGCAGCGGCAGATCGGTGTTGAGTCGCCCATCATCACAGGGAGTATCCACAAAACCAGCCAAAAAAAAAATTATCAAATGTATCTGCGCGTGTATTCCGTGAGCAAGATGGGTCGGGGAGGGGGAGGATGTGGTAGATGTTGCTTTTGTCACACCGCACGTCGAAAGCGACCGCCGCTAATTCGCATTAATTATTCGATATCTGTCGGCTCTCGGGCATCAATAGCATGTTCTTGGAGGGCGTGTGATATCCAATACAAGTGCCCAAGGTGGTTAGGTTACACCAGCCGAAGGCGAACAAACACACACACAGTCACACCGACGCGAGTCACACAGAACGCGACAAAGTGCTAAACGAAGAAGAACCAACGAGCCGAGCTGGCGTATTATCACGGTTGCCCGAAGGAGAAGATGCTCTTTTCAGAACTTTTACTGCTGCTTCAGTTGTTGTTGTACACACACACACTCACACACACAACTGGCGTGGTGTTGGCGTTCTCCTCACACTCTCGCTCGCGCACTGATCGTGTATTTGTGGTGAATTCCTTTTACTTTGACACTTACACACCGCGATCGAACTGAAATTAAATTCTTCTGAACGACATTTTATTCGCCTGCACTTAATCTCTGATTTAATTTGTATCTCCTCACACTCGACTTGTATCTGTGCACTCAGATGAATTGATTTTCACTTCGGACAGACGACGAATTGGTATCCATTTGATTGTGGGGAGCAGTATGGCGGAAGTTTCTTCCTTTTAGGGCACTGATCACTTTTGTATCTTTGTATCTTTCACTCGACGGCGACGTCACATATTTTTTTCAACTCGATGGAATTTGCTGTGAATTTAAGTTTGAATATAGCGTAGACTGAAAAAAAAACGGAAACAAAAACGTTTTTCGTACAACGAACGAACGCGCGCGCTTGTGATATGCTCCGTAGCGGGCTTGTCGCTGACTTGAGTTGTTACCACGGCGCAGGTATACTCAAGAATAGAGACCGTAGCGACGACGTGGTATTTTTTGCCTCCATCTCTTGCTTCGTTTCCACATTCCGCAAGTCTAACAAGTCTTGGATCGGTTCAGGTGTGTTGGTTGCTTGAGTGTTGTGTTTGTGGTGGATTTTGATGTGTGTGTGTGTGTCTCACAGGTTGAGATGGTGTGTGGGGTCTTGTGAGTTGTTTCGCGAATGTCTGCTGACAATTATCAGGTAAGGAGCATATTTTACTTCGAAGAATGTGCTTGTTTCGGGGATGCTGCTTACGTGTAGGCCTTTTGTGTAAGATTCAGGTGATGTGAAGGTTTCCTTTAATCCTTGCACTGTTACATAGCCCTAAGATCAACAATCAATTGCAGACTATTATCCTGCTGATGTCATTTTGTTAGGTGATGGTCTTGCAAGTGATCAAGTGGACAGTGAGGCTTTGGGGCAGGACTTCAGGCTTGTCATTAACATAATACGTTGCATAGCCAACAGGCATAAAAGTGGGATCCTGCAGAGAAAATACATAACTGAGATGGCTTTACCTTCTATGCCAACTGCGACGTCAAAGTCAATTTTTTATTTCTACTCTTGATATGAAAAGGAAATTTAATTTAAAACTTTATGGTGAACCACATTAGTGGAAATCTCCTTGTATCTCTCCTTAAACGCCCATGAGCCTTGCCTCTAGATGAAATACCTTTTGCTTACACCACGGTCGCTATGGACGTAGCTTTCCAAATTCCATCGCAATGCGGTCACTGGTAACTCGAAATTCAGTGTGTATTTACTATGCACCTAACGCTGCATAGTAACTCAATTTTCAACAAGTCTGATGTGGAATCTGATTTCATTGAAAAGATAGCATCCCTGTATCCAAGCACTGAAATCCTTGTTGAGGTCATCAATTTGATGCAGCATGTTGTGAGCTCAAACGAATACCTGACACTTCAGGTCATTTGGCAAACATCTTGGACCCGTTTTTAACCTCTCATCCAGATAAATATTCAATTGATATATTGTCACCCTAGGCTTGCTTGATCACTGTATCGTATCAGCTTTTGCTGGTGAAAGGAAACAACAAACAGCCCTGTTTGCCTGGTTTCCTTTGACTGGCCGGCCGGTGCGGTGAGAAATGTCGTGGCGAGGGTTGATTTGTTGTGGGGGGTGATGGGTGGGAAAAAAAATTCCTGCGATAGTGATTCCTCTTTATCGTGCAGTCAATGTCAAATGTAATTAGTTTAGTTTTTCACGCATTTTGAGAAATGGAGTAGAAAAATGTGTGAGATGCATTTTTCGAAATGGTCCTGTCGTTTGAAGGTCACAGGTCATGGGGCTCTAGGGGTAAATGTCAAGAGATGAGTAATTCAGAAAAATGATGCAAATCACTAACGCCAAGGTTACGCCTTTAAAATGAAGCCAAGTTTCTACAAACCAACATTTTGGAAGTTAAGGGGAAATCGGATTCCCGCAAAAATACAAACAAGGGGCATGGGTTTTGGACATGACGGACAGGCGGAGTTAAATTGGATGTGAAGAGCTACTGGTCCTGGTAGTGTGCTACATTACGTTTGAAGAAAGAAACTGAAGTGGAGGATGAGTTCGTGGGTTTACATTATTCGAAGGAGATGAAGTTTGACCCAGGAATGAAGGATTTGATTTGAAATTTCAGATGCTAAACTTGTCACTTAGGAAAGAAACCACCATTTCCTGAAGCTTCCTATAGCATGCCTTTAGTGATGTTTTGTCTTCTATCGAAGGTCTAGCAACACTCAGTCTCGAAAACTGGTCCATTGTACTGACTGACCTACATGTAATGTGATTTTGTGGTCTTACGAACGAATTCTGCGACAAGAAGCTTACCTTATCCACCCCTATTACCCCTGCACCAAAAATCTTCCGTTTAAATTTTGTGATGCGCCCAAAGGTGTGGTAAGATACAAGCAGCTCTAGCTGCCAGCATGCACGATTCACAATCCGCGATAATCGATTACGGGAAAACACCTAAACGACTAATCCACACCCTTCACACTTTAACCTCTTACCCCGCGCACGCAGGGTATTACTTCGCGGAGATGGTTACCAACCCACTGCCAGTCTCCGCCTGTACTCGAGGCTTAATTTTTACACTGTAACAAATTCACTTTTGCTTTTGTCATGTTGCAACAGTTTTATAGACTTTAGTACCGAACTATGAAGCCCCAAGCTAAACCCCTAGATTCTATATAGTTTACTCATCTCTCTGGCAATTTGCAAATTTCAACGGAGTCCTTTTTGACACTGATTCAAACAGTAAGCCACTATTCAATTTCTTCAAATGACCCAAATCGGTGCCCTCTTAAATAGTTTGCATCCTTCCAAAAAGGCAATAGTTGGAAGGAGTAAGAGAATACGACGGGTGGGGTACGATCTCTGATTTCTTAAATTGCATAAATTCACTAACCCTAATGGCACACTCCCAATTCTTCTAAAGAGATGTTCTTCTACTCTGGCAAAACTATTGCGTGGAGAAAGAAAATGAAAAACCTAGAACCTCTTTGACACAATTTTGATTGATTCCGTAATATCTTTAACACGGGCTTATATAAACCAAGGCAGGCGGAAGGATCAGGCAACCATGCGGCTAAAATCAAAGGTTATAGCTGCAAGCTAAGTAAATAATAATAATTAGTGATTGGCGCTACAGCCTACAAGGATCCATTGCCTAGCTTCTGCATCAACTACTCTTGTCGTGTGTGCTATTGTTCTCTCACGAGTAAAAGGGACCCACAATTTTTTGCCGACTCCGAATGGCGAAATTTGAGAAGCTTTTCATAGACAATTGATACCCCTTGAGTGTTGAACCGAAAATACGTAAAAAATTGGAGGTGTCCAGTCCGGAAATCGGCGTTTGAGTTGACGCACTTACCCACTAAGCCACCGCGACCAGAGAAGAAGACTAACGTAGCACATTTTAAATGTCTACATCTCCTACGCCTGTCCTACTCTCCCCGAGTAAGTGGAAACAACATAAATGCTCGACTCATCATCATCCACCTCCTACCAACTAAACGCACAACGCGAACTAAACTCTGTATTCATACTTTAAGGTTTTGAAGAAGTCAAATATTTCCAAAGAGGATTAACCCATAATCGAAATTTTCTAGTTAAAAATAAGCCCAAATGCCGATTTTCTCGTTGTTTGATTTCGTTTCGTTTGATTTTCTTAAAACAATTCAATGCAAGCAATACAAATATATCCTTAAGTAAAGTTCTATCTGAAACTTCTTTAATGGAAGCATGTTTCCATATTGATTTTTCCTTAACGTACTCAGTAAGGTCTTTAAGTTTTTACTCTTCTTAGCGATTTAGCTCGGAATGCCCGGGAGTTCTCGGAAATTGCTTAGTAAAAGGGGTGATTTTTTAAAAGCTACGAGTATACGAAAGTTTTTAAAAAAAAACACAAAATTCAGAAAAATTCATGAAATCTTTATTTGAATCGATAGTACGGTCCATATGATTTAATGTTTGAAGATTATTTCATGCAATTATCATCTCTAAAAAATGAGTCATTTTTGACACTAATTCAAACATTAAGCCACTCTTCGATTTTTTCAAACGACCCAAACCGGTGGCCTCCCAAATCTTTTGCATCCATCGAAAAAGGCAGTAGTTGGAGGGAGCAAGGTCTGGAGAATGCGCCGGGTTGGGTACAACCTCTGATTACTGCACTTACGGGTAAATTGTGCACCTTGTCATACCTTTCGGTCGTTTCTGGTTGTTTTTCATGCAATGGACGGCTCAAATGTATTACTTGTTGGCCATAACGTTTCCCATCAAGGGTTTCACCTGGTCTTAGCAGCTCCTTAGTACACCACACCCGGCCGGTCCCACCTACCATACGAAGAGTATGCCCCTTGAACCGTGGATGTTTAGTGGTTCACCAGGCTTTGAAAACTATTTTTTTTTTCCTTGAGGTTATCGTAGTATATCCACTTTTCATCTCCAGTCATGACCCGATGCAAGAATTTCTCCTTTTGATTTCTTTCAAGAAGCAGTTCTGAAGCGTTCGGGAAACCTGCAAGTAAGTATCTGAATCCACAAAGAATTACGCTTTAATGCGGATTACAGAAAACAATGTTTCGGTCAGCTGCGGGCTTTTCAGAAAATTGTTAACCAACTTCTTCTTTGTGGTATTGAAGACATGGACTTACGCGACCTCCGACTCATCCAGAATGAACGTCATATCGCAAAACGACAACCGACTTTACCCACTGTTCCTCATTTCGTAGTTTTGGCCATACATCAGAGGTCTAGGCCTCGTCTTTGAACTGAACCTACACTCACCTTTCATGCTTTTTACGGACTTACCTCTAGCAAGTTGCAGACCATGCTTAGGGAAAGAAACAGGAGCATAGACTAGGGATTCGTTGTTTCACAGCTACAGGGAGTGCTGTGTGAATTTTCTGGAGAAGTGCTTGGTCAAATTTCGGAGTTTACAATGGAGCAAATATATATAAGGCGGCTCACGCTTTTTGAAAAAAGGAATCTCTGGAGGTTGGTGTCACCATAAGGTTGAGGCATCATGTTGTCAAATTGAATACATCGTCCTTTTGTACATAATTACAAAGCTAGGTCCCCCCTTCTTCTTCCTTAAGGTTTCTCACTTTTTTCGGTTTAAGACATTATTTGGCTACACTCTCTAACAGCAAAACTGTATGTTTGTGTAAAACAACCTGCAAGCATTGGCTTTAAGACAAAAAAAAAACCTTCCAATGTTGTCTCTGACTTGCTGTGAAATAAATTGTTCCTGCTGACCTTCAATAACACTCAGGAGATCCCTAGAGGTAATTGAAAGAATGAACCTGTTACCTAGAAACTTTTCACAAAATTCACCTCAATTCTGTCAACAAAACAAAATAAAGAAGAGAATTTATAGCTCACATCCTTACTCCACCTAAACAATCCAGAAAAACACCACTAAGCGATCCCTAGATCCGACATCTTTCATTCGACTTGAATATTTCTATCAGGTAGGCAGTCTTTCTCTCCGTATTCAGACATACCACCAGAGGAAAACTTGTTGCTCTTTCAATTCACGAATAGCCCGGACACGCACACGCTCATCGTTGTTGTATTGAAATTGTTGACTGTGCTCGACGGTCGGTGGACGGTGGTCGGTGCTCGGTGTATCTACCGGTTTTTCCTCTTTTTTTTCGTATCCCTGCTGCTAGAATTTCTTCACGAAAAAAAAACGTTCCTTTTGGTGGTTTGTTTTCTTAAATTTTTTGTTTTTCTTCCACTGTTTTGTATTTTAATTTAAACGCGCATGCCAATCACATGAAGTATACCTGTCCGTACGCGCGGCGGTGTTGGTGAGCGTGTGTATGCCTATTATTCTCTCATTTGTAGATACACGAACTGTGCTGTGACTGGTATTGGGTGTAGAATGGAACAGCAGCGACACGAGAATAAACAGCAACAAGTAGTTTTGTTTTCTTTTCTCCTTCTCCGTAGTTCTCCTTTTGGGCTCCGCTTTATTTTCTAGATTCTTTTCTAATTTTCTGTGAAAACAAATTCTGTGTGTGCTCTTTTCTTTTTGTTGCGATTTTGAGTATTCTCTTTTGCACGAACGTTTCGTTGGCGATTTGCTTCTAAGTCGGCCTCTATTACGTATTTAGATATCGCCAATTTATTCACTCACACACTTACCATCGTCGCCGCCACCGCCGCCTCCCTACAGCTGGTGCGTAGAGTACATGATCTTTTTATGGATGTTATTCCGATACGGAATGGAATTTAATTGCATCTGTTGTTTGGCAAATTCACGTTCAAAAGGAAACGAGAGAAAGAACCGAAGAGAGGAGTATGAAACGAAAGAGTTGGACAGCGAACTTTATAGAATTTGTTATTTCTTATTTTTTTTATTTGCATTCTTTTGTTCTTGTTTTTCGGCCGATAGCTGGTGGTTGTTGTTGATAGTGGCTAAGATCTGGTTTCAGGAAGAACCATATTTAAACGAGGTATTGTGTTTCAAATCAATTGTGCTGGCCAACTAGACCTTAAAGGCTTTGTTTACTTCGTTTTCAGGTTTCTTTGAAAGTGATTTTGACGCCGTGTGTCTGTGTGTTTACGGTGCTAGTGGATAAACGGGTTAGAACTTATTGTCGCGTCTCCTTCTACATCACCAGAACATCAAATACCTGCATATATTTGGTGTAGTCAAGGCTAGCCCTTATAATTACATAATTCGTAAGCATATGTTTTCCAACGATAAAACAAACCAGTTACGTGAAGAATGCTGAAAAATGAATAGAAATAACACTAAGCTTAAAGAAATTCGGCGCTGAATATAATTGTCAACAAGCTTTGTTTGAGCTTGTCATTTATGAAAGCGATTTAATTTAGAAAATTAAACTTTTGAAAACTTGAAAATAGATGGTAGTGTTAACCTCGAGATGAAATGAATTAAGCCACAGATCTTAAAACAGCTATCAAACAAGACTTTACAATCCCGAAGTCGACTTCGAGATGACACAGTATATTTTCCTGTGTACCAACGTCATCATTCTTCTGGCAGTTGACTTGTAATGTTTAGACGGAAAACAAAACTCTTCAACGTCATACCTTCTGCCAACGCACATTCCCGACTATCTTCTAAGTCAACAAAAGTACAATTTGCATTCTAAGCCCTATCATTCTTCACTGCTGCACCCAACAATTTGATACCACGACAGACACCCACGTACTTGGCCATTAAACACCAGAAGCTGCACCTCTCAGCTCAACCCCTGCATACAGCCAGCTATATCCGAACCAAAAACCGATATCCGCTATCCCAGTTGACACCTGGGTGAGATGAGAAATTCCTTCAGGCGGAGTCATCCTCCACGATGGGTGTTTTGCTGAAAGTCAAAAATAATGAGAAAGCACCCAGCATACAGCAGCCAAGATCAGCAGCACAACCAACTTGCAATGGCATACACAAAAAACCGAACAGCTTCTCTCCGGGGCAGGTTAGGAACAAGTTTCTGAGCCATAGCCTGCATGCTATGTTGATGAGCGGCTGTTAGCTAACAACGCGGGCATACCGCGAAGCTCATCAATGAGATAATGCCTCTCCCCGGTGCGATGTGAATTCAGAGATTAGGTTTGTGGAAAAAATGCGGTCTTACCGAGCGTGCTCATCAAACGGCCGACGACAACGACCAGGTGCCACTGCTGCGGGCAGACTGGCTGCGATCGCATGCAGTCAAGAACAACTGCATAATTGTGAAACTGGAAGTGCTGGTTTGAGTTTTTTGACAGAAATGAGGTCACGAGAAGGATTTTATCTTGCCAGTCAGTGTGGCAACATTTCACCAGAAAGGGCCTCCGTCATTCCTTTTCACATTTTCAATTATTTTCCTGATTTTCTGAAGGCATACAGTGAACAAGGTCATGGGGGGATGAAGATAATTTTTGATCTACTCGTACATTCAATTGAGGGCATTTTTTTTTATGATTCAAAGAGAGTGCGGCATTCGTACGTTTTGGAAAATTTGCCCCGCAATCCATTTATGCTTTCAGTTGATTGCAACAGCCTTACTCCCTCCAACTTAATACCAACTCTTTTTTTAGTTTTTTTTTTAGTTTAAAAGGCATTTTTTTTATTTTTATCTGATAGAATTTTAAACTAGGTACAAAAACGCTTAACCTAGGTACGACTGAAATGAAATCATATAACTACTTACTGGCTCTATACGGGCGCTCTAAGCTAAACTATCGATATATTTATTTTTGCCTTTCGGCGTCATTGCTATGAATTTTTTTTATTTAAAAACTTAGCTATCTATGGAATTTTTCAAAAAAATATCTTAATTAATTATAATATATCCTATTATCCTATCCTACTTAAATATACTTACGAACTCTTTTTTTTTTTTTTTTTTTAATACCAACTCTGATAAGGCTCTTATAAACAGACAATTCGCCTTCTATCATTTATTGTGAAGAGACTCTTTTGGGGTGTGTCAGGAGAAGGCATCTGCCCCGTGACTTTAGAGGTATCTTGTACCCAGTCTGTTAGACTTAGATCATGTACTCTATGCTTTAAACAGTTCTCCAATTTCCCATTCTTGTATTCCATCATTAAATTTATTTTTTAATCATTTGAATCATTCTCGGGCAAGCCTGAGATAGTCTGCCGTCCATGGTCTCATTTGTCTGACCACAGCGCCAACAGATTTGAATGGTGATCATGATTGGTGTGTCGTAAATACTCTAGCCATCACTCCTGGGCCGGTTTTATTTTTCTTTGGGGCTTCTTTGGCGTTTTTGAATTGCTCTTGTGTTCGATGAATTTTCTTGAGTTATTAATAGCCTCTCCACTTGGATAGGGGGGCGTCTGTGTCAATGTTGTCAAAGCTATAAGAAGAACAAGGCTATGCTTGAATGAGTTTTTTTTTGAGCTGTGCTGGTACCCAAATCAATTAAAGTTTGCCTTGCTCTCTGTTGTAATATTAACTAACAGCCTTACGTCCCATTTCCCACTCTGAGCTTAAGTGTCGGTTTAACAATTTATTCCTTTTTGCACAGTGCCGGTCTCATTTTAACCGAAGTGGCCAATTTTCGTGGCTTAAAGCTAGAAATCATGGCTCAAGTCAGAGTTGTAAAAGAATTAAAACTTTTGAGAGTTTAATTCAATTGAATGAAAAGCAAAATAATGCATTCTTCCATTCTTTCAGTGAACGGTTAATGCAAGCTTTGTAATTCCCATTCTTATGGGAATGAAAAGAAAAGTAGTTCACTTTGCACCATTTAATTGAATTAACTCAAAAGACTTAAGTCATTAATTGCAAGGAAAAAAATTCGCATTCCTTTAGTCTTTTGAAAGGTGAAATTAAATTCCCATTCTTTTGAATAGAAACGAACATATGTTTCCTTACGACTCATAAGATCCAACAACCTCGCCCTCTAGCCCATTTTTTGTTCTTTTCAAGAATTTTGCACAGCAAACCCTCCCGCTTCACCACTTAAAATATCCTTCCTCGACCAACATTTTTGTTTTATGTTTTCAGCTATGTGTTTAAATCAAGTGTCTGACTGCCGGTGCGGGGTAAGGGGGAAATCAGAAATAAAAATCATTTTACAATTTATGAAGATTCAGGAAAGTGCATGGAATCTTTATTTGAATAGATAGTACGGTCCATATAATTTAATGTTTGAAGATTTAGAGCTTTAACATAGCCCCACAAAAAATTGTCTAAACGCGTTAAATCGCGCGATCTACGCGGCCAATTGACCGGTCCCGAACGTAAAGTAAAATGGTCAGCGAACTCGCCTCTCAATAAATCCATTGTTGCGCGTGCTGTGTGGCATGTGGCACTGTCTTGTTGAAACCACATGCAAGTCAAGCTCTTGCATTTTGGGCAAAAAAAGTTGGATATCATCTCACGGTGAAAAAGTACGGTCCAATGATGCCACCAGCCCACGAACCGCACCAAACTGTGACTTTTTCTGGATGCATTTGTAGCTCTTGCAATGATTCTCCAAAATCGACAATTTGCAAGCGTTGTTCGTTTGAACTGAACTGAAGATGTTTGATATTGAAACGAAAAACGAAACGTGCGTCAGCTGTTTAAAACAGTGTTGCCGAAAAGATAAAAAATCACCCTTTATTTTCTCGAATAGCTTGATAATGGAGCTTAGCAAACTAATGGGTCTATAACTATCGGGCTTATCTTTGGGTTTACCAGACTTTACAATCTATCCCAAGCCGAATTTTAAGCAAAAAAAATCGTCTTCACGACAGACAGATCGACTCTTTTGCCCAATTCTTTCCATTAATGGACCAACAATAGCGTAGCGGATTTAGTATCGCAGATTGAAGCGATCGACATACAGGCTGAATTATATAGGTACCGAACAAATAGACTGCTTAACCAAGAAATCCAGACTCAGATAAGGATGATTTAAATACCGCCGTACATGGGAAATTGACAGAACAGATTCGTCCTATTATTTCAAAAAATTTGCTGCTGACGGTGATGAGATTTTTGCACAGCCTTTAGATAAGGGTGCAAAAGGTTTGCTAAAAACCTTTGCAGAATGTAATGTATGACCAGGGTTGCGAAAGGGCTCTACAAGATTTATTCACTCTTCTGTAAACTGTCAAAGGAATAAGGTAGAAGGACACAATCAAACGTCGCTTGAGACAGACGAACATTTCGAGGGTCAATTCGAACACATTAACATAGATGTCATTGGCCCACTGTCGTCATCAGAAGATAATCACTTCCTATTCACATGAATCAAAACCGATTCTTAAATTGCCTCCCTGTGTCTGTAAAACCATGTCAACGTCATTTACGTAAGCCAACAAAAGAGGATCGTGTCTCTGGCAATGGCTTGTAAGTTTGAAACGATGTTCTCAAAAATGATGTTCAAAAGGCACATAACTTCGTCTTGTATAAAACTTTTTAAGAAGCTGAATGTCTCGGTTACTTCAGTGCTGACATTGACAAAGCAGTGAGAGTCCTTCATCGTCATCCTACAGATGAGGGTGTTCGAGAGGCAGTGTCTTCGGGCCTGCCTCCGGTTGTATCGAACACCTGAATCCCAGTACCAGAAATTCTATCCCAACGAGGTCTTGTATAACGAGGCAAAGGCGATTAGGATAGATAATTTCAGTATTAAGCTGATTCGAAGACATGTGGCACGAGCTATGACTTCGACTAACAGTCTGATCTTCGGGGCCTACTACCCCAATGAAATGTACCACGAGAGTCTTAACGGATTCATCACTCCTGAAGCGTTCCTCTATTTCGATATGAAAGGCCTAATCCTATCTTCCATGTCGTACGCGGAACAGTGGACCGGCGACTCAACTACGAACACGCTGTCGCACGCAACCGCGAGAATCTGCTTCGGTTCAGCAGAGCGATCTCTGCTCCAGATAGGAGAGAGTCTGCCCAAGAACGGCAATTTTACTGGTGGTTACACCGTTACCTCCGCCGCCGTTGGCTCATCAATGGAAGTTAGGGGACAGTTGGGCATGGGCTTACATACTTTTAAAGGGTCGTGGTAGGTTAGTTTTAAGGCAAAAAAAAAACACAAAAAAATTACAAAAAACACAAAAAGACAAAACCAAAAAAAGGTGCACCACGGCATAAAGTCACTATATGTCAAGCATATACATAACGCACACGCCCTGGTGCACGCGTCCGTATTGTGTTACGGAAATAGTTTAAGGTAGAATTAGATTTTACTCTTAGGTTAGACTAACTTATTTTAAGGTAGATTAAGTTAGTTTCAGAAAAAAAACTGAGATCATATAGCCAAGTTTTTTAATGTTTTCTTGGTCTATAATTTAAGTTAATTTTAAGATTTAAATCGAAAAAAAAATTCTGACGCCGAAAGGCATTTTACAGTTAAGATTAGATTATCTTAGACTACCCGCATAGGGTCAGTAAGTTAGACTAAGAACATTGTTCACTTAGTTAAGCTAGCTTTAAGTAATTTTGTCTATCACGTAAGAAAAGAAACTAAATTCAAATAAACAAAAATTGCAACCAAAAAAAAACGTCATCCTACACAGCCTCAAAGAGTAGCAATTGTCTATGAAAAGCTTCTCAGATCTCGCCGTTCGGGGTCGCCAAAAAATTGTAGGTGCCTCCTTCTCGCGAGAGAATAGTAGCACGCACAGAAGCTGTAGAAGTTATGCCCTGATCCCTTGTGGGCTGTAGTGCCACTCAATTATTATTATTATTACCATCGGACATACTGTCATTTGAGGCCTTTAAATCGGCAAGTAGATGGTGGAAGCAGATTTGCACTTCCTCAGTCTATTTAACGATCTGCAGCAATGGAACCTTATGATGTGTCATGAACTTCAATGGGCTACAACCACACTATTTAGAACTTTTGGACTGATCCCCAGATGATTTCAGGGCGTTCGCCAAAAAGGGCGAATATATTTTTGTACAAACTGATCCCACGCAAGCCCACGCATTGGTGGCTTCCTTTCTTGTAAACCGAACAATCGACATCCAAATAAGTTGTTTTCTATTTCAAAATCAAACTCCTCGACGCACCTCAAAAATTTAATGAACCGTCTGGCAAAATATTTCTTTTCAAACTCCTCTCCTCGTACCCCAAAAGCAAACATAAAGTAATTCAAACCGCTTGTGATGCTCGTACATAACTTCAAGATGCCAGCTTGATCGATATAACCTCCAATTAATTTCATTTTCTTTGAATGAAGGGCAGTCCATCAGGCACGCCTAAGCTTCACCATTGCATTCCCATACAATTACTGACCAAGCTGTAGAACAACAATAATCAAAATTTACACAAAAACGAAGAATAGTCCCCAAATATGGCCGAAGTACTGCGACACCACCGTCGGCGAGCACTTGTGACGATGGTATCCACAACAACGGGCCGACAGGTCGTATACGCAACCACCACCTCGCCGCCACCACTGGTCCTCAACCTGCTGCGGCATTCCTCAGGTTTTCTTCGATTTCTTCTCCCTCTCCTCTCTCTCTCTCACACAAATTGAAATCGTCGTCCCTCTTTCTCCATCTCCCACGCCGCACCCGTCGGTTGCATTGGAATGCAGTAAATTTACCCACTTTTCCCCAGTAAACAGCAAACGGCACGTTGACGACGCAACAGACTGCACGACATGGAAGTGCTTAGGCACACTCGCTTCATCGGCACCGCGAAGGAGGAAGCCACGGCCGTATGCCGCCGCGGTGACAAGAAGTCAAGTAGGTCTCTGTGCTGTATCGTAAGAGCGGTGCATCAGGTGGGGCGGAAGACGGCGTATGTTTGACATGCATGCGACTACGACGGACGCCGCCGCCGATGACGATAAAATGCGAACGCAATGTGGGCAAACAAGGTCGCCGCACAGTCCGATTATTCTTCTAAATAACACTCACCGCTCGAGAGATTTATTCAGATTCGTGTCATACGCCTCACTCCCGGGGGCGGCTGGCTCGGCCAGGGGGCAGGTGCAGAGCGGAGATAAGAGGAAATCGAGTTCCGATATTGATTAATGGCAGCCAAAGCCAAAAAAAAGAAGCACACACACGCTTAATGGAAGTTTAATGGCTTCGGCGTTGAGTGTGGTAATGTTCATTTAATTGCAAGAATGTGTATCCAGTCGAGTGCAGTGGTGGCGAGGGGGGAGATCAGGAAACCTTAGTTGGACGCGAAATTAGAGCGGAGTTCAGCGGCATTCTGTGGACGGAGCGATTTGAATTTATTTCAAGTTCAAGTGGGCGCACTCGACTCTTAAACGGTGCGATGGAGTATTTTTCATGGTAATGGCCAATCGAAGCTGAAGTTGAACAGGATTGTGCTGCAAGAGGCTTCATTAGCGCCGTGAGTGAACTGTGAGATTGCATAAGACTGTATACTTGCCTAATTACTGGGCCAACGGCCAATTAATTGCTGTAGGTCAATCTGTCGGACAAGATATTCGAAGCAAACCTTGGACAGGCCCCTAAACTTAATTGTCGACTAGTTCCCGCTCAACACACAATATGGTACTCTCACACTAAAGCAAGAAATACTCTGGAACAGATGTCATGAGGAACATTGGATTAAGACCTGGAGTTCCTTAGCCATGTGAAAAGCGAAGGTTTGTGAAGACAGGTCTTGAACGTCATTCTTGAAAGGATCATGTGAAACTCACAAGTCAACACAAGAGGCACGATCTTTCAAAAGCTCGTTCCGTTGATATTGACTGTGATTGGACGAACATATTAGTGAGCCGTCTAGAATAAAACAAAAGCGGCTAAAATGGGTCTGACGGTAAGCGAGGGCATGACAAAGTACACTGTCATCCAAGAAGGACGCACAGCATCAAAGTTGCAGATAACACGACAAGTAAGGTAGTCTAGGTGGTCGTGGTGGCTTAGTGGGTAAGTGCGTCGACCCACATGACAAGGGTCGAGGTTGGATTCCCAGACCTTGCATTTTTTCACGGCACCACCTCTTTTCATTTGCTGACAACACTTAAAGAGTATCAATTGTCTATGAAAAGCTTCTCAAATCTCACCGTTCGGAGTCGGCAAAAACCTATAGGTCCCTTCTACTTGTGAGAGAACAGTAGCACGCACAACACGAGTAGTTGTTGCAGAAGCTAGGCCCTGGTCTCTTGTGGGCTGCAGTGCCACTCAATTATTATTATTAAGGTAGTCAAGGACTTCATCCACCTCAATAACATTAAAGAACCGAAATCATGTGTAGAATCTATCTTGCCAAACGCTGTTTCTTTGGCCCCAAGAGGCAATTGACTAACAAAGCCCTCTCTTGAGTTGACCATGTATAGCACCTTAGTCATTCCCTGTTCTGTACCGCAGATTCTTGGACATTCTTGATGAAGAAGCGCTTGGTCTTTGCGAGAGAAAAGTTCTACGTAAGTGTTAATGACATCTACATGGCATCTAGAGAAGCAGATTCATTGACGAGCTCTATAGGCTGTAATGTACGGACTGCACTTAGTAAAACGCTTAAGTCAAGGCTTAAGATGGCTACGGCAAGAAGATCAATACGATAAGACTGCTCTGGCTGAAAGAGCTTTCGAATCCCAGCCTTTATAAAAATGCAACAAGAAACGACCTCGTCTGAGATGGCGCACACAAGTGAAGACGAACCTCAGCCACTTTGAGGTTTAAAATTGAAGAATGCTCGTAGGAAATTGTGATAGCTGAAAAGACATGTTGCTTGAGGCCCAGATTCAAGAAGACCTACACACCTTAGCGTTCTTATCCAAATCTAAATTTTTGGACTCTAAGGGCATGGCTCTATAGGCGCTTAAGATGTGTTATGTTGTTGTGTGGCTGCTGAGTTTCGATTGGATGTGTCACTTAGAAAATTTAACATATTCTACTTACTACATGTGTGTAGCTAATTGGATTGATGATTTGGGGGTAAAATGCATTCTCTTTTTAAAAGATGGCGCCACCTGCAAGTTGTGGCTGATCTGGGAAGCGACTGCCCACTTCATTGGAAAGGTGTGACATTTGTCAGCAATAATTAGGGTGCTTCAGCGTCCGTCTTAGATAACAACATTCTTTTGTAGCCTCTTCCAAAATGAATTTGTCCGAACTTATCTTATTTGGAGTAATTCTATCCGTTTTTTCTTTTTCTTTTTCTTTATTTATAAGAAAACCTGAAAAAATAAATGACTTAAAATATTGTTCGTCCGAAAGCGACTACCTTTATACAACTCTCTGGTCATTTTCGAATACCATCTCCAATCATTGAGTCATTCTTCGGTTTCTTCAAAAGACTCAAGCCCGTGACCCTCCAAATCGTTTTGCATCCCCCGAAAAAGACAGTGGTCTGCGTTGTTGAAACCGAAAAACTTTCCATCCTCGGTATGTGTATCAACTCAACACTTTGTTGGAACGATCACACACTTGAGTTCGCCAAAAATGCTGGGAAATGTCTAGGTTTCCTAAAACGATGCAAAAAATACTTTACCTCCTCTGATCTGGCTACAATTTACAAGCCCTACATCCGTCCTAAGCTCGAGTATAACGCTCCTATCTGGCCTGGTGCTCCCACTACCTCCCTACACCTACTGGATAGAATCCAAAAGCGAGCGATAAAACTTATAGGAGATAATATAATTACGAAGTCGATTGACTCGTTAGAACACCGACGTAATGTCGCGTCTCTGTCACTGTTTTACCGCTATTTCAACAAGAAATTCTCAAACGAATAGCGCACTGCGTCACTGCGTTCCTCCCCTTCACGAACTCACCCGCAGTACACCCTTCGCTAGAAAAGCTCATCAGTTCACCCTTAAGCCCATCTTCGGACGTATAGTAAAGTTTAGAGACACACGAATATGGAATGCTCTTCCCAGCTCAATATTTCAATCTCATTACAATCCGCAGACATTTACTCCCTCTCTTCCTCTTTACCTTCGGCCCCTGCTGTGACTTAAATCCAGTCACTTAAGTGTAGTGGCAACCCCTTTAGCGCGCGCCAACTATAAAAAAAAGTGGTTGTAAGTAGCGAGGTCTAGAGAATGCGGCGGGTGGGATAAAACTTACCACCTCAGAGTTTCCAGGTAGTTTGTGACCGCTGCAGCCACGTGGGACTGAAAGCTATCTTGTTCGAAAATCACAGCATCATGCCTTTTGGCTGTTTCTGACCATTTTCCACACAATGTATAGCTCAAATGCATTAGTTGTAGTTTACAACGTTTTCAATCGATGGTTTTGCCTCGTTTTAGCAGCTCCATAGTACCCACATCCGTCTAGTCCTACCATGTGCAGAGCACGACCATTGAATCGTTGATGTTGTTTGAAAGATCAATGGCGTCGATATAGGCGATGATGGAACAGGTTCACCAGGCTTTGCATGGCAGTTTTTTTTCTTCTTGGGTTATCGTAGAATATCCACTTTTCATCTCCAGTCAAGATCCGGAGCAGAAGGAAGAGATCCTTTGATGTCTTTTAAGAGGCAGTTTCGAGGTGAATAATAGTCTTTCAACATCTCTCGGTTTCAACTCGGAACGGCACCCAATTTCATTTCATTGAGTAAATCAGAATTTTTTTAACCAAACGGAAATCGTTTACTGAGTCAACGTCAACGATTCTGCGAGTTAATTTTGTTCTTGGAGTGGACCACCCCAAAGCCATCGATTCCTCTTTGCTTCACCGCTGAATCACCACTTTTGAAGCGTCGAAACCACTCTCTTCATAATTTCTCGTCCAGAGCAGTTTCACCATAAACTTTTACATGCATTCGTTGGGCCTCAGCTGAAAAATAAAATCAAAACTTCCCGTAAATGATGTTTATTTAAGGCAAGTCCGGACATTGTTGAAGAGGCAAAAAAACAATATTATTTTCCAAAACAGACGCTGATGCAGATTAATTATTGCTGAATGAAGTGGGCAATCGCTTCCAACATCAGTCACAATTTGCATGTGGCGCCATCTTTTGTAAACTGACCGAATTAATTTTTACCCCCAATATTTTATAGATAACATGTAATGGGCTATTGACCCCAAACGATACCCCAACATCGCCAGCGGTGGTTAAGACTTTTAGATTAAGGTGGAGAAGGGAGTTAATGTAAATTTAAAAGAGTATAAGACCCAACTCAACTCAAAGTTTTACGTGCATCCTGTTTATTGTTTTGGTCCTGTTAATAATGATGGCATCTGGAGAAGAAGATTTAAAGACGGTGCCTGGTTAAGCGTCTTCCGATACAACGCTTAAGACCGCTAGGCCATGTAGAGCGCATGGATACCACTGCTTCGGTCCGAAAAGTCTTCGAATCTGAGTCATTGGGACAGCACGATAGAGGACGGCCTAGGCTAAGGTGGCACTAGGCACACAAGTGGGGAAGGACGTCAACCAACTTGGAGTGCGCAACTGGAGGCAGTTAGCGAAAGATTGTGCTGGCTGGAGAGGCATGTTGGTTGAGGCCCAGGTCTATCCCGGATAGACCCAACACTGAACCTTGTGGTTCATACATAGTCTTCCGTGATGCATGACAGTGGCTCTCTCGTTTCGTTCTCTATTTTAATAATATCAGCATTCATTTTATATCTCTTTTCAGTCTGGAAATAAGTCGATGGAGACATGGTCAAGTGAAGGATGTGGCACATGGATTAAGGCATTTTCAGTTTTGGAGCACAGATAGGGCTGTGTGAGACGCCAATATGGCAGGCACCCATCTTATCCTCAAATCTTCCTTAAAACTTCGCTTAACTGAACTCTAAGTTACACCAGTGAACTGTAAAATTTTCTTTATAGCCTAACGTTAACTTTCCGGGAAGATGTTGCTTAGAGCTGTCTACAGATGACCTGAACAGTGTTTGTAGTCAACTGTGGTTCCTTAATGCCGAGTTCTCATATATTGGCAATAAATAAATTCTAATAACCAACTGAGCTTAACACTAACTCTGTTTCCTCACTCTTTCTTCGGATACAGAAAGAAAGAAAGAATAGCCCCGAGA